>OY804582.1:18509190-19709190 GCA_963680875.1 Bathymodiolus brooksi | reverse complement strand
CAATATTAACCTGCATATCTTTGTGTATAACTCTACCAGGTTCAGGGAAGGATCCATCAGGGGCCTGTTTGGACAGCATCCACGTAATGGCTCGTACCAGGGTTTTGTCATCAATAAAGACATGTTTCTTTGCCTGATGGAAAGTCTTAATTACAAATGCTGATAGCCTATAGATATGAAAAACAAACGAATATTTATTAAATTAAAATACAAATTTGTTTTTAATTCAAAATACTTTAATCAAAGTTTTATTTGTAATAATTATGAATGTTTATGTTATATTTTGAAATCTGCATATGTAAAAAAGTGCAGTTATCAATAATTAAATAATTACAAATTTTTACAAAAAGCTAACAAAAACAAAGTGTTCCAACAATACCTTACTGAAGTACCTACCAAATACCACACACAGGTACTTACCACATACTACCTGATTTATCACGATCACCAAATGCACTGAAAGACCCATCTTTATGTTGGAATGTAAGTTCTCTTTGATATCCTAAAATAGAAATATCTTATGTTACACAACTCAATTATCTCGCATCTAACTGTATGCAATTAGTGTCTTAGAGTAGAGATCGGCATGAGTTTATATGGTCCTTAGAGGCCATTACCGCATGAGACTAATTGCCAAAGTATTTGTCGATATCGGTGCCTTAGGTCAGGAATAGATGCAGTAGCATTAAGACAAAACAGAACTCTTGATGAAATAATATAAAGTATACAGGAACTTTAAATGAAATAACATTAAGTCTACAGGAACTTTAAATGAAATAACATTAAGTCTAAAAGAACTTTAAATGAAATAACATTAAGTCTACAGGAACTTTAAATGAAATAACATTAAGTCTAAAGGAACTTTAAATGAAATAACATTAAGTCTACAGGAACTTTAAATGAAATAACATTAAGTCTAAAGGAACTTTAAATGAAATAACATTAAGTCTAAAGGAACTTTGAATGAAATAACATTAAGTCTACAGGAACTTTAAATGAAATAACATTAAGCTTAAAGGAACTTTAAATGAAATAACATTAAGTCTAAAGGAACTTTGAATGAAATAACATTAAGTCTAAAGGAACTTTAAATGAAATAACATTAAGTCTAAAGGAACTTTGAATGAAATAACATTAAGTCTAAAGGAACTTTAAATGAAATAACATTAAGTCTAAAGGAACTTTGAATGAAATAACATTAAGTCTAAAGAAACTTTGAATGAAATAACATTAAGTCTAAAGGAACTTTAAATGAAATAACATTAAGTCTAAAGGAACTTTGAATGAAATAACGTTAAGTCTAAAGGAACTTTGAATGAAATAACATTAAGTCTACAGGAACTTTAAATGAAATAACATTAAGTCTAAAGGAACTTTAAATGAAGTAACATTAAGTCTAAAGGAACTTTGAATGAAATAACATTAAGCCTACAGGAACTTTGAATGAAATAACATTAAGTCTAAAGGAACTTTGAATGAAACAACATTAAGTCTACAGAAACTTTGAATGAAATAACATTAAGTCTTATAATGGAGCTTTAAATGAAATAATATTAAGTCTAAAAGAACTTTGAATGAAATAACATTAAGTCTTATAATGGAGCTTTAAATGAAATAACATTAAGTCTAAAAGAACTTTGAATGAAATAACATTAAGTCTTATAATGGAGCTTTAAATGAAATAACATTAAGTCTAAAAGAACTTTTAATGAAATAACATTAAGTCTAAAAGAACTTTGAATGAAATAACA
Organism: Bathymodiolus brooksi; assembly: GCA_963680875.1. NCBI lineage: Eukaryota > Metazoa > Mollusca > Bivalvia > Mytilida > Modiolidae > Bathymodiolus > Bathymodiolus brooksi. The sequence goes on along the minus strand of OY804582.1, from coordinate 19,707,439 downwards.
TTAAGTCTTATAATGGAGCTTTAAATGAAATAACATTAAGTCTAAAAGAACTTTTAATGAAATAACATTAAGTCTAAAAGAACTTTAAATGAAATAACATTAAGTCTAAAGGAACTTTACATGAAATAACATTATGGTGGCATAATTCAATACTTAAACATCAATATCACTAGTTTAAACCTGAAATGCCTGCACCAAGTGAGGAAAGTGAACGGTCATGTATATGTGTGATCAATATCACTAGTTTAAACCTGAAATGCCTGCACCAAGTGAGGAAAGTGAACAGTCGTGTATATGTGTGATCAATATCACTAGTTTAAACCTGAAATGCCTGCACCAAGTGAGGAAAGTGAACGGTCATGTATATGTGTGATCAATATCACTAGTTTAAACCTGAAATGCCTGCACCAAGTGAGGAAAGTGAACAGTCGTGTATATGTGTGATCAATATCACTAGTTTAAACCTGAAATGCCTGCACCAAGTGAGGAAAGTGAACAGTCGTGTATATGTGTGATCAATATCACTAGTTTAAACCTGAAATGCCTTCACCAAGTGAGGAAAGTGAACGGTCGTGTATATGTGTGATCAATATCACTAGTTTAAACCTGAAATGCCTGCACCAAGTGAGGAAAGTGAACGGTCGTGTATATGTGTGATCAATATCACTAGTTTAAACCTGAAATGCCTGCACCAAGTGAGGAAAGTGAACGGTCGTGTATATGTGTGATCAATATCACTAGTTTAAACCTGAAATGCCTGCACCAAGTGAGGAAAGTGAACAGTCGTGTATATGTGTGATCAATATCACTAGTTTAAACCTGAAATGCCTGCACCAAGTGAGGAAAGTGAACGGTCGTGTATATGTGTGATCAATATCACTAGTTTAAACCTGAAATGCCTGCACCAAGTGAGGAAAGTGAACGGTCGTGTATATGTGTGATCAATATCACTAGTTTAAACCTGAAATGCCTGCACCAAGTGAGGAAAGTGAACGGTCGTGTATATGTGTACTAAAGGTAGAGATTTTACTTCTGTTTTCTACAATTTTTCTATTGGATTTTGGAATGGTTCAGACAAAGGTATTTTTTTCATTTTATTAGTTTAGGAGTAAGAAGATTAGTATACTTCGTACCCTTTTCCATGTAATTGATAGCCTTTTCTTCAATATCACTGGACAGTTGTTTAGTAGCTGAGAGATAATTCGTAACAAATACATCAGGAGCCAAACCAAGCATTGTCTGTTCACCACATCCTGTTGGCATGCGCAGTAATTTGTCTAAATTGTTCACAGTTGGCCCCATTAAATCTCCTGTTCAACAAAGAGAACAGAATAAAGTTACAAAAAACACACAAATATAAAAGTTGGAATGCTCTCTATAAGTTGTTATTCACCAATCATATTTCTATTAGGAGGTCGTCATGGTCGTGATCCTATGGTAGTTGGATTAACAACTACCTGTACAATCAGTGCCTATCATCACTAACATTATGAGTTTGAACCTCATTCAGGAGAGGTGTACTTGATACACCATTATGTGATACAATTTGTCAGTAACTTACGGCAGGTTGGTGGTTTTCTCCTGGTACTATGGTTTACTCAACCAATAAAACTGGCCACCATGATGTAACTGAAATATTGTTGAAAGAAGTGTTAAACACCATAAACCTCATCTTAGTTGTTTATGTTTGTTTTCGCATAGTGGTATCCAACACATATTTTGTTGTGTTTTTGTTTTGTTTTTCTTTGTCTTGTGTACCCTACGTTGCCAGTTTCTCTGGATTGTCCATTTTTGATTGCCCCTTCAGTATTATCTTACGTTTATTTCTATTATTGTCTTTTATGATAGTAATGTTTATCATTCGCTGTTTCGTTAGTTAGTCCAGTTGAGAATATCTAATGAAGCGAAAAGTTTCATCCACACAATATTTTAGACAATTTTGTGACATAATATTGAACTAGTGTAAGGCTATCAGCTTTCGGTAGAAGTAGTAATTTAATATACATGAGCTAAGCATTAACGTAATTAATATCGCAGTTATTTAACCTGTCACCCTAAGAAATCAACATCATATATTCAAGGTCTTGGTCTGCAAATATACAATGTTGCGCATTTTTAAACCTGAGTGACGTCATTACATTTATTACTTACAATACAGTCATTACTTTTGTTTTTGATTGCCACTTAAAATTATTTGAAATGTACATGAAATTAATTTGCACTTTAATTGAGACTTAAATTTAATTGTTTGTGCAACCCATCTCATTTTTCGCCACATGCATATTCTCTTATATTAATTAGTGCTACAAGAAATATTAGTTATTGCTTGGCCTTGACAACAACAACAGTAAAATAGCACAGTTATTTCCCACTCGATTACTATAGTAAAGTGCAGTCAAACTTGTATTAAGAGGTCAACTTTGGGACAAAGAAAAAATGGCTTTATAAAACAGGTGACCTCTTAAAAGAGGTTAAATTTATATGAAATTTTCTATGAAGCGACAAGAAAAAGGTGACCTTTTAATAGAGGAGATTGTTTACAGATCCTGGATCGTATAAGTTACAATATGCACCAAATGCAAACGAACAAAAAACGAACGAACGCTTCGCACGAATGATACGAAAAACGCACGATGCACGAAGCGAACGCATGATACACGAAACGAACGCACGATACACGAACGAACGAACGAAATGAAACGAACGAACTATATGGAAAACGCAAACGAACGAACGCACGATACATGAAACAAACGAACGATACACGAAACGAACGCACGATACACGAACGAACAAATGATTGGAGCGTAACCATAAATTATCCAATGACAAACAATCATGGTTCTATAGAAGTACAATATAGTATCGTGTTATTATTTGAATGACTTTTGTGCAAATTGATGTGATTAACTAATCTTATATTTTATACGCAATTGATATATATAATAAATGATAAATTAGTCGATAAAGTAATAGGATAATACAATTTATATTAAATAGTTTATATTATCAATATCTTTAATAATTATATTTATGATTAAATTTTAAATCTCATATATTTGACTTCCAAATATGACTTTATATTTATATAATTATATAATTATACAGAATTTATATTTATATAATTATTCGGATTCTGTATTGACATCTAGACATAGGTGTATCAGTTATTTTCCCAGTCAAGCTGTCCGAGAGGTGTTTGGCTTCAAAAGGTCATATAATTGTTAATTAGAATGAAATTAAGAGTTGACATTTCACACCTGCAGTGCATGTATTTCCAAGGTGAAACTGCCAGAGCCGTTTGTTTACATACAGGTAGATGTTACACATGTAGATGATTTCTTGTTTATTTTTCTGTAGAGTAAATTATAGAAAAAATACATTTATTAAATATGTTTTCCCTTAAAACAATTAATAATACAGATCCTGGATCATATAAGTTTACAATACGCACCAAAGGGCAAACGAACGAAAAACGCAAACAAAACGAACGAAAAACAATTGAACGCTTCACACGAACGATACGAAATGAACGATACACGAAACGAACGAACCAATTACACGAACGAACGATACACGCAAACGAAACGAACGAAAAACGCAAACGATACGAAATATCTGTTAACTTAAACAATCCAGGATCTGTAATAGAGGTGACCACATGGGCAGGTTTGACTGTATTATAATATTGGTTGTACTTACCAACGACAGAAATTCTAACTCTCTCAGACCCTGCTACAACAGACTGTGGAAGAGACACCTGCACTGTTTCATGGGCCTTGGTACCGTTATTCAGGTTGAGAAGAATTGGAGTATTGTACTCTTTAGGTACACCTTCTGGCTATAGAATATGAAATAAAATGAATAGCAAAAAATATCACAATGTTGGAACAGTTCCAAAAATCTAATAGAACAATTGGGATAAAACAGTAAGATCCTGCCAAGCCAATGTTAAAAACTGCCATCAAATGGGCTCCATGAATTATTTCTTAATATTATACCAGATTTTGATTCAGTTATATCTAAGTCACAGTAGATTGAGGATAACGACCCAGTCAGTAATTATAAATATGTCGTGCATTTTCAAAATTTTCAGTCATTTGGAATATAATTTTTTCCAACAAGAGGTTCGTCTAGGTATGGAAGGTAAAATGGGAGACGTGATTTACTCCATTGTTATTCCTTTCCGCTCGAATATTTTGATAGTTTTGTCTTTAGAAACTTCTGGTACTGGAAACATTGACAAGATATATAGATGTACATCGGATGGATCTGGGTTCATTGGTGCATTGTGTGCATCATTTATCATAGCTTGGTTTGGTTCATGGTGCTTAATACCACTTTCAACAATATTTCAGTTATATCATGGCAGTCAGTTTTAATGGTGGAGGAAACCAGAGTACTCGGAATAAACCACCAACCTGGTGCAAGTCATTGATCAACTTCTTTTATTATAAGTTTGTAGAATGTGAAAAATGGACTACCTCAACGAGAAGTTGCCGCTTCACTGCATCTGCTGCCATAACAGTTTGAGCTTTTACGGTAATAGATAACTGTCCTAAGGTAGCTGGTACAATAGGGAAGTATACTGATTTGGCTTGACCTGCTTTCACCTAAGCATATAAATAAAAATATAAGCATACAATATATATTACAAATTTACAAGATCTGCATACTATATACAATAGTGGAAAGATACACATTTAATATAAAAATATAAAATTGCATAAAATTACAATCAAACCTGTATTTAAAAGGTCACCCTTATGACAATTTAAAGAAAAAGTGGCCTTAGAAGACAAGTGACCTCTTAAAAAGAGTTCAATAAATATGAAATTTTCTATGACACGACAAGAAAAATCTGATCTTTTAATGCAGATAACGAGGTGATGAGAAAGTTTGGTTAATTCTTTATAATACAGAAATAAAATGAAAAACAAAAAATACCACACTGTCAGAACATTCTAAAATACCACACTGTCAGAACAAGTCAAAAATACCACACTGTCAGAACAATTCTAAAATACCACACTGTCAGAACAATTCTAAAATACCACATTGTCAGAACAATTCTAAAATACCACACTGTCAGAACAATTCTAAAATACCACATTGTCAGAACAAGTCAAAAATACCACATTGTCAGAACAATTCTAAAATACCACACTGTCAGAACAATTCTAAAATACCACACTGTCAGAACAAGTCAAAAATACCACACTGTCAGAACAATTCTAAAATACCACACTGTCAGAACAATTCTAAAATACCACATTGTCAGAACAATTCTAAAATACCACACTGTCAGAACAATTCTAAAATACCACATTGTCAGAACAATTCTAAAATACCACACTGTCAGAACAATTCTAAAATACCACACTGTCAGAACAATTCTAAAATACCACACTGTCAGAACAATTCTAAAATACCACATTGTCAGAACAATTCTAAAATACCACACTGTCAGAACAATTCTAAAATACCACATTGTCAGAACAATTCTAAAATACCACACTGTCAGAACAATTCTAAAAATACCACACTGTCAGAACAATTCTAAAAATACCACACTGTCAGAACAATTCTAAAAATACCACACTGACAGAACAATTCTAAAATACCACACTGTCAGAACAATTCTAAAATACCACACTGTCAGAACAATTCTAAAATCAAATATCAAAATTGTAGAAAGATGTTTTTATATATCGGTAAGTCGTAACACTGTTCAAATTCACCTCTGTCTTAATGGATTTAGAACAAATATTCCTGAGAATAATATTCAAAAACTTGTCATGTCATAAGAAAGTTCACATTCTGTCTAAACAAAATGTTACTCAGAACACTGCAGCATTACCAACAGAATGTAACGACGTTCTCAATATTTGACAGAACATGCTCCATGCAGTCATTGGTGTCACAGTTGTCGATTTCAGCAGAATAAATTTACAACAGATCGACCATGTTCTGAACAACCAAAAGTCACATATCCAAGATGAGTTTGAAGATACCAAAGGGGGGATCAGAAACTTATTGAAGAAGAACAGACAACACAATGGCCAAAAGAAAAAGTGCAAATGGTAAAAAAACTCCAACTGATGACAGCTTTATTCATCCACGTAGCCTACAGGATAGGTTCCTGTCGGCAACAAATTCATCTAATGTTGTTCAAGGCAGACGGCTTAGTAGAGAAACAAACCGTAGAAGGCTTCATAATGCAAATCTTTAGTCATATTGATGTGCAACATTTACTCAACGACAACAATGTCTGCTATGTTGCCAATCACGCTTACATTGGCGGTTGAGCATCAAATAAAATCAAGTGTTGTTTTCCGATGAACTACCATGCTTGAGTTCATCGCGAACTAGGCAAAATATTTGTTGATTGTTGTGTTCAACAGCGATTATGTGTTTAAGATGGAATCTCGCCATGTAGGACAAATCATGTTTTTGTTTGTTGTACCGGTACTTTAAATACTTTCGGATACAGAGACACAAATTTAGCTATAGAAATTTAAAATTTATATTGACTTTCAAAAGTGTGCATTCTTTCTTTTGTTCCTTATATAGTAAATTTAAAAATTATATTAAATTGTCGAATTTGGAAACAGGTGTGTCGGCCTTTCGCACAACACAATTGTGCCCTTTGTTCATCCATTATGATGTCATTTCACTATTAAGCTAAAATACATTCCCTTTACAATGTTACAAACACCACAAATAAACAAATGACTACCATGTCACCCAACATCCCACACCAGATATTGTTATATCCAATACTACATACGTGAACATTATCAGTTTGTGTTTGGGAAACATAGTTGGTGGTTCCATCTGACGCGATGACAATGCTTCTAAAGTCATCATTCTTTTCTAAGGTAACTAGCACCTAAAATACATTAAAACAATGCTTTAAGTGGTTGGTAACAGACATAAAATGAAAATGCTTAAAATCATATCGTCAGTTCAAATATTCAATTCCCCCAAACAAACAATACCCTAACACACATATATATGACCGTTCACTATCCTGGCTTAGAACGGGCACTTCAGTAGAAAAATGGCAAGTGGTACACTGGTTCTATGTGCCAAAACCTCCCGTCTTAGTAAGATGATGTGATTCTGCAAGTGTTTTCTACGTGTGAGCATAATACCAATTTTCACATAGATCTGGGATATTATCGTCATTGTGAAGTACAATATTTCAACAATATATCAGTTATATCGTGGCAGACAGATTTATTGATGGAGGAAACCGGACTTTATCACATAATGTTGTATCGAGTACACTTCCCCCGAAAGGGATTCAAATTCACAATATTAGTGATGATAGGTACTCTAAATCCAACTACCATAAGATGACGACCACGACTGTTGACCCGTAATTAAATCATGTGATATAAGTATGATTAGATTTTTCATTATTACATGTATTATAATTATTATTATTATTATTATTGTTGTTGTCATAGGTACTTACATCAACATCACTGGTGAGGTAGTTGAAGACATTTGCCTGCAGTACGACTTGCTCTCCTCTGACGACAGAATAAGGTAGGTTCAAACTTACAAAGAATGGTTTGAAAGCCTCTATCTATAATACATATATTAGGCAATTATTATTAATTGATATTATTGATTCTGATTAAGTCAGACCTATATCAAGTCTGTATTATTACACCCACATTTCTGGAGAATTCTTTTGATGTTTTATATTTTCCTTTTGTTCATCATACATTTTGTAAAATTTAATACATTTAGATCTAAAACCTCACAGCCTTGTTTAAGGTGATGATTGCTCCATGATGAAAAATGTTAATTGATTGAACAAAAGTATATTTATTTGTTAGATATTAACATTAAAGACAGTTCGTAAAAAAATTAAGCTCGACATGAACTCCCAAAACATGAATTATTTGTTTGTTTACATTATTTGTGTTTGTAATTTGCATATAGTGGTGTCCAACACATATTGTGTTTTGTTTTTCTTCGTTTTGTGTGCCATATATATATATGTTGTCAGGTTTTCTGGATTGTCCTTTTCTTGATTGCCCCTTCGGTATTCTCTAACTTATTAAAATCAAATAAAACAATGCTACGGTAGATATGATAAACAGTGTCATTTTTGTCCGTAAATCATATCGGTAATCACAATTTTAAATGCAGTTTGTAAATAAATTGGTTTTTCTTGCAAAGTTTTGATACACATCAATCATACACACATAATCAACGAATCTTCATACAAACCTTTGCTGAGGTTGGAGCAATTCCAAGTCCAGAAACCTTATTAACGGCAAAAGCACTAGCAACCCATGATGTGATAGTGTCTGGGACTGTTGTCTTTATTGTCACATGACCATTGGCACTGAAAGGCGATACATACATCTATAGAGCCAGACACAACTTATTATGGTCAGAAAAAAAATGAAATTATAAACAAAAACAATCATAAAATAAAGAGTAATAAATAAAAAAGAAACATTATGGTGAAAATTAGTTTTATAAGCGATATTAATTTTAATGCTATAAATATTTGACTTTTGAAGATATATAATATTGCAAGCTTAGCATTAACTTTAACTTATTTTTAATTCAAAACACACTTTATTACATTTCAAAAAATTAATCTTATTAAAGGAATGAATTAAAAACGTCAAATCGTTACAAATTAATAAACAGATATAATTGATAAAATAACCTTTATACCACATTAAGAAAGGTGTGAAGTAAAAAAGGGAAGACAGCCCTGGAGAACAAGAAGGAAAAAAAACAAAGCAGTGAGGAAAGAGAAAAGCACAGAAAGAAAACAAACAAAAGCATTTATGTAAAAAAGTAAGTGCAGAAAGAAGAAAAAAACAAACAAAGTGGCTAAGAAAGAGAAAAAGCAAAGGAAGAAAAAACGCAAAAATATATAAGCAAGGAAAGTGAAAGAGAAAAGAAAGGAAGAACTTGATACCAATATAAACATGTAAAGCTATACAAACAAGATAATATTATGACAAGGTACACATACAGAGTATGTAGTAGGTATATACAGGAAATATATATATACAAGAAGGGGTTGATCAAAAGAAAGTTTTCTACCAAGCATCTAGACAATATCAGATAATATAATATCTATTGTTCTAATTATATTTATGAAGTGTATATCTGGGTTAATATAAGTATAAAAATACATAATATTTAGGAGTTGTTTAGGGATATCTACTTCTTCTAAGTGTGTACATTCACTAGCCTATTATATACCCAACAGATTCATTTGTCCATAACCAAGTTTCCGGGAAAACATTTCTGACTTTCGTGGGCGTTTTCAACTCGTTGGATGGCTGTGGTGTGTGTGGAATATTTGGTTGTAAGTGGGCACCGCTGCCAGCCAGACTATTGACCATGCCTAATTCGGGAAACCCACCCATTAGGAATCCATGGTGTCTCATGGGAATGAATATTTGTACTTTAAAAAAGGGAGATAAATCCTATAAATTTGTACAGCGAAATTTACTGATTCACTTCATTTGACATGTTAGCATATCTACAAAAAAAGACAGTCTGCTCAACTATTCACATCTTTAACAAACAGTCTGATGTTATTTGGGTTTGTTTGCACCTAGTGATGTCCAACACGTTTGGACTATATGAGTAACATGGTGGGAACTGCTTACCCTTCGTGAGAACCTGGGTTCACACCCTATTTTTGGTGGAGTCTGTGTTTCTCATCTTTTTAATTTTCTGTGTTGTGTTGTGTTTTGTTTGTCTTAGTCCCGTGTCTTGTGTGCCCAAATGTTGTCAGTGTCTAACGTGTATTGATGAAAATTTACAAAATACACATTTTGTTTTAAATATATAATAGAGCACCCATCAAGACATTCAAGACTTTTTATGCATATTTGAATAAAAAAAGGAAAGAAAGAAAAATAAAGCATTTACAAGTTCAATTGTCCATGTTATCTCATATAACACACATCTTGTTAATATAATGTTGTTATAGTGACTGTCCGTAGCTTTACAACACATGCAAATCCAATATTAAATTAAAAAAAAAAAAAAAAAATATTTAGCATCAAAAAAGATCTGCAAAGAACTAATTGATCAAATGTTAGCAATGTGCACATTCCAGCATTTGCATAGCTATATAGTGAGGATAAGGTCAGTTATCAAGGTCATGAAAAAAAAACGTACCAAAGAGAACATTTATAAGAGAACAAAGAGAAACACAATACACTATAATGATCAACAGTTCCATCAACATCAACAAAATTAACAACTCCCTCTAACCTCAAATCAATGAATATATAAAAGGTCACGTATATGTCGATGAAAATTCAGGTTCTGCCTTCGAACAGGTATAAAGATGTTTGGGGATAAGGATCCAGGTCCTGCCTTGGAACAGGTATATTTGTATAAAGATGTTTGTGGATAAGGTTCCAGGTCCTGCCTTGGAACAGGTACAAAGATGTTTGGGGATAAGGATCCAGGTCCTGCATTGAAACAGGTATAAAGATGTTTAGGGATAAGGATCCAGGTCCTGCCTTGGAACAGGTACATTTGTATAAAGATGTTTGGGGATAAGGTTCCAGGTCCTGCCTTGGAACAGGTACAAAGATGTTTGGGGATAAGGATCCAGGTCCTGCATTGAAACAGGTATAAAGATGTTTGGGGATAAGGATCCAGGTCCTGACTTGGAACAGGTACAAAGATGTTGGAGGGATAAGGATCCAGGTCCTGACTTGGAACAGGTACAAAGATGTTTGGGGATAAGGATCCAGGTCCTACCTTGGAACAGGTACAAAGATGTTTGGGGATAAGGATGCAGGTCCTGTCTTGGAATAGGTACAAAGATGTTGGAGGGATAAGGATTCAGGTCCTGTCTTGGAACAGGTACAAAGATGTTGGAGGGATAAGGATTCAGGTCCTGTCTTGGAACAGGTACAAAGATGTTGGGGGGATAAGGATTTAGGTCCTGCCTTGGAACAGGTACAAAGATGTTGGAGGGATAAGGATTCAGGTCCTGTCTTGGAACAGGTACAAAGATGTTGGGGGGATAAGGATTCAGGTCCTGTATTGGAACAGGTACAAATATGTTGGAGGGATAAGGATTCAGGTCCTGTCTTGGAACAGGTACAAAGATGTTGGGGGGATAAGGATTCAGGTTCTGCATTGGAACAGGTAGAAAGATGTTGGGGGATAAGGATTCAGGTCCTGTCTTGGAACAGGTACAAAGATGTTGGAGGGATAAGGATTCAGGTCCTGTCTTGGAACAGGTACAAAGATGTTGGGAGGATAAGGATTCAGGTCCTGCCTTGGAACAGGTACAAAGATGTTGGAGGGATAAGGATTCAGGTCCTGCCTTGGAACAGGTACAAAGATGTTGGGGGGATAAGGATCCAGGTCCTGCCTTGGAACAGGTGCAAAGATGTTGGGGGGATAAGGATCCAGGTCCTGCCTTGGAACAGGTACAAAGATGTTGGGGGGATAAGGATCCAGGTCCTGCCTTGGAACAGGTACAAAGATGTTGGGGGGGGATAAGGATCCAGGTCCTGCCTTGGAACAGGTACAAAGATGTTGGAGGGATAAGGATCCAGGTCCTGCCTTGAAACAGGTACAACGATGTTGGGGGGATAAGGATCCAGGTCCTGCCTTGGAACAGGTAAAAAGATGTTGGAGGGATAAGGATCCAGGTCCTGCCTTGGAACAGGTACAAAGATGTTGGGGGGGATAAGGATCCAGGTCCTGCCTTGGAACAGGTACAAAGATGTTGGAGGGATAAGGATCCAGGTCCTGCCTTGAAACAGGTACAAAGATGTTGGGGGGATAAGGATCCAGGTCCTGCCTTGGAACAGGTACAAAGATGTTGGAGGGATAAGGATCCAGGTCCTGCCTTGGAACAGGTACAAAGATGTTTGTGGATAAGGATCCAGGTCCTGCCTTGGAACAGGTACAAAGATGCTGGAGGGATAATGATCCAGGTCCTGTCTTGGAACAGGTACAAAGATGTTGGATGGATAAGGATTCAGGTCCTGCCTTGGAACAGGTACAAAGATGTTGGAGGGATAAGGATTCAGGTCCTGCCTTGGAACGGGTAAAAAGATGTTGGAGGGATAAGGATTCAGGTCCTGCCTTGGAACAGGTACACAGATGTTTGGGGATAAGGATCCAGGTCCTACCTCGGAACAGGTACAAAGATGTTTGGGGATAAGGATTCAGGTCCTGCCTTGGAACAGGTATAAAGATGTTGGGGGGATAAGGATCCAGGTCCTGTCTTGGAACAGGTACAAAGATGTTGGAGGGATAAGGATACAGGTCCTGCCTTGGAACAGGTACAAAGATGTTTGGGGATAAGGATCCAGGTCCTGTCTTGGAACAGGTACAAAGATGTTTGGGGATAAGGATCCAGGTCCTGCCTTGGAACAGGTATAAAGATGTTGGAGGGATAAGGATCCAGGTCCTGCCTTGGAACAGGTACAAAGATGTTTGGGGATAAGGATTCAGGTCCTGCCTTGGAACAGGTATAAAGATGTTGGGGGGATAAGGATCCAGGTCCTGTCTTGGAACAGGTACAAAGATGTTGGAGGGATAAGGATACAGGTCCTGCCTTGGAACAGGTACAAAGATGTTTGGGGATAAGGATCCAGGTCCTGTCTTGGAACAGGTACAAAGATGTTTGGGGATAAGGATTCAGGTCCTGCCTTGGAACAGGTATAAAGATGTTGGAGGGATAAGGATCCAGGTCCTGTCTTGGAACAGGTACAAAGATGTTGGAGGGATAAGGATTCAAGTCCTGCCTTGGAACAGGTACAAAGATGTTTGGGGATAAGGATCCAGGTCCTGCCTTGGAACAGGTATAAAGATGTTGGAGGGATAAGGATCCAGGTCCTGCCTTGGAACAGGTACAAAGATGTTGGAGGGATAGGGATTCAGGTCCTGCCTTGGAACAGGTACAAAGATGTTTGGGGATAAGGATTCAGGTCCTGTCTTGGAACAGGTACAAAGATGTTTGGGAATAAGGATTCAGGTACTGCCTTGGAACAGGCATAAAGATGTTGGAGGGATAAGGATCCAGGTCCTGTCTTGGAACAGGTACAAAGATATTGGAGGGATAAGGATTCAGGTCCTGTCTTGGAACAGAACAGGTACAAAGATGTTTGGGGATAAGGATCCAGGTCCTGCCTTGGAACAGGTACAAAGATGTTGGAAGGATAAGGATTCAGGTTCTGCCTTGGAACAGGTACAAAGATGTTGGAGGGATAAGGATCCAGGTCCTGTCTTAGAACAGGTACAAAGATGTTTGGGGATAAGGATCCAGGTCCTGCCTTGGAACAGGTACAAAGATGTTGGAGGGATAAGGATCCAGGTCCTGTCTTGGAACAGGTACAAAGATGTTGGAGGGATAATGATCCAGGTCCTGTCTTGGAACAGGTACAAAGATGTTGGATGGATAAGGATTCAGGTCCTGCCTTGGAACAGGTATAAAGATGTTGGAGGGATAGGATTCAGGTCCTGCCTTGGAACGGGTAACAAGATGTTGGAGGGATAAGGATCCAGGTCCTGTCTTGAAACAGGTACAAAGATGTTGGAGGGATAAGGATTCAGGTCCTGCCTTGGAACAGGTACACAGATGTTTGGGGATAAGGATCCAGGTCCTACCTCGGAACAGGTACAAAGATGTTTGGGGATAAGGATTCAGGTACTGCCTTGGAACAGGTATAAAGATGTTGGGGGGATAAGGATCCAGGTCCTGTCTTGGAACAGGTACAAAGATGTTGGAGGGATAAGGATACAGGTCCTGCCTTGGAACAGGTACAAAGATGTTTGGGGATAAGGATCCAGGTCCTGTCTTGGAACAGGTACAAAGATGTTTGGGGATAAGGATTCAGGTCCTGCCTTGGAACAGGTATAAAGATGTTGGAGGGATAAGGATCCAGGTCCTGTCTTGGAACAGGTACAAAGATGTTGGAGGGATAAGGATTCAAGTCCTGCCTTGGAACAGGTACAAAGATGTTTGGGGATAAGGATTCAGGTCCTGCCTTGGAACAGGTATAAAGATGTTGGGGGGATAAGGATCCAGGTCCTGCCTTGGAACAGGTACAAAGATGTTGGAGGAATAAGGATACAGGTCCTGCCTTGGAACAGGTACAAAGATGTTTGGGGATAAGGATCCAGGTCCTGTCTTGGAACAGGTACAAAGATGTTTGGGGATAAGTATTCAGGTCCTGCCTTGGAACAGGTATAAAGATGTTGGAGGGATAAGGATCCAGGTCCTGTCTTGGAACAGGTACAAAGATGATGGAGGGATAAGGATTCAAGTCCTGCCTTGGAACAGGTACAAAGATGTTTGGGGATAAGGATCCAGGTCCTGCCTTGGAACAGGTATAAAGATGTCGGAGGGATAAGGATCCAGGTCCTGCCTTGGAACAGGTACAAAGATGTTGGAGGGATAAGGATTCAGGTCCTGCCTTGGAACAGGTACAAAGATGTTTGGGGATAAGGATTCAGGTCCTGTCTTGGAACAGGTACAAAGATGTTTGGGAATAAGGATTCAGGTCCTGCCTTGGAACAGGCATAAAGATGTTGGAGGGATAAGGATCCAGGTCATGTCTTGGAACAGGTACAAAGATGTTGGAGGGATAATGATCCAGGTCCTGTCTTGGAACAGGTACAAAGATGTTTGGGGATAAGGATCCAGGTCCTACCTTGGAACAGGTACAAAGATGTTTGGGGATAAGGATGCAGGTCCTGTCTTGGAACAGGTACAAAGATGTTGGAGGGATAAGGATTCAGGTCCTGTCTTGGAACAGGTACAAAGATGTTGGGGGGATAAGGATTTAGGTCCTGCCTTGGAACAGGTACAAAGATGTTGGAGGGATAAGGATTCAGGTCCTGTCTTGGAACAGGTACAAAGATGTTGGGGGGATAAGGATTCAGGTCCTGTATTGGAACAGGTACAAATATGTTGGAGGGATAAGGATTCAGGTCCTGTCTTGGAACAGGTACAAAGATGTTGGGGGGATAAGGATTCAGGTTCTGCATTGGAACAGGTAGAAAGATGTTGGGGGATAAGGATTCAGGTCCTGTCTTGGAACAGGTACAAAGATGTTGGAGGGATAAGGATTCAGGTCCTGTCTTGGAACAGGTACAAAGATGTTGGGAGGATAAGGATTCAGGTCCTGCCTTGGAACAGGTACAAAGATGTTGGAGGGATAAGGATTCAGGTCCTGCCTTGGAACAGGTACAAAGATGTTGGGGGGATAAGGATCCAGGTCCTGCCTTGGAACAGGTACAAAGATGTTGGGGGGATAAGGATCCAGGTCCTGCCTTGGAACAGGTACAAAGATGTTGGGGGGATAAGGATCCAGGTCCTGCCTTGGAACAGGTACAAAGATGTTGGGGGGGATAAGGATCCAGGTCCTGCCTTGGAACAGGTACAAAGATGTTGGAGGGATAAGGATCTAGGTCCTGCCTTGAAACAGGTACAACGATGTTGGGGGGATAAGGATCCAGGTCCTGCCTTGGAACAGGTAAAAAGATGTTGGAGGGATAAGGATCCAGGTCCTGCCTTGGAACAGGTACAAAGATGTTGGGGGGGATAAGGATCCAGGTCCTGCCTTGGAACAGGTACAAAGATGTTGGAGGGATAAGGATCCAGGTCCTGCCTTGAAACAGGTACAAAGATGTTGGGGGGATAAGGATCCAGGTCCTGCCTTGGAACAGGTACAAAGATGTTGGAGGGATAAGGATCCAGGTCCTGCCTTGGAACAGGTACAAAGATGTTTGTGGATAAGGATCCAGGTCCTGCCTTGGAACAGGTACAAAGATGCTGGAGGGATAATGATCCAGGTCCTGTCTTGGAACAGGTACAAAGATGTTGGATGGATAAGGATTCAGGTCCTGCCTTGGAACAGGTACAAAGATGTTGGAGGGATAAGGATTCAGGTCCTGCCTTGGAACGGGTAAAAAGATGTTGGAGGGATAAGGATTCAGGTCCTGCCTTGGAACAGGTACACAGATGTTTGGGGATAAGGATCCAGGTCCTACCTCGGAACAGGTACAAAGATGTTTGGGGATAAGGATTCAGGTCCTGCCTTGGAACAGGTATAAAGATGTTGGGGGGATAAGGATCCAGGTCCTGTCTTGGAACAGGTACAAAGATGTTGGAGGGATAAGGATACAGGTCCTGCCTTGGAACAGGTACAAAGATGTTTGGGGATAAGGATCCAGGTCCTGTCTTGGAACAGGTACAAAGATGTTTGGGGATAAGGATCCAGGTCCTGCCTTGGAACAGGTATAAAGATGTTGGAGGGATAAGGATCCAGGTCCTGCCTTGGAACAGGTACAAAGATGTTTGGGGATAAGGATTCAGGTCCTGCCTTGGAACAGGTATAAAGATGTTGGGGGGATAAGGATCCAGGTCCTGTCTTGGAACAGGTACAAAGATGTTGGAGGGATAAGGATACAGGTCCTGCCTTGGAACAGGTACAAAGATGTTTGGGGATAAGGATCCAGGTCCTGTCTTGGAACAGGTACAAAGATGTTTGGGGATAAGGATTCAGGTCCTGCCTTGGAACAGGTATAAAGATGTTGGAGGGATAAGGATCCAGGTCCTGTCTTGGAACAGGTACAAAGATGTTGGAGGGATAAGGATTCAAGTCCTGCCTTGGAACAGGTACAAAGATGTTTGGGGATAAGGATCCAGGTCCTGCCTTGGAACAGGTATAAAGATGTTGGAGGGATAAGGATCCAGGTCCTGCCTTGGAACAGGTACAAAGATGTTGGAGGGATAGGGATTCAGGTCCTGCCTTGGAACAGGTACAAAGATGTTTGGGGATAAGGATTCAGGTCCTGTCTTGGAACAGGTACAAAGATGTTTGGGAATAAGGATTCAGGTCCTGCCTTGGAACAGGCATAAAGATGTTGGAGGGATAAGGATCCAGGTCCTGTCTTGGAACAGGTACAAAGATATTGGAGGGATAAGGATTCAGGTCCTGTCTTGGAACAGAACAGGTACAAAGATGTTTGGGGATAAGGATCCAGGTCCTGCCTTGGAACAGGTATAACGATGTTGGAGGGATAAGGATCCAGGTCCTGCCTTGGAACAGGTACAAAGATGTTGGAAGGATAAGGATTCAGGTTCTGCCTTGGAACAGGTACAAAGATGTTGGAGGGATAAGGATCCAGGTCCTGTCTTAGAACAGGTACAAAGATGTTTGGGGATAAGGATCCAGGTCCTGCCTTGGAACAGGTACAAAGATGTTGGAGGGATAAGGATCCAGGTCCTGTCTTGGAACAGGTACAAAGATGTTGGAGGGATAATGATCCAGGTCCTGTCTTGGAACAGGTACAAAGATGTTGGATGGATAAGGATTCAGGTCCTGCCTTGGAACAGGTATAAAGATGTTGGAGGGATAGGATTCAGGTCCTGCCTTGGAACGGGTAAAAAGATGTTGGAGGGATAAGGATCCAGGTCCTGTCTTGAAACAGGTACAAAGATGTTGGAGGGATAAGGATTCAGGTCCTGCCTTGGAACAGGTACACAGATGTTTGGGGATAAGGATCCAGGTCCTACCTCGGAACAGGTACAAAGATGTTTGGGGATAAGGATTCAGGTCCTGCCTTGGAACAGGTATAAAGATGTTGGGGGGATAAGGATCCAGGTCCTGTCTTGGAACAGGTACAAAGATGTTGGAGGGATAAGGATACAGGTCCTGCCTTGGAACAGGTACAAAGATGTTTGGGGATAAGGATCCAGGTCCTGTTTTGGAACAGGTACAAAGATGTTTGGGGATAAGGATTCAGGTCCTGCCTTGGAACAGGTATAAAGATGTTGGAGGGATAAGGATCCAGGTCCTGTCTTGGAACAGGTACAAAGATGTTGGAGGGATAAGGATTCAAGTCCTGCCTTGGAACAGGTACAAAGATGTTTGGGGATAAGGATTCAGGTCCTGCCTTGGAACAGGTATAAAGATGTTGGGGGGATAAGGATCCAGGTCCTGTCTTGGAACAGGTACAAAGATGTTGGAGGGATAAGGATACAGGTCCTGCCTTGGAACAGGTACAAAGATGTTTGGGGATAAGGATCCAGGTCCTGTCTTTGAACAGGTACAAAGATGTTTGGAGATAAGGATTCAGGTCCTGCCTTGGAACAGGTATAAAGATGTTGGAGGGATAAGGATCCAGGTCCTGTCTTGGAACAGGTACAAAGATGATGGAGGGATAAGGATTCAAGTCCTGCCTTGGAACAGGTACAAAGATGTTTGGGGATAAGGATCCAGGTCCTGCCTTGGAACAGGTATAAAGATGTTGGAGGGATAAGGATCCAGGTCCTGCCTTGGAACAGGTACAAAGATGTTGGAGGGATAAGGATTCAGGTCCTGCCTTGGAACAGGTACAAAGATGTTTGGGGATAAGGATTCAGGTCCTGTCTTGGAACAGGTACAAAGATGTTTGGGAATAAGGATTCAGGTCCTGCCTTGGAACAGGCATAAAGATGTTGGAGGGATAAGGATCCAGGTCCTGTCTTGGAACAGGTACAAAGATGTTGGAGGGATAATGATCCAGGTCCTGTCTTGGAACAGGTACAAAGATGTTGGATAGATAAGGATTCAGGTCCTGCCTTGGAACAGGTATAAAGATGTTGGAGGGATAGGATTCAGGTCCTGCCTTGGAACGGGTAAAAAGATGTTGGAGGGATAAGGATCCAGGTCCTGTCTTGAAACAGGTACAAAGATGTTGGAGGGATAAGGATTCAGGTCCTGCCTTGGAACAGGTACACAGATGTTTGGGGATAAGGATCCAGGTCCTACCTCGGAACAGGTACAAAGATGTTTGGGGATAAGGATTCAGGTCCTGCCTTGGAACAGGTATAAAGATGTTGGGGGGATAAGGATCCAGGTCCTGTCTTGGAACAGGTACAAAGATGTTGGAGGGATAAGGATACAGGTCCTGCCTTGGAACAGGTACAAAGATGTTTGGGGATAAGGATCCAGGTCCTGTCTTGGAACAGGTACAAAGATGTTTGGGGATAAGGATTCAGGTCCTGCCTTGGAACAGGTATAAAGATGTTGGAGGGATAAGGATCCAGGTCCTGTCATGGAACAGGTACAAAGATGTTGGAGGGATAAGGATTCAAGTCCTGCCTTGGAACAGGTACAAAGATGTTTGGGGATAAGGATTCAGGTCCTGCCTTGGAACAGGTATAAAGATGTTGGGGGGATAAGGATCCAGGTCCTGTCTTGGAACAGGTACAAAGATGTTGGAGGGATAAGGATACAGGTCCTGCCTTGGAACAGGTACAAAGATGTTTGGGGATAAGGATCCAGGTCCTGTCTTGGAACAGGTACAAAGATGTTTGGGGATAAGGATTCAGGTCCTGCCTTGGAACAGGTATAAAGATGTTGGAGGGATAAGGATCCAGGTCCTGTCTTGGAACAGGTACAAAGATGATGGAGGGATAAGGATTCAAGTCCTGCCTTGGAACAGGTACAAAGATGTTTGGGGATAAGGATCCAGGTCCTGCCTTGGAACAGGTATAAAGATGTTGGAGGGATAAGGATCCAGGTCCTGCCTTGGAACAGGTACAAAGATGTTGGAGGGATAAGGATTCAGGTCCTGCCTTGGAACAGGTACAAAGATGTTTGGGGATAAGGATTCAGGTCCTGTCTTGGAACAGGTACAAAGATGTTTGGGAATAAGGATTCAGGTCCTGCCTTGGAACAGGCATAAAGATGTTGGAGGGATAAGGATCCAGGTCCTGTCTTGGAACAGGTACAAAGATATTGGAGGGATAAGGATTCAGGTCCTGTCTTGGAACTGAACAGGTACAAAGATGTTTGGGGATAAGGATCCAGGTCCTGCCTTGGAACAGGTATAACGATGTTGGAGGGATAAGGATCCAGGTCCTGCCTTGGAACAGGTACAAAGATGTTGGAAGGATAAGGATTCAGGTTCTGCCTTGGAACAGGTACAAAGATGTTGGAGGGATAAGGATCCAGGTCCTGTCTTAGAACAGGTACAGAGATGTTTGGGGATAAGGATCCAGGTCCTGTCTTGGAACAGGTACAAAGATGTTGGAGGGATAAGGATCCAGGTCCTGTCTTGGAACAGGTACAAAGATGTTTGGGGATAAGGATCCAGGTCCTGTCTTGGAACAGGTACAAAGATGTTGGAGGGATAAGGATCCAGGTCCTGCCTTGGAACAGGTACAAAGATGTTGGAGGGATAAGGATCAAGGTCCTGTCTTGGAACAGGTACAAAGATGTTGGAGGGATAAGGATTCAGGTCCTGTCTTGGAACAGGTACACAGATGTTGGAGGGATAAGGATCCAGGTCCTGCCTTGGAACAGGTACAAAGATGTTGGAGGGATAAGGATCCAGGTCCTGTCTTGGAACAGGTACACAGATGATGGAGGGATAAGGATTCAGGTCCTGTCTTGGAACAGGTACAAAGATGTTGGAGGGATAAGGATTCAGGTCCTGCCTTGGAACAGGTACAAAGATGTTGGAGGGATAAGGATCCAGGTCCTGTCTTGGAACAGGTTTAAAGATGTTATGGGATAAGGATTCAGGTCCTGCCTTGGAACAGGTACAAAGATGTTTGAGGATAAGGATTCAGGTCCTGCATTGAAACAGGTACAAAGATGTTTGGGGATAAGGATTCAGGTCCTGCCTTGGAACAGGTAGAGAGATGTTTGTGGATAAGGATTCAGGTCCTGTCCTGGAACAGGTACAAAGATGTTGGGGGGATAAGGATTCAGGTCCTGTCTTGGAACAGGTACAAAGATGTTGGAGGGATAAGGATTCAGGTCCTGCCTTGGAACAGGTACAAAGATGTTGGGGGGATAAGGATCCAGGTCCTGTCTTGAAACAGGTACAAAGATGTTGGAGGGATAAGGATTCAGGTCCTGCCTTGGAACAGGTACACAGATGTTTGGGGATAAGGATCCAGGTCCTACCTCGGAACAGGTACAAAGATGTTTGGGGATAAGGATTCAGGTCCTGCCTTGGAACAGGTATAAAGATGTTGGGGGGATAAGGATCCAGGTCCTGTCTTGGAACAGGTACAAAGATGTTGGAGGGATAAGGATACAGGTCCTGCCTTGGAACAGGTACAAAGATGTTTGGGGATAAGGATCCAGGTCCTGTCTTGGAACAGGTACAAAGATGTTTGGGGATAAGGATTCAGGTCCTGCCTTGGAACAGGTATAAAGATGTTGGAGGGATAAGGATCCAGGTCCTGTCTTGGAACAGGTACAAAGATGTTGGAGGGATAAGGATTCAAGTCCTGCCTTGGAACAGGTACAAAGATGTTTGGGGATAAGGATTCAGGTCCTGCCTTGGAACAGGTATAAAGATGTTGGGGGGATAAGGATCCAGGTCCTGTCTTGGAACAGGTACAAAGATGTTGGAGGGATAAGGATACAGGTCCTGCCTTGGAACAGGTACAAAGATGTTTGGGGATAAGGATCCAGGTCCTGTCTTGGAACAGGTACAAAGATGTTTGGGGATAAGGATTCAGGTCCTGCCTTGGAACAGGTATAAAGATGTTGGAGGGATAAGGATCCAGGTCCTGTCTTGGAACAGGTACAAAGATGATGGAGGGATAAGGATTCAAGTCCTGCCTTGGAACAGGTACAAAGATGTTTGGGGATAAGGATCCAGGTCCTGCCTTGGAACAGGTATAAAGATGTTGGAGGGATAAGGATCCAGGTCCTGCCTTGGAACAGGTACAAAGATGTTGGAGGGATAAGGATTCAGGTCCTGCCTTGGAACAGGTACAAAGATGTTTGGAGATAAGGATTCAGGTCCTGTCTTGGAACAGGTACAAAGATGTTTGGGAATAAGGATTCAGGTCCTGCCTTGGAACAGGCATAAAGATGTTGGAGGGATAAGGATCCAGGTCCTGTCTTGGAACAGGTACAAAGATATTGGAGGGATAAGGATTCAGGTCCTGTCTTGGAACTGAACAGGTACAAAGATGTTTGGGGATAAGGATCCAGGTCCTGCCTTGGAACAGGTATAACGATGTTGGAGGGATAAGGATCCAGGTCCTGCCTTGGAACAGGTACAAAGATGTTGGAAGGATAAGGATTCAGGTTCTGCCTTGGAACAGGTACACAGATGTTGGAGGGATAAGGATCCAGGTCCTGTCTTAGAACAGGTACAAAGATGTTTGGGGATAAGGATCCAGGTCCTGCCTTGGAACAGGTACAAAGATGTTGGAGGGATAAGGATCCAGGTCCTGTCTTGGAACAGGTACAAAGATGTTTGGGGATAAGGATCCAGGTCCTGTCTTGGAACAGGTACAAAGATGTTGGAGGGATAAGGATCCAGGTCCTGCCTTGGAACAGGTACAAAGATGTTGGAGGGATAAGGATCCAGGTCCTGTCTTGGAACAGGTACAAAGATGTTGGAGGGATAAGGATTCAGGTCCTGTCTTGGAACAGGTACAAAGATGTTGGAGGGATAAGGATCCAGGTCCTGCCTTGGAACAGGTACAAAGATGTTGGAGGGATAAGGATCCAGGTCCTGTCTTGGAACAGGTACACAGATGTTGGAGGGATAAGGATTCAGGTCCTGTCTTGGAACAGGTACAAAGATGTTGGAGGGATAAGGATTCAGGTCCTGCCTTGGAACAGGTACAAAGATGTTGGAGGGATAAGGATCCAGGTCCTGTCTTGGAACAGGTTTAAAGATGTTATGGGATAAGGATTCAGGTCCTGCCTTGGAACAGGTACAAAGATGTTTGAGGATAAGGATTCAGGTCCTGCATTGAAACAGGTACAAAGATGTTTGGGGATAAGGATTCAGGTCCTGCCTTGGAACAGGTAGAGAGATGTTTGGGGATAAGGATTCAGGTCCTGTCCTGGAACAGGTACAAAGATGTTGGGGGGATAAGGATTCAGGTCCTGTCTTGGAACAGGTACAAAGATGTTGGAGGGATAAGGATTCAGGTCCTGCCTTGGAACAGGTACAAAGATGTTGGGGGGATAAGGATTCCTAACACCATCTCTTGCTCATTTTCAGATTTTGTACTGATCAGACTTGAAATATCAGCTCGTAAGGATTATAAAAATTAACATATTTGTTAAGCGCAATCTGTAATTATTTTGTGTAGTCGTTTCTTTCTATGATACACTATTTTTATATTCTATATATAATATTATAAGTAAGGCTTCTTTTTTTGTGGAAAATCAAATAACATGTGTTTGACAGATTGTGATACCATTCGTTTTTATTATTTACATTTCAATAATTGTATAGTTTTGTAATTACATTTTCAGGAAGTTAATCTGGATTACAATAATCATCATCAGAAGCCTCTATATAGTTTTTGATAAAAATATTAAACATGAAATTATAATCTTATAAACCCTCAGGCTATCCTCTTTAACACATTTGGTCTTAATGCTCCCAAATCTTTAAATTATTTGCATGTCCAATCTTTTGATTTTGAGCGTTATTCCAGAAACTTGTCATGCACACTAATTTTTATATCCACGTTTTTATTAAAGTACTGGTACATGTAACTGAAAAGTTGCAATGTTTTAGGGTGATATATTACTGGTTGTAACATAAATGCATTCTTTTCCTTTGATCTTTTTTTATGGTTTATATACCAGAATGTAAGCAACAGCTAAGAACTATGAAATAATACACGCAGATACGAGATATTGCACACATTAAATCTGGGCTGTAGTTTTATTACTCTCAGAGAGCCGTGCAATAATCAGCGACCTAGATGTGATATTGCATGAATTCGTGTTGCAAATCATTGATACCACAGTTTTCTGGGTTAAATATTCGAACATGCAGTATTCAATTGTTTAACCGTTTAACTCTGAAAACCGTGGTATAAATATTACTTATTTCCTAATGCTATTTGCATTATTTGTGATGTGGATATACATATGCGTGAGGAACAATCCAAGACAAACGTGAAATTATTATATCCGCTTTCACTCATCTAAATATATTCTAACCAGATAATTATCATGTATAATCAACAAACACTATTATTACTTCGTGTATGTGATTATATGAGTATTAGTGATATAAAATATTCTGATGTGCTACTTTTACAATATGCCTAGCTAAATCATGCAGAAGGATATAAGATACTTAAGGGAGGTAGGTAATTTTACTACCTGACGATCACATTGGACCACAGCCATGTTTCAGGAAAAACATTTCTTGTTCGCTTGACAGTTTTTAAAACGGACGGAGGATTCTTCATGGATGCTTGAAATCCTCCCGCACCTCCTCCAGCTAAAGCAGAGTCACAGAAGGGACAACCATTTAGGTCTGATATAAATGAACACACATCGTGTTACAGATAATAACTCGTATATGGATAGCAAGATGATGGTTGGTTGGTTGGTTGGTTGGATTGATGGTGTTTAACGCCACTTTCAACAATATGTCAGTTATATCGTGGTGATCAGTTTTATTGGTGGGGGAAACCGGAGGACCCGAAGAAAACCACCGACCTGTCACAAGTCACTGACAAACTTTATCATATAATAATAATAAAACAACATCAACACATACAAAATAAATCATAAACAGACTTTAAAACAACAAGTACATTTGACTAGATTTCTGAGAAAAACTGTGTAAGCAAACGAGAAACAAAAGAACGAATAAGAGACAGACCAAACACAATAATTCCAAAAATCTTTTCAATCTAAATCATTCTAAAAGTATCCCTGCAATATTCATCAAATTTGGAGAATTTAATCGATCTAAATCCTTCACATGTTTTAGTAAATCTTTCAATTTCTAGTAGCATAGTACCAGAAGATATGACACTAGCCACAATGAAACCACTCTTTAACTGTAAAACCTGTGATAGGAAACTTTAGACCATTGAACATTTTTGCATCATCTCCAAAATACTGCAAAAAGTGGTAGTTCTATAAGGTCAGACTCATTTTATTATGCAAGATATAATATAATATTATATATATTATATTGCTCAGCCCACGAGTTTAATCGTTAATGCGTATTCGGTCATTCGTGGTCTTATTTTGATATTCAAAATCTACGATACGTTATACTATATTTATTGTGCAATGATTTTATTTCACGGATAAATCCCCATAAATCACACCTATCTATATAACAAACTTCAAATTGTCCATAATAAAACAGACAGATTTATGAAAAATTTGGGACCGCGATCTTGTTAGGAATGATTAAATTTTGGGTTTTTATATTTCGACAAAAGAAAAAAAGCAATTAAGATTATTATATACATATGAAAAGGAAGATATCTAATTCAGTGTGCATGACATGTTTCTGACTAAACCTTCATCAGGTAAAATCTACATCATAAGGTTGGACAACCAAACAATTCAAGCTTTTGGGACAACAAAAAGCAAACATGATCTAAACAGGGTTGCCAAAATCACCTATGGTTATATACGCATCAGAGAAATGAACCCTAGGTTGCTTTAATAATTATTATCTTCATTGGGAACTTTAAATTTCAATAATAGATATATACTACAAACTATGTCTGTGCTGATACATAGACAATATTAGTGCAGTGTCTTAAAATATAAAGGTTATGCGTACCAGTCTTAAACATTGAGATGAAGGTGAGGTTCAATAAACCTTTACCCAGTTTTGTGCCAAATACACATGAACTTTACATTTGAAGACATTGCATTAATATTTGGCTTAGTTTATCCTGTAAAAAATTACTTTAACCCATCAACTTTTCTATTTTAAATTAGATAATACAATTATATCCCTTGATTGCCCTTCTTGGTATTTGCTGTCATAGGAAGAGGAAGTGAACTGGATATACAACTAGTTCCCCAAAGCGCAACAGGTTACGTGTGACAGGGGTACCAGAAAAAGCTATATTTGGCTCAGTGACTGTATATAACAATTAGAGGCTCCCAGGAGCCTGTAATCGCTCACCTGGTTTTCAATTTTACATCTAAAGTTAATAGAAAATGGGGGTGTTACACATAATATTGAAAGTGGGCCACCCAAAGATCATTTCAACTCAAATTTCTGAGCAAAAGATTTAGATGTGGTTTATCTCATAATATTCCTAAATGGAATAAACTGGATGAAAAAATACCACAGAAAAACCCAGAATATGTTAAACTACTCATTGCCATGTAGCTTCAGTTAAAATTTGAGCTCATTTTGATTTATACTAAAGCAGCAATGGACAATTGAAGAAATAACTATTTTTAGTAACAGCAGCCATCTTGAATGGAGGGTGTGGCTGTCGGACACAATTTTGAAACGGACCCACCCAGGGACCATCCCTGACAGGTTCGGTTTAATTTGGTTTGGCGGTTTCAGAGGAGAAGATTTAAATGTGATCTTTATTCAAATATGCCTAATTTGCATAATCGGTATAAATCGGCTGAAAGAAAATTTAACAGAAAACCCGGAATATATGTTACACTACTCCTTGCCATGTAGCTGCAGTTAAAATTTGAGCTCATTTTGACTTATACTAAAGCAGCAATGGACAATTAAAATTTCATCCCCCCTTTTTTCTATTTCAAAATATGCCTAATTTGCATAATCGGTATAAATCGGCTCACAGAAAAAAATGGAATATATGTTAAACTACTCCTTCCCATGTAGCTGCAGTTAAAATTTGAGCTCATTTTGACTTATACTAAAGCAGCAATGAACAATTGAAGAAATTTCTATTTTTAGTAACAGCAGCCATCTTTAATGGAGGGCGGGGCTGTCTGACACAATTTTGAAAGGGACCCACCCAGGGGCCATCCCTGCCAGGTTTGGTTTAATTTGGTTTGGCGGTTTCAGAGGAAAAGATTTAAATGTGATCTTTTATCAAAATATGCCTTATTTGCATAATCGGTATAAATCGGCTGACAGAAAAATTTCACAGAAAAGCCCGGAATATATGTTAAACTACTCCTTGCCATGTAGCTGCAGTTAAAATTTGAGCTCATTTTGGCGTATACTAAAGCAGTAATGGACAATTAAAATTTCATCCCCCTTTTTTCTATTTTTAGCTTGGCGGCCATCTTGGTCGGAAGTCGGGATCACCGGACACATTTTTGGAAGGGGCCATCCAAGGACCATTCCATCCAAGTTTGGCTGCAATTGGCCCAGTGGCTTCTGAGGAGAAGATTAAAAGGTGAAAGTTTACGACGTACGACGGATGCCAAGTGATGGCAAAAGCTCACTTGGCCTTTGGCCAGGTGAGCTAAAAATGTATTCAGTCAGTCAATGCAACTTGAATGATCAAACAGAACATGTACAGGATAAATTAAAATATATAACACTCAATGTGCATCGTATTTAAAAGGTTGGTTTTGGTTTACGGTGTTAAACGCCACTTTTATCAATATTTCTGTTAATATATCGTAGCAGTAAGTTTTATTGTTGGAGGAAACCTGAGTACCCGGAGAAAACCATCGACCTGTCGCAAGTCACTGACAAACTTTATCACATAATGTTGTATCGAGTACACCTCACCATGAGCGGGATTTAAACTCACAATTTTAGTGGTGATAGGCATTGATTGCACACAGGTAATTGCAAATCCAACTACAATACAATCACGACCACGACAGCCTTTATATATAAAAGAGAATATCACTATAGTAAATGAAAACCATTGCTGTACCATTAGATCGACCGGTTTTAGCTTCGTAAAATCAAGTGGGTGACTTGACCAATTTCGTCAATCCAATTAAAGACACTACGTAATCATAATTTTTCTTTATATCTGACATAAACCGCTACATAAAGGAAATCAATGTCTACCCAAATAGCTCAATCTAAAGATTAAGAAAAAAATATTTCTAGTTTGTTTCTAGTATTACGAAAAGAAAGTTTAAACAGTGATGGTCAACAATTCTACATATATCAACAAAACTAACAATCACCTCTCTCCTTAACTCACTGAATAAGAAAAAGATGATGACATTATACAGTTTGTTTTACAAAGGCATTCATCATGGCACATAGCCCTAATCGTGATACTGGATTATACTTTAACTGACCATGTACTGTAGACTGCATAATATGTGATAATACGTTCATAAAATAAATAAATCTGCCATTTAAGTTAAAAGAATAAATAAGGTTCACTATTCAAAAGAGTGTTACCATAGCCATAGGGGTTATTAGTTAAATAAATTGTTTTCACAGATTATATTTTTTCATAGCGAACAACAATTTTCTGAAAACGGGTCCCTGCAGTAGTAGCTTGCACTAATATATAGTGTAAGATTCTAAACCCTAAGGTTAAATTACTATACAATGGTAAACTAGCTATAATATTGCGCATGTGCACTAGCAGTAAAGTGATACAATGTATATATCTATATATTGGTTAAACAGGTAAAACAGGATACCCAGATGTCACATTAGTCCACAGCCACGTTTCTGGAAAGATATTTCTAACACGACTAACATCTTTCAGCTTAGAATTCTGTCCTCCTCCAGCAAGGCCTGTTCCTGTTGCTGTTGCTAATCCTGGCATCACCATATGGTTTTTTTCTACCATCCCACCAAATGCTAGTTGTGGACGAAACAAATATGGAGGAACTATGAGAAAAAAAGACACCCTTCTGATGAAAACTGTACATGTAAAAACCAACTGACAAGTTATAGACTATCCGTTGGAACAATATAACACGTCAAATACATGTACTACCAATAAACAAGATTAGAAATAAATGTTAGAGAAAACCGAAGGGGCAATCAAAAATGAACAATCCAGAGATACTGGTAACATTAGGCACACAAGACATAGGACGAAGACAAACAAAATAATAGAAACATGAAACAACACCGGAAGCTAAAAAAAAGGGGCAAAACGGACACAAAAGTTCCGCCCTCTTATAATACACCTATCATGTCATTCATGAAACTATCTGACATGTTTCATCCAGGAAGGTCGCACCACACAGGACCAGTCAATATAATTAATAAATCATCCAATCGTAATCGTAATATAAATTGAAATATTATCTTCAAAACAATTTGATATGACATATCATGCTCTTTGTTTGTAGTAGAAATACTAGTAAGGTCTTTGTAAAAAATAATAGCAATCTGTTGTGTGTCCTTGTTCAGCTTTCGACAAGAGTATATTTATCTTACATTAAGTGTATATCAGATTTTTTAACATTTATCTTACATTAAATGTATACAGGATATTTGAATAATTATGAAACATTAGAGTGTTCCTGATATTTGAATATCCTTCGTGCATGAAGACTATACCAGATATTAACATTAAGAGCATACCAGCTAATTAAATATTTATTTTGTATTAAGTGTATACCGGATCATTAAATATTTATCTCACATTGAGAGAATACCGGATATTTGAATATTTATTTTGTATTAAGTGTATACCGGTTTTATTATTAAATATTTATCTCACATTGAGAGAATACCAGATATTTGAATACTTATTAGGCATTTAGAGTGTTCCGGATATCTGATTATCTTTCATATATTAGGATCATATCGGATATTTGAATATATTTATCTTACATAAAGATAGCTCAGAAGGTAGAATTTTGTGGTTAAAGACCAATTCTCTCAGGACAAATATCATAAGTTATATACTTCAAAGAGAATTGAAATCAATTAACCATAAACATATAAGAAATTAATGGTCTTCGTGCGAGACCGGAATAAATCGATTTGTTGGAATCAAATATTGAACATAATATAGATAAGAATGAAGTATAAATGTACTAATTTAATTGCAGGGCCCGGGTGGCTCAATGAGTTAGGTAGTTGTGTTACAAGCCTATCACCAATATGACATGCGTTCACGCCTAGCTTTGCAGCCACAAGTGATAAATTTACCAGTTGCATGCCCATTGTCGGTGGTTCTCTCCGGGTACTCCGGCTTCTTTCACCACTAAAACTGGTCGCCATGAAATAGCTGAAATATTGCTGAAAGTAGCGTTAAACACCAAAAATCAATCAAATCATTGTACTAGCACATTGTCTATATTTTAATCAAAGAAAACACATCTCAAACAATTAGCTATAGTTGCTATGTCATAGCCTTTACAAATAAGATTTTGCAAGGATGTTTTAGTCTATACGAGTCAGATTTGAACTTAACTACGTATCCATAAAACATGGATAAGCAATGTCCTTTTATTTATAAGATTTATGCATGTAAAATTGTAGTTATACATCAGAATAAAGTTTTCTGAAAGTTTTCTAAAAATCTATGAAAACAATATCCTTGGTATTAAAAGGTTTTCCATTATCACGAGATTACGGTCATTGAAGTTGGAAACATAATTACAAATACATGCAAAACGAACTAACTGAGAAATGCAAACGCCATATGATGGGGCGAAATGAAAGTCACCACACAAAAAAATCCATAAATATAACAGAATCTCCTGCAAAACACGAACCGAATATAGTTTATACGTGGAAATCGTAGCGGACATTTAAAGAAGAGAAACAAACAAAACAAAAACAAAAACATAAAAACAAAAGACATGTAAATAACCCATTTCAAAAATATACTGTAGCAGTTGACAATTATGACTTAATTTCGAAATGGTGATGTGACAAATCGTAGACTTGTAAAAATACTTCACGAAATAGTCCTTATTAAGTTAATATTTTGTGAGATAAGATTAAGTTATAAGTGATCTCCATGATAGAAGTTAGA
Organism: Bathymodiolus brooksi; assembly: GCA_963680875.1. NCBI lineage: Eukaryota > Metazoa > Mollusca > Bivalvia > Mytilida > Modiolidae > Bathymodiolus > Bathymodiolus brooksi. Next base: position 19,676,781 of record OY804582.1, on the reverse strand, counting down.
TTAATATCTACGTCTTTACGACGTGGATACATGCCACACCCCATGACAGGTTGCCCCCTCCCCTGTGGGGACAACATGTAGCCTTTTTCTGAGTAGTATTTTTGTAGATCATTTTTAGTCCCTTTGTCCATTTCCTGTTGGCCATTGTATTGTCTGATCCTTCTATTTATGGCTTCTGATTACCCCTTTGGCATCGTCAATCTTTTCTTTCAGAGAAAAGCCACAAAACGTCTGTAAGTACCTGATACATCTTTCCACTAAGTTTAACTTCGAGCGAACACATATATACCAACGGTTGATTTCCTATCCCCCTCATAACCCGTGGGTTGGTTACTGCAATGGATTTTCCTCGTTTTAAATCCATTATGCATGGATTATCCTAACTTTACTTTAACCAAAAGACTGATAACATATTTTACATTCTGTTGTTTAGAGATATACCACATGCATATTCCAATTTCCAAGTACTTTTTCCTCGGATGTGAAATAATTGCAAAATTCAGCTAATCCATGAAAAACAAGCAAACAATACAGAAAACTGCCACGGGCTAAAGAGAACATAGTGAAATCCACATCCATGGTTTATGGGTAAACGAATGGTCCATAAACTACCAGAAAACTGTCACGGGCTAAAGGGAACATAGTGAAATCCACATCCATGGTTTATGGGTAAACGAATGGTCCATAAACTACCAGAAGACTGCCACGGGCTAAAGGGAACATAGTGAAATCCACATCCATGGTTTATGGGTAAACGAATGGTCCATAAACTACCAGAAAACTGCCACGGGCTAAAGGGAACATAGTGAAATCTACATCCATGGTTTATGGGTAAACGAATGGTCCATAAACTACCAGAAAACTGCCACGGGCTATAGGGAACATAGTGAAATCCACATCCATGGTTTATGGGTAAACGAATGGTCCATAAACTACCAGAAAACTGCCACGGGCTAAAGGGAACATAGTGAAATCCACATCCATGGTTTATGGGTAAACGAATGGTCCATAAACTACCAGAAAACTGCCACGGGCTAAAGGGAACATCATGAAATCCACATCCATGTTATATGGGTAAACGAATGGTCCATAAACTACCAGAAAACTGCCACGGGCTAAAGGGAACATAGTGAAATCCACATCCATGTTATATGGGTAAACGAATGGTCCATAAACTACCAGAAAACTGTCACGGGCTAAAGGGAACATAGTGAAATCCACATCCATGGTTTATGGGTAAACGAATGGTCCATAAACTACCAGAAAACTGCCACGGGCTAAAGGGAACATAGTGAAATCCACATCCATGGTTTATGGGTAAACGAATGGTCCATAAACTACCAGAAAACTGCCACGGGCTAAAGGGAACATAGTGAAATCCACATCCATGGTTTATGGGTAAACGAATGGTCCATAAACTACCAGAAAACTGCCACGGGCTAAAGGGAACATAGTGAAATCCATATCCATGGTTAATGGGTAAACGAATGGTCCATAAACTACCAGAAAACTGTCACGGGCTAAAGGGAACATAGTGAAATCCACATCCATGGTTTATGGGTAAACGAATAGTCCATAAACTACCAGAAAACTGACACGGGCTAAAGAGAACATCATGAAATCCGCATCCATGGTTTATGGGTAAACGAATGGTCCATAAACTACCAGAAAACTGCCGCTAAAGGGAACATAGTGAAATCCACATCCATGGTATATGGGTAAACGAATGGTCCATAAACTACAAGAAAACAGTCACGGGCTAAAGGGAACATAGTGAAATCCACATCCATGGTTTATGGGTAAACGAATGGTCCATAAATTACCAGAAAACTGCCACGGGCTAAAGGGAACATAGTGAAATCCCCATCCATGGTTTATGGGTAAACGTATGGTCCATAAACTCCCAGAAAACTGCCACGGGCTAAAGGGAACATAGTGAAATCCACATCCATGGTTTATGGGTAAACGAATGGTTCATAAACTACCAGAAAACTGCCATGGGCTAAAGGGAACATAGTGAAATCCACATCCATGATTTATGGGTAAACGAATGGTCCATAAACTACCAGAAAACTGCCACGGGCTAAATGGAACATAGTGAAATCCACATCCATGGTTTATGGGTAAACGAATGGTCCATAAACTACCAGAAAACTGCCACGGGCTAAAGGGAACATCATGAAATCCACATCCATGGTTTATGGGTAAACGAATGGTCCATAAACTACCAGAAAACTGCCACGGGTTAAAGGGAACATAGTGAAATCCACATCCATGGTTTATGGGTAAACGAATGGTCCATAAACTACCAGAAAACTGTCACGGGCTAAAGGGAACATAGTGAAATCCACATCCATGGTTTATGGGTAAACGAATGGTCCATAATCTACCAGAAAACTGCCACGGGCTAAAGGGAACATAGTGAAATCCACATCCATGGTTTATGGGTAAACGAATGGTCCATAAACTACCAGAAAACCGCCACGGGCTAAAGGGAACATAGTGAAATCCACATCCATGATATATGGGTAAACGAATGGTCCATAAACTACCAGAAAATAGCCACGGGCTAAAGGGAACATAATGAAATCCACATCCATGGTTTATGGGTAAACGAATGGTCCATAAACTACCAGAAAACTGCCACGGGCTAAAGGGAACATAGTGAAATCCACATCCATGGTTTATGGGTAAACGAATGGTCCATAAACTACCAGAAAACTGCCACGGGCTAAAGGGAACATAGTGAAATCCACATCCATGATTTATGGGTAAACGAATGGCCCATAAACTACCAGAAAACTGTCACAGGCTAAAGGGAACATAGTGAAATCCACATCCATGATTTATGGGTAAACGAATGGTCCATAAACTACCAGAAAACTCACGGGCTAAAGGGAACATAGTGAAATCCACATCCATGGTTTATGGGTAAACGAATGGTCCATAAACTACCAGAAAACTGCCACGGGCTAAAGGGAACATCATGAAATCCACATCCATGGTTTATGGGTAAACGAATGTTCCATAAACTACCAGAAAACTGCCACGGGCTAAAGGGAACATAGTGAAATCCACATCCATGGTATATGGGTAAACGAATGTTCCATAAACTACCAGAAAACTGCCACGGGCTAAAGGGAACATAGTGAAATCCACATCCATGGTATATGGGTAAACGAATGGTCCATAAACTACCAGAAAATTGCCACGGGCTAAAGGAAACATAGTGAAATCCACATCCATGGTTTATGGGTAAACGAATGGTCCATAAACTACCAGAAAACTGCCACGGGCTAAAGAGAACATAGTGAAATCCACATCCATGGTTTATGGGTAAACGAATGGTCCATAAACTACCAGAAAACTGCCACGGGCTAAAGGGAACATCATGAAATCCGCATCCATGGTTTATGGGTAAACGAATGGTCCATAAACTACCAGAAAACTGCCACGGGCTAAAGGGAACATAGTCAAATCCACATCCATGGTATATGGGTAAACGAATGGTCCATAAACTACCAGAAAACTGTCACGGGCTAAAGGGAACATAGTGAAATCCACATCCATGGTTTATGGGTAAACGAATGGTCCATAAACTACCAGAAAACTGCCACGGGCTAAAGGGAACATAGTGAAATCCACATCCATGGCTTATGGGTAAACGAATGGTCCATAAACTACCAGAAAACTGCCACGGGCTAAAGGGAACATAGTGAAATCCACATCCATGGTTTATGGGTAAACGAATGGTCCATAAACTACCAGAAAACTGCCACAGGCTAAAGGGAACATAGTGAAATCCACATCCATGGTTTATTGGTAACGAATGGTCCATAAACTACCAGAAAACTGCCACAGGCTAAAGGGAACATAGTGAAATCCACATCCATGGTTTATGGGTAAACGAATGGTCCATAAACTACCGGAAAACTGCCACGGGCTAAAGGGAACATAGTGAAATCCATATCCATGGTTTATGGGTAAATGAATGGTCCATAAACTACCAGAAAACTGCCACGGGCTAAAGGGAACATAGTGAAATCCACATCCATGGTTTATGGGTAAACGAATGGTCCATAAACTACCAGAAAACTGCCACGGCTAAAGGGAACATAGTGAAATCCACATCCATGGTTTATGGGTAAACGAATGGTCCATAAACCATTTTTCCTGAGGTGCCATCAGTTATTCTTTTATATTATATATGTTGTACTCTATAAAGTGAAAAAACCCAGACATTTGCATTTTGCTTGATGGTGTCCGGTCCAATATATCAAGGCGTGCTACATATTTAGTGTATTATCTAAGGTTATATTGTGGCTTTTGGTTCTTTTTGTTGGTGAAAACGGGAGTTCATCTAACCTGAAAGGGAGCAAATGGAACCCACAAAACCTTAATAGTGATTGCATAGGTCCATGTAAATCCTACCACCATACGTTAGTGGTAATGGCCGCCCATATTAAAAAGAGAATATTAGAGATTTTGTCCTATAGAATTGCAAAGAAAGGTACATTATATAAGGTGTAGGTATAGCATGACTACTATTTAGCACTAGCAGAAAAACTATCTCACAACAAACTCAATACATTATAGTACCCAATTGTCTTATTTGACCATAGCCATGTTTCTGGGAAAATGTTTCTTGTTCTTTTGGCAGACTGTAGATTGGACGTAGGACCCTTTTCCATCGTTGCAAATGGTGGTCTAATACCTCCTCCCCCTCCTGCTAGTGCTCCACCAAAGGCAAACCCACAGTTAGGACAATCAATATCTATCAAGGCAACTGTATATCGTCAGTTGTATATATTCATTCTTTGACATGTTATATTGAGGTTATACAAATCACTACACAGAAAGCTACTTATTTACACGAGCCCCACTGAAAAGCAGAAGTGAACTCTGGTGCTCCGGAAGGGTAAGTAGTTCCTGCTCCACAAGTGGCACCCATCAGTACTACTCTTGTTACAAACCAGGTGATAAGTCATGAATGAGGAAGAAAGGACCAGATTATGATTACGACAAACGGAACATATCAGAGGTCAATTAAGAGTTTTCAAAATTTTGAATTGATTTTTCACTTAAATATTTTTTGTCATCTTCGCTAGCCAAGGGTTACGATTCGGGTCCCCCTTCTCTCCACCCTTGGCAGATCTAGAATACATTTTGAGGATTCGCACTTGAATATTTCATTGGTTACGGCTACCAGTACACGTATCCAATCAGAAGACGTTTTACACGAACACATGTTATCCACGAAATGTAAACAAAAATGGCACCGGAATGCTCTCATATGACAACGATTTGCCACTTCCCGTTTTGGTTCCAATGAAAACATCTTTCCCGTCTGCCAAAGCTTTGAAACTTTCACTTGGTTGACAGTAAGTGCTTCCAAATTAAATTTATCACAAATAAGTTTCTATTCACTGGGCGCTGCCATTTTCAACTCTCCAACATACGTATAACAAAACGATTCTGATTGGCTGGCGATGACGACTATCTAAGGGGCGCAACTTCGATAAACCACCAGGTGGCATTGCGCGCGAATTTCAAAATGTATTCTAGATCCGCTAACTTAATAGAGTTGGTCACTAAAACAGGTTTGACTGTACTTAATAGAGTTGGTCACTAAAGTAGGTTTGATTGTACTTAATAGAGTTGGTCACTAAAGCAGGTTTGACTGTACTTGATAGAGTTGGTCACTAAAGCAGGTGTTACTGTAACTTAATAGAGGTTGTCACTAAAGCCGGGTTGACTGTAACTTAATAGAGGTGGTCACTAAAGCAGGTTTGACTACTTAATAGAGGTGGTCACTAAAGCAGATTTGACTGTACTTAATAGAGTTGGTCACTAAAGCAGGTTTGACTGTACTTAATAGAGTTGGTCATTAAAGCAGGTTTGATTGTAACTTAATAGAGGTGGTCACGAAAGCAGGTTTTATTGTACTTAATAGAGGTGGTCACTAATGCAAGTTTTACTGTGTTTAATAGAGGTGGTCACTAAAGCAGGTTTGACTGTAACTTAATAGAGATGGTCACTAAAGCAGTTTTGACTCCTTAATAGAGGTGGTCACTAAAACAGGTTTGACTGTAATTAATAGAGTTGGTCACTAAAGCAGGCTTGACTGTTTTTAATAGAGTTGGTCACTAAAGCAGGTTTGATTGTAACTTAACACAGTAAAACTTGCATTAGTGACCACCTCTATTAAGTACAATAAAACCTACTTCAGTGACCACCTCTATTAAGTACATTCAAACCTACTTTATTGACCAACTCTATTAAGTTAGTCAAACTTGCTTTAGTGACCACCTCTATTAAGTACATTCAAACCTGCTTTAGTGACCACCTCTATTAAGTACATTCAAATCTGCTTTAGTGACCAACTCTATTAAGTTAGTCAAACTTGCTTTAGTGACCACCTCTATTAAGTACATTCAAACCTGCTTTAGTGACCAACTCTATTAAGTTAGTCAAACCTGCTTTAGTGACCAACTCTATTAAGCTACAGTCAAACCTGCTTTAGTGACCACGTCTATTAAGTACAATCAAATCTGCTTTAGTGACCACATCTATTAAGTAGTCAAACCTGCTTTAGTGACCACCTCTATTAAGTTACATTCAAACCTGCTTTAGTGACCACCTCTATTAAGCTAGTCAAACCTGCTTTAGTGACCCCCTCTAATAAATTACAGTCAAACCTGCTTTAGTGACCACCTATATTAAGTAGTCAAACCTGCTTTAGTGACCACCTCTATTAAGTTAGAGTCAAACCTGCTTTAGTGACCACCTCTATTAAGTACAGTAAAACCTACTTCAGTGACCACCTCTATTAAGTACAGTCAAACTTGCTTTAGTGACCACCTCTATTAAGTACAATCAAACCTGCTTTAGTGACCAACTCCATTAAGTACAGTCAAACCTGCTTTAGTGACCACCTCTATCAAGTACATTCAAACCTGCTTTAGTGACCACCTCTATTAAGTTACAGTCAAACCTACTTTAGTGACCACCTCTATTAAGCTAGTCAAACCTGCTTTAGTGACCCCCTCTAATAAATTACAGTCAAACCTGCTTTAGTGACCACCTATATTAAGTAGTCAAACCTGCTTTAGTGACCACCTCTATTAAGTTACAGTCAAACCTGCTTTAGTGACCACCTCTATTAAGTACAGCAAAACCTACTTCAGTGACCACTTCTATTAAGTACAGTCAAACTTGCTTTAGTGACCACCTCTATTAAGTACAATCAAACCTGCTTTAGTGACCAACTCCATTAAGTAGAGTCAAACCTGCTTTAGTGACCACCTCTATTAAGTAGTCAAACCTGTTTTAGTGACCACCTCTATTAAGTTACAGTCAAACCTGCTTTAGTGACCACCTCTATTAAGTAGTCAACCCAGCTTTAGTGACCACCTCTATTAAGTACAGTTAAACCTGCTTTAGTGACCACCTCTATTAAGCTACAGTCAAACGTGCTTTAGTGACCCCCTCTAATAAATTAGTCAAACCTGCTTTAGTGACCACCTATACTAAGTAGTCAAACCTGCTTTAGTGACCACTTCTATTCAGTTAGTCAAACCTGCTTTAGTGACCACCTCTATTAAGTACAGTAAAACCTACTTCAGTGACCACCTCTATTAAGTACAGTCAGACCTGCTTTAGTGACCACCTCTATTAAGTTACAGTCAATCCTTTAGTGACCAACTCTATTAAGTACAGTCAAACCTGCTTTAGTGACCACCTCTATTAAGTAGTCAAACCTGCTTTAGTGACCACCTCTATTAAGTTAGTCAAACCTGCTTTAGTGACCACCTCTATTAAGTACAGTTAACCCTGCTTTAGTGACCACCTCTATTAAGTACAGTCAAACCTGCTTTAGTGACCACCTCTATTAAGCTACAGTCAAACCTGCTTTAGTGACCACCTCTAATAAATTACAGTCAAACCTGCTTAAGTGACCACCTCTATTAAGTAGTCAAACCTGCTTTAATGACCACCTCTATTCAGTTACAGTCAAACCTGCTTTAGTGACCACCTCTATTAAGTACAGTCAAACCTGCTTTAGTGACCACCTCTATTAAGTTACAATCAAACCTGCTTTAGTGACCAACTCTATTAAGCTACAGTCAAACCTGCTTTAGTGACCACCTCTATTAAGTACAGTCAAATCTGCTTTAGTGACCACCTCTATTAAGTTACGGTCAACCCTGCTTTAGTGACAACCTCTATTAAGTTACAATAAAACCTGCTTTAGTGACCAACTCTATTAAGTACAATCAAACCTACTTTAGTGACCAACTCTTTTAAGTACAGTCAAACCTGCTTTAGTTTCCACATCTATTAAGTACAGTCAAACCTGCTTTAGAATGTACTTAATAGAGGTGGTCACTAAAGCAGGTTTGACTACTTAATAGAGGTGGTCACTAAAGCAGATTTGACTGTGCTTAATAGAGTTGGTCACTAAAGCAGGTTTGAATGTACTTAATAGAGGTGGTCACTGAAGCAGGTTTGACTACTTAATAGAGGTGGTCACTAAAGCAGATTTGACTGTACTTAATAGAGTTGGTCACTAAAGCAGGTTTAACTGTTCTTAATAGAGTTGGTCACTAAAGCAGGTTTGATTGTAACTTAATAGAGGTGGTCACTAAAGCAGGTTTTACTGTACTTAATAGAGGTGGTCACTAAAGCAGGTTTGACTGTAACTGAATAGAGGTGGTCACTAAAGCAGGTTTGACTACTTAATATAGGTGGTCACTAAAGCAGGTTTGACTGTAATTTATTAGAGGGGGTCACTAAAGCAGGTTTGACTGTAGCTTAATAGAGGTGGTCACTAAAGCAGGTTTGACTGTACTTAATAGAGGTGGTCACTAAAGCAGGGTTGACTGTACTTAATAGAGGTGGTCACTAAAGCAGGTTTGACTGTAACTTAATAGAGGTGGTTACTAAAGCAGGTTTGACTACTTAATAGAGGTGGTCACTAAAGCAGGTTTGACTGTACTTAATAGAGTTGGTCACTAAAGCACGTTTGAATGTACTTAATAGAGGTGGTCACTAAAGCAAGTTTGACTAACTTAATAGAGTTGGTCACTAAAACAGTTTGACTGTACTTAATAGAGTTGGTCACTAAAGCAGGTTTGACTGTACTTGATAGAGTTGGTCACTAAAGCAGGTGTTACTGTAACTTAATAGAGGTTGTCACTAAAGCCGGGTTGACTGTAACTTAATAGAGGTTGTCACTAAAGCAGGTTTGACTACTTAATAGAGGTGGTCACTAAAGCAGATTTGACTGTACTTAATAGAGTTGGTCACTAAAGCAGGTTTGATTGTAACTTAATAGAGGTGGTCACGAAAGCAGGTTTTATTGTACTTAATAGAGGTGGTCACTAATGCAAGTTTTACTGTGTTTAATAGAGGTGGTCACTAAAGCAGGTTTGACTGTAACTTAATAGAGATGGTCACTAAAGCAGTTTTGACTACTTAATAGAGGTGGTCACTAAAACAGGTTTGACTGTAATTAATAGAGTTGGTCACTAAAGCAGGCTTGACTGTTCTTAATAGAGTTGGTCACTAAAGCAGGTTTGATTGTAACTTAACACAGTAAAACTTGCATTAGTGACCACCTCTATTAAGTACAATAAAACCTACTTCAGTGACCACCTCTATTAAGTACATTCAAACCTGCTTTATTGACCAACTCTATTAAGTTAGTCAAACTTGCTTTAGTGACCACCTCTATTAAGTACATTCAAACCTGCTTTAGTGACCACCTCTATTAAGTACATTCAAATCTGCTTTAGTGACCAACTCTATTAAGTTAGTCAAACTTGCTTTAGTGACCACCTCTATTAAGTACATTCAAACCTGCTTTAGTGACCAACTCTATTAAGTTAGTCAAACCTGCTTTAGTGACCAACTTTATTAAGCTACAGTCAAACCTGCTTTAGTGACCACGTCTATTAAGTACAGTCAAATCTGCTTTAGTGACCACCTCTATTAAGTAGTCAAACCTGCTTTAGTGACCAGCTCTATTAAGTTACAGTCAACCCTGCTTTAAAGACAACCTCTATTAAGTTACAGTAAAACCTGCTTTAGTGACCAACTCTATTAAGTACAATCAAACCTACTTTAGTGACCAACTCTTTTAAGTACAGTCAAACCTGCTTTAGTGACCACCTCTATTAAGTACAGTCAAACCTGCTTTAGTCACCAACTCTATTAAGTTAGTCAAACTTGCTTTAGTGACCACCTCTATTAAGTACATTCAAACCTGCTTTAGTGACCACCTCTATTAAGCTAATCAAACCTGCTTTAGTGACCACCTCTATTAAGTACAGTAAAACCTGCTTTAGTGACCACCTCTATTAAGTTACAATCAAACCTGCTTTAGTGACCAACTCTATTAAGAACAGTCAAACCCGCTTTAGTGACCAACTCTATTAAGTACAGTCAAATCTGCTTTAGTGACCACCTCTATTAAGTAGTCAAAACTGCTTTAGTGACCATCTCTATTAAGTTACAGTCAAACCTGCTTTAGTGACCACCTCTATTAAACACAGTAAAACTTGCATTAGTGACCACCTCTATTAAGTACAATAAAACCTGCTTTAGTGACCACCTCTATTAAGTTACAATCAAACCTGCTTTAGTGACCAACTCTATTAAGTACAGTCAAACCTGCTTTAGTGACCAACTCTATTAAGTACAGTCAAATCTGCTTTAGTGACTACCTCTATTAAGTAGTCAAACCTGCTTTAGTGACCACCTCTATTAAGTTACAGTCAACCCTGCTTTAGTGACAACCTCTATGAAGTTACAGTAAAACCTGCTTTAGTGACCAACTCTATCAAGTAGAGTCAAACCTGCTATAGTGACCAACTCTATTAAGTACAATCAAACCTACTTTAGTGACCAACTCTTTTAAGTACAGTCAAACCTGCTTTAGTGACCACCTCTATTAAGTACAGTCAAACCTGTTTTAGTGACCAACTCTATTAAGTTAGTCAAACTTGCTTTAGTGACCACCTCTATTAAGCACATTCAAACCTGCTTTAGTGACCAACTCTATTAAGTACAGTCAAACCTGCTTTAGTGACCACCTCTATTAAGTAGTCAAACCTGCTTTAGTGACCACCTCTATTAAGTTACAGTCAAACCTGCTTTAGTGACCACCTCTATTAAGTACAGTCAACACTGCTTTAGTGACAACCTCTATTAAGTACAGTCAAACCTGCTTTAGTGACCACCTCTATTAAGCTGGTCAAACCTGCTTTAGTGACCCCCTCTAATAAATTACAGTCAAACCTGCTTTAGTGACCACCTATATTAATTAGTCAAACCTGCTTTAGTGACCACCTCTATTAAGTACAGTCAAACCTGTTTTAGTGACCAACTCTATTAAGTTAGTCAAACTTGCTTTAGTGACCACCTCTATTAAGTACAGTCAACGCTGCTTTAGTGACAACCTCTATTAAGTACAATAAAACCTACTTCAGTGACCACCTCTATTAAGTACATTCAAACCTGCTTTATTGACCAACTCTATTAAGTTAGTCAAACTTGCTTTAGTGACCACCTCTATTAAGTACATTCAAACCTGCTTTAGTGACCACCTCTATTAAGTACATTCAAATCTGCTTTAGTGACCAACTCTATTAAGTTAGTCAAACTTGCTTTAGTGACCACCTCTATTAAGTACATTCAAACCTGCTTTAGTGACCAACTCTATTAAGTTAGTCAAACCTGCTTTAGTGACCAACTCTATTAAGCTACAGTCAAACCTGCTTTAGTGACCACGTCTATTAAGTACAGTCAAATCTGCTTTAGTGACCACCTCTATTAAGTAGTCAAACCTGCTTTAGTGACCACCTCTATTAAGTTACAGTCAACCCTGCTTTAGTGACAACCTCTATTAAGTTACAGTAAAACCTGCTTTACTGACCAACTCTATCAAGTACAGTCAAACCTGCTTTAGTGACCAACTCTATTAAGTACAATCAAACCTACTTTAGTGACCAACTCTTTTAAGTACAGTCAAACCTGCTTTAGTGACCACCTCTATTAAGTACAGTCAAACCTGCTTTAGTCACCAACTCTATTAAGTTAGTCAAACTTGCTTTAGTGACCACCTCTATTAAGTACATTCAAACCTGCTTTAGTGACCACCTCTATTAAGCTAATCAAACCTGCTTTAGTGACCACCTCTATTAAGTACAGTAAAACCTGCTTTAGTGACCACCTCTATTAAGTTACAATCAAACCTGCTTTAGTGACCAACTCTATTAAGAACAGTCAAACCCGCTTTAGTGACCAACTCTATTAAGTACAGTCAAATCTGCTTTAGTGACCACCTCTATTAAGTAGTCAAAACTGCGTTAGTGACCATCTCTATTAAGCTACAGTCAAACCTGCTTTAGTGACCACCTCTATTAAACACAGTAAAACTTGCATTAGTGACCACCTCTATTAAGTACAATAAAACCTGCTTTAGTGACCACCTCTATTAAGTTACAATCAAACCTGCTTTAGTGACCAACTCTATTAAGTACAGTCAAACCTGCTTTAGTGACCAACTCTATTAAGTACAGTCAAATCTGCTTTAGTGACTACCTCTATTAAGTAGTCAAACCTGCTTTAGTGACCACCTCTATTAAGTTACAGTCAACCCTGCTTTAGTGACAACCTCTATGAAGTTACAGTAAAACCTGCTTTAGTGACCAACTCTATCAAGTAGAGTCAAACCTGCTATAGTGACCAACTCTATTAAGTACAATCAAACCTACTTTAGTGACCAACTCTTTTAAGTACAGTCAAACCTGCTTTAGTGACCACCTCTATTAAGTACAGTCAAACCTGTTTTAGTGACCAACTCTATTAAGTTAGTCAAACTTGCTTTAGTGACCACCTCTATTAAGCACATTCAAACCTGCTTTAGTGACCAACTCTATTAAGTACAGTCAAACCTGCTTTAGTGACCACCTCTATTAAGTAGTCAAACCTGCTTTAGTAACCACCTCTATTAAGTTACAGTCAAACCTGCTTTAGTGACCCCCTCTAATAAATTACAGTCAAACCTGCTTTAGTGACCACCTATATTAATTAGTCAAACCTGCTTTAGTGACCACCTCTATTAAGTACAGTCAAACCTGTTTTAGTGACCAACTCTATTAAGTTAGTCAAACTTGCTTTAGTGACCACCTCTATTAAGTACAGTCAACACTGCTTTAGTGACAACCTCTATTAAGTACAGTCAAACCTGCTTTAGTGACCACCTCTATTAAGCTAGTCAAACCTGCTTTAGTGACCACCTATATTAATTAGTCAAACCTGCCTTTAGTGACCACCTCTATTCAGTTACAGTCAAACCTGCTTTAGTGACCACCTCTATGAAGTACAGTAAAACCTGCTTTAGTGACCACCTCTATTAAGTTACAATCAAACCTGCTTTAGTGACCAACTCTATAAAGAACAGTCAAACCTGCTTTAGTGACCAACTCTATTAAGTACAGTCAAACCTGCTTCAGTGACCACCTCTATTAAGTACATTCAAACCTGCTTTAGTGACCAACTCTATTAAGCACAGTCAAACCTGCTTTAGTGACAACCTCTATTAAGTAGTCAAACCTGCTTTAGTGACCACCTCTATTAAGTAGTCAAACCTGCTTTAGTGACCACCTCTATTAAGTTAGTCAAACCTTCTTTAGTGACCACCTCTATTACGCTAGTCAAACCTGCTTTAGTGACCACCTCTATTAAGTTACAATCAAACCTGCTTTAGTGACCAACTCTATTAAGTACAGTCAAACCTGCTTTAGTGACCACGTCTATTAAGTACAGTCAAATTTGCTTTAGTGACCACCTCTATTAAGTAGTCAAACCTGCTTTAGTGACCACCTCTATTAAGTTACAGTCAACCCTGCTTTAGTGACAACCTCTATTAAGTACAATCAAACCTGCTTTAGTGACCAACTCTTTTAAGTACAGTCAAACCTGCTTTAGTGACCACCTCTATTAAGTACAATCAAACCTGCTTTAGTGACCACCTCTATTGAATAGTCAAACCTGCTTTAGTGACCACCTCTATTAAGATACAGTTAAACCTGATTTAGTGACGACCTCTATTAAGTAGTCAAACCTACTTTAGTGACCACCTCTATTAAGTTACAGTCAAACCTGCCTTAGTGACCACCTCTATTTAGATACAGTCAAGCCTGCTTTAGTGACCACCTCTATTAAGTACAGTCAAACCTGCTTTAGTGACCACCTCTGTTAAGTTAGTCAAACCTGCTTTAGTGACCACCTCTATTAAGCACTGTCAAACCTGCTTTAGTGACCACCTCTATTAAGCACAGTCAAACCTACTTTAGTGACCACCTCTATTAAGTTACAGTCAAGCCTGCTTTAGTGACTACCTCTATTAAGTACAGTCAAACCTGCTTTAGTGACCACCTCTATTTAGTACAGTCAAACCTGCTTTAGTGACCACCTCTATTAAGTTAGTCAAACCTGCTTTAGTGACCACCTCTATTAAGTAGTCAAACCTGCTTTAGTGACCACCTCTATTAAGTTACAGTCAAACCTGCTTTAGTGACCACCTCTATTAAGTACAGTCAAACCTGCTTTAGTGACCACCTCTATTAAGTACAGTCAAACCTGCTTTAGTGACCACCTCTATTAAGTACAGTCAAACCTGCTTTAGTGACCACATCTATTAAGTTAGTCAAACCTGCTTTAGTGACCACCTCTATTAAGCTACAGTCAAACCTGCTTTAGTAACCACCTCTATTAAATTAGTCAAACCTGCTTTAGTGACCACCTCTATTAAGCTAGTCAAACCTGCTTTAGTGCCCACCTCTATTAAGTTACAGTCAAACCTGCTTTAGTAACCACCTCTATTAAGTTACAGTTAAACCTGCTTTAGTGACCACCTCTATTAAGTTAGTCAAACCTACTTTAGTGACCACCTCTATTAAGAACAGTAAAACCTGCTTTAGTGACCACCTCTATTAAGTACAGTCAAACCTGCTTTAGTGACCACCTCTATTAAGTTAATCAAACATGCTTTAGTGACCACCTCTATTAAGTAGTCAAACCTGCTTTAGTGACCACCTCTATTAAGCTACAGTCAAACCTGCTTTAGTGACCACCTCTATTAAGTACAGTCAAACCTGCTTTAGTGACCACCTCTATTAAGTACAGTCAAACCTGCTTTAGTGACCACCTCTATTAAGTTACAGTCAAACCTGCTTTAGTGACCACCTCTATTAAGCTACAGTCAAATCTGCTTTAGTAACCACCTATATTAAGTTAGTCAAACCTGCGTTAGTGACCATCTCTATTAAGTTACCGTCAAACCTGCTTTAGTGTCCACCTCTATTAAGCTAGTCAAACCTGCTTTAGTGACCACCTCTATTAAGTTACAGTTAAACCTGCTTTAGTGACCACCTCTATTAAGTTACAGTCAAACCTACTTTAGTGACCAACTCTATTAAGAACATTAAAACCTGCTTTAGTGACCACCTCTATTAAGTAGTCAAACCTGCTTTAGTGACCACCTCTATTAAGTATAGTAAAACCTACTTTAGTGACCACCTCTATTAAGTAGTCAAACCTGCTTTAGTGACCACCTCTATTAAGTACAGTCAAACCTGCTTTAGTGACCACCTCTATTAAGTTAGTCAAACCTGCTTTAGTGACCACCTCTATTAAGTTACAGTTAAACCTGCTTTAGTGACCACCTCTATTAAGTTACAGTCAAACCTACTTTAGTGACCACCTCTATTAAGAACATTAAAACCTGCTTTAGTGACCACCTCTATTAAGTAGTCAAACCTGCTTTAGTGACCACCTCTATTAAGTATAGTAAAACCTACTTTAGTGACCATCTCTATGAAGTAGTCAAACCTGCTTTAGTAACCACCTCTATTAAGTTAGTCAAACCTGTACAATGACATCAGACTATCAGGGAGGCTGACTTAGGGGCATCTGTATTAGTACAATGATTTCAGACTCTCAGAGAGGCCGACTTAGGGGCACCTATATTAGTACATTGACATTAGACATTCAGAGAGGCTGACTTAGCCTTAGGGGCACTTGTAATAGTACAATGACATCAGACTATCAGGGAAGCTGAGTTAGGGGAATGTGTATTAGTACAATGACATCAGACATTCAGGGAGGTTGACTTAGGTGCATCTATATTACTATTAGTACAATTACATCAGACTATCAGGGAAGCTGACTTAGGGGCACCTGTATTAGTACAATGACATCAGACTATCAGGGAAGCTGACTTAGGGGGACGTGTATTAGTACAAGGAAATCAGACTATCAGGGAAGCTGACTTAGGGACACCTGTATTAGTACAATGAAATCAGACATTCAGGGAGGTTGACTTAGGGACATCTGTATTAGTACAATGACATCAAACTCTCAGGGAAGCTGACTTAGGGGGACATGTATTAGTACAATGACATCAGACTCTCAGGGAGGCTGACTTAGGGGCACCTGTATTAGTACAATGACATCAGACTCTCAGAGAGGCCGACTTAGGGGTAACTGTCCTTGTTCATTCAATAGGCTTCAATGCAGACAGTTCAGGTAACAATGGGTGAAATGCACTTAAAGTCGGTACACACCACTCACATGGAACATCTACTCATGCATAAGACAAAGTTTGAAGATACAAAATTGGAGACAGACAAAGCAATGGCCAAAAGAAAAGAAAAAAAAGCAAACAGACAAATAATGATCTACAAAAAACATAACATCTTTTACCTGACTTAGTACCTCTAATAAATAAATGCATGAGGTAATTGGAAACAAAAAAGCTCTAATTATATAGTTGTATGTGTTGCAAAGTGATTACGATCGCTGACCACAAGCCTATATTCGCTGACTTGCAACGGGTCAATGGTTTTCTCTGGGTCCCCCGGTTTCCTCCACCAATAAAACTGATTGCCACGATATAACTGAAATATTGTTGAAAGTAGCATTAAACACCATTAAACAAATAATCAAATGGTAATAGCCTTAATCTTGTTTTTGTTAAGCACAAGACTTTGACAACTAATTTTTAAAAAATTGGCTTTTTTAATAGCTTTTAATTGTACACAGGGCTTACATATAAAAACATTAAAACTTTCAGCTTAATGTTTGGCTAGATATGTTTAGAAATATGTATATTAACAATCTACTAATATCCCATCTGATATATTTTTATCTTAAAAGCCCAAGCCTACTTCTAGTTACAGCTCTGTTTCACATATTCTATTTCCTGTCACAGCTCTGTTTCACAAATTCTACTCTCCATTAATGTATTCAGTGGAGAAAAAGTATTCGGAGCAGATACGGATACTGTTCGGAGTTTGATATAAGCCACTGATGTCCCCTTTTATTGGTCAGGCCATTACCCAAGAAAAGTATGATACTGAAGAGATCACCAAAAGCCGTAAATCAGGAGAAGGCTAAACAGACAAAACAATGATCTACAAAACGCTCCACATAAAACTAAAGTTCAAGCATCACAAATCCCACAAAAACAGGCTGTAAGTGTGTTATTACAATATTAATTTCAATAGATAATTGACAGGTTGTAAGCGTGTTATTACAATATTAATTTCAATAGATAATTGACAGGGTGTAAGTGTGTTATTACAATATTAATTTCAATAGATACTTGACAGGGTGTAAGTGTGTTATTACAATATTAATTTCAATAGATAATTGACAGGTTGTAAGTGTGTTATTACAATATTAATTTCAATAGATAATTGACAGGTTGTAAGTGTGTTATTACAATATTAATTTCAATAGATACTTGACAGGGTGTAAGTGTGTTATTACAATATTAATTTCAATAGATACTTGACAGGTTGTAAGTGTGTTATTACAATATTAATTTCAATAGATAATTGACAGGTTGTAAGTGTGTTATTACAATATTAATTTCAATAGATAATTGACAGGTTGTAAGTGTGTTATTACAATATTAATTTCAATAGATACTTGACAGGGTGTAAGTGTGTTATTACAATATTAATTTCAATAGATAATTGACAGGTTGTAAGTGTGTTATTACAATATTAATTTCAATAGATAATTGACAGGTTGTAAGTGTGTTATTACAATATTAATTTCAATAGATACTTGACAGGGTGTAAGTGTGTTATTACAATATTAATTTCAATAGATAATTGACAGGGTGTAAGTGTGTTATCACAATATTAATTTCAATAGATACTTGACAGGGTGTAAGTGTGTTATTACATTATTAATTTCAATAGATACTTGACAGGGTGTAAGTGTGTTATTACAATATTAATTTCAATAGATACTTGATAGAAAACTTTTTTTATTTAAATGAAATATTAATTTCCACATAAAATGGATTTACCCTGTAGTAAGATTAATCATTAGCCATGTTTCAGGAAAGTAATTTCTAACAGATTTGTCTCCTATCAAAGATCCTGAACCGGACCCAGAAACCATACCATTTGTCATTTGTGGTAACATAAATCCTGGAAGAGGAGTGGGTTGTAGACCATTAACCCACCCTCCAAATATTGGAACTACAGTTGAAAAATCAATTTTTTTATTAACTGACAAACATTGTTTTAAAACAACCAGACTGTCATTAAAATTTGGACTGCTTTAATAATTTCTATGTATGTTACTAAAATTAATAATTTCATAAAATGAATTTTAGACATTTGCTTTGCAATATAATTTTGCCGAAGGCGCGACCAACACGAAACAAATAAAATAAAATAATAACTTTAAAATTTCATTGAGAATTAAAACTTACGTTTCGTGCCGAAGGCACGACTATATCATTCAAATAGAAAACAGGCTTTTACTTTCAAACTTGAAGAAGGCAGAGTTGTCATTGAAGGATTCGTAAATGAAATAAATAATAAACTTTGTGTCGTGCAAAAGGCACGAACACTACGAATAAAGAAATAAAATTGTTGTGCCAAAGGCACACCCGATATGAACAAAAGAATGAATCAGCATGGCCACATTAAATGTTGCAAATGGGTCCCATGGCAACACCTTGACGGAAGTTGATTCGCCCTTTATTTTCATAGACAAAGAAACATTAAGTTTTCGTTCCGAAGGCATATCTTATATAATAAAATGAATTTACTAGTCGTGCCAAAGGTACGACCATTACGAACAAAATTTCAAAAGTCTTCGTGCCAAAGGCACGAAAACAGTATAGTCAGAATGGATCCCATGGCAACACATTGCCGGAAGTTAATTGTAACAGGTATTTACCAAGCAAATTCGTACCAAAAATTTGTCATGTCATACTGATTGGCCTTCGTGCCGAAGGCACTAAATATGCTATCAATATTAAAATGTAATAATTATGTTTTGGCAATCGGACTTTTCCGGGCCTTTCCGTCAAACAAAATTTTTCGGTTTGATGGAATTATCCCATCTAATCTTGAAATATGAGGAAAAATCTTTAGCTAAATAAAATGAGATATTGGATACTTTGATTTAATCTATGTTTTTTTTTTTTTAATCGACTCCTCTCGCAGCTTTCTTGTTTAAACTGGAAAATCAAGAGCAATCTTGACAAAGCACTTACACGACCAAGAAGAAAAAAAAATGTTGGTACAAAACCGGGAAGCGTAATTCCCAGAGGTAAATCCGTAATCCGTATTTTGAAACTAAAATCCGGGACAATAACGGAAATTCCGTAATAGTAAACAGCTCTGTAATGATCTGTCAAAGTCGAACGTATCAACTGTGACATGACAAATTCCACTAGTCGTCATATATCTCAGGTGAAAGGGGCTTAATATCATTACATGTACAAAGGGGTCGTAATATTACACTGAGTGATCCTTCATAGCGACTTTTTAAAATATAATAATATGAAGAACAAAAAGTTCCACACTGTGGAACAGTTCCAAAATCTGATAGATAAAATCTTAGAAAGAAGAAAAATCGATACACCTAACACACAAATACATTTTGAAATCTAAAAATTGAAAATTATTAGCTCCTTGGATAAACATAATATTTTAAACACCAATCACTCAATATTGTTTTGAAATGAACTGAAAATGAAAATAAAAACAATAAACCATCATAAGAATACTTGCTAAGGTGTGAAACCACTAATTAATTTCTTTAAGGTTTTCTAATAAATTTGTGTTTTTTCAAGCCTACCTGGCCATTTTATTTTAAGTTTAACCTTTCCAAGACCATATATTTTCTGAAACGTACAGGATTCCTCTACGTTCTGTCAAAATATCAGGGCATGTTTAAAACCTTGCAGTGAAATGCCATGCTACGGAAAACACCTACTCTAAAAATAGCTCGGCCATCTCCAAGAAATTCAGTATTTATAGGTCATGCATCAAATCCTTCATAGAGTTATAAAAATACAACTAAGTCCATCAAATTTGGGCTCAAAATAATCCCTATATATTTAACTTCAATTATCAATTGTAATTAGTCCATTCCATTCAGTACTTTTCACAATACTACAAGATGAAAGGAACTTTTTCTTGAAAAGGGACTACTTTCGTATATGTTCTCAGCTCTGATTGGTGAATTAGTGGTTTGACACCTTTATTTATGAAGTTGCATAGCAATGAAGATTTACGACTAGTTTGAAAATGTCTATTTTACCATTCGTGATTACATGTCGCTGTTATTTCCTATTTTACCAATCATGATTACACAGTGCCTGAAATTTTTTGGGCCAGTAAAAAATTAGAGTCACTGGTCCAAATGGCATAATGGTGGCCCAAACATTTTGTGACATTTTTTTTTATGAAAAAAAGACATCAGATATCAATATCTAAACAGTTTTCAGATTAATTGTTTTTCATCAATATCATTAAAATTCATTCTTTCACTAGTCTTACAGGGTTTGGGGGCTCTTCGAGGTAATTTTGGTAGGTACAGGTGTGCAGCTGAAATTGCTAAAACACCCCAATGCATATATTGCTATCAAATGAAACCTGAATTTACTTGTTATAACCTTTTTGACAACCTTGACGCCATTGGCTAGGGTGGTCTTAAGAAATGATGCTAGTCCATCGGATGGGGTCAATAAAAGGCTGGTTTGTGTAAGAGGAGATCAATGCCATGATCACATTAAAGACATCCGGAAAAGAGTAGACTAATGCCACTACAAGGACCGCTCTTGCACTCCCCAGAGTGAAGAGTGACATCACTTGTTTCAATCCACTATGAAGAAGTGATTTTAAAGTAATATAACTTCTCAGTTCGGGGTAATGTCAGTTGGTTATTCATTCCAAACAAGTATCTCACTTTGTTGAAATAACAAATGGTGCTGTCATTTTCTGTTATATAAACAACTGTTAACTTTTCCTGTTATTTTTTAATTTGTAAACAAAAGTTCTGGTTCCAAAAAATAAAATCACTCCCAATTGTCATTAAAATGTAGCCGTGTACATGAACTATGAAAAGTTTAAAAGAAGTGACAGGCCAGATCGTTTCCATAGTTTGACATTACTATCAGTGATTTTCTCTCCGTTGTTGGGGAAAAGTTTTACAATGATTGCCTAAGGATTGACACAAAAATGTTTCCGATTTCTGTAAAATGAAATTCGTACATGTACATTTTGCAGCAGATTGAATGAATAAATTTCCCAACCGTGGAAGATACCAGATCGCAAACATTATAAGTTGACAGAATTCTCTTTATTGTTCACAACTTTCCACTTCGTCCGTGATTTTTAACAATTTTAATAATTAAATCGTAAAGAAACAAAAAAACACGTTTCTTTTCTAATATTTAGTGAATACTTGTGTATTACATGAAAACATGTATTGATTGGCTCGATAAAAATACATAATTGGGGAGAACAGTAAATTACATTAGCTGTGTATTCATTGGCTACAAAAATGTATTTGGACCAATCGCTGTTCTCGAAACAAACCGTTTTCGACTAGAACAGAAGAGTTATCTACCGTTGAAGTTACAGTTTATGTCCGGTTTCGGTAAAACAACAATTTTGAACGGTCTTTTAGGCAATCGCCCAAACGTTTTTTGTTGGGCCAGTGACTACCTAATTTGGAGCAGCTTTTGGTCGCCCGAATAAAATATTAGTAGCATTTGGCGACTGGCCGACCGTCCATTTCAGGCACTGATTACATGTTAGTTATTCCCTACTTTACCATTTATGATTACATGATACTGTTATTCTCTATTTTACCATTCGTGATTACATGATACTGTTATTCCCTATTTTACCATTTGTGATTACATGATACTGTTATCCCCTATTTTACCATTTGTGATTACATTATACTGTTATTCCCTATTTTACCATTTGTGATTACATGATACTGTTATTCCCTATTTTACCATTCGTGATTACATGATACTGTTATTCCCTATTTTACCATTCATGATTACATGATAATGTTATTCTCTATTTTATCATTCGTGATTACATGATACTGTTATTCCCTACTTTACCATTTATGATTACATGATACTGTTATTCCCTATTTTACCATTTGTGATTACATGATACTGTTATTCCCTATTTTACCATTCGTGATTACATGATACTGTTATTCCCTATTTTACCATTCATGATTACATGATACTGTTATTCCCTATTTTACCATTCATGATTACATGATAATGTTATTCTCTATTTTACCATTTGTGATTACATGATACTCTTATTCCCTATTTTACCATTCATGAGTACATGATACTGTTATTCCCTATTTTACCATTTGTTATTACATGATACTGTTATTCCCTATTTTACCATTCATGATTACATGATACTGTTATTCCCTATTTTACCATTTGTGATTACATGATACTGTTATTCCCTATTTTACCATTCGTGATTACATGATACTGTTATTCCCTATTTTACCATTTGTGATTACATGATACTGTTATTCCCTATTTTACCATTTGTGATTACATGATAATGTTATTCCCTACTTTACCATTTGTGATAACATGATACTGTTATTCCCTATTTTACCATTCGTGATTACATGATACTGTTATTTCTCATTTTACCATTCATGATTACATGATACTGTTATTCCCTATTTTACCATTCATGAGTACATGATACTGTTATTCTCTATTTTACCATTTGTGATTACATGATACTCTTATTCCCTATTTTACCATTCATGATTACATGATAATGTTATTCTCTATTTTACCATTTGTGATTACATGATACTGTTATTCCCTATTTTACCATTTGTGATTACATGATAATGTTATTCCCTATTTTACCATTTGTGATTACATGATACTGTTATTCCCTATTTTACCATTCGTGATTACATGATACTGTTATTTCTCATTTTACCATTCGTGATTACATGATACTGTTATTCCCTATTTTACCATTTGTGATTACATGATACTGTTATTCCCTATTTTACCATTCATGATTACATGATACTGTTATTCCCTATTTTACCATTTGTGATTACATGATACTGTTATTCCCTATTTTACCATTTGTGATTACATGATACTGTTATTCCCTATTTTACCATTCGTGGTTACATGATAATGTTATTCCCTATTTTACCATTCATGATTACATGATAATGTTATTCTCTATTTTACCATTTGTGATTACATGATACTGTTATTCCCTATTTTACCATTCATGATTACATGATACTGTTATTCCCTATTTTACCATTCATGATTACATGATACTGTTATTCCCTACTTTACCATTTGTGATTACATGATACTGTTATTCCCTATTTTACCATTCGTGATTACATGATACTGTTATTCCCTATTTTACCATTCATGATTACATGATACTGTTATTCCCTATTTTACCATTTGTGATTACATGATACTGTTATTCCCTATTTTACCATTTGTGATTACATGATACTGTTATTCCCTATTTTACCATTCGTGATTACATGATACTGTTATTCCCTATTTTACCATTTGTGATTACATGATAATGTTATTCCCTATTTTATCATTTGTGATTACATGATACTGTTATTCCCTATTTTACCATTTGTGATTACATGATACTGTTATTCCCTATTTTACCATTTGTGATTACATGATACTGTTATTCCCTATTTTACCATTCATGATTACATGATACTGTTATTCCCTATTTTACCATTTGTGATTACATGATAATGTTATTCCCTACTTTACCATTTGTGATAACATGATACTGTTATTCCCTATTTTACCATTCGTGATTACATGATACTGTTATTTCTCATTTTACCATTCATGATTACATGATACTGTTATTCCCTATTTTACCATTCATGAGTACATGATACTGTTATTCTCTATTTTACCATTTGTGATTACATGATACTCTTATTCCCTATTTTACCATTCATGATTACATGATAATGTTATTCTCTATTTTACCATTTGTGATTACATGATACTGTTATTCCCTATTTTACCATTTGTGATTACATGATAATGTTATTCCCTATTTTACCATTTGTGATTACATGATACTGTTATTCCCTATTTTACCATTCGTGATTACATGATACTGTTATTCCCTATTTTACCATTCGTGATTACATGATACTGTTATTCCCTATTTTACCATTTGTGATTACATGATAATGTTATTCCCTATTTTACCATTTGTGATTACATGATACTGTTATTCCCTATTTTACCATTTGTGATTACATGATACTGTTATTCCCTATTTTACCATTTGTGATTACATGATACTGTTATTCCCTATTTTACCATTCATGATTACATGATACTGTTATTCCCTATTTTACCATTCATGATTACATGATACTGTTATTCCCTATTTTACCATTCATGATTACATGATAATGTTATTCCCTATTTTACCATTTGTGATTACATGATACTGTTATTCCCTATTTTACCATTTGTGATTACATGATAATGTTATTCCCTATTTTACCATTTGTGATTACATGATACTGTTATTCCCTATTTTACCATTTGTGATTACATGATACTGTTATTCCCTATTTTACCATTTGTGATTACATGATACTGTTATTCTCTGTTTTACCATTTGTGATTACATGATACCCTTATTCCCTATTTTACCATTTGTGATTACATGATACTGTTATTCTCTGTTTTACCATTCGTGATTACATGATACTGCAATATATTGAAATATCAACTATTTCAGATTGTAACAAAACAACAATAAACTCTCCACAATTTCGCCATGAATCAAATGTTAAATACCCTAAACCACCCTTAATATCATTATTCATGGGTACTTACATCTTTGTTTATGGTGGTAAACTGTGGCATCTGTTAAGACCTTTACACCAGCATTCTTTAAGAAAAAAAACCAATACAATGTATTTCATTTAGAAATGAGGAAATTATTGTTATTTGTTGCTTCTCCCTAAGCACGCAGCATTAAGGAGAAAGAGCAAAGACTGGTCAGCTCAGAATCAGGATAATGTGTCGAGTGGGGCAACATGTCTATCCATGGACTGTTGTTTCAGTGAGCTCGCACTGTAAAAATCCAACTATGCATGTTGGTCTAGTACAAAGTGGACCTCATTATCATTTCATTGAAAATTAACTTGTTCTTGCCATGATATAGCTGAAAAAATTGCTGAGTTAAACAACAATCACTCACTCACTCTCTCGTAATTCTTGAATACTTATTTCATTTATAGCAAGTAATAAATAAATACCATATTTCTATTATTGCTAATCGAGAAATGCATTTATTGTTGCTCATAACTGGGATCCAGAGATCTCAATCACTAAGGCGCTGTCGTCTAAAATTTTGCTTAAAGCTTTTAATGCTTTAAAGCAGTAAATATTTCTTACTACTTTAGTCATGCAAACTGTTGTACAAAATTAGTAGACTTTTTATGACAGTATTTCTTATTTGTACAGAATAGCCATTTTAATAAGCTTTTCAACATTTTGTAAAGGTGTGGTCACACAATATGATTTTCCATCCAATTTTTTTGACAAAATTCCTATTGCGTGAACACAAAAGTCGGATGTCAAGAGTTGAATCAAAACGTCATATTAAAATCGTTTGGGGTCCTATTTCCATCCGACAGTTTAATGAGAATCATACAGTGAGAACAGAAAATGAATTTGTATTGAGAAAGAATGGAAAGTCAGACTGTGTAAACACTTGGCCATTCAACTGACCAGTGTCACAGTTTGGAAATCGGACGGTAAATCGGTAAATCGCATAGTGGGATCCCACCTTTAGATTAATAGTTGACTAGTTCAAGACAATGTAGCAATCTGTTGCTACACAACATATGCAGGAAATGATAGATTCCATAGGAATGATTTAATCATACACAAATACATTTCTAAAAGGTTTATCTCTTGTCTTCTACTTCTATCTCTACCAAATACTGACCACCTTTAACAAGATGAAGATTATATCAAACAAATGACAATTGAAAAAGGTTATAAGCTGTTGAGATGCTTCATATATTAGAACTTGATAGAGAAGACAGCAGCTTAGCACATTTTAACTGAGCAATAATGGGCATTGACAGCCGGTTCCAGTCAAATATCATACGGGGGGAAAAAGTGGTTCATTTCCAAATATTTACAGTAAAGAAGTGCACTATGTATTCGCATTTGAAACTTTTTGAGTACCGAATGAAGTTTTCAAAAACTAAATTAATACAAATGCTATGTAAAAACGTTTATTTTTATTACTGATCAAGTACAGTCTTCATGCAAACTCACATGCCCTAAGCCCCAGACAAGTAAAATTGGATTCAGACAAGTGAAAATTAGGAAAGAATTTCTTTGAATAAATAGAATTTTTTTTCTAAATTTGGCTTTCAGCCAAGTAGGGGAAAAAATTAAGGCAAAGACTGCAAACATAATGAAAACTTAAATTGTAATCATATTTACCGAAAATATTTGCTGTGCGTCAGAACCGCCAACATATGTGGGATATGGCCACCAAATGAATCTTCGTTTCCTGTTTATTGCTATTCCGCCACCACCAAAGAAAACTGGAGATGGGCTGCTGCTATGGATGGTATCATATGATTTTAACTCATCAACAACCTACAAAACAAATGTACTCTTTTATCAACTGTTACACCATAATATTTTTGTATTTTTGCTTTATTAAGTTTGACAATACCAAAGGAGCCATCAGAAGCCGTAAATCAAAGACGTTCAGACAATACATTACAATAACCAAACGAAAAAGGCCAAAATGACAAACAATGATCTACACTGAAAACTAAAGATTGAGCAACAAATCTTCAATTCAGATGATACAACGACCAAGAGATTATGATCAATGACTGACACCTTGGGGAGTGTTCGAGCACGTTTTTGTCCACCACAAATGTTATAGTTTCAAGACCCCTCAACAGGACAAGGGTTTCAGCAAGTAGTTTGTTATTTTTTTCTGATCTGGCATCCCTCCATTAAGTCTGATAGATATGATATGGCTGAATCAATGCTGAAAGTGGCATTAATTCCCAATAACGCTAACCACTCTCATACTCATAATCTTGTAAAATGGTGAGATACCTCTACAAATTTACTCCACTTGTACATATTGATGATCACAATTATATAATTAAGGTAAGCAATTATTTTTTGTGCATACAATACATGCAACATTTCTTTTCATAAATTAAAATGTTAACTGCTTATGTTTCAACCAGCGAACTTCAAAAAATCATTTTAAAAAAAAAAGATGTATGATTTCTGCCTGTAAAACAGAGGGAGAGACCTTACATAAGCACTGCCTGTTGCTCAGCTCTATTTATATATTTGTGAATGAAAAATTACAATCAAAATAAAAACAATGTTTAAATTATTGCATATTTAATTATTACGGTTCCTTCATCTAATATTTTCCATGGATAAGAACAGTGTGGTATGTTTTGTATTTCAAACTTAAATTGTCAAATATGATTTACAACTAACCTCTGATGGCGTGATGTCGTTCCCGGATTTTAACAATAAAACACTTTGATCTACTGCCAGTAGATTAACTACAGACATTGGATCGGCAGACACTTGAACATTGACTTGGTCACCTGGTTGAGCTTTCGCTTTATCAAACGAAATGGAAACCTGAAAAACAACAAAATAAATCTTGACATTTCAAAAGTATTATGATATAGGGAAGCCCACTTATACTTGTACATTCTCTCCTGATTAATATAGCTTACATTTCTGCACATTTAAAATGATAAAAACATGAGTTTTTTAATTGTTTAGAATTATAACCAATCAAATTATACCATTTATCACTTTAATTTATATTGATTTTTTCTTAATTTCGATTCTTGCACTACAGAAATTTTTTTAAAAGTTAAGTTCTGAATAAGAATTTTCCTTTATTTGGGTATATAAATGATAAAAATACCTTATTGTCAAAAACACCTTCAACGTCGAAGCTAATACTGTCAGTAACGATTTCTCCATCAGTACGAACATAGTATACTACTATACGAGCATTAGGCGCCATTGCAGATTTGACTGGAATACTAAAAGATACCTTCTTTTGATTGTTACCATTGACTGTTCCTGCTGCTACAATAGCTCCTCGTGACAAAACCTGTTAACAAATTATACATAATGAAAATTATAAGTTTCACAACCCATTAACAAAAATTACAAGTTTCACAACCCATTAATGAAAATTACAAGTTTCACAACCCATTAAAGAAAATTATAAGTTTCACAACCCATCAATGAAAATTACAAGTTTCACAACCCATTAATGAAAATTACAAGTTTCACAACCCATTAATGAAAATTACAAGTTTCACATCACATTAACAAAAATTACATGCTATTATAAGTTATTTACTTTCCTATCCATAGATATGGAGATTTGAACACCCTGAAGTAGCAAAGTACATCCTGAGGCACAGTCAAAGGGTTTACAGGCTACTGAAGGGTGTTAAAATCTCCATATCTAGGGATGAACGTAAATAACAAATTTATCTTCGGTTATAGTAAAAAAGAAGACATTTTAGACCCTGGCAGGCCACGTAAAAATGACGTTTTCTTTATAGTGGGGAAGAATAAGTAAAAAATATGGAAGTTTCGTGTGTTCTTTATCTGGAAAAACCCTACAGTTGATCAAATTAACAGCTTTATATCAAATATATGACCAAAATCAACCAATTTTTCCACATTTTGAAAATTATAACAACTTTTGATTGGTAAAATGGCTAGTTACATCCGGTAATATGACTTAGCAACAACCGGGAATATGGGTTGTTTATGCCTGGGGTTTTAACCAATCCAAAGTTGTTATAATTTTCAAACCGGGGATAAAATATCACATTCTCGTCTTTATATATAACCCAAGGTGTCGAATTTTAATTTTGTTATTATCAAACATTCACAATTCTCTTTGTCATACAAGGATTTAATTATGACTTTATATTATTCTAATAACGTTGTCTTTACTTATTCTTACACACAGATATAATGTTTCTCAAAAATCCCTACAAAACCCATAACTCACCTTCCTTGAAATATTCTCATTAAAGACATTTTCCAAAATGGAAGTGACATGTCTTCTCAAGTCCTATTATTTCAGTCAGCTAGCACTATAAAAATCCAACTAAGTGTGTTGGACTAGTACATAGCGGACATCAATATCATCATTTCATTGAAT
This sequence comes from Bathymodiolus brooksi, assembly GCA_963680875.1. Taxonomy (NCBI): domain Eukaryota; kingdom Metazoa; phylum Mollusca; class Bivalvia; order Mytilida; family Modiolidae; genus Bathymodiolus; species Bathymodiolus brooksi. The sequence continues at coordinate 19,647,127 of OY804582.1, read as the reverse complement.
GTAACTTTTCATTTTGGCATCAAACAGCAATCACTCACTCATTACTACATGTACATGTAACGAATGGTACCACTTAATATTTTTGTTTTTAGCACAAAAATATATTTTCAACAATAGTGATATTATACCTGATATATAGCGGAGTTGACTGCTTGTGTGGACTGAACATCAAAGCTTGCACTGCTACCAGTCTGAAATATAAAAATATTTTATATTCTAAATAAACTTTAGAAAACTTCAGTCTGTATTTTTGGGGGATTGGGGTTTTATTCAGGAACTTTACAATGCACATCCTTTAACAACTTTACTGCATATGACGATAAGCTTAAACGGTCTTTGCCATAATTTTTCCACCTACATGCCCGAAAGCCAAATTTAGAAAAAAAAAATATTTATCCAAGCAAATTCTTTCATAATTTTAGCTTGTCTGAATCCAGTTTTTCTTGTTCTGGGCTTTGGACAAGTGGGTTAGTAAGAAGACTGCTTAGATATGGAATTTATCTGTAAAATTGATTCGTCTTAAAGAATAAGACACAGCTGTGAAATATCAATTAACTTCCTGACGGGTGTCACTAGTAGAGCAGGAACTGCTTACCCTTCCGGAGCACCTGAGTTCACCCCCGGTTTTTAGTGAGGTTTGTCTTACTCGATATTTAGATTTATATGTATGTTTTGTAGATCGTTGTTTGTACTTTTGTACTTTTTCTTTTGGCCATTGTGTTGTCTGTTTGTCTTCAATATAAAATTCTGAGTACCCCGTTGGTATCATCAAACTCTTCTAATATTAAAGCTGATACTTTTACTATCATGGTTAGTTTCTCTGTTGGAGTTTCTTGCACAATTTTCAAGTAAGTACCATAACAAGTATCATAAATCTATTTAAATGGATCCAGATTTGTTAAAAGTTCATAATTTTAATTACGTAATGTGGCAATGGTATATCAAAAATGTTGGTGGAAGAGTTATTTCCCTTTTAAACAAAACTATATAATACATCGTACTACATTAATGCTAAATTATTTAAGGAATATTTGAAATTTTTTAACAGGTTATATGATATAACCTGGTTTGGGGCAGTTTATGCATAATAATTTAATTCTTACAACAAAATTTAATAATTCCTCGATTTTAATTACGATTATTTCATGGGACTATTTGAATTTGTCGTTGGCGAATGAATATGTTGGTGGCGTCACAATACCAACCCACTGGCCAGGTTATCAAGTAGCGGATCAGCCAATCAGATTGCAGTACATTGTATTCAAATCAAATTAAATTATTAAAATCTCTTTCTATGAGTGTTAGGGGTATCGATTTTGCCTCTTTCTATGATTTTTATATTGAATTTTTAAACTGTGTCGACAGTATGGTATTTCTTGTTTTTCATACCATATTATATGTTACCATTTTATAGTCAATATATATTTAATTCGAACAAGTTGATGACCTGAATTTCTGGTTTCCTATGAAGACCATTAATTTCTTAAGATGTTCATAACTAATTGATGTTAAATTTGTTTGTCCTAAAAGTTATGGTATTTAACCAACAGATTCTAACTTCTTTGTTAACTAAGACTCAGCTATTGTATTCTCCACATTTATATATTTATTCATTTTTGTAAAAGTGTGTAGTCGCTTTGAGTGGAAGTTAATATGTGCAGGTTTTGTATTTGTTTGTTTATATCTGTATTGTCGTTAAGAAGGGGAGGACGATTGCGACCCCCATTACTGTTTAAACTCTGCCACATTTTTCCTATCTCAAGCCAGGACCTGAATTTCCATTGGCATAATGTCAAGGACTTTTTGTGTTCAATGACTGGATTTAAATGAAAGTTGCTCATAGTAGTTGATATTGATGGAATTGTTGACCATCACTGCTAAAATCTTTCTTGTCATGGACATTTTTAATAGATGACCGAAGATCTGTTCCGCTTTCCTTAATCACAACCCTTTTACTTGATTGTGACATTTTTTAAACTTTAATTTGACGACATGCAGTGTTTGTCCATTTTTTCTTCATTTTTTACCATGATTTTGTTGTTTTCGTTTTCTATTGATGGCTTTTGATCACGTCTTGTTATCTTCTAACTCCATTTATTCTAAAGAAAAGTAATTTACATCTTAAAAAAAAGATTACGAAACAAAAATCAGCAACAATACCTTAATATGTGTTGAGCGTAGGAATAACTGAATATAGCTGTTACTTGGAGAATAACTCTTGGTGAGTGATTTGTAGGATGTTATCTTTCCAAATGATGCCTGAAATTAAAAACAAAACATTTTTGATTTATGTACCACACTGCCTTATTTCATTGTTGTATTTCACGATTTCACCTTAGAGTAATATTAAAGTCACAAAGGTTCTTGTTTGTTTACTTGATGGTGTTTAATGCCACTTTCAACAATATTTCAGCTATATCGTGGCGGTCAGTTTATTGGTGGAAGAAATTGGAGGACCCAAAGAAAAGCAGCGATATGTCGCAAGTCACTAACAATCTTTATCACAATGTTGTACACCTCGCTCTGTTCGAGATTCGAACTCACAACATCAGTGGTGATAGTCACTGATTGCATAGGTAGTTGTAAGACAACTACCATAGTAGTTGTAAGACAACTACCATACGATCACAGCCATGACAGCCCCCAACCCCCAAAGTCACGGTTGAATGATCCGTTTTATATCTAGATATAATTTAACCAACATTTGGTTTTTTTAAAGAAAATACAGCATACAATTGTTCAAATATACTTTGCTACAATGTTCCATGGGATTCAGAAACAAACAAGAAAAAATACTGTGATTTAATCAACTACCTTCTTTTTTCATATTACATAATGTTTGCCAATACAGATCTGCACCAAACTTGTAATACACCAGCTATCAAGTGCTTTATATTCACCAGCACTTGTCTAGTGGACTAAATTGTTCTCTTTTTTTAAATCACAATTGGATTGTTAAAATAATGTTTTACGAAGAACAAGAAAATGTAAATAGTACATAGCCAGAAATAATTGAAACTATTTGGTTTGCAAATTTTGAGCATACCTGATTCCAGAAACATGCCGTGGACACAACATTGGTTATTTACATTTTCATTTACAATAAAACCTTGAGTATCAACTATACCCTTTGTTTGGTTTGGTTTATGGTGCTTAATGCCATTTTCAACAATATTTAAGTTCTATCGTGGCAGTCAGTTTCATTGGATGGGGAAACCAGACTACCCAGAGAAAACCACCAACCTGCCGCAAGTCACAGACAAACTTTATCACATAAATGAGCGGAATTCGATCTCACAGTTTTAGTGGTGATAGGCACTGATTGCATAGGTAGTTGTAAATCCAACTACTATACGATCACAACCATGACGGCTCCTCATCTGAATCTGATATATATTAATACATGTAGCTTACATGTAATGAAATGCTGGTTGCATTTCCAGGGATATCAACTTGTACTGGTACAACACCAGAGTCTGGGACAGTAAACGAATGGTCAGCAATTTTATAATTTGATGTCCTTGGCCCGTAGTAGTATCTAGGCGTGGGTGACGGTTCTGGAAGTTCATAGGTAACGGTTGTCTGAATAACTACTGGTGGTCTGGCCCCAGTCACTGGTGTGTCGTCTTGTCTAGCGACCCGAATCTGAAACATAATATAAGGAGTAGGTATATATACATGGTAAAGGTAAAAAGTATTAAAGTTTGTCCATGTCTTTTAGAAACATGGATGTTTTGTATTTAGGTTCATGCTACAAGTATTACTGTTACTGTTAGTTACATCCTATTTGTATGGTTGGCATTAAGTTTAGAACCTCTGTTTGCTGTTTACCATCTTTATTATGAGTTCTTGATATTTTCTTCCCTATCCAATCTCCATACTTTTTCAGTGGCAGTTTAAAGTCTCTGACCCATGCCTTCCCTCATTTCTATATATAGTTGTAATATATCATTGAACTTAAATGTTCTCATCCTGAATATAGCTGAAATACTTTTCGATGGACTTTTAGCATAAATAAATCAATTAATCATTGAACAGAAATAAATATGTCTTAATTTTGCATATAAATATGGGAAATAGTACAACATTATATACTGCAGTCTCTTCTACACCTGCAATCAATATATATGATAGACTCAGATCGATGTCCAGTCTCTAATCGACGTCCACTCCTCAAATCGGCATCCACTGACGTCATTATCTCAAATCACTGTTCAATTTTAGGATATTCTCAAATCGGCATCCTCTTCCAACTCTCATATCTATAGGCCCATATACATGATCAAAGTTTGCCATCAAAAATAATTGTAATGTAACGACAGTATTTTTATTTTTTTGTGTGTGTGTGTGTGTGTGTGTGTGTTTTTTAAGCATTTCCCCCATTCTTTAATATTATCAACAGGGGTAGAATCTACTTTGGCGGACCACAGAAGTCAGATATTTTAATAAACAAAGCGCATGTCCCATAACCTTTCATTTTGTTACCATGGAGATATGATAACCAAATGATTAGGTTTAGGGTTATGGTTAGGGTAAGGGTTAAGGTTAGGGTTAGGGTTAGGGTTAAGGTTAGGGTTAGGGTTAGGATTAAGGTTAGGGTTAGGGTTAGGATTAAGGTTAGGGATAAGGTTAGGGTTAAGGCTAGGGTTATTAGGGTTCGCTAAAGTAGAAGTACTCCTAAACATAATAGGATTTTATCTACAGTAACTATAGAAAATGTTGTATTGTGTTATTATTGTGTGTATTACTTATTGTTTGTATTACTGTGTTGTTTGACCCTTATGGCAATTAAATAAATAAATATAAAATACAAAGGCATTTTTGTCATCAAGAACCCCTCATCTGGAATCTGGTCTTGTCCTTTCTCCATCATTACTTCAAAAACATTCCTTAACGAGTGTGACGTCATTTGAAGTATACGTCAGTGACGTCACTGGACGTCGATTTGAGAAAGTGAAAAACGGCCATATATTTGAGAATTGGATGCCGATTTGAGGATTGGACGTCGATTAGAGACTGGACGTCGATCTGAGTCTTACATATATATATACAGAGTACTTCATTTTGCAGTGCAACTATCTTGGAACCAAGTGGAACATGGAGTTTGTTTCATAATTTAACCACAGGGACTTGCTCACGGCCACTAACTTTGCCAAACTGAATTTTTTTTCTTGTCAATGTATTACGCACTTAAAGTAGGTAATACATTGACAGTAAAACAAATTTAGTGGGGCAAATTTAGTGGCCAGGAGCAAGACCCTGTGATTTAACGCTATTGATCTCCAATCATAGCCTAATACAGAAATGACTTACGTAAGCTGTGTATGGAAGTCCTGGTTTGAATGTATTTGGGTTTGACTTTAGAAATTCTATCTTTTCAGCTTGAGAGTAAAATTTAACAGATTCTTTTCCACTTAATGTTATATGTGTAAGACTTTCTGTTACATTGGCCTCGACCTTTAGTGACCTTCCAGACCGGATGTTATATTGACTTTGCTTGGAGAACGTCGCTAAAGGAATGGTGAATTTGGCTTCGCCATCCAACTGAAATTGAAAACAATATGGATATTAAAATAAACGTGTATATTTCACAGACTGAAAAAAGGGAACCAAAAAGTATATAATATCTATAAAACAAAACAAAAAACTACACGAAATAAAACAAAAAAATAACCAAAAGAAAGGGGGAAAAAAAGAGAAAACAAAAGGAAATGAACAAATTGACTAATCAATATTAAATACGTTGTGATATAATTTGTTTCTTTACGGTAATTGTATTGATTTTTTTTTATTTGTATCCATTTACTGATTTTTTTTACATGATTTCTCGTATGGTGTTTTGCCATAAATTGAATCAATGCTGCTGATGGTGATACCATGTTTTGAAGGACTGATATAAACAATTTATAATCATCATTTGTTTGTAAATATAGTACATCAAGATCAATATTAGAATTAAATAATGTTTTAGATCAACGTTAGAGAGAACTGAAGTGGCAATCGAGAATTGTAAATCCAGAGACACAGGCAACATCGGTTACAAAGCACAGTACGAAGATGACCATCAAGGACCCCACAAAAAAACAGGGACGAACTCAGGTACTCGGAAGGGTAAGCAATGCCTGTTTCTTATTAGACAACCACCGTGTTGCTCATAGCCAAGTTCTGCACAAGTCTTGTCGATGATAGATCAAATTTACGTAAAATGGTAAATATCCATTGTTATTTGAGAAATGGATATTTCCTAACGATCAACCAGTTTGTGATGTCAACCATAAAATTGTGTAGTCAATCTGTTTTATTGATTGTAATTTTCATAATGATGGCTTTGCTTGGCTTATGGTGTTTAACGCCACTCACAACAATATTTCAGTTATATTGTGGCTGTCAGTTTTATTGATGGAGAAACCGGAGTACTCAGAGAAATCACAGACCCGCTGTCGCAAGTAACCGAAAAAGATATAATGTTGTATCAAGTACATCTCGCCATGAGCGGGATTTGAACTCACAATATTAGTGGTGATAGCCAGATAGGCACTGATTGCAGAGGTATTTGAAAATCCCACTACCATTCGATCACAACCACGACGGCCCCTTTTCATAATGAATTACATATTACATGTACTACTTACATTTAAGCTAAGTTCAACCATTGGCTCAGAACCGTGATAGTTCCATGCATGGTAAAAGTAATCCAGTTTAGCTCTTAGTTTAATGGTACCAGTAACAGGTTTGCCATATGTGTATCTGCAAAATCAAAAATACAAAGACCCCATGATGACTGTACAAGGCAGAATAGAAATTTATACAGCAAGAACACTTACATAAAGTTATGATATATAGCAAATGGTCTTTGTTGTAGAGAATTTGTATGTTTGTTGACACTTCATATTGGGGTAATAATATTCTAATAATAATTCTAAATATATAATTTGTATTTTGCTATTACTGAAAATGCATGAAAACACAATATTTATATGAATTTACAGGAATTATCTATATTTATTGAGAGAAGATTGTTTTTACAATAAGAATAAAAACGGAGATATCAAATTTAGTGCTCACGTGTGAAAATGTGAGACAAAAATATAAAACATACCTCACCGTCAGAGAACAGTTTCAAGATTTAATTGGAAAATCGTGGAAAAATTAGCAAAATCGATACCACTATAAGGTTTCTTGGTTTAAATTAACATATATATGCATGACATTCACATTGTTTCTAGCAAGGCATTTAACTTCTGTTACTCACAGGTATTTGTGGACAGGACACAGCATCCCCCCTTTTTACACCCTACCCCCCCCCTTTTTTTCATTTTTTTTTTTTTTTTTTTTTTTTCATTTCCATGGCTTAGAAATATGTAAAACAGCAATAATATGACGTTTTCTGATCTGCATATAATTGCTGTTTTACATATATCTAAGCCATGGAAATGAAAAAAAAAGAAAAAAAATGAAAAAAGGGGGGATGCTGTGTCCTGTCCACAAGTACCTGTGCTGTTACTTCATTCCTTTAATGTATTTCTACTTCAAAGTTTTTGATGAATAAATAACAAATTAGTATTTGTCAAGTCCTTGTATGACTAATCTCGTTGAGATTAGGATTCCGAAGAAATTTTCTGTCTGTTCTTATAGGATGAAGAACAGACAGAAAATTTCTTCGGAATCCTAATCTCAACGAGATTATTGTATGACCACATCGTTGGTGTAATTATTAGCGTCCTCTCATCGAGTGTGGTGGTTGTTGGGTTCAAGCTTGGTCGGGTCAAACCATTAGACCATTTCACATAATTGCGGTCCTGCATTCATCGGGAACATTTGTGAGTGGTAATAACATCCTTTCCTTTAAAATGACCTCGTAGAACAATTAAATGCGTTTACGATGTCACGATTTTTTGGCAAAATCGCCATTTTCCACTCACAAATGTCCCAGATGAATGTCTTAATATAGGGGCGGATCCAGGGGAGGGCGCCCCCCCTAAAATGAGATGAAATACCCCAAAAATGTTCGCGCCTCCCTCTGCAATTGGAAAAAATATGATTTTTTTGGCATAAAATCGTGATTTTTCACACGAAATACCCCAAAAATTTTCGCGCCTCCCTCCGCTCGGCGCAATTTTTTCAAGTGCGCCCCCCCCCTAACTTGAAATCCTGGATCCGCCCCTGTAATACACTCCTGCTTTACACAAAACATACAAAATCTGGACAACATGCAGTAGTAGGACGGACACTTGTAACAAGTATGGTCCAATCATTATTACACCTTAGGCCATATTCTTATTTATATACAAGAGGGCGCGCCGTCGTGGTCATGATCGTATGGTAGTTGGATTTACAACTACCTGTGCAATCAGTGCCTATTACCATTATCGCTTTGAGTTCGAATCCCACCCAGGCAAGGTGTACTCGATACAAACATAGCCGTATCCGACTTTTTGCAGATGACAGTATGATCTATCGACAAATCAAATCACAAAGCGACTGCCTCAAGCTCCAAGAAGATCTCGAAGCTGCCATAAAATGGGAACAAGACTGGCTCATGTCATTTCACCCAGACAAGTGTAACATCATGAATATAACAACCAAGAGAAATCCAATCCACTTTTACTATAACATGCATGGCCATATATTAGAATCTGTTCAACACGCAAAATATCTAGGTGTCACAATCTCAACAGACCTAAAATGGAACACCCACATCCAACAAACTGCCGCCAAAGCAAACAAATCATTATGTTTTATCAGAAGAAATCTAAAAGTACAATCACAAACGATAAAAGAACGAGCATATCAAACCCTAATAAGACCCAAATTAGAATACTGCTGCACTGTTTGGGATCCTCACACAAACGAAAACATCAACTCGCTAGAAAAGGTACAGCGACGGGCAGCCAGGTATACATGCAACAGACATCATAACACCAGCAGTGTGTCTGAGATGTTAAACACCATGAATTGTCAAACTCTACAAGAACGCCGACTAAGAACTAGGCTCATAATGTTTCACAAAGTAATAAATGAAAATATCGCTATCCCTACACAAAATATATTACTTCAGAGCCAGTCTACGACAAGATCTTCCCGAAAAGACTCCTACAGACAAATCCAATGCAATAAAGACAGTTATAAATTTTCTTTCTTTTGTCAAACCATTAAAGACTGGAACAAATTACCCCCTGACATAACCAAAAACACCACTACAGAATCCTTCAAGGGTGCACTCACTCACAATGTGCTCCTTGATACTTATCCACACAGAATAAAATAAACAGAAATCATGTTTTTATCTTAATAAATGAAAAATAAAAAATAAAAAAATTGTAAAAATCCTAAATTAAAAGAAAAATTGTAAAAACTGATAATATAAAACTAAAAAATAAAATAACAATTATATCAAATAAATTATCTATGTTCTGAAAATTTTTATAAATTTGAAAACATTTTACCAGGCATGCGCCGGAAAGTAAACATCAGTACGTTGATGGTTTTCCGTAACCAAAGAAGAAGAAGAAGTTACAACATTATGTGAAGTCTGTCAGTGACTTACGGCAGGTCTGTGGTTTTCTCCGAGTACTCCAGTTTCCTCCACCAATAAAACTGACCGCCACGATATAACTGAAATATTGTTGAAAGTGGTGTTAAACATCTTAAACAAAACCAAACGCAAGGCCATATTCTTAGTTATACAAGAAACACACATCTATGACATGTAATAATAATATTATTTTTTTACATTTCTATTATTTAGATACTCACGTGGCTTTGACAGTTCCTTGGACGCTGGTGTCACTTGCTAAAACAAAGGACGGTAGCTCCACTGATACTTCAAACTTCGGCAATACTAAATTAAACGAAAAATGAAAATAAAGGTTGAAATTGGAATCAACACTATACACAGGTCGAACCTTGTTACCTGGAACTCCGGAAAGTTATCTCCCCTTGTAGCTCAAGATGACCATTTAGCCCGTTAGCAGCAGATTTAGTTTAAATCACAGGCACTAGACGTTGTGTCAATATGAATATAACATAAGCAATGGGCAGAAAATAGTGTCCAATATATATAATAATAATATTGGACACTATTTTCTGCCCATTGCTTATTATTTCGCAAGATTAAACGTCAAGATACTGTGTCATAGTATCTTTACGTTTAATCTAGCGAAATAATAGAGAAAAATCGGTATAAATCTGTATATATATTTCTTTATTATTTCTCTAGATTAAACGTCAATATACTGTGGTTATATTCATATTGACACAACGTCTAGTGCCTGTGGTTTAAATTACCACAGTTAACTCGAATAATCTGTTATTGAGAAATTAAATTAAAGGCAGCCTAGTTGATGTCGACATAACGTGGGTTCGACTACTACAAAAGACACCAAACAAATCCATAGAAATTTCTGTGATTTCTTTTTACATCAGTGATGTACGTTGACATCACGAAACTGGTAAACATGGAGGCCTTTGTCTAGTCTTTATGTAAATACGGCTGGGTTACCATGACTATATTAAACTGATGAAAGACGATCGTGTCAAATTCAATACAGGATTCCCGTACTTGGAGATGTGCACTCGAAATAACATCAGGTGATTAAGTTAGGGTTTTCCATGGGTATTCCAGTTTGCTCGACCAATACTGAAACTGATCACACGATAGAACGGCTAAGCATCCGGATATTTGCCAAGCACCCGATTCCACGTTTTGTTTTGTCTTTGTTTCAGTAGGGGGCCCGGGTGGTCGTGATCGCATGGTTGTTGGATTTACAACTACCTATGCAATCAGTACCTATCACCACTAACGAATCCCGCACAGGCGAGGTGTACTCGATACAGCATTATGTGATAAAGTTTGTCAGTGACTTGCTGCAGGTCGGTGGTTTCCTCCCAATAAAACTGACTGCCACAATATAACTAAAATATTGTTGAAAGTGGCGTTAAACACCATAAACATAACCCATCCTTGTTTCAGTAATTTCATATTGTGCACCGCGATTGTAATACTGTGCGTATTTTTTTCATATCTATGCATAGCTTTACCCTCGACCATATTTAATGTATTATATCATACTTTACGCATGTATATCGTTTATTTGACCATGATAGCAATTTAAGTCGGTGCAACATACCCCATGATCGTATATTGGACCGGGACCGGCCATATATATATTGCATTGTAAACTTCCAGATTTCGTCTAGAGCTTGTTCTTAGCTTTATATATGAACATGAATTCACTATATTGGTACTGAAAGTGTGACATTGGCAAAAAAAAATATACTATATCAACAACAACAACAAAAACATGTCGTGTGTTGTCTGTCGAGTATTAAATAACAAATAGTTGATGGCATTTCAGGCCGAATTGCATTTTGACCGGTACATAAACTGTCATATGACCCTCAGTCCCCTGAACAAATTGTCTAACATGACCCAGAATATGATCTGATTTGTATGCTCACTAGAGCGTGAACCACCTCTCAAAGTATCAATTTGTTAGAAACCAGCATATATATATGGATGTTTGCAAAGCATGTCCACAGAAATCAACTCTAGTTTTATTGTCCAAAACCATATGAAATACACAATGTTCATGCATTAGCCAGGTGTATCTTGACACATGTATTTCAATTCTTACTTTGTTACATCATAGCAGTTGTCCTCACGATAAACAATCTCATTGGATTGGTAGATATACGGACCATCTCAAAAGTTAGTTTGGGTTTGTATGGAACTAAGGTAAATTTACATGGTTTGTGAAAAGCGAGAAAAAATGTATATCTTATATTATCTTATTAGTGTGATGTGTGTTTTTTTTGTTTCTTTGTTTGAATTTGTTCTGTAGTTTGTGCCCAATGTTGCCTGTATCTCTGGATTGTCCATTGGTGATTGCCATTTTTTTATATATATTATATAAGGCACATCTCACATTAGTAAAGAAAGGCATTATAGCTTTACATCTCTATGTCCTGTTACCCTTTAAAATTCTCAACTTTGTTTTGTTTAAGTTGGTGTCTGAGAGTTCGACTCCTATCCGTTGTGTGGCGTACTCAATTTAACCGTATGTTGTAAATCGACCGCCATGACGTTAAATGTCGTGAAACTCCCATAATCCACGATATTTAATATGATGCAAAATATCACCTACCATAATGGGCAACAGTGAATACTTTTTCTTCTGATCTACCCTGAAATCAAGAAATTATCAATGAATTGTTTTAAAGTTAAAAACTTTCTATTTCTGCCAACTTCTACTTCTACAAAATACTGTCCGCCTTCAACAAGTTGATGATATTGCATACAGGGCCGTCTTAACAGCATTATAGGCCTCCGGGCAAAACGTGGCACTGGAATCCCTACACACAACCACTCACAGGAATAAAAATGTAAATGGTCGATAAAATTAATCATATTATCTATTGCATCGGTACTTCCAACAAAATCAGTGTTTAAACATTAAATAAAATGCCGTACACAACATACATATTAGATTATGCTCGTGGGGCCCCCGTGTGTTAAGACGGCACTGAAATTTGCACATGACGTCAAGACTGTTTACAGGTCTCATAAATTAATACAGCAGCCTTGAATGATTGCAACCGACTAACTCAGTACTATAGGGTACGGCAGCTGGTTGTAGTCAGACATCAGACATTATTATCCCGTTCAAATTCAAATATTAAACACGATATAACAATGATAAATCACATACCACTCATACCAACATATATTTCAGTTCTGTAGTTAAAATCATGTTATATTTGTATCCTGTCGCCATTAATTAGTGATTTGTTACCATTTCCCCCTTTGCAATTATAATTTTGTTTCCGTATCACTCCAACTAATCCGAGGCCTGCCGTGGTCGTGATCGTCTGGTAGTTGGATTTACAAATACCTATGCAATCCATGCTTATCACCACTAAAGTTTTGAGTTTGAATGATCAGAATCCCTCTGATGGCGAAGTGCAGGTGATACCACAGTATGTGATAAAGCTTGCCAGTGACTTGTAGCATGTCGGTAGTTTAGTTTTTTTCCAGTGTACTCCGGTTTCATCCACCAATAAAACTGACCACCAATATATAACTGAAATATTGTTTAAAGTTCCGTTCAACACCATAACCATAACCCCCTTTCAAAGATAACTGTAATATTAATGTCGTCTTGAATGAGCTGACAGATTTGTGTTACGTGTAGGACTTCCTGCCTTAATACCACGTGATAAAGACTTAATACCACGTGATAAAGATTATATGTAGTGATCAAGACATAATGCTGAATTGGTATTAAAAACGATGGAAGATCTTTTTATATTCTCATTGGACCTCATTTGCAGGGTCTATAAGAGGGGGGTTCAGCTGGTACATCGGTCTGGGGCCCGGAGAGCCAAGAAGGGGCCTGTGAATCTCTGATGGGCCCCCATAGCCTTAACCATATATATACGTTTGATTTTGATTTTTTTTTGGATTTTCAACTATTTTTAGTTTATTTCGAAAAATAATTATGTAAAATTCCCTTAGACTTCTTATGAAAGTGGTTTTATTGGACTTCAAATCCTAAATTTTGATAGAAATCTCAGCCTGTCCCCGGGGCACCAATGTAGACTTGTTCCGCATTGCATTTTTTTTCTTGGATGCCCTGCTCATTTGTATGCTTATATATTTGTATAAATATATGTTACATGGTGCTTGGCATGATATGCCAAATATAGAACATAGGTGATAACATTTCCTGTCTATTCGTTTGTTTTATAAGAGCTTGTTTTCGGCTTATTTTACTAGTGTGTGTGTTCTGTTGTGTGGTTTTTTTTAATCAGTGTTGTCTCCCATTTCTGCAATATATATATCCCCTGATTTTGGTGTACTCTTAGTACCTCAGTATTATTTTGAGAAATGTGAAACAGAAACTGCCTACCGTTCCGGATCACATGAGATCACTGTCATTTTTTGTTATCATGTCCGTAGTGATCATCTTTAGTTTTCTGTGTTTGTTTAAGTTTATTATTATACATTTTGTTATGTATTATTTGATGTTTTGTCCATATGTTTGTATTTCTATATTGGTTTATGATTTTTGAGAATCATATCCTGGTATCATCTACCTTTTACGAACTACTATTACTTAAAATATAAACACAGTATTACTTACATGTGATATGACTTTAATTTTCCAGTCTCCAAGTACTGGCTGTGTATCCATTAACATAAAATTTGTAATAACGCCACTCATATCTCTCAATTGCAACCACTGCTTAATCTTGTTTGTGTTTGGATCCTAAAAATATTTCAACGAGTTTTTAATGTAATTCTAACGAAAGCAGTACGATATGTTTGTAAACTAATAAATATATTAAGTACTCGATATAACTTTATACAGTACGATAATATGCCAGAGAGCGGTCCTGTACTTATTGGAAGAAGAATAAGAAGAAGAACAAAGTTAAAAAATTAAATATAGATATGAATCCTACTTATCTTTGCAATATTTTGAAGCACGGCACCATTTGGCAAAATTCACATTGAGTCACCACAATAGAGAAATTACATGAGAAAAGATCGTTAAAAATATGTTTGTTTCCAAATGTCATTGAAGATGAACACCATTATCTTTTAAAGTACACAAAGAATAAACAAATTAGCAAACCTTTTAACTTTTACAACAAAATTTAGACGTCAGAATTCTTGATTTCAAAAATCAGATAATTAGTCTTTTCAACATAAAAATTAAACATAAAAATAAAAGTAAAACTAATAAATCTATTAAGTACTCGATATAACTTTATTTTGTAAAGTTTGTCAGCGACTTACGGCGTTTATTTCAGGTACTTCCGTTTCACAGTAAAACTGACCATCACGATACAACTGTAATGTAACTCAATTAAAAGTGACGTTTAACACCAATAACATGTTTTAACCTCCATTGGTTCTAAATGAGCATTCGAATTAAATTGACTGGATTAATATCGGTGAAGCTCGCTTTTCTCTCAGTTTCACAAACTTTATATTGTAAGACACTGCACCAATTATTGTCTATATATAGATATTCCAAAAACCTACTTACATAAATCTCAACATCCATTGGACCATCGTAAACCGTCAGATTAGGGTACATCGCAAATGCCCGGAAATGTACTGAAAATAAAAAGGATTTAAATATGTATTTCTGTGAACAAAAGGAATCAATTATCATTTCATCAAAAAATCAAGCTCAAATGTAAGTTGTTATTATCCCACAAATTTAGCCAATGAGATCTTAGAACATATTAAGATAGTACTAATTTACAGCCCGCTTAGGAATTACAATGTATTATCAAAGCCTCTGTTCATCTTTACAGTGATTACAAGATACAAAACAGCAATACAGTACTCTTCTTCTGCATGTACATGTATGTAATTCTTAATTAAAAATACGATTTTCCACATGTCCATTTAAAAACATATGCCAGATTTCTTGTGAATTGTGAACGATTTAAGGACCTTATGTAACAAGAAGAATAAAATCAATATAATGATATCTATGGTGATAAATTCGTTTCACACTCACCAGTTATAGCTTTGTATCTTTATCAACAACACACATTTTCTCCTGTATATCATATTTTGTAAACATGATATTTAGTGAGTTTCGTGTTGTTCAGTCTTTCTGTGGAGTAATGTGTGGATCATTGTTCGTCGGTTTGTCCCTGTTATTTTGTCCATTGTATTGTCTGTCCTACTTAGATTTACGACTTCTGATTATCACTTTGGTATTTGGAAACTTTTCTTAGGTACTAATATATACTGCTATTTATTAGGTACTAATACTGCTATTTATTAGGTACTAATACTGCTATTTATTAGGGTGTTTTTTTTTAGTAAATATAACTTTAAGTTACCTGTTTGACCTGGTTTGTACATTGCTTTGTCCGTCTGAATGAATATGGAGATACTCTTAGCTTGGTAATGAAGGGTGGTTTCATTTTTGAAAGTGAGACCACCTGAGCCCATTACTTCGATCTTATATGTCCCTGCATGAAGATTGTCTGGTATCTGAAATATAATATAATATTAACAACCCTTATGGACATGAAGAACAACAACGGAAAGGTTGCATTTTAAAATGAAAACGAAACCATTTACTGAAACAGAAATCAGCTATTAATATGGAACCATCGTTATACATCATAAGATTTATAGCCTTAATCGAATGCAATCGGCTTAAATCATAAGGTTAATTGCCTGAATCGATTGTAATTGGTTTGAATCATACGGTTAATAAGGTTGGAGTCGGTTTAAGTCGTTAGGTTCATTTACCTTTATCGATTGAAATCATTTTAAATTATAATATCAAAGGGGTATTGCCTGCAAACTTAATTTGTGTTTTGCAGTGAATAGAATGGTTAGTTTATATTGTATCGAAAAGATAAAAAAAAAAAAATTACGATGTGTATCGGTTGAAAATTGTGTTATTATCCTGTATTAGGCATGACTTACAGTCATTGATTGTATCTGTAGAAAGTTTTCTAAATTATGTCATCAGTATTTGTATATGCAAAGGGGTACGTAATGGGATTATTTATTTACAACTTTCTATCTAAGAACCCTCTAAGATCATCCTTATTTCCAACCATATTTACCGTGGGAATTATGAGTAGCTTTGCACCCGTCGCCATTGTCCTCTTTTTCTTAAAATCATTCTGCGCAGTAGGAAATCAACCAAAACGTGACATGAATTTGCATGACATATTGTTGCGAGGACAGAAATGATTTTTGGACGAAATATATAATAAAAGCTTGATTTTATATTTTCAAAACGGTCCATTTTGTTGTTGATTTGTGCTTTAATATATTTCCTGATCAAATATTTTGAAGAAAAACTAACACCAGATCGTAGGCAGTAGGTACATGCATATGTTTAATAACTTAAATCGATTGTAATCGATCGCAAAAAAGCTATCGTTAAATTTTGTGCGATCAAGGATTCGAGTTTATTGATTGGGTTTTTGTTGTTTAACACCAAGTGAGCTAGGTTCTATTTGATTACATTAATAATCAACTTACTTGTAATTTCAAGAGATCCGGAGAATCTATAAAAGATACAATATTTTACTGTTAATGACATTGAAATACAGTCATGTGAAAAATAAACATTTAAATAAACAAAGTCCAATAGGTGTTGGTTGTAGCTAATAACAATTGAATTACAAAAAGGGCATATAACCGAAAAAGGACCAAACACATCAAACATATTGGTATGGTAGGCAGGGGCGGATCCAGTGGGGGGAGGGGCACCCGGCGCGCCCCCTCCCTAAAATTGGAAAAAATATGATTTTTTGGCGTAAAATCGTGATTTTTCACACGAAATACCCCAACAATTTTCGCGCCTCCCTCCGCTCGGCGCAATGTTTTAAGTGCGCCCCCCTAACTTGAAATCTTGGATCCGCCCCTGGTAGGGTACATCTTCACATGAAGGGTAATGGTACATGCAGCTGTTATAGTTGTTTAACGTCACTTTCAACAATGTGCCAGTTATATCATTACGGTCAGTCCCGTTGGTCGGAGAAACCAGAGAACCCGGGGAAAACTGCAATGTATATGACTTTAAAGATACAAGTTTGTATGAAATACTTCTCGCCAAGAGTGAGACTGTAACAGAAAGACTTTAATCAAAAGCGTGTTAGGAATACATCTCGCCAAGATTGAAACTGTTACTGAACGGTCATCAAACTTCGATCTTTTTAGAGGCAACAACTGTGTATCGAAAGTATGGATGCGACTATGCGACGGGAGCATAACATTTGTAGCAAAACAACAGACATTTCACATTAATGTCACACATGCAGGTACTTGCACGGGAGATGACATTTCACATTAATATCACACATGCAGGTACTTGCACGGGAGATGACATTTCACATTAATGTCACACATGCAGGTACTTGCACGGGAGATGACATTTCACATTAATATCACACATGCAGGTACTTGCACGGGAGATGACATTTCACATTAATGTCACACATGCAGATACTGCACGGGAGATGACATTTCACATTAATGTCACACATGCAGGTATTTGCACGGGAGATATATTTGTACTTCACTTGTTTTAAACAATGTTTTGAAATAAACAGACTTTAACTTAGCATTACTTTGTTAGAGGCCGTTGTGGTCATGATCGTATGGTTGTTGGATTTACAATTACCTATGCAATCGGTGCTAACCACTGATGTTGTGTGCTCGACTCCCGATCAGGGCGAGGTATACAACATTATGTGATAAAGTTTGTCAGTAACTTGCGGCAGGTCGGTGGTTTTCTCAGGGTACTCCGGTTTCCTCCACAAATAAAACTGACCGCCACGATATAACTGAAATATTGTTGAGAGCGGCGTTAAACACCATAAAACAAAAAAACAACATTACCTTGTTGAAATGTTCCGTGGGTAGTACTAATGATAACATTGTCTGACGCTCTAACAATCTTAGCCTGAACATTCACATCTGTTGATGCCTTCAGTATGTTGACATTTATATTCAGGGACACGCCAGGGCGGATATCTGTTGGTGCTATTATTACGTATGTACTACAAGTAAATATACTATATGATTAGAAAATATAATATCAATAAAATATATATATTGTATATGTAAAGCAAAGACTAATCTGATTTTGCTTTAAACAAGGGACTTTCAGCAAACGGACTGTTCGTTTGTTAAGAGTCCCTTGTTTTAAAATTACACATTATAAGAAGTCCGTTTGCTAAAAGTCCCTTGTTTTAAAATTACGCAATACATGCAAAATCAGCTTCTTCTTTGTTTGTTTGTTTTATATATACCGGTAATATATATATATATATATATAAACGTCTGAAATGGTTTGTAAAACAACACCAAGTACACAAAACAAAGTGATAAAGAATTAATAACTTGTTGAATGACAAAATGTTCGTCTCACCGAGGGACTTTATCAATGTCTAATTAAATAAAATGTCGAACCAATATGACGAACAATTACACTCGAAAGAACAGCTGCTTAACACCGTAAGAGAAGAACAGGAAAAATTAATGCTATGCATTATGGACTGTACTAATCCTATATTCAATCTAGATGTGAAGAAAGAACTAGATCTAATCAGTGAAATCGAGGACTGTTTATGATTCAGACAATTTCTATATGGCAAATCCTACATTTTTTAATTTTAGGAAATAGCAGATGTTAACGCTGTTACCACCACCACAACTTGTGACTAATAACCTATGAATATAGGTGTGCTCCGACTACAACGGAGGAGTCTACAAGACAGAACAGAACAAACTATGGCGACTTTACAATTTCAAAAAAGGTTTTTGACGGTCATTGTGCGGGACAAAAGAACCAGATGTTACTCATATGAAAATACATACATAAAAGAATTGAAATCCCGTATATAAATTGATAAAAGTACAATAACAATAATATAAATACACAATAGGGCTACAATTTAAATAAATGTGTGGAATATATACTTTGGGCCAATTGAGCAAACTGCATGCCCTAATACGACTGGAGGAGACCAACAGAAATAGGAGTCAAGAGAAGATGTAACTTTTTCTCATTGATTCCATTCGATGATAAGGTCTTAAGTTTTCTAATCCAGAAGCTTTCCCTTTCCTGTCTGCTTTTATCATCCCTCTTGGGGTTATGGTTAATTATGGTGACCCTCAGTTTGCCGAAAGAATCATGGTGGCCCGTCGATCTGAGATGTCTGCTGAGTGGAAGGTCAGGTTTGCAATTGCATCGCTTCTGTGGCCATTCAAGCGTTTACTAAGTTGTTGCTTAGTTTCTCCGATGTGTTGAAGGCCACAAATTGCACGTTCCAGGAGGTAGATAAGGGAACGACCATTTAACTCTAAAAAAATATTCTGATTCCCAATGTTGCAGAAAAAAATATTCAGATTTTGGTGGAGGAAAAAAAAATAATCTGATTCAGAGTTTTTGTCATATAGCCTAATGTTGAGTTCTGGGAAAAAAAATTGCGCTTTGCGCGACAAAAAAAACAATATTTTAACTCTCGTGTTGTTCGAAAAAAAAAATTCTGAACGAAACAAAAAACCATAACCCCCCCCCCACCCCCTTGAAGTTAAATGGTCGGTCCCTAATAATTTCTGTCTTGCAGTTGGCATTGCAGTAAATGATGAATTATTCTCCTGTATGTGTGCTGAATTTGTGTGTGCATTGGATGTTTTTGCACGTCATACATTGTCTCGAATCATATTGTTAACACTGACCATTGTAGGCAGATCGAGGGGAGATGTCAGCTCTCACCAAGATATCTTTCAAACTTTTGTATATAATATATATATATATATATATATACGTCTGAAAATTAAACCAAACAGTGTTAGAATTAGATTTTAGAGCTGTCAAATGTTTGTTCTTCCCTCGACGGGATTTGAACCCACACCATTGTTACACTGCAGCACCATTCGCTTAGCCTTACGTCCAGCGCCCTAGACCACTCGACTACATCCACTCCATAAAAAAGGAGCTTCAATAGTCGTAGTGTTACCTTGTCTCGTAAGGCAAATCTAGGGATAGGCGTAAGACATGTGTATAAGCGTGTGTAGATGGTACATATATACTTAATATTATAATTTGACAGCAATCTAACTCAGCAATTTTTAATATATTGGATAGGATAATGAAGAATTATTCACTATACAGTCACAGGAAATAAAGTATATTATACAAACGTCTAGAAACAAGTGACAACCATACAATATATCTGTCCCACTGGATCTCAAAGTTACTTTTAAAGGATACTAGGTTAATACTAAATATTATATACGTCTGAAAATTAAACCAAACAGTGTTAGAATTAGATTTTAGAGCTGTCAAATTTTTGTTCTTCCCTCGACGGTATTTGAACCCACACCATTGTTACACTGCAGCACCATTCGCTTAGCCTTACGTCCAGCGCCCTAGACCACTCGACTACATCCACTCCCTAAAAAAGGAGCTTCAATAGTCGTAGTGTTACCTTGTCTCGTAAGGCAAATCTAGGGATAGGCGTAAGACATGTGTATAAGCGTGTGTAGATGGTACATATATACTTAATATTATAATTTGACAGCAATATATATATATATATACGTCTGAAAATTAAACCAAACAGTGTTAGAATTAGATTTTAGAGCTGTCAAATTTTTGTTCTTCCCTCGACGGGATTTGAACCCACACCATTGTTACACTGCAGCACCATTCGCTTAGCCTTACGTCCAGCGCCCTAGACCACTCGACTACATCCACTCCCTAGGGAATGGATGTAGTCGAGTGGTCGAGTGGATGTAGTCGAGTGGTCTAGGGCGCTGGACGTAAGGCTAAGCGAATGGTGCTGCAGTGTAACAATGGTGTGGGTTCAAATCCTGTCGAGGGAAGAACAAAAATTTGACAGCTCTAAAATCTAATTCTAACACTGTTTGGTTTAATTTTCAGACGTATATATATATAATATTTTCTAATGATACATAATTGTATTATATATATAATTATTAATTTGATGATCTTTAATGTGCTCTTGTATAAATATTTTATGTACGTTTGTACACAAACTAAGATACAATGTTCTAATGAAAAAGAAATGTTTGTTTCTATTTTATTTCCTTCTGTATTGTTCTGTGTGAAATTATGTTCAAAGACATTTCATTGGCCATAGAAAAAGATAATAATTTAGAAGCATTCTCTCTTGGTTGTTTTAGATATGAATTTCCAATCTCGAACTTCAGATATTGAATCTTAAATCTCACGAGGCGTGATCAATTTGCATAGTAATTACGAAAATGTACTACGTATCATGCTATGTGATGTTCACAGATATATCCAAAATTGCTGTTCAAAGGGAAATCTACTAATGCTTTTGATATAAAACTGCTTACAATTCGCGAGCATTCGTCTTTTTAGTTTTCTGTGCTGTATTGTGTTTTTGCGTCTTCTTCCTCTGTCTCTTGTGCTCAGTGTTGCCAGTGTCTGAATTGTCCATTTTATTTTATTACCCCTTCGGTTTTCTCTAATATTTTTTCTCTTGGGTTTAAACATTATGACTATTACGATATAACTAAAATATTGTTGAAAGTGACGTTAAACACCATAACCCCTTGACAATTGGGTCATTGAAAGTAATGTAATAGGAAAGAATACTTACTCTTTACCAAATGCGTTGGCCGTCAGCACGGCCAAAATGAGTAGAAGTCGCATATCTAAAACAATAAACGACATATATTATTGATTTATTTAGTTTCCATCTACAAATTATTTTTTAAACGTTTTTCTCGATGTTAAGCGATTTTCAAAGTAAAACAAATAAACGAGAAGCCTTTATTGGAGATATCTTTGATACTGTTAGATTATCTTCACAATGTGTATCTCTAAATTTCAACGGTATGTACACTCTATATTTTCCTATGCATTCATTTTTACTTATTATCAGCATAATAGGGGCCGTCGTGGTCGTGATCGTATGGTAGTTGGGTTTACCACTACCTATACATGTATATGCAATCAGTGCCTATCACCACTAAAGTTGTGAGTTCGAACCCCGTTCATGGCGAGGTGTACTCGATACAACAATATGTGGTAAAGTTTGTCAGTGACTTGCGGCAGGTCGGTGGTTTTCTCCGGATACTTCGGTTTCCTCCATCAATAAAACTGACCGCCACAATATAACTGAAATATTGTTGAAAGTGGCGTTAAACACGATAAACCTAAACCTAAAACCTAATCCTATTAGCTTTTTACAAAATGTCATATAACGGCCGCTAAATCTTTCTTGACAAACTAATCAAGAAATTGACCTGGAGATAATATAGAGACGTAGATATCAACTTTAGTGCATACGACCTCTTTGTCGTCTCTCAGATTTCATTGTCTGGTTCCTTCAAATCTGAAGTTGAAATCCGATAAAAATAATCTATCTATATACATGTATATATACATTCGTCGTAAACAAGTAAGAACTCTACAATGAGGGGCCGTCGTGGTCGTGATCGTATGGTAGGTGATAAAGTTTGTCAGTGCCACAAGGCAGGTCGGTGGTTTCCCCGGGTACTCCAGTTTCTTCCACCCAAAAATTGACCGCCACAATATGACTCAAATATTGTCGAAAGTGGCGTTCAACACCATAACCCTAACTTACTATACAATGGAACTATCCCACGGGATTCCGAAAGGATGACGGATAGTGTCGTTTTTTATATAAACGTCTGAGCATTCAACTAACAGTATTAGAAAATTGGATTTTTAAAGATGACACATTTTTGGTTCTTCTCACAGTCGGATGCGAATCTACATCGTTAATACACAGTATCACCTCCTCTCTTAGTATAATGACAAACCATTTAAATCTTTCCACCAAATCCACTGTATATAGCAAGATTATATATATATTTATATACGTAAACTCAAATGATCAATATAATAAAAACCACTAAAGAATAATAAAAACTATAGTTATCTTCTAGACGTTTTAACATTTACTGTTTGGTTTCCGTGGAGATCGCATACAAATTCCTTATCCTGTTTTCACCAGCAGTGCCAGCTTAAATATAAAATAACTGTGGAATATTTCCAAAAACAAAAAAGACACCCTACCTGTTTGACGGCTCCGTCTTTATCTGTTTTCAAGGTGAACACTCTTATATACCTGTCTTGTCAACCAAATTGTTCTTAACCATTACGGAATTCGGGGGATATTTATCATCAAAATTATCAAAATTTAGTGCAAATGTCGTGAAGGTCGTATGGGATTGATTTTAGAGTATAAATCTAGACCAATCTGTCACGTAACTACAAACATGAAGGTGTATTTACGAATATGTACTGTCTTATTTGGGGTGAAATATCCGTACCCATCTATGAATTGACCTCATTTCAGACCGTATTTATAAATATTAATTTTGATAACGAAAATATCACACTATATTATTTTAAGTCGCCATATGATGTCAACAAGTGCTTCAACGTTTTTATTTTTATTTATTTTTTTCAAATGACCATTATTGCCATGGAAACAAACAGTTCGGAGTTATAAAGTTTTTCTAATATAGAGACTTCATGAAATATCACAGAAAGATCCCATATTATGTAAGTCAGTTCTTCACAGCTTAAAACAATGGCCACCCTTGCGACGAAAATAAAAAAAGGGGTTTAAATTCGTATTTCCTCTTTTGTTTCCACAGTGAAAATAAAGTGTCATGAAGTCCGGTGACCAAAAATTCAAAAATGTAAATATAAAATAATAAAAAGATTTGTTATGATGTACACAAGTGTTCCAGAGTTTAAAATGTTCAAAATGACCATTTTCACCAAAGAGAGGGAAAACAAAATTAAATATTATGTTTTTGTGAAAAAATTGTTGATATAATAAGAATAGAATGATTTATTTACTTATTTTATTTTCATTTTGTTTCAGCCGTTTCTAAAAGATAGAATATATTGGCAACACCTGTTCATGTTTTTAAAAGAGCCCCAAAAGTGGTTCAGATGAGGTTTTTGGAGTTCACTCAAAGGAAATACAAAAGTTTTGATTTCAAAATTAGGCAACTGAACCGATGAAATATTATTTTGCTTTATCTCAAGCAAAGCCTCTTTTCATGGAAGGTCACTTTTGTAACAGTCTACTATTAGTTTTCTAGATTTTAATTTTATATTATACAAGATAAAAAAAGATTGCACTCATGTCAGACCAGTATATCCATGCCAGACCACGGTGTAACCACGTCAGAATGCAATGTAACAACATCAGAATAGACTTACGTAATGTACCTGAAAACAAGTCAGAATGCAGAGTAACCGCGCCATAGCCACGACAGAATGAACGCACTGTATAAACCACACCAGAAAGTAATACATAGTTTACCTAAATCAGAATGCAGGGCATGTATATCAGAAAGCAGTATAACAACGGTAGAACGATGTTCAAAGGATACCCAATTCATGAAACAGTTTACTCAAGTCAGAATCCAGTGTACCGAACTCAGAACTCCGGGTATCCAATCCAAATCAGAATGCAATTTGTCAAAATCAAAATACAGTGAATACTGTCAAAATCTAGTATATCGAATTCAGAATTGTGCATCTACTTCAGAATTAAATTTACCCAAACCAGAAAGTAGTGTGCCAAGTCATAAAATTATGAATAACGAACAAAACAAATACAAAAGTACAAACATGACAATAGAACAGTAATTAATATTGTTTGTTATATACAAATGAAGCATGTCTACAGTCATTTGAGAGACTTCTATTTCGCAAACAATGCATGATACCAGGCAGAGATGTCTGAAATGGTGACTTACGCTTTAGCTCGTTCTGACTCAGGTCAGGCAACATGCTCTCCTTTATATTATAAGTTATTTACGTTCCTATCCGTAGATATGGGGATTTTAACACCCTGAAGTACATCCTGAGGCGTAGCCGAAGGGTGTACAGGCCATTGAAGGGTGTTAAAATCTCCATATCTACGGATAGGAACGTAAATAACGAATGTATCCCCGGTTATAGTCAAATATGAGACATTTTGGAACCCGGAGGCCCACGTTAAAGTGACGGGTTTTTTGTTGTTTTTTTTGTTGAAAGAATAAGCAAAAAAAGAAAGTTTCGAATGTTTTTTACCCGGTGTAGGGTACTACCTTAACCCTACAGTTGATCAAATTAACAGCTTTATATTCAATATATAGCCAAAATTAAATTTGATTTTGGAGCACAACGTCGCGAGCTTTAGCGTCATATTATCCCCGTTTTGAAAATTATAACAACATTTGATTGGTTGAATGGCTAGTTACACCCGGGAATATGTTTTTTTTCATACCCGGGGTTTTAACCAAAGTTGTTATAATTTTCAAACCGGGGATAAATAATGTTATTGGAAGAACAAGAAAAGCGTACCATTAGAATACAAACGCTATGTAGTGTGAAGATAAGGCAAATATGTTGATACCCAAGAAAGGAAAATCACTGTTGGAAAATGGAAGTCATAAGATCTATCATAATAAAACGTGAATATCTAATTTAGTGCGCACTATACGTTTAGGTGTCGTGTATACGTGTATATTGTGGCGTTGTTCTGTAACGTTTAGGTGTCGTGTATACGTGTATATTGTGGCGTTGTTCTGTAACGTTTAGGTGTCGTGTATACGTGTATATTGTGGCGTTGTTCTGTAACGTTTAGGTGTCGTGTATACGTGTATATTGTGGCGTTGTTCTGTAACGTTTAGGTGTCGTGTATACGTGTATATTGTGGCGTTGTTCTGTAACGTTTAGATGTCGTGTATACGTGTATATTGTGGCGTTGTTCTGTAACGTTTAGGTGTCGTGTATACGTGTATATTGTGGCGTTGTTCTGTAACGTTTAGGTGTCGTGTATACGTGTATATTGTGGCGTTGTTCTGTAACGTTTAGGTGTCGTGTATACGTGTATATTGTGGCGTTGTTCTGTAACGTTTAGATGTCGTGTATACGTGTATATTGTGGCGTTGTTCTGTAACGTTTAGGTGTCGTGTATACGTGTATATTTTGGCGTTGTTCTGTAACGTTTAGATGTCGTGTATACGTGTATATTGTGGCGTTGTTCTGTAACGTTTAGGTGTCGTGTATACGTGTATATTGTGGCGTTGTTCTGTAACGTTTAGGTGTCGTGTATACGTGTATATTGTGGCGTTGTTCTGTAACGTTTAGGTGTCGTGTATACGTGTATATTTTGGCGGTGTTTCTGTAACGTTTAGGTGTCGTGTATACGTGTATATTGTGGCGTTGTTCTGTAACGTTTAGGTGTCGTGTATACGTGTATATTTTGGCGTTGTTCTGTAACGTTTAGATGTCGTGTATACGTGTATATTGTGGCGTTGTTCTGTAACGTTTAGGTGTCGTGTATACGTGTATATTGTGGCGTTGTTCTGTAACGTTTAGATGTCGTGTATACGTGTATATTGTGGCGTTGTTCTGTAACGTTTAGGTGTCGTGTATACGTGTATATTGTGGCGTTGTTCTGTAACGTTTAGGTGTCGTGTATACGTGTATATTGTGGCGTTGTTCTGTAACGTTTAGGTGTCGTGTATACGTGTATATTTTGGCGTTGTAAAAATACAGAACAGTGGATATCGAATTAGAATACCAAAGTTTTATGTTAAATGTATCTTATTCTTACTTTTGATAAAAATTTGTTTACAACAAATTTAACATCAATCTGATAAAAATCATATGATAAATGCCCTAAAAACCATTTTACACCAGACACATCTGGGTTTGACCTTTCACCTAGATAATTTGATTATATCCATCCGATTTCACCTGGTTTTTAACTTTACTTTGTGTAATTGTACCCATTATCAGGATTTTGAAACTGCGCTTTCATTGTTTAATCTGAAGTAAGATCTGCAAGGTTTAATCGAGTTCTCTCAGATGGCAATGAAGATATATTATTGCTCTCTAAGCACATGAATGACAGGACATCGTGTTATGTTATATGTGTATGTTTTGTATATCGTTGTTTGTCCTTTTGTCCTTTTTCTTTTGGCCATTGTGTTGTCTATTCTTCTTCGATTTACGGTTTCTGATTACCCCTTCCGTATCTTCTAACTTTTGTCCATTGTAATGTCTGTTCTTCTTCGATTTACGGAATCTGATTACCCCTTTGGTATCTTCAAACTCTTCTTTTATCCCTGTATTCATCAAAATAGTATGTGTTGACAGTGCAAAGGTTCTTTACGGGACAGACATGCAATTCATGGCGTGTCGTTCTACACAGGAAGCAGGGTACCAGTAGACTATATCCGTCTAGTAGACCTATGATGTAAAGGTTTATTTTTCAAAGAAATAATTTTCTTATTAAGAAGAGTTTGATGATACCAAAGGGGTAATCAGAATCCGTTTATCGAACAAGAACAGACAACACAATGGCCAAAAGAAAAAGTACAAAAGGACTACCAACGATCTACAAAACATACACATAAAACTAAAGATCGGATAATACCAACCCCACTGAAAACAGGAGGTGAACTCAGGTGCTCTGGAAGGGTACGTAGTTCCTGCTCCACTAGTGGCACCCGTCGTGTTAATCTAGTTACAAACCCGGTGATAAGTCATGAATGAGGAAAGGACCGCGAAGTGTTTACGACAAGTCGAACATAGTCGTGGTCATTTGTGACACACATATTCCATAACGGTCAACCAAGTCATGGTGGCGACCGTAAAATGTTGAAAGTGGTGACTTCAACTTAGCCAAGCGGAACCCTTGGTTCAGTAGCTTCCTTGTTAGCAGCAACCCTCTATCAAGGAAATCCTGATAGGAACCATAAGCTCTGGAATATCGTATCAACTGAGAGGTATATACTCAATATGCAGGGGCTGCTGGAATGCTGCTACATATAAATGGAAAGTTCACAATGGGAAAATTGAAATCATCTCTTTTGTCGTAAAGTTTCGTTCTTAACCACCCCTCACTGTCAATTTCAATGTGTATGTCAAGGTATGAAGCGGACATATCTGTAGCTGTGGTATCCTTTATTTCCAGCTCAATGGGATAGATGCGATCAACGAAATCACCAACCCTAGAATTATTTAGTGAAAGGACATCATCTATATAGCGGAACATGAAATTAAAGGATCGGGCTAACATCTTTTCGTTTTTATTGAGAAGCCCTCGTATGAAGTCTGCCTCATACGAATGAAGGAAGTCGACGAGAAGAGGAGCACAGATTCTAGACCTATAATGTGAAGGTAATTTTTAAAAGACATTATTTTCTTATTAAAACTAAGAACGAAAACGGGGTAACCATACTCTCTGGTCTATTACACCCAATGATCGTGAATTATTCACAAAAATGGTTAAATTATTTATTAATAAAGTGTATATATCTAATAGGATTTAAAATAAATGTACTTTTAAATCCCTTATCGCATGGGCTCATATAACTGTCCGTTATCATCCTTTTGTCAATTGTTTTATTTCTTGGTATTTGATTCAGATTATCAATTTTTTATTGATTGAATTACCCACAATCCTTTTTGCTGTATGGCGTGAAACAAAGCA
This sequence comes from Bathymodiolus brooksi, assembly GCA_963680875.1. Classification (NCBI taxonomy): domain Eukaryota; kingdom Metazoa; phylum Mollusca; class Bivalvia; order Mytilida; family Modiolidae; genus Bathymodiolus; species Bathymodiolus brooksi. The sequence continues at coordinate 19,618,090 of OY804582.1, read as the reverse complement.
GACACGAATTTATCAGGGAGACTATCTAGTTCAAAAACCCACCACCCCTTGCCCTTACTTGTTGGAGAGATACTGCGCTTTGTTTATGCATTTGCAGGTTGATTGTATGTATATGTCAGTGTGCAGTTCCTGCTGAAGTGCCAGAAAAAGCCTTTTTCGTGCACAATGACTTGTGAATACATTTGGAGAATCAGCATGATTGGAAGTTGGAGAAACAGACTTTTGATACTTTCCGTGATTGTAGTCCTGACATCATGTGTAGTTGTGAACTTATAGTTAGCTTCTCGTTTATACTATAATTTCAGTTGACATACTTTTAATTCTGGCTGATTTCGCTGCGCTTTGATAACATATTTTCGGTTAATAGACTTGTTTACTTCTATGATAGCATTAGCCTCTGATTTCCAGGGTTAATCGCTTGTCTAAAATTTGCCCGTTCACTATATGATCTGCCACCTTACACATTTTCGGCGATCATCATATGACATTTCGACAAGTACAGATTTAAACTTATTTAGTGCATTCATCTCATTTGCAATTTGTCACATATGTACATTTATATATATTAATAAATGCTGTGGCCATTGTTGCCAATAATACTTGTTTTGTTTATATGAGCATCAGAGATAAACAATATTGTAACAAGATATAATGTTGTATTCTTATATACATGTACACGTATGTTCAGAATGTTTGTTGGCGTTAAACACCAGGCAATCGATCAGAATGTTTGCTCAGTGATTTGCGACAGGTCAATGGTTTTCTACGGATTCTCCGGCTTCCCACACCAATAAAGCTGACCGCCACGATATGACTGAAATATTGTTGAAATTCGCTTTAAGCACCACCACACTAACCCAAGAATGTTTGTAAAACGAACAATGGCATGTTTTTATCATTGTCTGCTTTCGTATGAAGTCATTTTTATTTATTTCTCTAATTCATAAGTACATAATATATAGATCACATTCATGGACAGTTTTTTTTAATCATATGCCTGTTATTTATATTAATAAACTAAATCATGCACAAAACATGTTGTAGATACCAATGGAGTAATCATCAACTGTAAATCCAAGGACAGACAATACAATGTCCTATAGAACAAGGACAGACAATACAATGTCCAATATAACAAGGACAGACAATACAATGTCCAATATAACAAGGACAGACAATACAATGTCCAATAGAACAAGGACGGACAATGCAATGTCCAATGGAACAATGACAGGCAATACAATGTCCAATAGAACAAGGACAGAAAATACAATGTCCAATAGAACAAGAACGGACAATGCAATGTCCAATGGAACAAGGACAGACAATACAATGCCCAATAGAACAAGGACAGACAATACAATGTCCAATAGAACAAGGACAGACAATACAATGTCCAATAGAACAAGGACAGACAATACAATGTCCAATAGAACAAGGACAGACAATACAATGTCCAATAGAACAAGGACAGACAATACAATGTCAAATAAAACAAGGACAGACAATACCATGTCCAATAGAACAAGGACAGACAATACAATGTCCAATAGAACAAGGACAGACAATACAATGTCCAATAGAACAAGGACAGACAATACAATGTCCAATAGAACAAGGACAGACAATACAATGTCCAATAGAACAAGGACGGACAATGCAATGTCCAATGGAACAAGGACAGACAATACAATGTCCAATAGAACAAGGGCAGACAATACAATGTCCAATAGAACAAGGACAGACAATACAATGTTCAATAAAACAAGGACAGACAATACAATGTCCAATAGAACAAGGGCAGACAATTCAATGTCCAATAGAACAAGGGCAGACAATACAATGTCCAATAGAACAAGAACAGACAATACAATGTCCAATAGAACAAGGACAGACAATACAATGTCCAATAGAACAAAGACAAAAAGACAAACAATTGTCGATAAAAAACTACACAGAAAAGTAAATAGGGAACAACACGAACCCATACTTAAAAATGAAGAATGTGAACTCTGGTGCTTCAAAGGATAAACAGTTTCTGCTCCACTAATGACATACATCGTGTTACTCTTGTTAAAATTCCGAGAAAGAGTCATGAAAGAGGGAAGATGGACGGGACCGTTAATAGAACATGAAACATTTCCATAGTCATCTTTGGCACAGATGTCCCGTAACGGTTAACCAAGTCATGATGGCGACGGTAAACTTTCGAAGTTGTGACGTCACGTTAATCCTTAGAAACACTTGGTTCAGTATACGTAGCTTCTAAATATTTCATAGCATCATTATACTACATCCAAAGACTCCACCGCCTATCAAGTAAACTTAAGGATAGCAAAACTAGATTTATCCACAGACCAAAATACAATATATCTCCTTTTCTTTTCTACAAAACTGTATGGTATCTCATATCATTCATGTGGAAACCTTTTAACTGAATCATGAAAAATCAACCCTGTCCTCTTGAATTTCACCAGACGGTATATCCTTAAAATCTTCCATTGGCCCCGCTTGCTCGCTGTCAATTCTTTTTAGCTCCTCCTCTTCCGGTGCTTCAGCCTCTCGTTTCGTCTTCCTCTGTTGTGCAACATACAAGCAAAGACCAATCAGAAACCCCCCAATACAGAATGTAGCTATGACAATTCCAACGATGAACGTCTGAGGTTGTCGTTTTTCTGTAACATAAAACAATAGGGTGTTACACATATATCTTTTATATTAATATATAGGGTCCGGGTGGCTCAGTGAGTTAGGTAGTTGGATTACCTAACAACTCATACAAGCCTATCACCAATACGGCGTGGGTTTGCGCACGGCTTTGTAGATTACAAAAAGGATGCACACGACTCGCAGCTGCAACTGATAAAGTTTACCAGTTGCTTGCCCATGGTCGGTGATTCTCTCCGGGTACTCCAGCTTCTTCCACCACTAAAACTGGTCGCCATGATATAGCTGAAATATTGCTGAAAGTGGCGTTAAAACACCAAAAATCAAATCAAAATCATTATATTAATATACAAAATAACAAATAATTATTATTTACAAATAAGTACATATTTATGTAAATTTCCTGCAATATTAAATATTTGAAATATTTGGGGAGGTTTGAGCCCATAAAGCTAGTTCAACCCCGTCATTTTTTATTATTTGAAGTGTTTATACCAAGCCAGGAAAGTGAGCGTTCTTGTATTTGTGTGTGAAAGGTATTATTTTCCCTCTTTCTACAATTATGACATTTGATTTTGAAATTGTTCTGATAGTGTTTTACTAAGCTAGAATAGTTGTACATGTATTTGCACAAACACAAATCAGAATATATTTTAATATGAAAACTCGGTAATTTTCTTCAATTGAACAAAAAATTATGGTTGAAAACTGCAAGGTTAATCATTTCTATAATGGAATATTTTATTCGGAAGAATATTCTATGAATTGATGCCATCGAAATGTTATTGAATGATAACTGACAACAGAAGCTAGTCGAGAACCTTGGAAATTCCTATCGACGAATGATCATGATGTCATGTTGGAGGGGCATCTTTTATCTTAGATAGGTATGGTTAGGCCCCTAATTTAGATACATCTCAGGTTCCTCTTTTGTTGGATGCAAGTCATTTCATCTGACTCGTGATATCATTATTAATAAAATAAAGACAAAATAAAAATATATATAAAAAACAATAACAAAATATGAATAAATAAAGAAAAAAACAAAATAAGATCAGTGTCAATAATCAATTACATTTGGGAGTTATGGTTATGGTGTTTAACGCCACTTTCAACAATATTTCAGCTATATCGTGGCATTCAGTTTTATTGGTGGAGGAAGCCGGAGTACTCGGAGAAAACCACCGACCTGCCACAAGTCACTGACAAACTTTATCACATAGCGTTGTATCGATCACTCCTCGCCTGAGTAGGATTCGAACTCACAACGTTGCTGTTGCTAGGCACTGATTGCATAGGTAGTTTTACATTCAGCTATAATACGATGACGACCACGACGGCCCCTCATTTGGTGTGACAGTACAGTCGTTGACATAAAGTGTATTTATCATGTATAAACAAGAACAAGGTGAAATGTAACTTTGATCGTTGACACTACAAGTGTGTACAGTTATTATAATAATATAACTACCATGTTTTAAGACTTTTGATGCTACACCACACCTTCTCCTACATGGGTCACAAAATGGTGGTAATTTCATCTCATCCCTGGTGATGTTAACATCTGAAATGATACAGGGAAGCTTATATTACCTTTCATAGACAAAGATGTTAACATCTGAAATGATACAGGGAAGCTTATATTACCCTTTATAGACAAAGATGTTAACATCTGAAATGATACAGGGAAGCGTATATTACCCTTTATAGACAAAGATGTTAACATCTGAAATGATACAGGGAAGCTTATATTACCCTTTATAGACAAAGATGTTAACATCTGAAATGATACAGGGAAGCTTATATTACCCTTTATAGACAAAGATGTTAACATCTGAAATGATACAGGGAAGCTTATGTTACCCTTTATAGACTGGTGATGTTAACATCTGAAATGATACAGGAAAGCTTATATTACCTGTTATAGACAAGGATGTTAACATCTGAAATGATACAGGGAAGCTTATATTACCCTTTATAGACAAATATGTTAACATCTGAAATGATACAAGGAAGCTTATATTACCTTTAATAGACAAAGATGTTAACATCTGAAATGATACAGGGAAGCTTATATTACCTTTAATAGACAAAGATGTTAACATCTGAAATGATACAGGGAAGCTTATATTACCTGTTATAGACAAGGATGTTAACATCTGAAATGATACAGAGAAGCTTATATTACCCTTTATAGACAAAGATGTTAACATCTGAAATGATACAGGAAGCTTATATTACCCTTTATAGACAAAGATGTCAACATTTGAAATGATACAGGGAAGCTTATATTACCTTTTATAGACAAATATGTTAACATCTGAAATGATACAGGGAAGCTTATATTACCTGTTATAGACAAGGATGTTAAGATCTGAAATGATACAGGGAAGCTTATATTACCCTTTATAGACAAAGATGTTAACATCTGAAATGATACAGGAAGCTTACATTACCCTTTATAGACAAAGATGTCAACATTTGAAATGATACAGGGAAGCTTATATTACCTTTAATAGACAAAAGATGTTAACATCTGAAATGATACAGGGAAGCTTATATTACCCTTTATAGACAAAGATGTTAACATCTGAAATGATACAGGGAAGCTTATATTACCCTTTATAGACAAAGATGTTAACATCTGAAATGATACAGGGAAGCTTATATTACCCTTTATAGACAAAGATGTTAACATCTGAAATGATACAGGGAAGCTTATATTACCCCTTATAGACTGGTGATGTTAACATCTGAAATGATACAGGGAAGCTTATATTACCTTTCATAGACAAAGATGTTAACATCTGAAATGATACAGGGAAGCTTATATTACCCTTTATAGACAAAGATGTTAACATCTGAAATGATACAGGGAAGCTTATATTACCCTTTATAGACAAAGATGTTAACATCTGAAATGATACAGGGAAGCTTATATTACTCTTTATAGACTGGTGATGTTAACATCTGAAATGATACAGGGAAGCTTATATTACCTTTAATAGACAAAGATGTTAACATCTGAAATGATACAGGGAAGCTTATATTACCCTTTATAGACAAAGATGTTAACATCTGAAATGATACAGGGAAGCTTATATTACCCTTTATAGACTGGTGATGTTAACATCTGAAATGATACAGGGAAGCTTATATTACCTTTAATAGACAAAGATACAGGGAAGCTTATATTACCCTTTATAGACAAAGATGTTAACATCTGAAATGATACAGGGAAGCTTATATTACCTTTTATAAACAAAGATGTTAACATCTGAAATGATACAGGGAAGCTTATATTACCTTTTATAGACAAAGATGTTAACATCTGAAATGATACAGGGAAGCTTATATTACCCTTTATAGACAAAGATGTTAACATCTGAAATGATACAGGGAAGCTTATATTACCCTTTATAGACAAAGATGTTAACATCTGAAATGATACAGGGAAGCTTATATTACCTTTCATAGACAAAGATGTTAACATCTGAAATGATACAGGGAAGCTTATATTACCTTTCATAGACAAAGATGTTAACATCTGAAATGATACAGGGAAGCTTATATTACCCTTTATAGACAAAGATGTTAACATCTGAAATGATACAGGGAAGCTTATATTACCCTTTATAGACAAATATGTTAACATCTGAAATGATACAAGGAAGCTTATATTACCTTTTATAGACAAAAATGTAACAATACAATAACTATCGACTTACTGAATGAAACATAATGATCAAACAACGGTTTGTTAGATGTGGTCGGTATTGGTCCGTTACAAGGCACTTTTACCGACATTACCTGCCAGTTTTAATTGTTGATATCAGAATTTCAACCCATACGCTCATCCATGTTCCATCTGAGAACAAGTTTTTATTGGGTATTGCATGTCTTTTTTCGATTTGCGACTCCTGATTACCACTTAAGATAGCTATATTAAAACTTGGGTTGATCATGAATAATCTGAAATATTGCTTATTTTCATTATACAATCAAGCAAATCTAAAGTTGCAGAACTTGTTTTTTTCATATGGATAAGTGAGTGATTCTTGTTTAGCGCTTAATAAGCATTTTTTGTCAGCTATATCAAGGAAAGATAATGCTTTACTTCTTGATCAGATAATGATGATGCACCAATAAACAAAGTTGGATTTTCATAGTGCTATCTCACTGAAACAACAAACAACATGTAAACATGTCGCTCCTATAAGCCACATTATCCTGATTCCGACAATTGGGTCTTTTCTCTTACCCCTTGATGATGTATGCTTTCTGGAGAAACAGCACTACTAATTTTTAAATCTTTGATTTGACCAATCCGGAGGTCAGGCCCACGATCGAGTACCACACACAAGGCGGGCACGTTAACCATTACATTTTAGTGCATAGCAAATGAAAATGCTTTATTTTGATTTGATAATTAGTGTTTACCATTTTTGAACAGCTTGACTCTACCTAGCGACGGGAACTATGTATCAGTTTGAAACGATTTCCCGTGGGTGCTATAACTGCGGAATATATTTTCCCGCGTTATTTTTATATCTTTTGAGCAACCCCTTTAAAATAGATGGCGCCTTTGTATGCTTATCGTTTGCTGTCAACATTGCAAAGTTAAGCAATATAAACGCCGACGAATTTATCTCATTTTTTTTCTTTTATGTCCAGAATGAGGTGTTATGTACTAAGCTTATTATTGTCTTCTCCCTCGGGAACAATTTTCCTATAGTCTTGTCTGAAGAGGTATGGGGCCTATTTATTTGTCTACAATCAATGAAAGTGACTACTGATAAAATACAGAAAAAAACAACTTTGAATTCAACAATGAAACAAAATGGGTTAAACCTAACAAAGACATCAACGGACAAAAACGTCACATCGTATTATTATTATCTATAAGATGATGCGTTCTTACTAAAGTAGACGCTGAGGTTGATAAAATGATCAATGCATGATGAACAGCTAGTAGTGATGTCTACGGTGAATTGAGATATATTGCTTCCATGGATTTATTTGTTTGAGATGTGAAAAGTTTACAATAGGAAAAGTTAAATATTAAATTTGATCAATGAGTCAACAACATATACTATTTGTATTTAATTCAATATAAGAAGAGTTTGAAGATACCAAAGTGGTAATCAGAATCCGTAAATCGAAGGACAGACAAAATAATGGCCAAAAAGAAAAGGGACACACAACGACCTACAAAAAAACATACATATAAAACTGAAGATAAAATAACACGAACCCCACTAAAAACCAGTGGTGAACTCAGAGGCTACGAAAGGGCAAGCAGTTCCTGCTCCACTAGTGGCACCTGTCATAAAATGAGGTAAACAAAGCTGTTTCTGTTGTTTAATTCATTCCATGTAACGTTCTCTATATCATGGGAATCATGCTAGACTGTTAACATTAGTATATTAGTCAACAAAAGCGAATACATATTCATATACCTTTATTGTTTACAACAAATGTAAAGATTGCTGGATAAAAGGTCTCATTTCTTCTATTAGCTTGACATTACATTTGGTATTTGAAACATCTGCCTTTAAAACAGTAGAAACACATTAAACTTACCAACAGTGAGGAGGAATGTAGTATATGGTGACGTATAATTACAATAAGTACACGTGGATGATTTATCATCTTTCTTTGAAGAAACGTCAAGTATTTTCTCTCTATCTGGTGACAATATTTGATCTAATTCAAAAAGTAAACATTGATACAGGTTACATGAAGTAAACAAATATCGACAACACATCAATAAAATAAAAATAAAACAATTTCAATCGATGTAACAATAAAAAAAAAAGGCGATAGATTTATGACAATTTTGACTGATATTTCGTTGCATGCTTAAACGAAACTTTTATTTATTTGAATATTCATGTTTTTCTATAACTTCAAAAGATAAATTTGAGCTTACATGTTTTAAACGATATACTAGCAAAAAATGGATTGCTTCAACAAAAAATATAAATATTATTTCTGTTCTTAAATTTTGGTACCATAGGTCCGTGGCCAGACCTGGCTATTTATTTTTTCCATGAAAGCTTTTGATTTAAATTTGTGATTACTTTGAATAATAATAAAAATAATAAAGATGGTATTGTGATTTACAATGACAAGTAAATGTGATGGGATATAGATCTAGTGGATATCTCATAGGTTAGACTTATGGTGTTTAATGCCACTTTTAACAATATTTCAATTATATCGTGGCGGTCAGTATTATTGGTGGAGGAAACCGAAGTACCCGGAGAAAGCCACCGACCTGTCGCAAGTCATTGACAAACTTTTTCAAATAATGTTGTACTCGATGTATGATACTTAGAATTTGATATATTTAAAAATAAATGATATTTTCTTAATTCCTTTTCCACACTTTAAAATCCCAGTGATTGTTTATTTAAGACATGCATGTGCCTGATGAGTCACAAATAATCTGATTAAAATCATATGCTGTATATTTATATGGAATAGTTCAATTTAACCAAATCTAATTAAAATGAGGTGTCTGTTACTTTTATTTCTTTTATTTTTGGTTGGCGATACATTCATATTTAACTATGTCCCTTACGTAACTCATGTCAGGGGCGAGATGAGAGCTGTTCTCTGATAATTGGTCAATACAATTTGTCCTATTTTTCTCTGATTGGACTGTCGATTCGGAAGATGAATGAAAGCTTACCTAACAGTTGAATTTAAATCAATCAATTAAAAACGCAATATATTGCCAGTGGGTTTTGTTACGGAAAAGCTCACGAGTTCAACTGAACAGATTTGATGTAGAGATGAGACATATATACTATCTAGGAGATAACTGTCATATTGTATTTGAACATTTCACGGCATCAATTGGAGATTTGATGGTCGCAAATTGAGTTCACTGGCGACGCGATAGCGAAGCCGGTAACCAGATATTTGCGACCATTAAATCGACAATTGATACCGTGAATTTGTTTTTTTAATACAATACAGTTATCTCCATTCTAATGTAATCGTCTGTATATATAAATGTGTATTGCCACATTATTGACAAGATGATGTAAACGGTAATCAGCTAAAATCCTAAAAAATATCTCATGCTATATCAACCGTGGAATTGATACCGTGAAAATTACACCATTAAATCGACAATTAATGCCGTGAAATTTTCAAATACAATACAGTTATCCCCATTATATAATGTAATCGTGTGCATTGCCACATTATTGACAAGATGACGTAAGCGGTAATCGGCTAAAATTCTAAAAACATCTCATGATATTTCAACTGTGGAATTGATACCTTGAAAATTGCAACATTGTTCAATCACAAACCAGGAATATTAAACGACTACATTAGAATGGAGATTATTATGAGATCAATCCGAATTTAAACTCAGTTGGTGTAATACCGATGTCCCCCTAACATCTGATAGAATCCTTTAGAGGCCATATCCGGGTGAACTATTACATGTATACGAATATACTTCTTACAGAATCAACATATCAGACAGCTTTACGTTTGCAAAGCAATAATAAGAAAGAGCGTAAGGCACTGTTAAGATTTTACCAACTGCGTTTTCATTGGCTGATCATGAGTTCATCTGGTAATGACCTCTTATCAATATAATTAGGGGGTCGTAGTGTAATATGACAGTTGATTTTGATCAGATTGTCGTAACATTTGATTTTAATCAGATAAGGTCAAGAGAATGGTCCGAATTCAATGTTCCACGCGAAGGGTTAATGTTATGATGTTTAACACCACTTTCAACAATATTTCAGTTATATCGTGGTGGTCAGTTTTATTGTGGGAGGAAACCAGAGAAAACAACCGATCTGTCGTAAGTCACTGACAAGTTTTAACACATAATGTTGCATTCAGTACGCCTCGCCTGAGCGGGATTCGAACTCACATCCACTTGAAGAAAAAACCAATTTCTGGATTTGTTAAGTACTACTTGGTTCAATCTATTGTCATCGTGGGGTGTTCCCGAATTTTACCTTTAGTATCACAGCTTACCAGGTATTACCTTCTAGTTGGAGTATTGCATAGTATTACAACGCCCCGAACTAGAATTGAACCCCTTATCTTTTGAACCGAAGGCAACCACTCTAACAACCGATCAAAAGAAGGGGATCTCAACTAACAGAGAGGTTTTTAAACAGGTTATTAAACTGATTTTGTTGTAGTACTCCAGAATCTCCTACTTCCTGTGCAACTAAAACTAATGGCTGCCACGGAAATGATAGCCTTGAATAAATGCTGGAAGGGGCATACATGAATGAATGAATGAATGAATGAATGAATGAATGAATGAAGGAAGGAAGGAAGGAAGGAAGGAAGGAAGGAAGGAAGGAAGGAAGGAAGGAAGGAAGGAAGGAATCAATCAATCAATCAATCAATCAATCAATCAATCAATCAATCAATCAATCAATCAATCAATCAATCAATCAATCAATCAATCAATCAATCAATCAATCAATCAATCAATCAATCAATCAATATATACCTGTAAGTAAATATAAATAATGTGCATCATCATTTATTCTGGAAATCTTCATACACACATACATCACATCACGACCGGAACTCCTAAAATAAAAAGAAACTTTCCGAAAGTTCAACTACCAGTTTGTATATTAAAAATAATAATTGATATATTTTTTAATTCATACATATTATACATCCAATTTTTGAACTTTTGTTTAATGTCTGTCTTTCTTCGAATTTTGGCTTCTGATTGCCCCCTTGGTATCTTCAATTTGTTTTATGTAGCTTGCTTGGCTTAAGAATAAACCCGACAGAGTGCTATCCTGTACTGAGTATTCCCAATTGTTTTTGAGAATTTTCGTTCATGTTTTTAAACAGTGCTACGTTTGTTGTTTTTGTTTTTGGTATTTTGTCGCTGTTTATGTTAAGCTCCACCTTTCTGTACATGATTCCTCGACACCTATTACTTGTGAGAAAGCAGACCCGGTATTGTAGATTATGCAAGAATCGAGTTGAATACGACTTATGCAATCTCAAAAGTTGTGAGCTCGATTCACACCAATAACGAGGTGTACTCGATACAACATTACGTATGAGAGTTTACATTGACTTCGGTAGTTTTCTCCGGTACTCCGGTTTTCATCACCGATAAAAATTGACCACCATCATAGTACATTTAACTGAAATGTTGCTCAGAAATTAATTAAAGCACTAATAACCTTAACTATAAACCATAGTATATTTTGTTAATAAAATACATCCACAAAGTCGAGCTCACCTCAACAGATAAATCGATTCGTATTTCATAAAACAAGAGAATGATGTGTATACACTACAGGAAAATTGATTAGTCTGCAAAGTAGAATTTTCAAAAGTAATCTTTGTTAATGTTGTATTGTCATTCTTCACGTACAACTCCTTACTCCATACTGATTTAGGAAATGTACACGTTGAATCTGCAATATATATATAAACAACTAAAAACAAACAATTAAACGATATAGATTAGAAGTAAGGGACTGACAAATTTAATCTTAGTGGGGTCTGTTTTCCCCCATCTCAGCAAGAAAATCTTTCAGACCATTTTTTCCCCTACAAATTAGGCGACATATTTTTTTCCAAAACCCCCCAAATATACCCCCCCCCTCCACCACCCCTAACAATTAAATGGTCCGTTCCCCAATCAATTTCTTGTTGTCGTTCATCCGCGGCGATCATCAAGGTGACATCAAATATGTATGACATTTCTATACCAGTATTGATTACAGTGACACACACTAATTACAAATACTTCGATTTTATTACAAAATATATATTTATATGCAAAATATAACTGCACTTGTACGATCCACCACAGTATCTTGACGTTTTATCTGGCGAAATAGAGAAAAATCTGTATAAAATCTGTATATTATATATATAAAGACACAAGTAATGAAACAAGTTTTATTTAGCCTATGTGGTCATAACTTCCGGTTGACAATAAAACTATTCCAAAAACGGAAATGACATGAAAAATATTCCGGGTTCAGGAGCTGACACAACATGCTTTTATGCATCCCCTTCCTTTTTCAACCTTCTGCCATTCTTTTTCTTAAAGGCAGTATGTAATAGAAATAGTTGACACTACGTGTACACATACCAAGCTAGTAGGTCCAAATATTTAGACATTTCATTTCATTTCAATCTACCAATTTGAAGTGGCAGCCAAATTTTTTTGTTATTACCTCCCTTTTCGGTAAATGCTAGAGTAATGTTACAGTTGGTATCTTACAAAATTATATACAAAAAACATTAAGTAAAAATAAACTACGAATGCTACTTACCGTCAATTATTTTTTGATAGATGTAAAGCAAATAATTTATTTGTCAACTTTATTTGCTGCCGAACCGGAAGTTATGACCACATAACCTAAATTTTAAAAACAAGAACGTCTGTCTGCTGTGAAAAAAGACAAATAGGTAGGGAACAAAGCAATGTTTGGTACAAATAAACTATGCATGAAAGGGATTTACCTTCCAACATTCCAACGTAGCATTATTTTACGGGCGAACGAAGGTTACAAAAAATGTACACAGTTATTTACACAGTTAGACAACCTTTGGAGGGAAAAACTTGTTTCATTACTTGTGTCTTTATATATATAATATACAGATTTTATACAGATTTTTCTCTATTTCGCCAGATAAAACGTCAAGATACTGTGGATCCACACATATTATATCGGGTCGTCGTGGTCGTGCTCGTATGGTAGTTGGATTTACACGATATAATAGTGAAATGTTGTTGAAAGTGGCGATAAGCACCATAACACTTATAATACTAACCCAAATGTCATGCGCGGAAATTGTTTTATTACAAAAATTATTTTATTTTAATTAGATCTTTTTTTCTAACAAATATAATGAACATTATAATATGACATAACCACGTGATGTCTTTAAGGAGTGCAATATGAAAATATTTATTTTTGCTTGCAAGTTTTATTGTAGTTTTGTAAAACTTTAAAGAATAATAGGTTCTTACACGAGTCTCTATTGAAGATCTGGGATTTCTTCCACGAGTGTGAGAAATTCCGTCTTTTCACGAGTGGAGCGTAGCGGAACGAGTGGAAAGACGCTGAATTCCTCTCACGAGTGGAAGAAATCCCAGATCTTCAATAAGGACGAGTGCAAGTACCTGTTTCTTTCGTTTCAACTTAAAAACAAAGCATGTCGATTTCATTCATTCATCCGCATGTCAATGTCATGTTTACTACACAAAATATTACAACGCCACGTGCAATGCAGTAAATACACACTTATTTAAAACCGCATTAAATCTATTAGGGGAAATCAGTTAAAATTCAGGTAAAATTGATATTTGAAGCTTTTTTAGATCTACTAAGACGACAATTTATATTACTACAGCAGTCGTAGAAGCGGACTCCATTGATTATACTCGGCCGATTTGATTGGCTGACAATGCCATGTAAGACAAGGTCACGCGCAGCTGTCTTTAAGGCTTGTCTTACATAGAAAACGCATCAAAACGGAAGAAAAATGTGTGTTTGTATGTTTTTCTTTGTAACTGATATATAGTTTATATGACAATGAAGTTTATTATTATTAAACTCAAACTGAGCCTTCATAAAAAGAAAATCATTTGACATAAGTTTAGACCAATAGAAAATACAATACACTAATGTAATTATAATGCAAATTCTTCTTCGTAGTGCTCGGAAAAACATTTAATCCTCAATATCAGTGTAAAAACCCTATAATGCGTCTGATAAAATATGAAGAGATGTCTCGAGGGGAAAATAAAATTGACTGCAAGCTAATATAGATTTTCGCTGCATTTCTGTCATTGGAAACAGATTGGTTGTTAAGACAATAAATCGATAAAAAACAAAAGTATAATTAAAAATTCATGACAATAATTAATTTTCCAATCTTTGCTTCATATAACGAATATCAAATTTCAGTAAAGTTCAAAGAAATATACTTCAGAGATGGATATAATATGCTTCAATAAAAAAATGTTTCTTTAAATATTATCATATATAGCTAAGTTCAATCTGATTAAACAACTACCTATGCAATCAGTACCTATCACTACTGGTGTTGTGAGTTCGAATCTCGATCAGGGTGAGATGTACAACATTATGTGATAAAGCTTGTCAGTGACTTGCGACAAATCGGTGGTTTTCTCCGGGTCTTCCGGTTTCAAACAAACAAACAAATTACAAACAAACAAACAAACAAACACAAACAAACAAACAAACAAACAAACAAACAAACAAACAAACAAACAAACAAACAAACAAACGGATTAAAATCAGCTGTTATGATACACTATCGTCCCAGAACGCGATTATAGGGTTAGGGGTTAGGGTTATGCTTAACGTTTCTTTCAACAATATTTCAGTTATATCCTGGCGGTCAGCTTGATTGGTGGAGGAAATCGAAGCACCCGGAGAAAACCACCGACCGGCCGCAAGGCACTGAGAAACTTGATCACATAATCGAGTACACCTCGCCATGAACACGATCAGAGGTCATGTCCAGATGAACTCATGATCAGTCAATGAAAACACTATAAGGATGTATATCAGAACCCTTTACAACTCTATGTAGAAAATTGTTAGTAATTTCTTGTCGTAACATAAAAATATGAATGAAACAGTATTTCTCAATGAAAAAACCCACCCCAATTGATATGTATATATAAGTAATAGCGAAGCCTTGCCTGCTTTGTAAGAAGACAGTCGTGGTCGCATGGTAGTTGGATTAGTTAACAACTACATATGCAAAAATCACTGCCCATTACCACTAAAGTTGTGAGTTCGAATCACGCTGATGACGAGGTGTGCTTTATACAACATTATGTGATGAAGTTTGTCACTGACTTGCGGCAGGTCGGTGGTTTTCTCCGGGTATTCCAGTTTGCTCCACCAATAAAACTGACCACCACGATATAACTGAAATATTGCTGAAAGTGGCGTTAAACATCATAACTCTAACCCTTTTCTTTGTTAGCAGTACATATTTGTGCATAATCGCTATTCAATGTTATTGCGTCTAGGTATACATCGATTTTAAGACGACTTTAACGTTGTATAATGGATTGATTTTCACAAAGGATTATAATAATTAAATATTAAAAGCTAATAACGGGAGACTTAACGCATTAATAAGTACTATGCATGTATTATAAGAATACAGGGATGTACAAATAGGGGTTTGGCTTATAGTGTTTAACGCCACTTTCAACAATATTTCAATTATATCGCGGCAGTCAGTTTCATTGGTGGAGGAAACCGGAGTATCCGGAGAAAACTACCGACCTGTCGCATGTATAAAAATAGTATTGATGCCAATTGATAGAAACAGTTTTTTTATGTCCTCCATTGCATTATTACATATTTATCCTGTTTATGGTGACCCATTATAATTATATTATTTAAGGAATATTTGAAATTCTTAAACAGGTTATACGATATAACCTGGTTCTAAACCAGGTTATGCAAGTATAACCTGTTCAAAAATTTCAAATATTCCTCATAGTTTAATTATTAAAACAAAATTTAATGATTCCTCGATTTTAATTACGATTATTTCATGTGACTATTTGAATTTGTCGTTGGCGAATGAATATGTTGGTGACGTCACAATACCAACCCAGGTTATCAAGTATAACTACCATTTTTACCAGGCGGATAAGCCAATCAGATTGCAGTATTCAAATCAAATTAAATTATATATTATATGTTATTCTAGCGCAAGATATGGATCATAAGAGGTTAAATTTATTAGGTTACGGTGCGGTTACGACGCGCCGCTGTGAACTTATATATTTTTTCACCTAATATGTGCTTCTTTGGATAATTTATTACAAGCAACCCCATAGCATTTCTTTTTTGAGGAACACATTTTGTATATAGTTTGTTCCGTCAGGAATAAATACTTTTATATTTTCTTCGTGTGAACAGATATTATAAGTTCTAGGCTCCCTAGTGACCGTCTATCGTTATTTGGACGGTCAGTAAATTGTTGAAGGGTTAGCACTTTAGCGCGAACCCTTCAACTATTTAAAGACCGTCCAAATAATCATAGTCGGTCACGGGAGCTTAGGACATTTTTGTACGATGTTGCTGATCTACGACTTGAAACAGTAACTAAGTTTTTTCCACGAACTATGTTTGACGGACTTTCTTGGAAGTTCTAAGCCTAAAGACGTAATGGTCACTACACAAAATTAAGCTCCGCCCACTGACCTTCTGTAATCTTTCGTCTGCATCTTTTCGTAACTGCACGTTTATTTATCGTGTGCATCGATATTTTTATGAATGGAATTCTAAGGCTAAATACGTAATGGTCACTACACAAAATTAAGCACCGCCCACTGACCTTCTGTAATTTTCCGTCTGCATCATTTCGTAACTGCGCGTTTATCTATCGTCTGCATCGTTATTTTTATGAATGGAATATTCCACTGGCCAGTAAAGCGTGTTAATCTTATTTTCTAGATTTCCATATATGGCTCTGTATCTATCGTTATTCTTAGGAATGATTTTATCCAGTCACAGATCGTCAAATAAATGCAACATCGTACAATAATTTATAATTTGTTAAGTTCGGTACTAATGATATGGTGGGCATCCTCGACATCACACCGCAATCATCGTATTTCACCGTTTTCATATAAAGTTGTAACGATTTAAACGGACAACGTGTTGAACTCTTATTTTACCCTGTAATCAATACAAAGGAATACGAATAAATTATTGCTAGTGGAGCAGGAACTGCTTACCCTTCCGGAGCACCTGAATTCACCCCCCCCCCCCCCCCGTTTATAGTGGGGTTCGTGTTACTCGATCTTTAGTTTTATGTGTATGTTTTGTAGATCGTTGTTTGTCCTTTTGTCCTTTTTCTTTTGGTCAATGTGTTGTCT
The DNA here is from genome assembly GCA_963680875.1 of Bathymodiolus brooksi. Classification (NCBI taxonomy): domain Eukaryota; kingdom Metazoa; phylum Mollusca; class Bivalvia; order Mytilida; family Modiolidae; genus Bathymodiolus; species Bathymodiolus brooksi. The sequence continues at coordinate 19,600,500 of OY804582.1, read as the reverse complement.
GTTCTTCTTCGGTGCACGGATTCTGATTACCCCTTTGTTATCTTCAAACTCTTCTTACTCGTCTGATACCCTATCCATATCGAGCGAACGGTAACAATGGTAACAGTAAAGCACAGCCAAGAAAGGGTACACATGGGCGGATTTAGAGGGGGCGTGCGGGGCGTGCGCCCCCCCTAAAATTCGCAAAGCATATGTTATACAACGTTAATTAAGCAGTTCAACAAACAACTTTTTCATGAATGGTTAACTTGTGACCTGTAGTAAAATATTCCTACACATTGTAAATACACGTTGGGTGTGTTCGTTGATTCATATATGGATTCGCCGACAATTTCCGCTTTTGTTTGTCTATCAACAAGAACGGTCGAATCATATGTTTTCAATGAATGAATCAAACGACGAAAAGAAAAGCTCCATACGGACGGGCAGTATTAACTAGAACCACCCGAAATGACAAGCACCGAAAGTACAGACCAATTAGTGAAATGAGGAATGCTTTAAAACTAAACCAATAGTTCTTTGAAGGGTTAAAATATCGTGATCGATCAGTCATGAGTTGAACAATTTGCATCACGGTTGTTCAAAAAAAGTTTTACTTTAGGTTTCTTATAATCTGACAAAAATATCCTGTTAACAATTATCCGACAAAATTAAGACTCAAAATCAAGTTTTTTTGGTCTGATAAAAATGGTGTGGTTGGTTCAAAATTGTCGTTCAAATAAATGTCTGTAATTCCTAAAATCCCCAGAACTTCAGGGGGCTCTGCCCCCCTGGGCCCCCTACCAGGGTTTTACCCTAGACCAGCTGGGGACCTTAAGCGGTCTCCAGATCCCTCGCCTACTCACGCCCCCCCTAACCACAAATCCTGGATCCGCCCCTGGTACATCCTTGAAAAGTCAATGGTTTTCCTTTTCATCTGAGTATATACTTCGTCTAACATACTGAACTTGAAGGAAATAAATATTCTTAATTTTTTATCCGTATCATTAAGGGATTAAAATGCTAACACAATTATCATCAAATATGTGTTTGAGGTTGCATGTAGAATTAGCGACAGGTCGATGGTTTTCTCCGGGTACTCTGGTTTCCTTCACCAATAAAACTGACCGCAACGATATAACTGAAATATTGTTGAAAGTGGCGTTAAACACAATAATCCCAATCCTAACCTTGCATGTAACATTAGAGAAATGGGAAAAAGCTAGGTCTATGCAACAAAATAAATAGATCGTTTCGGAACATATCTATTTAGTACATTTTTGTTATGGTCTATGAAATAAAACGAATAGATCCTTTCGGAACATATCTATTCAGTACATATTATTATCAGTGGTACATTCTAAGAGTATTAAACCGGGGTACCGATTAAGGAACGATAACAAACCAAGATTAGACAGATCTTTGACAAGTAACAGGATTCTGTGTCTTAATTTCGATGGAAGCTGATAAAATGTATGATTCTTACCTGAAATGTGCAAAAACCCTATTAAAAATATAGCAGTTCGTAACTCCATGTTGAAAATGATCAACAATTAATGTAGTTATGCGGAATACCCTTGTGGTTTCACATTTATAAATTTATAAAGACTCGAATAATTACGAGTCGTGAGCAGTGATATGCGACAATGGATAACATATTTAATATTCAAAAACAAAACACAGACATTTAAATTTTTAATAGTCAGATGAATTCATTTAAAAATAATTCATTTTATCTTCTATTGTTTAGTGACAGTTTCGTCATCGTTTTGTTATATCATTTATTTACATTACTATATTTGTGTACATTGTTAAATCGAAATTTGAGGAAATTGTAAAATATTTTTAAAAGAATAATTGTTTTATTAATAGGAAATCTATTTTGAAAAACAATAATAATGTGCACGATACGATTACTAGTTTTTCATTTTTAGGCGAGTACAGCGTCGCGATACCGTTGATGAAGATTGTTCCAGAAAGGCGTCGTGCGCACTAAATTAGATATCTACGTTTTATTACAATATTCTGTGGATATCTCTGCCGGTGTACTATTAGTCCCCGAGGGTATCATCTGCACAGTAATCAGTGTCGGCACTGACATGATTTATTATATATATTTGTTTTGAAATTTACAGTCCCTAAATAGTAGAATATTACAAGTTCACCCTGGTACCTCTCATATATAAGATATGGAGAACAACAAACCTCAAAAACTTGTCGCTTTTGGTACAATGTAATGACCACAGAAAAACACTACATATTTAATACATTTATTATGTTTATTCACTACCTTACAAATCTTATCCAACACTTACAATAAGGTAATATGATATTGTATGTAATACCTAATATAAATGTATCATTCCAAGAAAGAAAAACCAAAAAGATAATATTGGAAAATCCTCATTTTACTCCAATATATACGTCTCATTCAATGAACTAAATACAGTAATGTTGGGGAAAACTCGTTTATCCGGCCTTTCAAGTCCAATATAAATGAAAGAAAAAAATAAATACAAAATAATGCTGTAAAAACATTATTTATCTTGAAAGTCTTTTTGGCTTACTGACTCCCTTTTTGAATGAAGCTAGATTTCGTATTGTTTTAAATGGCTAAGATTTACATAGTTTTTGGAGACTTTATCAAATAAAGAAGAACCTTGTCCTAAATGATTAGCTGCCGAGGACAGAGTTTGAGCAGGTCTCTCAGGTCCCATTACTTTACCAACATAGGCATAATGATCAATCATACCTTTTGAACTCCAGCCTACATGTTGGTTAATGGCTTGATCGTTAACCCCTAACATGCGCAAAGTAATGGCGCAACCTTGTTTACTGCTGTGTGATTTCTCCCTGGTATAGGTTTATTGCACTTAGGTGAATTTCTAACCGTTCCGTCATACAGGATGATGTAACGGCTTGACCTGTAATTTGCTTTAATCGTTAGTAACGACTACGGAACATAAAACCTTTGCTTAAATCGACATTCACCTGTTGTGCAACGCGCTTATAATCTTTTAATAGTTTAATGGGGCAAATGTCTTCATCTGACGATGGCAAGATGACAAAGTTGTTTGGATGATCAATTGACGCTGTCTTTCCAGACTGTTGTGAAACATAAATGCCATCTGAATCTGGTATTTCAAACAAATTTTCTGCTTTTATCTGACTCAGGTGGCCACCCCTATTTCCTGAATGACACACAAAGGAAAAATAAGAAAGATCCCTTGAAAGTAAAAATTTAGCTGTAAGATTGTTTTCTACAGATACCTTATATGATAAATATCTACAAAGCCTACCTAGCTTATCAAACATTAATGGCGTTGCCACATTTTTCACCACATTTGCATTTAATTGTTCAACATTTAGGGCCTGAATATGTTTCTTTAAAATGTGAGAAGAAGCAGGATTGCCGGTGTACAGCATGGGGTTCCATTCTCCTGCTCTTCCCAGGTCTCGGAATATTGCTCTAATTTTTCCCGCTAAGCTATCCACCGACTTTGCCGTCAAATTGTTGGGCAATAACATTCTTGCAGACTGTGTTCATTGCGGAACTCGCAATTATCATTATGTAGTTGTGTTCTACCATTTTTTTCTTTAAATACAAGAAATTTCCTAATATCCTCAGGTGTAGCATTTGTTATGTTTTTCAAAAGATCTAATGTGTACAAAAAAAATTCCAATTCCGTTTTCAGGTTACACTTTTGCTTTGTGTAACTACCAGCATCTAATAAGCTATCGAGTGTTTTAATTCTTTCGTCAATTGTGTGTACCATTTGATCCCTTTTTTCTAAAAAAATCATCGGAACAGTTTAACACATCCCTGGGATGTCCACACATTTTGCAAAATCTATAATCTATATCATTGGCCGTTTCACATTCTTTACACGACATGTAAGGTCGTAAAATGTTTGTAATACATAAACCCTAAAAATAAAAATGAGGGGAAAAATATATGTAAAAGCCGCATATACAAAATATAATAATAATTACATTCGATATACGGATACATAAAACATGTAAACCTAACATGCATTATTGGTCAGTGCACATAAGTCTCTAACAATTACAACACTTGTTTGTAATGAAAGCGGGAGGTTTGGCGCTTTAAAATATGATTCAACCCCCCATTTCTTTAGAAATGCCTGTACCAAGTCAGGGTCATTGCGGTTTTCACAGTTTTCCGGTTGTTGACTGATTTTGTTATTACCGTTATTGATTGTATAATATCAATTGTTTGAAAGTACAATGTCATGTTCACCATCCCTATTCAAATGAACGTTGTCCCGTAAACATGAGCGATTAAGGTTTGCATTGTTCATGAAAGACCACCTATTCTCCTTACATGTTTGTTTTAGCATCTCATTAATAATTTCTGATCTTGCATTAATAAAATCGTCCTTTGTGGTAATTATTGATGACAATATCACATGTACTTGTGGAAACTGTGTACATAATGTTTGTAACAACAAAGTCAATGACTTAAATTCCTGCTGTGCTACAGATAATTGATGAAATTCATTCACATACAAGTAACATTTGCTTAAATTATTTACACCAGCATGCACAAAAATGACCTTAGGTGGGTACATTTCTGATAACCTTTGAAGATTGCTATGTACATCACTAATGAGACCTCCACCTTCTGAGTATACGTGCACCATAACATTTCTAAAATTTTTATCAAGTAGTAAAAAGTTAATCATCGAGTCACCTACACATAAGAAATGAAAATTCGATGAAATTGTAGAGCAACTGAGAAAAAGCATTTTTCCATAAGATGGACCTGAACAATGTTCATGAATTCTAACGGCCCACAGATTCCAAGGGATACCGTATTTATCAGATGCATAGCCTTTCCTAGTTAGATATTTTAACACATCTTTTTGACCTTTTAGACCTATCAAAAAAGTGTCACTTATGAGATCAAAAAAATTTGGTAACATTTAGGAGTGATATTTTCCACCTTCATAACAACAGTGCAACAGTTTTCGTTTTCCTTCAAAAAAGATAACATTGGCAGTAAAAGGTTAAATGGCGGGAAAACATAACAGTTTTCATGTGTATCAATGGCTTGAGCAAATACATTAACACCAGCTGTTAATGGAGTTTGGAAAGGTGTAAAATGCTTTAAAGTGTTGCCTTTGTTATCTTTCATGCTGTTCGAATCTAAGGCCATGAGATCCACAGTGTGTCCCGAACTCCCTCCAAAATGTTCTTGTATAACTTGTCAAGCAGAACGTGTTATCGTTGCATCACACTTTGTTAAAGACCTAGATGGTAAATCGGCGATATTGTCTTTTGACGGTAAATAGTATAAATTTAAAATGATGTCAAAATCAAGTGTAAACTGAAAAATTTCCTTAATCACATAATTCAATTGAAAAGACTTGGAGCCCTCATTTTTCCAAGCGCATATTAAAGCCTGGTTGTCAACATTGGCGTCGACCCTATGACCCTTGATTTTATCACTCAATGACTTCAATACATTCAACAACGCTCGCGCTTCTAAGACAATTATTGGTAGAGATATCATATCTGTCTCCCAGGAATCACCAACTTGTGTGCTGAATTCCGTTGATTTCGAAAACGCCGCACCATTTAAAAGTTGATGCATCAGTGAACATTGTAACGGTATGTGATTTTCACTTTTCCACTTTAGTTTGCCTTTCCAATTATCAAGAAAACGCCATGAAATTATTTCCCTCTGCAAATATCCGTCTAATGTTATATTTGACTGAGATTTTATTCCCAAAGAAATAGCACTGTTCATTTCACGAGTATAAAGTATCGCAGCGGGAACAGCCAACATAAACGAAATACATCTCCCTGCTAAAGTATCCAAATTAAATGTCACATTCTTAATCCAATTATTACATGATATTTATACAAAGTCTTGGTTTTGTAGGCTCTACCGATAAGGGGTCTACTATATGATGTGGCTGCACTATCCTAACCTCTCCTAAGCATTCAACTGAACCATTTATTAATCTTTCAATTATGGTATCAGTGATAAAATCAACAAAATTAATGCAACTGTTGGAATTATTAAATACTCTGTGGAGAGGGAATTCGTGATCATACTGTTCTCCCCAAAATGTTCCTTTGAAATGTGTGATATATTTAATGATGGAAACCCCATTTTCTAGTCAATCTAGAATTTCCTCCGTTTGCGAAGTATTGGCAATAATTTGTTTTCTATTTCGTTAATCGGGTGTGAATTTGTCCAGCTCTGAAAGAATTCGGATTTGGAAAAAATAAATTGTCAATAGACGGAAACGAGCTTTGCGCTAGAGCTGAATTAAAAAACTTCTCTGCAGAGTCCGGCATGACTTGCAATTCCTTTTCATTTAACATTTTACGTTCAAAATTCACAAACGACGGTGCTCTTACATGAACTTATGTTGGTTTATCACTAAAAATAACTTTTTGTTCCCATGGTTTCAGTCTCAATTATCCCTGAAATCATATGTTAATACTTGAATTCATTTGTTGTTAAAAAATTTAAACAACTGTGATAATGTTAATATTTAGTGTTTGTGAACAGTTTTAACTAGAACTACTAGAGGGAACAGGGCAATCCCTTATCATATGGCCAGATTTGTTGCAACGATAACATACCATAGAAGGGATATGGGCACGAGGTCTGAATCTACGTGGAGGCGGGCGGAAACGTGAAGGTGGAGGTCCAAATGGCTGATTCAAACGGTTAAAACCAAACTGAGGTGGCATAGGTGAATACATGCTATAAACCTTGACTACTACATTCATCAGATTTGTTTAAAATTCCAAAATTGTTCATCAGTTTTTACTCTTTGTCTAAGATCTGTTCTTCTTCTTTGTTGCAAACTAATTTTAATACAAGGGCTGCAGCAAAAGCTGGGTTAGATTTGTGTGAGTGGAAACGGTTTAAGATTAATGTAATTTTGTCTTTCATATCATTGTTTTGTTTTCTGGCTATACCTTCACGCAGTACCAGTCTTGCATGTAACACATCAATATCCACCTGTCGTCCCTTTGCGGCCTCTTCCTTGATATCCCTTTTGGCCCTTGGTCAGATTCCGCATCGGCAGTCTTTTTCTCCTCTAACTTCTTTTCTACTTCGTTAATCTTCTCCTCTAGGGCTTTCATCTGATCAGAAACAAAATAGATAAATAACCCCACTGTTAAATTATCTGCTTGTTTGCCTATCTATTGAACCTCTCCACATAATTAACATCAACGACCAACTTCCTACATGCATAATGATAATAAAACAGGATTATACTCAATATGCCCTGCACAGTTTTCTGATTTATCATGATGAACGTTACTTCACTGACAATGTGTCTTTTTACCGTCTTTATTTAAGGTCCTTTTTAATATATATACATGTATAATTTAACTGCTGTCCACGAATATCTGGTCTTAGTTTTAGTGTTATTCTTGTAATATGAGTGTTACCCCTTGAACTCTATTTTGTGTCTATTTTACTGTCATATATATGTGTCAATAAGTAAATGTTTATGCGTATTTTGTGCATGAATTAACAGTGAGTTAACAATAAATTGTAAAAATATAGAATCTGACCTAAATCTTTAATCTCTTAATGTACGAATACATGGAAGTTCAAGGTGACATGTATTGTACTTTTTTACCTAATTGTATTTATGTCTCAGAGTACCCGAAATATCTTCCAAGCCCTTTATGTGGGGAAAATGTGAACTTGTACATACACTTGATTGATGAACAAACGCCTGTCGTATTCTTTATACACACCCTTTACAGCGATAAGTAAACCGCGGATGAATCAGCATTACGCGGTGTAGTCCTGCAACGACAGGCTTCAGGTAAGTCTAATATTTGTTGTTCTATGTCGTTTAAACAGCACGTTTTCCACAAAATAGGAGTGCCATCTTTTGCAGTTTTTCTTGGGCTTTCTCTACATACAAGTTGTGTATAAACTACTTTAAACTGAATACTTTAAATTGACAATTTTTCATCGTAAATTTGCGTTTTCCACGAAAATTGTTGAAACAAGCTCATAAAACAGCGGAACGGCTGATTAAAAGTCTATAATACACACCCAGTCAGAACTCACAGTCTATTCTTGATTTTATACTAGCATGTTGTTGGATAAAATTGTCCTGTTTCGAAGATATGAATGTGCTTTTATGCATGGTACAAGATTATCGGGAATAAGCTGCCGCGGATGAATGATCACCAAATCATTTACCGAGTTCTACATATCCCATTATTTTTTTTCATCCGCGGCAGCTTATTCCCGATAATCTTGTACTATGCATAAAAATACGTTCATATCTTCGAAACAGTTCTTCACAAACTATAAAAGAAATTAATTCACTTCTTCAAAACTATATCATCTCTACTGGATAAATGTAACTTTCTGTTTTTTCAACACTAATATATCGAAGATTATTGTAATCTTTACTATTACATGTATATTATTTACAAAATTATATTGAGTCTTTTCTCTCTTTTAAAAAATGACATGGTCTTCCTTCTATAAACTCTAACCATCTTCAGAATATTTAATCTTTTCTCTCTAAACCGTAAATTCTTCAAATAACTCTCTTGATCATATCTCTGTAAACTTTAACCTTCTCTAAATATTCGGATATTTCCTCTCTAAACATTAAAGGTTACCAAAATCGTAATTTTTTTCATACCCAAAATTATTGTCGTTTTCCGTACTGACCTTCATAAAATGAAGATTAATAGGTTCTTACACGAGTCTCTATTGAAGATCTGCGATTACTGTCACGAGTGTGAGAAAAGACGTAGAATTTCTCACACGAGTGGAAGAAATCCCAGATCTTCAATAGAGACGAGTGTAAGAACCTATTTCTTCCGTTTTTAACAATGTTTACATTTCGGCACAGAAACTAGATCACCACGTGCTAGGAGAGAAGGACGCTAATGTAAAGTTTGTGAGTGCATCGACCCCGTGTACACATGCATGAACTCCTGAAAAGAACCGTTTAATCATTTTAATTCTTCAATGCAATACTGAACTGTTAACATAAAAATGTATTCTTGCATATCCCTGGTCTAAAAATCACACAAATTAAAATTCCGCTAAATGTTGTTGACGTCTTTGGTACATTAACGACATGACGTCATTGAACACTTCCAGTTTAAAACGTAAAGGTCAGACGTCATTTGGTTTCGTGTACGCTTCAATTTTGATAAAATATAATTAAAATAAATTTGCAAGGTAGGCGTTTTAATTATTTTTGTGGATTGTTGTAAATATGGCTTTCAATCTGACACTATCGTAGTTTCCCGTTGATTATACTCGGCCGATTTGATTGGCTGACAATGCCATGTAAGACAAGGTCACGCGCAGCTGTCTTTATGGCTTGTCTTACATAGAAAACGCATCAAAACGGAAGAATAACATTGAGTTATGCTGCAAAAGATACGATTTTTTGACAAAAAAGATCCAAAACTATCGTTATCGGAATTATAGTCTAGGATGACAAGAATTCAAATCTATTCATATGACCTTCTATGTGAACCCGTCTTGAGCATGCGCAATGCTTAGAAAAAAATAAACAACATGTCGGAAGAGAAAGTGTCAACGCGTGGAAGAAAGCGGACTTTGACGGATTCAGAGAGAAAGAGGAATAGAAGTGAAGTATATTCCAAATGGAACAAATGCAGGATATATGTAGGGGATCAGTTGGACCGTTGGAACGAACTGAAGGAAGTGCTACGTCAAAACTCACGCTGAAGTGGCAAAGATGTTGCTTGATAGGTAAGCCGAGCATGTTTTTTTCTTCTTTTCTCAATCGTTTTTCATATTTTATGAATTTATGATGATGCCTATGATAATTTTCGGTAGTTATTATTCAATATATGTAATTTTGCACCTAGCAACAGCAAATTATTGTCAATGAGTAGCATAAAACGGCCGTATTTGCGAGGTAAACAAACACGAATTTTAATATCCATGCTGCAGCATCCGGGCTACTGGCATAAATATAGTTAAAAATAGATTTGGCCTCGCTCAGGTCAGTGCATAATTAATTAGCTTCCAGTAACTATAGTCAGCTTTTTTAAATCGAAAAAACAACGTTTCGTAGTGTATTCGCCAATAATTCGGTGCTTAATTTTCATTTTATGAAGGTCAGTACGGAAAACGACAATAATTTTGGGTATGAAAAAAATACGATTTTGGTAGACTTTTTAAACTTTCTTTTGAAAACTGTCCTAATATTTTCTCAGTCTTCAAAATATTCTTTTCTCTCTACACATTACACATCTTTAAAATTATATTTTCTTTTCTCGGTTAATTTAAATCTTCTTCAAAATATTCAGATCTTTTCTCTCTAAACGTTAAGCTTTTTTTTTCTTTTTTTTTCAACTGTCTTAATCTCTTCTCAATTAACTTTTCCCTTCTTCAAAATATTCTTTTCTCTCTACACATTAACATCATTAAAACTATCTTTTCTTTTCTCGGTTAACTTAAATCTTCTTCAAAATATTCAGATCTTTTCTATCTAAACATTAAACTCTCTCCAATTAACATAATCTATTTACATAAACTTTATCTTCAAAATTATTTTCTCTCTAAACATTGCATTTCTTAAAAAATTAACATGATCTTTCCTCTATATACTTTAAACTTCTTTAAGATTATCTTAATGTTTTCTCTATCTGAGCATAAACTTCCTTTAATTTATTATTATTATTTTTTCTTTATCTTTTCTCTATCAACATTGAACCTCTGACATAAGTCAACTGAACTACCGATCCTGTGTAGACCCTTTGGGTTACTAGCTCCCAAACTTTTAAAATTATTTATCTTTCCAATCTTTCGATTCAAGGTTATTCCAGAAACGCGTGGTGTGCACTCAAAGTGATATCTACGTTTTATTGAGATAACAGCTACCTCTGTAATTAGCATATATTACCGACCGGAGTAAGGTCACTGTCGTCAAAGAGATCCGATCGAAAATGTTTCGTCAACAACCGGGATATTGTAAAGTGGTATTTTTTTTAAAGAAGACACAGACGATTATCGTCAGTTTTTATTAATATAGTGTATATATAATGTTTTGAAGTATGATGCTTTACGATTGTTATTATTATTAATGTTATTGTCATTTTTTATGTTATTGTAATTTTTGTCCAAATATCATTGCTTTGTGCAGTGTAAAATTAGTTTTTTTTGTAAAAGTTTGAATAAGGAATCCGGCATCAAAATCATTACGATCAATTGAAATATCGCTATATCTTGCATTTACGAATGAATGAAATGTTGCTAAGCAAGAAAAGATATTAATGAATGATTTATTTTACTTAAAGATATTATTTTGTTGATGAAAAGTCAATTAGTTTACTAGTCATAGCCTAAAACTTGATGTCAACAGACGTTTTTGAAATCCGGTTTGTCAAATTGTAAACATGTATAGAAACCGGTTGTGTCATTTATAAGAACCGGATTTGTCAGTATGTAAATACTACTGATCGTATTATTATTGATCATTATATTGCAATTTAAGCAATAGTTATGATTAGGAAATATCTCAAAAGTGATAAATCCTGATCCATAGTATGAATATTCGCCATGGCTCCTAATTTCAGCTACTTTGTGCAATTAAAAAAATAGTTATTTCTATGTTAAATTGCAACTGTCGCGAACACTTGATTTTTTATGCCTTTTGTGGCACTGACATCACGACTGGCGCTCAATGTGCTACATCCACTTGCGGTCGCTGTCCAGGCGCATCAATTGAGTAGTAGGAGATTCTTTTCATAATACAATATTTGAATTTTATACTCGTCGATAACGAAGTAAGTCACTCTATGGAAATAACTTCGTGGAAACGATATTTAAATTTCTTCACAGTATAATGTGTACATAAACGTCATAGATATGCAAATTAACAAAGGCTGTAGTATTGAATTCCTTTCCGCACGGACGATTTTGGCAGTTAGTATAAAGACAATTTCAGGTGTACTCGATTAATGCGACGTTCGTTACAAGTTGTAATACGACAAAAGTTCGTGATTTGGATGTTATAGTCCCCGCCCATCCTCCCACATTAATGCCAAAAGAATTTCAACTACTCGTATATATTTTGCATTTTTAGGGGTAGAAATGACAGACTGAATGAGTTTGTTATATTGATATATGTTTATAATAAATGCTATGCGATCTTTTAACGAACGCACAATCCTACACTGTGTCGAGTCTTTGTTATAATACATTATTTTAGTTAATAAAACAACATATTTTCTGAGGAGTGAAACGAAGGAGAAAATAGATAGACAATATACATACATTGTCGAAAATATAAAATTTATATATACGAGTTTTGACGAAATTGTCTTACCTGTTTCGCAGCGATTGGAAATGAATTATTTATTTTCCGACAATATACGTACATGTATATTGTATCTATTGTGGTATGTCAAAAGCCCCAAAGAAACTGTCAAATTGTTTAAAAAGAGCAGAAACAAGCGTCGTTCTTATCGTTTTTGATTGTGTCCTCTGTGAAATCTGCGCCTATAAGCTTATAAGCATTATTACTGTTACTGTTTCTTACCGTCGCTCAACACGAATCAGGTACCAGAAAACTATATCATGGTCAGTAACCAAATATAACAAAACATATCCGGTCAATGCAACTGCTCAAATAGAACAAGTGTAGGATAAAAAAACAGTGATGGGACGGCGAAGAAATACTATTAAAACATCTTATGTTTCAATCTTGCGATTACCCTCATTTTATTTGTATTAGCTTCAGACAATTCGATTGGTACATTTATATTATATTGTAAAATTCAGGAATGTCGTTTGACAGTAGAAACAACCAAATGGCGACAAGCTTCCATTATTAATCTCTACCGGAAATGCAAGTAAAAAAAAAAAAGAATTTCATAACAAAATGTACAAACACAGTCTTGGATCGGTTTTTGTAATATATTCTGAACAAACAAACAGTTGCATAATAAAGGTTCATTATAACACTTATCAAACTCAAAGGGTACACTCGATATGCCATTTTTTTAAAACGTGAGTGAGTGAGTGAGTGATAGTAGTTTGACGCCAATTCAGCAATTATTCAGCTATATCATGGCGAGAACAAGTTAATTTTCAATGAGATGATGATGACACCCGCTTTGTTCTAGACCAACACACTGAGTTGGATGTTTATAGTGCTAGCCCACTGAAGCAACAGTTCGCGGGTAGATATGTCGCTCCACTCGGTCACATTATTCTGATTCCGAGTCAACCATTATTTGCTCTTTTCCCTTAATGCTGCGTGCTTAGCGGAAAAGCAACAAATACCAATTATATATTCTTTGGCTTGAGCCAATTCTGCAAAAGCCGTTTTGTACTTCTTTCTTTTAATGTTATACAAAGAATCCACGTGTAAAATATTTTGACTATGTGTTGTTTTTTTCACAATTTTTATTCATTTAAGACAATTTTCTTTTCTTTTTATCAATTTGCAAGTCGAACTCACCCTTGGCAAATGTTATAATGAACCTTAAATGAATTATAAAAAGGAAACATAATTGTGATATTGAGCTTTTTTACGCTATTCTTTCAATTCTGTACATTGACAAAACCGGGTCTACTTAAATACAATTTTTGGAACTCTACCGGAAAGTAATGGTTGACAAAGCCGGAACGAATGTACGTAAATAAGCATTGTGTTTTTCACTGTAGTAAGTCTAAAACTATTCATGGTAAATTCGCCAGTGCAAATTATCATTTATCTAAGCATTACAAAGGTTTGTGTACTTTACACATATAGACTACTTTTTATAGCTTTATTTGATGATTTCAATCTCATTATTGACATTTGTCATTGTTTATGTCCATCATTTTATCCATATCTGAGTAATCGATGAAGTTAACTACAGTACCATATAGGTAAAAACAAACAAAAATAATCGACCGATAACGAGATCTTCTGGATTCAAGATATAGTAATACTATATGATCATAATACTTACTTTTTGTCGTCGCCTATATGTCAATCATGTCCAAGTGACTTGTACCGGAAGCTGACGGAACATTTTCGACCGGAGCTCTTTGACGACAGTGAAAATGTTCCGTCTAAGGTAGAAGTCATTCATTCATTCCGGATTTGCCAATCACAGTAAATAAACCATTTGAAAATTCCCGATATGATTCTAAATATTATATTTTTTGTACTTTTTTTAATAGAAGTTATTTCCCTTACAACGGATAAAATGATAAGGGTAATAACAAAATTACCGAACTCCGAACAATCTTACAAAGGGAAAGTCAAAACTCATAAGTATATAGACAGACAAAATCAGTCAACATCCGGAAAACTGTGAAAACCGTAATGACCCTGACTTGGTACAGGAATTTCTAAAGAAATGGTGGGTTGAATCAGATTTTAAAGCACCAAACCTCCCACTTTCATTACAGCTCAAAGTTTCCGGCTGTCACTATACTCGTCACTGATACTCGTTCCAGCAACAGAAAAGACATATAATTTATGTCGAATTTTCGTATAAGTTGCAGGCATTTGAACTTTTTTGTAAAAAAAAAATAGAGGAAAATTTTATAGGAGAAAGGAAATTAACGTGTTTTGCTACACCATTGAAATATTGTAAAAATTTTCAAAATTTTTATATATCCTATATTCATTGAATTTTGCATCTGCCAACCAGAAAGGAATACAAACATTTAATTATTCATTTATTTATTTATCATCAAATTATTTTATTTTAAAACTCATAATACATCCTATTCCGATATAGGACGTTCCAAACAGGAATTCATGTGTGTGACGTCCTAATATTTTCCAGTTTGGGTCGTGATATATTAAAATAAAGATAAGAAAATGATTCCAACGAGGATTTCCGAAACTACTAAATCGGAATGAATGATTGGATGACGTCTAGTTCCGATCGAGATGTACCCAGTACCTCTTTATCTGTTAACATTCCTCAGTTACTGGCAGAAATTCGGTGTATTTTGTGCCAAATAATTCTGTTTTGTCTATCAGTGATATTTTACAGTGGCACGCATGAGCCGTTGCCCTATTACATACCCACTATTTTTGTATGATTTTAATATATTGTTGAACTTGCTGAGTATGCATGAAATACTTGCTGATGGATGTTATGCAACCAACAATAAATTTCCATTAATAAACAGAAAAGTTTGAAGATATGAAAGGAGTAACCAGAAGCCGTCAATCAAAGAGGGACAGTCAACCCAATAGACAAAAGAAAAAAAAAGAAAAACAGGGCACACTATTATCTACAAAAGGTTCAGTGCCGGATTTAGGACAAATGAGGTCCTGTGCTAGTTAAGTTATGAGGCCCCTTACTTGGGCCCTGAAAGAGTTAGACCCGATAGGCCTACATAGACAGTCAGGCACTATACATGCACAGGAAATTTAGATATAGTTATAATATTACGTTATATTAGGTCAGACATGTACACTGTGTCTGCATAGCAGGAAGATGGTCCCCCTAGCCAACGGGGCCCTGTATTTAAGCACACATAAGTACAACGGTAAATCCGACACTAACAAGGCTACACAGGAAACTAATGATCGAGCAATACGAACCCCAATCGGGGTGAATTTATATTGTAACTTAAATATTGCTGAAATTGACGTCATACACCATTATTCATTAACTACAATGTTATTGTCTGAAATATAAATATAATTGCCCCTTACAATGTATACTTATATACGTTTACAAGGCCAATGCTAGATTACTCGGACTATATTGATTTTTGTTCTCATTGGTAGAGTTCCTATCCAGTCAATACAGGATTCTAGATTTTAGATGATATTTTACGACAAAGACTGAACTGTCGTCTGCTCAAATGACACTGCCTTCAACGCGCAAAAAAATATCACAAATGGGATATTCGCAAGAAACAGTGATGAAGGGGTCGATGATAGATGCTCTTGCACATAAAAAGAAACAAAACAATAAAAAAAAAACTTCCAAGTTAGCAGTTAATTATAAAGGACGAAGTCCTTCTAACGGTGAGCTCTCCGATTTTTCCTTCTATATTGATAGCCAAAAATCTGCTCACCGGAAGTTTAAAAAATAGATCAATTGATAATTTAGAAACGCAAAAGAAATCTATTTCAATGAAAAATTCCCAATTCTTTGATTATTTACTCTATGCAAAATCGAAATAAACTTTTATTAAAATTCTAATAAAAAAATCTCTTTCTACGAAACTCCCGATGGAATAGACTGACTCTATCTGTCTCAATCTAGCCGAGATACTAGCCAGGGGACAGAACTCATCAGTTTACCGATGGAAGAGCGGCGTAGGTAAAATGAACGCCATAGCAAATCGGCTACACAATTCATTCAAAATAAAAGATAATAGCCTCACCGGACGCAATTACGATCGAAATAAAAAGTATGTCCCCTAATTGTTCCTTCAAAACATGAATTAAAAAAATGCTTTTATAAATAGATACCCCGCTAAATTACTCGTGTTTTGGGAAAAAATTATTCATTATTCATGCGCAGTTGTTGAATGTTGCAGACGACGGGTTTTCATATTTGTAAACAGAAAACGATCGACAATTGCACTTGGAATCTATCGCTAAAATTCATTGAGGTTCGCATATTTTGTTATCTTATGCCTGTAATTGGAAAGAATATGATCTCCTGGTTCTATGCATATGTAGAACACATAGAAATTAAAACAAAAACAGTCAATATAATACATTTTCCTTACCTTGATCTATGTCAAATTCCGTGATGTACCTTATTCATTGAAGAATCCAAGGAATTCCGAATGCAAACTGGCACACATTTATGGTTTGAATAAAGGAAAGGTTTTTATGTCATGTGTATTATATACAAATAGATATGTGAACGTAAATGAATGAATGCTCTTTCAATTTTAACAGTTGTCATTAAATAAAATTTACACTAGAAAGGTTATTATGATGTTCGAAATTGTGTCTGGATCTAGGTCACAGAGTGACTAGAACGGGGTCATGAAAATCTGTTCCAAGTTAAAACCCGAACAATGCATTGAATAATATATGGGCTATGATTCAAAGGGAATATTGGTGTTTAATCTGAAATATGAACATGCAATCAGCTTCATCAATTTGGTCAAATTTATAAATTATTATCAAATGCCACGGTCAATATCATCGAAATTGTTCGTAATTGCGTCCGGTGGCGGTGATGCTAACGTGTACGGATCATCGTATTATTGAAATTTTAGGACTTCGTCCTTCAAACATGTTGCCTGTCTCATATTAAAAGATACAACATGATGATTCTGTATTAGTCCTGTGTCATCTATATTGACCTTCGACCTCGCCTCATAAAGCTACCAGCGGACCAATAATAAGCCAACACATAAATCACGACTTAATTATTTCATGGTAATCATAATATTAATTCATATTTATACAGATGTATTTTTATCAATATTCTACATACGTGTATTGTTTACACTTAGGTATATTCGCATTATGCGTGAATATAAACACACCAATTGCTAGAATGGTCACTCATATTCTTTCTTCCTTCTTTGTAAAATAATTTTTTATTGATAAAAATACATCTGTATAAATATGAATTAATATTATGATTACCATGAAATAATTAAGTCGTGATTTATGTGTTGGCTTATTATTGGAGCAAGCTATTCTGATAAGCATGTGTTAATCAGTAGCATTAGTCATACATTATGCGACGCTGCAAGTTTCCAATCACTTACTTCTACCATTTTTATCTTCTTCTTTTTTTTAATCTTTTAATGGTAGCATATACGCGTGCATTGGCTTTATATAGGCATGACACTGATACCGCTCCGTAGATAAGAAACCCAATTAAATAATGATTATATATACAATCTGTAGTATACATTGCCAGCATGCTATTTATTTGTTTCTAATAAAATTATCTACAAATATAAAAGTACGCTGAATCATAATATATGACTTAATCCATTTTTACAGATCAACCATATATGAATCATAGTGAAACAGCCCGTTTATACAATGAACGCCACTGACTACAGGATCCAATCAAAATGGCCGTTTAAAAACTATTTATAAACGATTTGCATCAATTGAACTATTATATAAACACGAACGCTAGTGGTTCCAAAATTTCCTTTATCTAATCTACCTTTGCTGCATATAATTACTGGCTCGGGTGAGTAAAGGTGAGTTTTATTTGCGTGAGTCAGTTGGTACTATGAACAATAAGTTTAATTCATTGAGTATTTTGAGTACTTTGAGTGAAGTTTGAGAATAGTAAACAGAAAGGGGGGGAGGGGTGGTGTTTCGTGGCATTTTTAACAATATTTCAATTATATCGTAACAGTCAGCTTTATAGGGGGAGGAAATTGGAGTAACAGGAGAAAACCACTACATCGCCGTTAGTGGGATTCGAACTCACAGCGATGTAATCAGAAGGAGAGTCAATATAATACAATAGTCATAAGAAACAAGTGTAAACAGACAAATAATAAGTGGTAATCAAAAGCCGTAAATCGAAGGACAGACAATAAAACGGACAAAAGAGACGAAAGGACAAACAAAGACATACAAAGCACTACATAGAAAATAAAGAATTAAGAAACACGATCTCGATTAAAAACCCGGATTTTACTCGAAATCTTCTAAAGGGAAAGCAGCTCCTGTTCAGCTAGTGCGAATCTTCGTGTTACTCGCGTAAAGAATCCGTTGA
The DNA here is from genome assembly GCA_963680875.1 of Bathymodiolus brooksi. Taxonomy (NCBI): domain Eukaryota; kingdom Metazoa; phylum Mollusca; class Bivalvia; order Mytilida; family Modiolidae; genus Bathymodiolus; species Bathymodiolus brooksi. Next base: position 19,581,822 of record OY804582.1, on the reverse strand, counting down.
CAGTACGGGAATGCGGACAGTACGGGATTTGATATCAAGACACTGAGCTTTGATGACAGTCCGGGAATGAAGACAGTACGGGATTTGACAGTACGGGACTGATGATAGTAGGGGAATGATGACAGTCCGGGATTTGATGACAGTACGGGAATGATGACAGTACGGAATTGTTTACAGTACGGGAATGATGACAGTACGGAAATGTTTACAGTACGGGAAAGATAACAGTACGTGAATAATGACATTACGGGAATGATGACAGTACGGGAATGATGACAGTATGGAAATGATGACAGTACTGGAATGTTGACAGTAACGGAATGATGAAAGTACGGGAATGTTGACAGTACGGGAATGATGACAGTACGGGAGTTGACTACGACAAACGAAACATATCAGAGTGTTTATCTGTGACACAGACAACACATCCCAAGTAAACATGTAATGATGGAGAACGTAATATGTTCGAAGTGATCGCTTCAATTCTACCACTATGAACCATTGGTTCTATCGCTTCTCCGCTACTAGTCACCCTACAAAAAATGACATCCGAACAGGAAACACAAACTCTGGAATATCTGTCAATTAAGAGATATATACACTTCATATGCTTGGCATTACCTTTTTATTGTCTAAAGTTACGGATTTTACTGATAATATAAATTCATAAGACCAACTTGAAATTGAGTTCGTTGATTGATATGGATTTTCAACATTCTGTCATGGTCCTTATCCCTGCGTCTATCCACACAATGATGGGAAATGACGAATGGTGTAAGAGTTTTATATACACGCGACAGACAAGAAGCTGAATGTTGTTTCTTGGTTGAAACTCTTTGGTGTTGTTCTATGTATATTAAAAATCGACTTATCAGTCCATGGGTAAAATGGAATTATTGGAAGAGTCTGCAACATTCAAACCACTTTCTCAATAAAAGAGGAGGCTTGGGCCTATAAAACTAGCTTAACGCCGCCATTTTTATTGAAGAATCTGTACCAAGAAAGGAAATAGGGTGGTCATGTATTTATGTGTTAGTGTAATCGATTTTCTACGATTGTTGGTATTTTTGTTTTTCTTTTTATTATCTCCTCTTTATGTTTGCTTTTTTTTTCTCTCACTTCTTGTCGTAATCACAATTCTGTACTTTCCTCATTCATAACTTATCGAAAGTGTTACGGTCGTCACCATGACTTGATTGACCGTTTTAGATTTTATGTATCACAAATGACCACGGATATGTTCCACTTGTCGTAAAAACTTCCCGGTCCTTTCCTCGTGCATGACTTGTCACCGGCTTTGTAACTATATTAACACGACGGGTGTCACTAGTGGAGCAGGAACTGCTTACCCTTCAGGAGCAGCAGAGTTCACCCCCGGTTTTTAGTAGGGTTAGTGTTACTCGATCGTTAGTTTTATATGTATGTTTTGTAGATCGTTGTTTGTCCTTTTGTACTTTTTCTTTTGGCCATTGTGTTGTCTGTTCTTCTGCGATATACGGATTCTGATTACCCCTTTGGTATCTTCAAACTCTTCTTATCGCCGTTTTTTAAGCAAGCATAGCAGGAAGGGTTCCACTAGTGGAACAGGACCTGCTTACCATGCAGGCACGCACGAGTTAAACGCTGGCTTGTTGTGGGGTTCATGTTGCCCGGTCTTCAGTCTTATACATTATAATGTTTAGCAGGTTATTGTTTGTCATTTTTATTTTGGTAATTGCATTGTCTGTTCGTCTTCTATTTACGGCTTCTGATTACTCCATTGATATCTTCAAACGTTTTTTAAGACATAATTTTAGTCCTTTGTGCTTATTATCTGCATAGTATTAATTGCACTATTCTTATGTTAAAAACAAAATGTGAAACTATCCTGAAAGCATACGAACATAACGGTTAAATATGAATGCATTTATTCGAACAGAACGGTTAAATATTAATGGATTCATTCGAATAGAACGGTTAAATATGAATGCATTCATTCGAATAGAACGGTTAAATATGAATGCATTCAATCGAATAGAACAGGTAAATATAAATGCATTCGTACGAATAGAACGGTTCACCATTAATACATATTTAGTAGCACAGGAATTAAAAAATAATAGTTAAAGAACCTTTCCCATTTTTAATGCTATTCTGATAAATAATGGCCAACAAATCAAGAAAAATCATAAAAAAAGTAATCTGAAAAGACGATTAATTTATTAAGTTCGTTCAAATCACCGAAATATTTTTCTTAAATCATATTCCACAATATCATTATTTATATATTTATTTTTGCTAGTATTATTTATTTACAATTAATTTGTATTTATGTTTTGGTATGTACGATATATAAATATATAATCTATTATTAATGGCATATCAACGAAAACTTCATGCAACAGATTCATTTATAAAGAACAACGAAAAATAATAGTTAGTGAAAAACATGTCACAATCAACTACATTATTTCACGGAATTTAATCCGAGTCTGTACGTAAATGATTTGTGTATTTCATGTTAAAAATGACGGAAATTCAAGTACATTCGTTTTATCATCGTCACTCCTTTCTCTATATATCTGAACTCTAACCACCTACACACGACAACAATACACACAGTTTTATTTCAGAGTAGTCATTCGTGGGCGTGTCGGACGATCAGACACCACACTATCCGTTCAGCCATTGCATTGCGCATGTTGTATAACATTATATTATCATCAGCAGGATTCTAAATATAATGCTTCTGCGCAAAAGACGGGAATCAAAATATCAAATACTTTTTTTTGGCTATGGCTTCTAAATGGCTGTAAAATATTCTGCTGTTATTAATATCAAACGCGACTCGCAAAATAATGGCCAGATGAATAGTATAGGGGCTATTAATGCATCATGCTTAACAAAAGGTCACACTTCATCACTTTTAACTTTCATATCGAATCCGCTTTTTAGAGGCATCTTTACCTCAGTATCTGACATTCCACTTTTTTTTTTTTTTTTTTTTTTATAGAAAAATCACAAATAAAACAATAGTCTTATTGCTATTCATCCGCCGAGCCGGACAGCGACAAAGGGTATAACGGCTATGCACCCGCCTACGCTGAAAACGACAAATAGTGTCACGGATATCCACTAAATTAGCCGGACAGCCACACATAGTATCACGACTATTCACCCGCCGAGCCGGACAGCGACGAATGGTCTAAGGGCTATTCATCCGGCTACTCGGGCAGCGACAAATAGTATCACGGCTATTCACCCGTTTAGCCGAATATAGTCTCACGGCTATCCATCCACATAGACGGATGACTAGCAAGCAACTGCACATGTCTTTACTTATTGGCATCTTCATAGCCGAATAACTGACCACGTACACTTTTTTGTTATATTTTCTACCATCTTTTCAGCAGTATCCCGTAATGATATTGAACTGGCTGGTAGTTATTTGTGCTGTATCCATTTGTTATGGAGGTAGGTGACGATTGCATTTGTTCGTAGCTATAAATTACATTGACAATTACAGAAACAAATTATTGATAAGGATTTATCATTGAGATATAATTGTATGTTATACTAAATCATAATAAGACGTATTTCTTTGGTTATTAAAACAATGTAATGATAAAATTCCTGATGTACTTTATTTCGCACATGCGTAATACCGGACAATTATGAACATCGGTTTCTGAGTGATTTCATGCATATATACAGGATTATAATGCATACAAACATTTCAATGTTTTGTTTCTTTACATAATACATTCATTTTCCGGGAAACCACATTGTCAATATCAATGAATTTACTTTGATTTGCCATCTTCCATTGTCGACGTTGTTTCTGGTTACTGATTTATTCTACGATAGATTGCTTGAGCATTTTACTTGTATGCATTGTTCAAATCTAAATGTCAGCAACTTAATACCACCGTTGGCTATTTGGATATATAGAACAAAAAATATGTAAACAAGACGGATTATTGATTTTGTTATCAGATACATTTTCCTAACTGCTTTCCCCTAAAAAATATTATATTTTTCTATTCGAATCGGAATATATCATGGAAGTCATAGTTTGTATGACATTTTAACATGGGTGACATTAGTGTCATTGCTTCTTATTCCTCGCTATAGCCCGGAATAAAAGAGAGGCTCGAGTGGCTCAATGAGTTAGGTAGTTGGATTACCTAGCAACTCATACAAGCCTGTCACCAATACGGCGTGGGTATGCACCCGGCTTTGTAAATTGCACTCGACTCGCAGCCGCAAGTGATAAAGTTTACCAGTTGCTTCCCCATGGTCCGTGGTTCTTTCCGGGTACTCCGGCTTCTTTCACCACTAAAACTGATCGCCATGATATAGCTGAAATATTGCCGAAAGTGGCGTTAAACACAATGAATCAATCATCGGAATAAAAGATGTTCTTGTTCAGCAAAATTGATATCAAAACGTGTTTGATGGGCTTTCGATAACAAAGGCGCGGAAGCCATGATTGGACGTAGCCGACATAAACGGGAACTACCAAATTTAACAACATGAACAAAGACTCCATTTACATGTAGCTACTTGAATTGGACACGAACAAGAAAAGGAAATATAACGTGTTCTCACAATAAAATAGCTGACATATTGTCCACTTTGCGCTTAACAACACTCACTCACTCACTCACTCACTCATTTGTAGTTGACACATATCCAAAAAATGAATATATGCCTGATTAGTACAACAAATATTCAGTAAAGTTAGATTGTAAAAAAATAAAACAGTACAATGAATAACTGGAAAAGCATCAAACGATCATAGAATCTAGAAATACTACCCAAGAGACATTGTTTAACAATCAGAAATAGAAGAAAATAATGGTGTACTTTCTATGGACCAATCGTTACGACCATAAACGAAATATGCTTTAATTGGCAATAATTACAGTATTCTGCTTAAATTTGTAGCTAATACGGAACATGCTTGTAAAAAAAGACCTGGTGGACATTGTATTTTAAAAAGCCAGGATTGTGGACCTAATTCCGAAAAGTACGGATATTGCTGTTCCCGAAGAAAATGCTGTGTAGATTGTAAGTTATGTTGCTTTAGCAACCAATATATTAGTTTTAGATTCTTTAGAACGACGTTACGTATATTTACTGTAATAGTGAAATAGTACATTCGATTTAAACATGAGTGGAGAGTTGGGATCCAGTTTTCAAGAGGGGGGAGTTTGGATCCCCTTCACCAGTTTAACATGAGGGGGGAGTTGGGATCCTCTTAACCGGTTTAACATGAGGGGAGAGTTGGGATCCCCTTAACCGGTTTAACATGAGGGGAGAGTTGGGATCCCCTTAACCGGTTTAACATGAGGGGAGAGTTGGGATCCCATTAACCGGTTTAACATGAGGGGAGAGTTGGGATCCCCTTAACCGGTTTAACATGAGGGGAGAGTTGGGATCCCATTAACCGGTTTAACATGAGGGGAGAGTTGGGATCCCATTAACCGGTTTAACATGAGGGGAGAGTTGGGATCCCCTTAACCGGTTTAATATGAGGGGAGAGTTGGGATCCCCTTAACCGGTTTAACATGAGGGGAGAGTTGGGATCCCATTAACCGGTTTAACATGAGGGGAGAGTTGGGATCCCATTAACCGGTTTAACATGAGGGGAGAGTTGGGATCCCCTTAACCGGTTTAACATGAGGGGAGAGTTGGGATCCCCTTAACCGGTTTAACATGAGGGGAGAGTTAGGATCCCATTAACCGGTTTAACATGAGGGGAGAGTTGGGATCCCATTAACCGGTTTAACATGAGGGGAGAGTTGGGATCCCATTAAACGGTTTAACCCCGCCACATGTTTGTACCTGTACCACACCAGGACCTGGACTTCCACCGTCATATCCAGCTGTCTTACAATTTTGTACACGTACCAAGTCAGGACATTGACTTCCACCGTCATATCCAGCTGTCTTACATTTTTGCACACGTACCAAGTCAGGACCTTGACTTCCACCGTCATATCCAGGTGTCTTACATGTTTGTACCTGTACCAAGGCAGGACATGGACTTCCACCGTCATATCCAGCTGTCTTACATTTTTGTACCTGTACCAAGCCAGGACCTTGACTTCAATCGTCATATCCAGCTGTCTTACATGTTTGTACACGTACCAAGCCAGGACCTTGACTTCAACCGTCATATGCACTGTCTTACATTTTTTGTACACGTACCAAGCCAGTACCTTGACTTCCACCGTCATATCCAGCTGTCTTACATTTTTTGTACACGTACCAAGCCAGTACCTTGACTTCCACCGTCATATCCAGCTGTCTTACATTTTTGTACCTCTACCAAGCCAAGACCTTGAATTCCACCGTCATATCCAGCTGTCTTACATATTTGTACGTGTACCAAGCCAGGACCTTGACTTCCACCGTCATATCCAGCTGTCTTACATTTTTGTCCGTGTACCAAGCCAGGATCTGGATTTCCACCGTCATATCCAGCTGTCTTACATTTTTGTAGGTGTACCAAGCCAGGACCTTTACTCTTACACCGTCATATCCAGCTGTCTTATATTTTTGTACGTGTACCAAGCCAGGATCTGGACTTCCACCGTCATATCCAGCTGTCTTACATTTTTGTATCTGTAGCAAACCAGGACCTTGATTTCCATCGTCATATCCAGCTGTCTTACATTTTTGTACGTGTACCAAGCCAAGACCTTGACTTCCACCGCCATATCCAGCTGTCTTACATGTTTGTACACATACCACGCCAGGACCTTGACTTCCACCGTCATATCCAGCTGTCTTACATTTTTGTACCTGTACCAAGCCAGGACTTTGACTTCCACCGTCATATGCAGCTGTCTTACATTTGTGTACGTGTAGCAAGCCAGGACCTGGACTTCCAGCGTCATATTCAGCTGTCTTACATGTTTGTACGTGTACCAAGCCAGGACCTTGAATTCCTTCGTCATATCCAGCTGTCTTACATATTTGTACCTGTACCAAGCCAGGACCTTGACTTCCACCGTCATATCCAGCTGTCTTACATTTATGTACCTCTACCAGGCCAAGACCTTGAATTCCACCGTCATATCCAGCTGTCTTACATATTTGTACGTGTACCAAGCCAGGACCTTGACTTCCACCGTCATATCCAGCTGTCTTACATTTTTGTACGTGTACCAAGCCAGGATCTGGATTTCCACCGTCATATCCAGCTGTCTTACATTTTTGTAGGTGTACCAAGCCAGGACCTTTACTCTTACACCGTCATATCCAGCTGTCTTATATTTTTGTACGTGTACCAAGCCAGGATCTGGACTTCCACCGTCATATCCAGCTGTCTTACATTTTTGTATCTGTAGCAAACCAGGACCTTGATTTCCATCGTCATATCCAGCTGTCTTACATTTTTGTACGTGTACCAAGCCAAGACCTTGACTTCCACCGTCATATCCAGCTGTCTTACATGTTTGTACACATACCACGCCAGGACCTTGACTTCCACCGTCATATCCAGCTGTCTTACATTTTTGTACCTGTACCAAGCCAGGACTTTGACTTCCACCGTCATATGCAGCTGTCTTACATTTGTGTACGTGTAGCAAGCCAGGACCTGGACTTCTTTGATTTATGGCTTCGGATTATGCCTTTGGTATCTTCTAACTCTAGACCATTGCGGTGTCTGTCATTCTTAAATTTACGGATTCTGATTACCCCTTTGGTATCTTCTAACTCTAGACCATTGTATTGTCTGTTCTTCTTTGATTTACGGCTTCTGATTATCTCTGTGGTATCTTCTAACTCTAGAACATTGTATTGTCTGTCCTTCTTTGACTTACGGCTTCTGATTATCCCTTTGGTATCTTCTAACTCTAGACCATTGCGTTGTCTGTCCTTCTTTGATTTACGGCTTCTGATTATCCCTTGGGTATCTTCTAACTCTAGAACATTGTATAGTCTGTCTTTTGACCATTGTGTTGACTGTCCTTTGATTTACGGCTTCTGATTACCCCTTTAGTATCTTCTAACTCTAGACCATTGTGTTGTCTGTCCTTCTTTGATTTACAGCTTCTGATTACCCCTTTGGTATCTTCTAACTCTAGCACATTGTATTGTCTGTCCTTCTTTGATTTACGCTTCTGATTATCTCTGTGGTATCTTCTAACTCTAGAACATTGTATTGTCTGTCCTTCTTTGACTTACGGCTTCTGAGTATCCCTTTGGTATCTTCTAACTCTAGACCATTGTGTTTTCTGTCAATCTTTGATTTACGGCTTCTGATTACCCCTTTGGTATCTTCCAACCTTTGACCATTGTGTTGTCTTGTCATTCTTTGATTTACTGCTTCTGATTACCTCTTTGGTATCTTCCAATCTTTGACCATTGTGTTGTCTTGTCATTCTCAGATTTAGGGATTCTGATTACCCCTTTGGTATCTTCTAACTCTACACCATTGTGTTGTCTATCCTTCTTTGATCTACGGCTTCTGATTATCCCTTTGGTATCTTCTAACTCTACACCATTAGGTTGTCTGTCCTTCTTTGATTTATGGCTTCGGATTATGCCTTTGGTATCTTCTAACTCTAGACCATTGCGGTGTCTGTCATTCTTAAATTTACGGATTCTGATTACCCCTTTGGTATCTTCTAACTCTAGACCATTGTATTGTCTGTTCTTCTTTGATTTACGGCTTCTTATTATCTCTGTGGTATCTTCTAACTCTAGAACATTGTATTGTCTGTCCTTCTTTGACTTACGGCTTCTGAGTATCCCTTTGGTATCTTCTAACTCTAGACCATTGCGTTGTCTGTCCTTCTTTGATTTACGGCTTCTGATTATCCCTTGGGTATCTTCTAACTCTAGACCATTGTGTTGTCTGTCCTTCTTTGATTTACAGCTTCTGATTACCCCTTTGGTATCTTCTAACTCTAGAACATTGCATTGTCTGTCCTTCTTTGATTTACGGCTTCTGATTATCTCTGTGGTATCTTCTAACTCTAGAACATTGTATTGTCTGTCCTTCTTTGACTTACGGCTTCTGAGTATCCCTTTGGTATCTTCTAACTCTAGACCATTGTGTTTTCTGTCCTTCTTTGATTTACGGCTTCTGATTATCCCTTTGGTATCTTCTAACTCTAGAACATTGTATTGTCGGTCTTTTGACCATTGTGTTGACTGTCCTTTGATTTACGGCTTCTGATTACCCCTTTGGTATCTTCTTACACTAGACCATTGTGTTGTCTGTGCTTCTTTGATTTACGGCTTCTGATTATCACTTTGGTATCATCTAACTCTAGAACATTGTATTGTCTCTCCTTCTTTGATTTACGGCTTCTGATTATCCCTTTGGTATCTTCTAACTCTAGACCATTGCATTGTCTGTTCCTCTTTGATTTACGGCTTCTGATTATCTCTGTGGTATCTTCTAACTCTAGACAATTGTGTTGTCTGTTCTTCTTTGATTTACGGCTTCTGATTATCCCTTTGGTATCTTCTAACTCTAGAACATTGCATTGTCTGTCCTTCTTTGACTTACGGCTTCTGAGTATCCCTTTGGTATCTTCTAACTCTAGACCATTGTGTTGTCTGTCCTTCTTTGATTTACGGCTTCTGATTATCCCTTTGGTATCTTCTAACTCTAGAACATTGTATTGTCTGTCTTTTGACCATTGTGTTGACTGTCCTTTGATTTACGGCTTCTGATTACCCCTTTGGTATCTTCTAACACTATACCATTGTGTTGTCTGTGCTTCTTTGAATTACGGCTTCTGATTATCCCTTTGGTATCATCTAACTCTAGAACATTGTATTGTCTCTCCTTCTTTGATTTACGGCTTCTGATTATCCCTTTGGTATCTTCTAACTCTAGACCATTGCATTGTCTGTTCTTCTTTGATTTACGGCTTCTGATTATCTCTGTGGTATCTTCTAACTCTAGACAATTGTGTTGTCTCTCCTTCTTTGATTTACGGCTTCTGATAATCCCTGTGGTATCTTCTAACTCTAGAACATTGTATTGTCTGTCCTTCTTTGACTTACGCTTCTGAGTATCCCTTTGGTATCTTCTAACTCTAGACCAATGTGTTGTCTGTCCTTCTTTGATTTACGTCTTCTGATTATCCCTTTGGGATCTTCTAACTCTAGAACATTGTATTGTCTCTCCTTCTTTGATTTACGGCTTCTGATTATCCCTTTGGTATCTTCTAACTCTAGAACATTGTATTGTCTGTCCTTCTTTGATTTATGGCTTCTGAGTACCCCTTTGGTATCTTCTAACTCTAGACCATTGCATTGTCTGTTCTTCTTTGATTTACGGCTTCTGATTATCTCTGTGGTATCTTCTAACTCTAGAACATTGTATTTTCTGTCCTTCTTTGATTTACGCCTTCTGAGTATCCCTTTGGTATCTTCTAACTCTAGACCATTGTATTGTCTGTCCTTCTTTGATTTACGCTTCTGAGTACCCCTTTGGTATCTTCTAACTCTAGACCATTGCATTGTCTGTTCTTCTTTGATTTACTGCTTCTCATTATCTCTGTGGTATCGTCTAACTCTAGACAATTGTGTTGTCTGTTCTTCTTTGATTTACGGCTTCTGATTATCCCTTTGGTATCTTCTAACTCTAGACCATTGTGTTGTCTGTCCGTCTTTGATTTACGGCTTCTGATTATCCCTTGGTATCTTCTAACTCTAGAACATTGTATTGTCTGTCTTTTGACCATTGTGTTGACTGTCCTTTGATTTACGGCTTCTGATTACCCCTTTGGTATCTTCTAACTCTAGACCATTGTGTTGTCTGTGCTTCTTTGATTTACGGCTTCTGATTATCCCTTTGGTATCATCTAACTCTAGAACATTGTATTGTCTCTCCTTCTTTGATTTACGGCTTCTGATTATCCCTTTGGTATCTTCTAACTCTAGACCATTGTGTTGTCTGTTCTTCTTTGATTTACGGCTTCTGATTATCTCTGTGGTATCTTCTAACTCTAGACAATTGTGTTGTCTGTCCTTCTTTGATTTACGGCTTCTGATAATCCCTGTGGTATCTTCTAACTCTAGAACATTGTATTGTCTGTCCTTCTTTGACTTACGGCTTCTTAGTATCCCTTTGGTATCTTCTAACTCTAGACCAATGTGTTGTCTGTCCTTCTTTGATTTACGTCTTCTGATTATCCCTTTGGTATCTTCTAACTCTAGAACATTGTATTGTCTCTCCTTCTTTGATTTACGGCTTCTGATTATCCCTTTGGTATCTTCTAACTCTAGAACATTGTATTGTCTGTCCTTCTTTGATTTACGGCTTCTGAGTACCCCTTTGGTATCTTCTAACTCTAGACCATTGTATTGTCTGTCCTTCTTTGATTTACGCTTCTGAGTACCCCTTTGGTATCTTCTAACTCTAGACCATTGCATTGTCTGTTCTTCTTTGATTTACTGCTTCTGATTATCTCTGTGGTATCGTCTAACTCTAGACAATTGTGTTGTCTGTTCTTCTTTGATTTACGGCTTCTGATTATCCCTTTGGTATCTTCTAACTCTAGAACATTGTATTGTCTGTCCCTCTTTGACTTACGGCTTCTGAGTATCCCTTTGGTATCTTCTAACTCTAGACCATTGTGTTGTCTGTCTTTCTTTGATTTACGGCTTCTGATTATCCCTTGGTATCTTCTAACTCTAGAACATTGTATTGTTTGTCTTTTGACCATTGTGTTGACTGTCCTTTGATTTACGGCTTCTGATTACCCCTTTGGTATCTTCTAACTCTAGACCATTGTGTTGTCTGTCCTTCTTTGATTTACGGCTTCTGATTATCCCTTTGGTATCATCTAACTCTAGAATATTGTATTGTCTCTCCTTCTTTGATTTACGGCTTCTGATTATCCCTTTGGTATCTTCTAACTCTAGACCATTGCATTGTCTGTTCTTCTTTGATTTACGGCTTCTGATAATCCCTGTGGTATCTTCTAACTCTAGACCATTGTGTTTTCTGTCCTTCTTTGATATACGGCTTCTGATTATCCCTTTGGTATCTTCTAACTCTAGAACATTGCATTGTCTGCCTTTTGACCATTGTGTTGACTGTCCTTTGATTTACGGCTTCTGATTACCCCTTTGGTATCTTCTAACTCTAGAACATTGTATTGTCTGTCTTCTGACCATTGTGTTGACTGTCCTTTGATTTACGGCTTCTGAATACCCCTTTGGTATCTTCTAACTCTAGACCATTGTGCTGTCTGTCCTTCTTTGATTTACGGCTTCTGATTATCCCTTTGGTATCTTCTAACTCTAGAACATTGTATTGTCTCTCCTTCTTTGATTTACGGCTTCTGATTATCCCTTTGGTATCCTCTAACTCTAGACCATTGTATTGTCTGTCCTTCTTTGATTTACGGCTTCTGAGTACCCCTTTGGTATCTTCTAACTTTAGACCATTGCATTGTCTGTTCTTCTTTGATTTACGGCTTCTGATTATCTCTGTGGTACTTCTAACTCTAGACAATTGTGTTGTCTGTTCTTCTTTGATTTACGGCTTCTGATTATCCCTTTGGTATCTTCTAACTCTAGAACATTGTATTGTCTGTCCTTCTTTGATTTACGCTTCTGAGTATGCCTTTGGTATCTTCTAACTCTAGACCATTGTGTTGTCTGTCCTTCTTTGATTTACGGCTTCTGATTATCCCTTTGGTATTTTCTAACTCTAGAACATTGTATTGTCCGTCTTTTGACCATTGTGTTGACTGTCCTTTGATTTACGGCTTCTTAGTACCCCTTTGGTATCTTCTAACACTAGACCATTGTGTTGTCTGTGCTTCTTTGATTTACGGCTTCTGATTTTCCCTTTGGTATCATCTAACTCTAGAACATTGTATTGTCTCTCCTTCTTTGATTTACGGCTTCTGATTATCCCTTTGGTATCTTCTAACTCTAGACCATTGCATTGTCTGTTCTTCTTTGATTTACGGCTTCTGATTATCTCTGTGGTATCTTCTAACTCTAGACAATTGTGTTGTCTGTCCTTCTTTGATTTACGGCTTCTGATCATCCCTGTGGTATCTTCTAACTCTAGAACATTGTATTGTCTGTCCTTCTTTGACTTACGGCTTCTGAGTATCCCTTTGGTATCTTCTAACTCTAGACCATTGTGTTGTCTGTCCTTCTTTGATTTACGGCTTCTGATTATCCCTTTGGTATCTTCTAACTCTAGAACATTGTATTGTCTCTCTTTTGACCATTGTGTTGACTGTCCTTTGATTTACGGCTTCTGATTACCCCTTTGGTATATTCTAACTCTAGACCATTGCGTTGTCTGTCCTTCTTTGATTTACGGCTTCTGATTATCCCTTTGGTATCTCTTAACGCAGAGCATTGTATTGTCTGTCCTTCTTTGATTTACGGCTTCTGAGTATCCCTTTGGTATCTTCTAACTCTAGAACATTGTTATGTCTGTCCTTCTTTGATTTACGTCTTCTGAGTATCCCTTTGGTATCTTCTAACTCTAGACCATTGTGTTTTCTGTCCTTCTTTGATTTACGGCTTCTGATTATCCCTTAGGTATCTTCTAACTCTAGAACATTGTATTGTCTGTCTTTTGACCATTGTGTTGACTGTCCTTTGATTTACGGCTTCTGAATACCCCTTTGGTATCTTCTAAATCTAGACCATTGTGTTGTCTGTCCTTCTTTGATTTACGGCTTCTGATTATCCCTTTGGTATCATCTAACTCTAGAACATTGCATTGTCTCTCCTTCTTTGATTTACGGCTTCTGATTATCCCTTTGGTATCATCTAACTCTAGACCATTGCATTGTCTGTTCTTCTTTGATTTACGGCTTCTGATTATCTCTGTGGTATCTTCTAACTCTAGACAATGGTGTTGTTTTTCCTTCTTTGATTTACGGCTTCTGATAATCCCTGTGGTATCTTCTAACTCTAGAACATTGTGTTGTCTGTCCTTCTTTGACTTACGGCTTCTGAGTATCCCTTTGGTATCTTCTAACTCTAGACCATTGTGTTGTCTGTCCTTCTTTGATTTACGGCTTCTGATTATACCTTTGGTATCTTCTAACTCTAGAACATTGTATTGTCTGTCTTTTGACCATTGTGTTGCCTGTCCTTTGATTTACGACTTCTGATTACCCCTTTGGTATCTTCTAGCTCTAAACCATTGTGTTGTCTGTCCTTCTTTGATTTACGGCTTCTGATTATCCCTTTGGTATCTTTTAACGCTAGAACATTGTATTGTCTGTCCTTCTTTGATTTACGGCTTCTGATTATCTCTGTGGTATCTTCTAACTCTAGAACATTGTATTGTCTATCCTTCTTTGACTTACGTCTTCTGAGTATCCCTTTGGTATCTTCTAACTCTAGACCATTGTGTTTTCTGTCCTTCTTTGATTTACGGCTTCTGATTATCCCTTTGGTATCTTCTAACTCTAGAACATTGCATTGTCTGTCTTTTGACCATTGTGTTGTCTCTCCTTCTTTGACTTACGGCTTCTGATTATCCCTTTGGTATCTTCTAACTCTAAAACATTGTATTGTCTGTCCTTCTTTGATTTACGGCTTCTGAGTACCCCTTTGGTATCTTCTAACTCTAGACCATTGCATTGTCTGTTCTTCTTTGATTTACGGCTTCTGATTATCTCTGTGGTATCTTCTAACTCTAGGACATTGTATTTTCTGTCCTTCTTAGATTTACGCCTTCTGAGTATCCCTTTGATATCTTCTAACTCTAGACCATTGTATGGTCTGTCCCTCTTTGATTTACGGCTTCTGAGTACCCCTTTGGTATCTTCTAACTCTAGACCATTGTGTTGTCTGTCCTTCTTTGATTTACGGCTTCTGATTATCCCTTTGGTATCTTCTAACTCTACACCATTGTGTTGTCTGTCCTTCTTTGATTTACGCTTCTGATTATCCCTTTGGTATCTTCCAACTCTAGAACATTGTATTGTCTCTCCTTCTTTGATTTACGGCTTCTGATTATCCCTTTGGTATCTTCTAACTCTAGAACATTGCATTGTCTGTCCTTCTTTGATTTACGGCTTCTGAGTACCCCTTTGGTATTTTCTAACTCTAGACCATTGCATTGTCTGTTCTTCTTTGATTTACGGCTTCTGATTATCTCTGTGGTATCTTCTAACTCTAGGACATTGTATTTTCTGTCCTTCTTAGATTTACGCCTTCTGAGTATCCCTTTGATATCTTCTAACTCTAGACCATTGTATGGTCTGTCCCTCTTTGATTTACGGCTTCTGAGTACCCCTTTGGTATCTTCTAACTCTAGACCATTGTGTTGTCTGTCCTTCTTTGATTTACGGCTTCTGATTATCCCTTTGGTATCTTTTAACTCTAGAACATTGTATTGTCTGTCTTTTGACCATTGTGTTGACTGTCCTTTGATTTACGGCTTCTGATTATCCCTTTGGTATCTTCTAACTCTACACCATTGTGTTGTCTGTCCTTCTTTGATTTACGGCTTCTGATTATCCCTTTGGTATCTTCCAACTCTAGAACATTGTATTGTCTCTCCTTCTTTGATTTACGGCTTCTGATTATCCCTTTGGTATCTTCTAACTCTAGAACATTGCATTGTCTGTCCTTCTTTGATTTACGCTTCTGAGTACCCCTTTGGTATTTTCTAACTCTAGACCATTGCATTGTCTGTTCTTCTTTGATTTACGGCTTCTGATTATCTCTGTGGTATCTTCTAAATCTAGAACATTTTATTGTCTGTCCTTCTTTGATTTACGCTTCTGAGTATCCCTTTGGTATCTTCTAACTCTAGACCATTGTATTGTCTGTCCTTCTTTGATTTACGGCTTCTGAGTATCCCTTTGGTATCTTCTAACTCTAGACCATTGCATTGTCTGTTCGTCTTTGATTTACGGCTTCTGATTATCTCTGTGGTATCTTCTAACTCTAGAATATTGTATTGTCTGTCCTTCTATGTTTTACGGCTTCTGAGTATCCCTTTGGTATCTTCTAACTCTAGACCATTGTGTTGTCTGTCCTTCTTTGATTTACGGCTTCTGATTATCCCTTTGGTATCTTCTAACTCTAGAACATTGTATTGTCTGTCTTTTGACCATTGTGTTGACTGTCCTTTGATTTACGGCTTCTGATTACCCCTTTGGTATCTTCTAACTCTAGACCATTGTGTTGTCTGTCCTTCTTTGATTTACGGCTTTCGATTATTCCTTTGGTATCTTCTAACTCTAGAACATTGCATTGTCTCTCCTTCTTTGATTTACGGCTTCTGATTATCCCTTTGGTATCTTCTAACTCTAGAACATTGCATTGTCTGTCCTTCTTTGATTTACGGCTTCTGAGTACCCCTTTGGTATCTTCTAACTCTAGACCATTGCATTGTCTGTTCTTCTTTGATTTACGTCTTCTGATTATCCCTGTGGTATCTTCTAACTCTAGAACATTTTATTGTCTGTCCTTCTTTGATTTACCGCTTCTGAGTATCCCTTTGGTATCTTCTAACTCTAGACCATTGTGTTGTCTCTCCTTCTTTGATTTAAGGCTTCTGATTATCCCTTTGGTATCTTCTAACTCTAGAACATTGTATTGTCTGTCCTTCTTTGAATTACGGCTTCTGGGTATCCCTTTGGTATCTTCTAACTCTAGAACATTGTATTGTCTCTCCTTCTTTGATTTACGGCTTCTGATTATTCCTTTGGTATCTTCTAACTCTAGAACATTGTATTGTCTGTCCTTCTTTGATTTACGGCTTCTGGGTACCCCTTTGGTATCTTCTAACTCGAGACCATTGCATTGTCTGTTCTTCTTTGATTTACGGCTTCTGATTATCTATGTGGTATCTTCTAACTCTAGGACATTGTATTTTCTGTCCTTCTTAGATTTACGCCTTCTGAGTATCTCTTTGGTATCTTCTAACTCTAGACCATTGTATTGTCTGTCCCTCTTTGATTTACGGCTTCTGAGTACCCCTTTGGTATCTTCTAACTCTAGATCATTGTGTTGTCTGTCCTTCTTTGATTTACGGCTTCTGATTATTCCTTTGGTATCTTCTAACTCTAGAACATTGTATTGTCTGTCTTTTGACCATTGTGTTGACTGTCCTTTGATTTACGGCTTCTGATTACCCCTTTGGTATCTTCTAACTCTAGATCATTGTGTTGTCTGTCCTTCTTTGATTTACGGCTTCTGATTATTCCTTTGGTATCTTCTAACTCTAGAACATTGTATTGTCTCTCCTTCTTTGATTTACGGCTTCTGATTATCCCTTTGGTATCTTCTAACTCTAGAACATTGCATTGTCTGTTCTTCTTTGATTTACGGCTTCTGAGTACCCATTTGGTATCTTCTAACTCTAGACCATTGCATTGTCTGTTCTTCTTTGATTTACGGCTTCTGATTATCTCTGTGGTATCTTCTAACTCTAGAACATTTTATTGTCTGTCCTTCTTTGATTTACGGCTTCTGAGTATCCCTTTGGTATCTTCTAACTCTAGACTATTGTATTGTCTGTCCTTCTTTGATTTACCGCTTCTGATTATTCCTTTGGTATCTTCTAACTCTAGAACATTTTATTGTCTGTCCTTCTTTGATTTACGGCTTCTGAGTATCCCTTTGGTATCTTCTAACTCTAGACCATTGTATTGTCTGTCCTTCTTTGATTTACGGCTTCTGATTATCTCTGTGGTATCTTCTAACTCTAGAACATTGTATTGTCTGTCCTTCTTTGTTTTACGGCTTCTGAGTATCCCTTTGGTATCTTCTAACTCTAGACCATTGTGTTGTCTCTCCTTCTTTGATTTACGGCTTCTGATTATCCCTTTGGTATCTTCTAACTCTAGAACATTGTATTGTCTGTCTTGTGACCATTGTGTTGACTGTCCTTTGATTTACGGCTTCTGATTACCCCTTTGGTATCTTCTAACTCTAGACCATTGTGTTGTCTGTCCTTCTTTGATTTACGGCTTCTGATTATCCCTTTGGTATCTTCTAACTCTAGAACATTGTATTGTCTCTTCTTCTTTAATTTACCGCTTCTGATTATCCCTTTGGTATCTTCTAACTCTAGAACATTGTATTGTTTGTCCTTCTTTGATTTCCGGCTTCTGAGTATCCCTTTGGTATCTTCTAACTCTACACCATTGTATTGTCTGTCCTTCTTTGATTTACGGTTTCTGAGTACCCCTTTGGTATTTTCTAACTCTAGACCATTGCATTGTCTATTCTTCTTTGATTTACGGCTTCTGATTATCTCTGTGGTATCTTCTAACTCTAGAACATTGTATTGTCTGTCCTTCTTTGATTTACGGCTTCTGGGTACCCCTTTGGTATCTTCTAACTCGAGACCATTGCATTGTCTGTTCTTCTTTGATTTACGGCTTCTGATTATCTATGTGGTATCTTCTAACTCTAGGACATTGTATTTTCTGTCCTTCTTAGATTTACGCCTTCTGAGTATCTCTTTGGTATCTTCTAACTCTAGACCATTGTATTGTCTGTCCCTCTTTGATTTACGGCTTCTGAGTACCCCTTTGGTATCTTCTAACTCTAGATCATTGTGTTGTCTGTCCTTCGTTGATTTACGGCTTCTGATTATTCCTTTGGTATCTTCTAACTCTAGAACATTGTATTGTCTGTCTTTTGACCATTGTGTTGACTGTCCTTTGATTTACGGCTTCTGATTACCCCTTTGGTATCTTCTAACTCTAGATCATTGTGTTGTCTGTCCTTCTTTGATTTACGGCTTCTGATTATTCCTTTGGTATCTTCTAACTCTAGAACATTGTATTGTCTCTCCTTCTTTGATTTACGGCTTCTGATTATCCCTTTGGTATCTTCTAACTCTAGAACATTGCATTGTCTGTTCTTCTTTGATTTACGGCTTCTGAGTACCCATTTGGTATCTTCTAACTCTAGACCATTGCATTGTCTGTTCTTCTTTAATTTACGGCTTCTGATTATCTCTGTGGTATCTTCTAACTCTAGAACATTGTATTGTCTGTCCTTCTTTGATTTACGGCTTCTGAGTATCCCTTTGGTATCTTCTAACTCTAGACCATTGTATTGTCTGTCCTTCTTTGATTTACCGCTTCTGATTATTCCTTTGGTATCTTCTAACTCTAGAACATTTTATTGTCTGTCCTTCTTTGATTTACGGCTTCTGAGTATCCCTTTGGTATCTTCTAACTCTAGACCATTGTATTGTCTGTCCTTCTTTGATTTACGGCTTCTGATTATCTCTGTGGTATCTTCTAACTCTAGAACATTGTATTGTCTGTCCTTCTTTGTTTTACGGCTTCTGAGTATCCCTTTGGTATCTTCTAACTCTAGACCATTGTGTTGTCTCTCCTTCTTTGATTTACGGCTTCTGATTATCCCTTTGGTATCTTCTAACTCTAGAACATTGTATTGTCTGTATTTTGACCATTGTGTTGACGGTCCTTTGATTTACGGCTTCTGATTACCCCTTTGGTATCTTCTAACTCTAGACCATTGTGTTGTCTGTCCTTCTTTGATTTACGGCTTCTGATTAACCCTTTGGTATCTTCTAACTCTAGAACATTGTATTGTCTCTTCTTCTTTGATTTACGGCTTCTGATTATCCCTTTGGTATCTTCTAACTCTAGAACATTGTATTGTTTGTCCTTCTTTGATTTACGGCTTCTGAGTATCCCTTTGGTATCTTCTAACTCTACACCATTGTATTGTCTGTCCTTCTTTGATTTACGGCTTCTGAATACCCCTTTGGTATCTTCTAACTCTAGACCATTGCATTGTCTATTCTTCTTTGATTTACGGCTTCTGATTATCTCTGTGTATCTTCTAACTCTAGAACATTGTAATGTCTGTCCTTCTTTGATTTACAGCTTCTGATTATTCCTTTGGTATCTTCTAACTCTAGAACATTGTATTGTCTCTCCTTCTTTGATTTACGGCTTCTGATTATTCCTTTGGTATCTTCTAACTCTAGAACATTGTATTGTCTGTCCTTCTTTGATTTACGGCTTCTGGGTACCCCTTTGGTATCTTCTAACTCGAGACCATTGCATTGTCTGTTCTTCTTTGATTTACGGCTTCTGATTATCTCTGTGGTATCTTCTAACTCTAGACAATGGTGTTGTCTGTCCTTCTTTGATTTACGGCTTCTGATAATCCCTGTGGTATCTTCTAACTCTAGAACATTGTGTTGTCTGTCCTTCTTTGACTTACGGCTTCTGAGTATCCCTTTGGTATCTTCTAACTCTAGACCATTGTTTTGTCTGTCCTTCTTTGATTTACGGCTTCTGATTATACCTTTGGTATCTTCTAACTCTAGAACATTGTATTGTCTGTCTTTTGTCCATTGTGTTGACTGTCCTTTGATTTACGACTTCTGATTACCCCTTTGGTATCTTCTAGCTCTAGACCATTTTGTTGTCTGTCCTTCTTTGATTTACGGCTTCTGATTATCCCTTTGGTATCTTTTAACGCTAGAACATTGTATTGTCTGTCCTTCTTTGATTTACGGCTTCTGATTATCTCTGTGGTATCTTCTAACTCTAGAACATTGTATTGTCTATCCTTCTTTGACTTACGTCTTCTGAGTATCCCTTTGGTATCTTCTAACTCTAGACCATTGTGTTTTCTGTCCTTCTTTGATTTACGGCTTCTGATTATCCCTTTGGTATCTTCTAACTCTAGAACATTGCATTGTCTGTCTTTTGACCATTGTGTTGTCTCTCCTTCTTTGACTTACGGCTTCTGATTATCCCTTTGGTATCTTCTAACTCTAAAACATTGTATTGTCTGTCCTTCTTTGATTTACGGCTTCTGAGTACCCCTTTGGTATCTTCTAACTCTAGACCATTGCATTGTCTGTTCTTCTTTGATTTACGGCTTCTGATTATCTCTGTGGTATCTTCTAACTATAGGACATTGTATTTTCTGTACTTCTTAGATTTACGCCTTTTGAGTATCCCTTTGATATCTTCTAACTCTAGACCATTGTATGGTCTGTCCCTCTTTGATTTACAGCTTCTGAGTACCCCTTTGGTATCTTCTAACTCTAGACCATTGTGCTGTCTGTCCTTCTTTGATTTACGGCTTCTGATTATCCCTTTGGTATCTTTTAACTCTAGAACATTGTATTGTCTGTCTTTTGACCATTGTGTTGACTGTCCTTTGATTTACGGCTTCTGATTATCCCTTTGGTATCTTCTAACTCTACACCATTGTGTTGTCTGTCCTTCTTTGATTTACGGCTTCTGATTATCCCTTTGGTATCTTCCAACTCTAGAACATTGTATTGTCTCTCCTTCTTTGATTTACGGCTTCTGATTATCCCTTTGGTATCTTCTAACTCTAGAACATTGCATTGTCTGTCCTTCTTTGATTTACGCTTCTGAGTATCCCTTTGGTATTTTCTAACTCTAGACCATTGCATTGTCTGTTCTTCTTTGATTTACGGCTTCTGATTATCTCTGTGGTATCTTCTAAATCTAGAACATTTTATTGTCTGTCCTTCTTTGATTTACGCTTCTGAGTATCCCTTTGGTATCTTCTAACTCTAGACCATTGTATTGTCTGTCCTTCTTTGATTTACGGCTTCTGAGTACCCCTTTGGTATCTTCTAACTCTAGACCATTGCATTGTCTGTTCGTCTTTGATTTACGGCTTCTGATTATCTCTGTGGTATCTTCTAACTCTAGAATATTGTATTGTCTGTCCTTCTATGTTTTACGGCTTCTGAGTATCCCTTTGGTATCTTCTAACTCTAGACCATTGTGTTGTCTCTCCTTCTTTGATTTACGGCTTCTGATTATCCCTTTGGTATCTTCTAACTCTAGAACATTGTATTGTCTGTCTTTTGACCATTGTGTTGACCGTCCTTTGATTTACGGCTTCTGATTATCCCTTTGGTATCTTCTAACTCTAGAACATTGTATTGTCTCTCCTTCTTTGATTTACGGCTTCTGATTATTCCTTTGGTATCTTCTAACTCTAGAACATTGTATTGTCTGTTCTTCTTTGATTTACGGCTTCTGGGTACCCCTTTGGCATCTTCTAACTCTAGACCATTGTATTGTCTGTCCCTCTTTGATTTACGGCTTCAGAGTACCACTTTGGTATCTTCTAACTCTAGACCACTGTGTTGTCTGTCCTTCTTTGATTTACGGCTTCTGATTATCCCTTTGGTATCTTCTAACTCTAGAACATTGTATTGTCTGTCTTTTGACCATTGTGTTGACTGTCCTTTGATTTACGGCTTCTGATTACCCCTCTGGTATCTTCTAACTCTAGAGCATTGTGTTGTCTGTCCTTCTTTGATTTACGGCTTCTCATTATCCCTTTGGTATCTTCTAACTCTAGAACATTGTATTGTCTGTCTTTTGACCATTGTGTTGACTGTCCTTTGATTTACGGCTTCTGATTACCCCTTTGGTATCTTCTAACTCTAGACCATTGTGTTGTCTGTCCTTCTTTGATTTACGGCTTTCGATTATTCCTTTGGTATCTTCTAACTCTAGAACATTGCATTGTCTCTCCTTCTTTGATTTACGGCTTCTGATTATCCCTTTGGTATCTTCTAACTCTAGAACATTGCATTGTCTGTCCTTCTTTGATTTACGGCTTCTGAGTACCCCTTTGGTATTTTCTAACTCTAGATCATTGCATTGTCTGTTCTTCTTTGATTTACGTCTTCTGATTATCCCTGTGGTATCTTCTAACTCTAGAACATTTTATTGTCTGTCCTTCTTTGATTTACCGCTTCTGAGTATCCCTTTGGTATCTTCTAACTCTAGACCATTGTGTTGTCTCTCCTTCTTTGATTTACGGCTTCTGATTATCCCTTTGGTATCTTCTAACTCTAGAACATTGTATTGTCTGTCCTTCTTTGAATTACGGCTTCTGGGTATCCCTTTGGTATCTTCTAACTCTAGAAAATGTATTGTCTCTCCTTCTTTGATTTACGGCTTCTGATTATTCCTTTGGTATCTTCTAACTCTAGAACATTGTATTGTCTCTCCTTCTTTGATTTACGGCTTCTGATTATCCCTTTGGTATCTTCTAACTCTAGAACATTGCATTGTCTGTTCTTCTTTGATTTACGGCTTCTGAGTACCCATTTGGTATCTTCTAACTCTAGACCATTGCATTGTCTGTTCTTCTTTGATTTACGGCTTCTGATTATCTCTGTGGTATCTTCTAACTCTAGAACATTTTATTGTCTGTCCTTCTTTGATTTACGGCTTCTGAGTATCCCTTTGGTATCTTCTAACTCTAGACCATTGTATTGTCTGTCCTTCTTTGATTTACCGCTTCTGATTATTCCTTTGGTATCTTCTAACTCTAGAACATTTTATTGTCTGTCCTTCTTTGATTTACGGCTTCTGAGTATCCCTTTGGTATCTTCTAACTCTAGACCATTGTATTGTCTGTCCTTCTTTGATTTACGGCTTCTGATTATCTCTGTGGTATCTTCTAACTCTAGAACATTGTATTGTCTGTCCTTCTTTGTTTTACGGCTTCTGATTATATCTGTGGTATCTTCTAACTCTAGAACATTGTATTGTCTGTCCTTCTTTGATTTACGGCTTCTGATTATCCCTTTGGTATCTTCTAACTCTAGAACATTGTATTGTCTGTCCTTCTTTGAATTACGGCTTCTGGGTATCCCTTTGGTATCTTCTAACTCTAGAACATTGTATTGTCTCTCCTTCTTTGATTTACGGCTTCTGATTATTCCTTTGGTATCTTCTAACTCTAGAACATTGTATTGTCTGTCCTTCTTTGATTTACGGCTTCTGGGTACCCCTTTGGTATCTTCTAACTCGAGACCATTGCATTGTCTGTTCTTCTTTGATTTACGGCTTCTGATTATCTATGTGGTATCTTCTAACTCTAGGACATTGTATTTTCTGTCCTTCTTAGATTTACGCCTTCTGAGTATCTCTTTGGTATCTTCTAACTCTAGACCATTGTATTGTCTGTCCCTCTTTGATTTACGGCTTCTGATTATTCCTTTGGTATCTTCTAACTCTAGAACATTGTATTGTCTGTCTTTTGACCATTGTGTTGACTGTCCTTTGATTTACGGCTTCTGATTACCCCTTTGGTATCTTCTAACTCTAGATCATTGTGTTGTCTGTCCTTCTTTGATTTACGGCTTCTGATTATTCCTTTGGTATCTTCTAACTCTAGAACATTGTATTGTCTCTCCTTCTTTGATTTACGGCTTCTGATTATCCCTTTGGTATCTTCTAACTCTAGAACATTGCATTGTCTGTTCTTCTTTGATTTACGGCTTCTGAGTACCCATTTGGTATCTTCTAACTCTAGACCATTGCATTGTCTGTTCTTCTTTGATTTACGGCTTCTGATTATCTCTGTGGTATCTTCTAACTCTAGAACATTTTATTGTCTGTCCTTCTTTGATTTACGGCTTCTGAGTATCCCTTTGGTATCTTCTATCTCTAGACCATTGTATTGTGTGTCCTTCTTTGATTTACCGCTTCTGATTATTCCTTTGGTATCTTCTAACTCTAGAACATTTTATTGTCTGTCCTTCTTTGATTTACGGCTTCTGAGTATCCCTTTGGTATCTTCTAACTCTAGACCATTGTATTGTCTGTCCTTCTTTGATTTACGGCTTCTGATTATCTCTGTGGTATCTTCTAACTCTAGAACATTGTATTGTCTGTCCTTCTTTGTTTTACGGCTTCTGAGTATCCCTTTGGTATCTTCTAACTCTAGACCATTGTGCTGTCTCTCCTTCTTTGATTTACGGCTTCTGATTATCCCTTTGGTATCTTCTAACTCTAGAACATTGTATTGTCTGTCTTGTGACCATTGTGTTGACTGTCCTTTGATTTACGGCTTCTGATTACCCCTTTGGTATCTTCTAACTCTAGACCATTGTGTTGTCTGTCCTTCTTTGATTTACGGCTTCTGATTATCCCTTTGGTATCTTCTAACTCTAGAACATTGTATTGTCTCTTCTTCTTTGATTTACCGCTTCTGATTATCCCTTTGGTATCTTCTAACTCTAGAACATTGTATTGTTTGTCCTTCTTTGATTTACGGCTTCTGAGTATCCCTTTGGTATCTTCTAACTCTACACCATTGTATTGTCTGTCCTTCTTTGATTTACGGCTTCTGAGTACCCCTTTGGTATCTTCTAACTCTAGACCATTGCATTGTCTATTCTTCTTTGATTTACGGCTTCTGATTATCTCTGTGGTATCTTCTAACTCTAGAACATTGTATTGTCTGTCCTTCTTTGATTTACGGCTTCTGGGTACCCCTTTGGTATCTTCTAACTCGAGACCATTGCATTGTCTATTCTTCTTTGATTTACGGCTTCTGATTATCTATGTGGTATCTTCTAACTCTAGGACATTGTATTTTCTGTCCTTCTTAGATTTACGCCTTCTGAGTATCTCTTTGGTATCTTCTAACTCTAGACCATTGTATTGTCTGTCCCTCTTTGATTTACGGCTTCTGAGTACCCCTTTGGTATCTTCTAACTCTAGATCATTGTGTTGTCTGTCCTTCTTTGATTTACGGCTTCTGATTATTCCTTTGGTATCTTCTAACTCTAGAACATTGCATTGTCTGTCTTTTGACCATTGTGTTGACTGTCCTTTGATTTACGGCTTCTGATTACCCCTTTGGTATCTTCTAACTCTAGATCATTGTGTTGTCTGTCCTTCTTTGATTTACGGCTTCTGATTATTCCTTTGGTATCTTCTAACTCTAGAACATTGTATTGTCTCTCCTTCTTTGATTTACGGCTTCTGATTATCCCTTTGGTATCTTCTAACTCTAGAACATTGCATTGTCTGTTCTTCTTTGATTTACGGCTTCTGAGTACCCATTTGGTATCTTCTAACTCTAGACCATTGCTTTGTCTGTTCTTCTTTGATTTACGGCTTCTGATTATCTCTGTGGTATCTTCTAACTCTAGAACATTTTATTGTCTGCCCTTCTTTGATTTACGGCTTCTGAGTATCCCTTTGGTATCTTCTAACTCTAGACCATTGCATTGTCTGTCCTTCTTTGATTTACCGCTTCTGATTATTCCTTTGGTATCTTCTAACTCTAGAACATTTTATTGTCTGTCCTTCTTTGATTTACGGCTTCTGAGTATCCCTTTGGTATCTTCTAACTCTAGACCATTGTATTGTCTGTCCTTCTTTGATTTACGGCTTCTGATTATCTCTGTGGTATCTTCTAACTCTAGAACATTGTATTGTCTGTCCTTCTTTGATTTACCGCTTCTGAGTATCCCTTTGGTATCTTCTAACTCTAGACCATTGTGTTGTCTCTCCTTCTTTGATTTACGGCTTCTGATTATCCCTTTGGTATCTTCTAACTCTAGAACATTGTATTGTCTGTCCTTCTTTGAATTACGGCTTCTGGGTATCCCTTTGGTATCTTCTAACTCTAGAAAATGTATTGTCTCTCCTTCTTTGATTTACGGCTTCTGATTATTCCTTTGGTATCTTCTAACTCTAGAACATTGTATTGTCTCTCCTTCTTTGATTTACGGCTTCTGATTATCCCTTTGGTATCTTCTAACTCTAGAACATTGCATGGTCTGTTCTTCTTTGATTTACGGCTTCTGAGTACCCATTTGGTATCTTCTAACTCTAGACCATTGCATTGTCTGTTCTTCTTTGATTTACGGCTTCTGATTATCTCTGTGGTATCTTCTAACTCTAGAACATTTTATTGTCTGTCCTTCTTTGATTTACGGCTTCTGAGTATCCCTTTGGTATCTTCTAACTCTAGACCATTGTATTGTCTGTCCTTCTTTGATTTACCGCTTCTGATTATTCCTTTGGTATCTTCTAACTCTAGAACATTTTATTGTCTGTCCTTCTTTGATTTACGGCTTCTGAGTATCCCTTTGGTATCTTCTAACTCTAGACCATTGTATTGTCTGTCCTTCTTTGATTTACGGCTTCTGATTATCTCTGTGGTATCTTCTAACTCTAGAACATTGTATTGTCTGTCCTTCTTTGTTTTACGGCTTCTGATTATATCTGTGGTATCTTCTAACTCTAGAACATTGTATTGTCTGTCCTTCTTTGATTTACGGCTTCTGTTTATCCCTTTGGTATCTTCTAACTCTAGAACATTGTATTGTCTGTCCTTCTTTGAATTACGGCTTCTGGGTATCCCTTTGGTATCTTCTAACTCTAGAACATTGTATTGTCTCTCCTTCTTTGATTTACGGCTTCTGATTATTCCTTTGGTATCTTCTAACTCTAGAACATTGTATTGTCTGTCCTTCTTTGATTTACGGCTTCTGGGTACCCCTTTGGTATCTTCTAACTCGAGACCATTGCATTGTCTGTTCTTCTTTGATTTACGGCTTCTGATTATCTATGTGGTATCTTCTAACTCTAGGACATTGTATTTTCTGTCCTTCTTAGATTTACGCCTTCTGAGTATCTCTTTGGTATCTTCTAACTCTAGACCATTGTATTGTCTGTCCCTCTTTGATTTACGGCTTCTGATTATTCCTTTGGTATCTTCTAACTCTAGAACATTGTATTGTCTGTCTTTTGACCATTGTGTTGACTGTCCTTTGATTTACGGCTTCTGATTACCCCTTTGGTATCTTCTAACTCTAGATCATTGTGTTGTCTGTCCTTCTTTGATTTACGGCTTCTGATTATTCCTTTGGTATCTTCTAACTCTAGAACATTGTATTGTCTCTCCTTCTTTGATTTACGGCTTCTGATTATCCCTTTGGTATCTTCTAACTCTAGAACATTGCATTGTCTGTTCTTCTTTGATTTACGGCTTCTGAGTACCCATTTGGTATCTTCTAACTCTAGACCATTGCATTGTCTGTTCTTCTTTGATTTACGGCTTCTGATTATCTCTGTGGTATCTTCTAACTCTAGAACATTTTATTGTCTGTCCTTCTTTGATTTACGGCTTCTGAGTATCCCTTTGGTATCTTCTAACTCTAGACCATTGTATTGTCTGTCCTTCTTTGATTTACCGCTTCTGATTATTCCTTTGGTATCTTCTAACTCTAGAACATTTTATTGTCTGTCCTTCTTTGATTTACGGCTTCTGAGTATCCCTTTGGTATCTTCTAACTCTAGACCATTGTATTGTCTGTCCTTCTTTGATTTACGGCTTCTGATTATCTCTGTGGTATCTTCTAACTCTAGAACATTGTATTGTCTGTCCTTCTTTGTTTTACGGCTTCTGAGTATCCCTTTGGTATCTTCTAACTCTAGACCATTGTGCTGTCTCTCCTTCTTTGATTTACGGCTTCTGATTATCCCTTTGGTATCTTCTAACTCTAGAACATTGTATTGTCTGTCTTGTGACCATTGTGTTGACTGTCCTTTGATTTACGGCTTCTGATTACCCCTTTGGTATCTTCTAACTCTAGACCATTGTGTTGTCTGTCCTTCTTTGATTTACGGCTTCTGATTATCCCTTTGGTATCTTCTAACTCTAGAACATTGTATTGTCTCTTCTTCTTTGATTTACCGCTTCTGATTATCCCTTTGGTATCTTCTAACTCTAGAACATTGTATTGTTTGTCCTTCTTTGATTTACGGCTTCTGAGTATCCCTTTGGTATCTTCTAACTCTACACCATTGTATTGTCTGTCCTTCTTTGATTTACGGCTTCTGAGTACCCCTTTGGTATCTTCTAACTTTAGACCATTGCATTGTCTGTTCTTCTTTGATTTACGGCTTCTGATTATCTATGTGGTATCTTCTAACTCTAGGACATTGTATTTTCTGTCCTTCTTAGATTTACGCCTTCTGAGTATCTCTTTGGTATCTTCTAACTCTAGACCATTGTATTGTCTGTCCCTCTTTGATTTACGGCTTCTGAGTACCCCTTTGGTATCTTCTAACTCTAGATCATTGTGTTGTCTGTCCTTCTTTGATTTACGGCTTCTGATTATTCCTTTGGTATCTTCTAACTCTAGAACATTGCATTGTCTGTCTTTTGACCATTGTGTTGACTGTCCTTTGATTTACGGCTTCTGATTACCCCTTTGGTATCTTCTAACTCTAGATCATTGTGTTGTCTGTCCTTCTTTGATTTACGGCTTCTGATTATTCCTTTGGTATCTTCTAACTCTAGAACATTGTATTGTCTCTCCTTCTTTGATTTACGGCTTCTGATTATCCCTTTGGTATCTTCTAACTCTAGAACATTGCATTGTCTGTTCTTCTTTGATTTACGGCTTCTGAGTACCCATTTGGTATCTTCTAACTCTAGACCATTGCTTTGTCTGTTCTTCTTTGATTTACGGCTTCTGATTATCTCTGTGGTATCTTCTAACTCTAGAACATTTTATTGTCTGCCCTTCTTTGATTTACGGCTTCTGAGTATCCCTTTGGTATCTTCTAACTCTAGACCATTGCATTGTCTGTCCTTCTTTGATTTACCGCTTCTGATTATTCCTTTGGTATCTTCTAACTCTAGAACATTTTATTGTCTGTCCTTCTTTGATTTACGCTTCTGAGTATCCCTTTGGTATCTTCTAACTCTAGACCATTGTATTGTCTGTCCTTCTTTGATTTACGGCTTCTGATTATCTCTGTGGTATCTTCTAACTCTAGAACATTGTATTGTCTGTCCTTCTTTGTTTTACGGCTTCTGAGTATCCCTTTGGTATCTTCTAACTCTAGACCATTGTGTTGTCTCTCCTTCTTTGATTTACGGCTTCTGATTATCCCTTTGGTTGTATTGTCTGTCTTTTGACCATTGTGTTGACTGTCCTTTGATTTACGGCTTCTGATTACCCCTTTGGTATCTTCTAACTCTAGAACATTGTATTGTCTCTTCTTCTTTGATTTACGGCTTCTGATTATCCCTTTGGTATCTTCTAACTCTAGAACATTGTATTGTTTGTCCTTCTTTGATTTACGGCTTCTGAGTATCCCTTTGGTATCTTCTAACTCTACACCATTGTATTGTCTGTCCTTCTTTGATTTACGGCTTCTGAGTACCCCTTTGGTATCTTCTAACTCTAGACCATTGCATTGTCTATTCTTCTTTGATTTACGGCTTCTGATTATCTCTGTGGTATCTTCTAACTCTAGAACATTGTATTGTCTGTCCTTCTTTGATTTACAGCTTCTGATTATTCCTTTGGTATCTTCTAACTCTAGAACATTGTATTGTCTCTCCTTCTTTGACTTACGGCTTCTGATTATTCCTTTGGTATCTTCTAATTCTAGAACATTGTATTGTCTGTCCTTCTTTGATTTACGGCTTCTGGGTACCCCTTTGGTATCTTCTAACTCGAGACCATTGCATTTTCTGTTCTTCTTTGATTTACGGCTTCTGATTATCTCTGTGGTATCTTCTAACTCTAGACAATGGTGTTGTCTGTCCTTCTTTGATTTACGGCTTCTGATAATCCCTGTGGTATCTTCTAACTCTAGAACATTGTGTTGTCTGTCCTTCTTTGACTTACGGCTTCTGAGTATCCCTTTGGTATCTTCTAACTCTAGACCATTGTGTTGTCTGTCCTTCTTTGATTTACGGCTTCTGATTATACCTTTGGTATCTTCTAACTCTAGAACATTGTATTGTCTGTCTTTTGTCCATTGTGTTGACTGTCCTTTGATTTACGACTTCTGATTACCCCTTTGGTATCTTCTAGCTCTAGACCATCGTGTTGTCTGTCCTTCTTTGATTTACGGCTTCTGATTATCCCTTTGGTATCTTTTAACGCTAGAACATTGTATTGTCTGTCCTTCTTTGATTTACGGCTTCTGATTATCTCTGTGGTATCTTCTAACTCTAGAACATTGTATTGTCTATCCTTCTGTGACTTACGTCTTCTGAGTATCCCTTTGGTATCTTCTAACTCTAGACCATTGTGTTTTCTGTCCTTCTTTGATTTACGGCTTCTGATTATCCCTTTGATATCTTCTAACTCTAGAACATTGCATTGTCTGTCTTTTGACCATTGTGTTGTCTCTCCTTCTTTGACTTACGGCTTCTGATTATCCCTTTGGTATCTTCTAACTCTAAAACATTGTATTGTCTGTCCTTCTTTGATTTACGGCTTCTGAGTACCCCTTTGGTATCTTCTAACTCTAGACCATTGCATTGTCTGTTCTTCTTTGATTTACGGCTTCTGATTATCTCTGTGGTATCTTCTAACTCTAGGACATTGTATTTTCTGTCCTTCTTAGATTTACGCCTTCTGAGTATCCCTTTGGTATCTTCTAACTCTAGACCATTGTATGGTCTGTCCCTCTTTGATTTACGGCTTCTGAGTACCCCTTTGGTATCTTCTAACTCTAGACCATTGTGTTGTCTGTCCTTCTTTGATTTACGGCTTCTGATTATCCCTTTGGTATCTTTTAACTCTAGAACATTGTATTGTCTGTCTTTTGACCATTGTGTTGACTGTCCTTTGATTTACGGCTTCTGATTATCCCTTTGGTATCTTCTAACTCTACACCATTGTGTTGTCTGTCCTTCTTTGATTTACGGCTTCTGATTATCCCTTTGGTATCTTCTAACTCTAGAACATTGTATTGTCTCTCCTTCTTTGATTTACGGCTTCTGATTATCCCTTTGGTATCTTCTAACTCTAGAACATTGCATTGTCTGTCCTTCTTTGATTTACGCTTCTGAGTACCCCTTTGGTATCTTCTAACTCTAGACCATTGCATTGTCTGTTCTTCTTTGATTTACGGCTTCTGATTATCTCTGTGGTATCTTCTAACTCTAGAACATTTTATTGTCTGTCCTTCTTTGATTTACGGCTTTTGAGTATCCCTTTGGTATCTTCTAACTCTAGACCATTGTATTGTCTGTCCTTCTTTGATTTACCGCTTCTGATTATTCCTTTGGTATCTTCTAACTCTAGAACATTTTATTGTCTGTCCTTCTTTGATTTACGGCTTCTGAGTATCCCTTTGGTATCTTCTAACTCTAGACCATTGTATTGTCTGTCCTTCTTTGATTTACGGCTTCTGATTATCTCTATGGTATCTTCTAACTCTAGAACATTGTATTGTCTGTCCTTCTTTGTTTTACGGCTTCTGAGTATCCCTTTGGTATCTTCTAACTCTAGACCATTGTGTTGTCTCTCCTTCTTTGATTTACGGCTTCTGATTATCCCTTTGGTATCTTCTAACTCTAGAACATTGTATTGTCTGTCTTTTGACCATTGTGTTGACTGTCCTTTGATTTACGGCTTCTGATTACCCCTTTGGTATCTTCTAACTCTAGACCATTGTGTTGTCTGTCCTTCTTTGATTTACGGCTTCTGATTATCCCTTTGGTATCTTCTAACTCTAGAACATTGTATTGTCTCTTCTTCTTTGATTTACCGCTTCTGATTATCCCTTTGGTATCTTCTTACTCTAGAACATTGTATTGTTTGTCCTTCTTTGATTTACGGCTTCTGAGTATCCCTTTGGCATCTTCTAACTCTACACCATTGTATTGTCTGTCCTTCCTTGATTTACCCTTCTGAGTACCCCTTTGGTATCTTCTAACTCTAGACCATTGTATTGTCTGTCCTTCTTTGATTTACGGCTTCTGATTATTCCTTTGGTATCTTCTAACTCTAGAACATTGTATTGTCTGTCCTTCTTTGATTTACGGCTACTGGGTACCCCTTTGGTATCTTCTAACTCGAGACCATTGCATTGTCTGTTCTTCTTTGATTTACGGCTTCTGATTATCTATGTGGTATCTTCTAACTCTAGGACATTGTATTTTCTGTCCTTCTTAGATTTACGCCTTCTGAGTATCCCTTTGGTATATTCTAACTCTAGACCATTGTATTGTCTGTCCCTCTTTGATTTACGGCTTCTGGGTACCCCTTTGGTATCTTCTAACTCTAGATCATTGTGTTGTCTGTCCTTCTTTGATTTACGGCTTCTGATTATTCCTTTGGTATCTTCTAACTCTAGAACATTGTATTGTCTGTCTTTTGACCATTGTGTTGACTGTCCTTTGATTTACGGCTTCTGATTACCCCTTTGGTATCTTCTAACTCTAGATCATTGTGTTGTCTATCCTTCTTTGATTTACGGCTTCTGATTATTCCTTTGGTATCTTCTAACTCTAGAACATTGTATTGTCTCTCCTTCTTTGATTTACGGCTTCTGATTATCCCTTTGGTATCTTCTAACTCTAGAACATTGCATTGTCTGTTCTTCTTTGATTTACGGCTTCTGAGTACCCATTTGGTATCTTCTAACTCTAGACCATTGCATTGTCTGTTCTTCTTTGATTTACGGCTTCTGATTATCTCTGTGGTATCTTCTAACTCTAGAACATTTTATTGTCTGTCCTTCTTTGATTTACGGCTTCTGAGTATCCCTTTGGTATCTTCTAACTCTAGACCATTGTATTGTCTGTCCTTCTTTGATTTACCGCTTCTGATTATTCCTTTGGTATCTTCTAACTCTAGAACATTTTATTGTCTGTCCTTCTTTGATTTACGGCTTCTGAGTATCCCTTTGGTATCTTCTAACTCTAGACCATTGTATTGTCTGTCCTTCTTTGATTTACGGCTTCTGATTATCTCTGTGGTATCTTCTAACTCTTGAACATTGTATTGTCAGTCCTTCTTTGTTTTACGGCTTCTGAGTATCCCTTTGGTATCTTCTAACTCTAGACCATTGTGTTGTCTCTCCTTCTTTGATTTACGGCTTCTGATTATCCCTTTGGTATCTTCTAACTCTAGAACATTGTATTGTCTGTCTTTTGACCATTGTGTTGACTGTCCTTTGATTTACGGCTTCTGATTACCCCTTTGGTATCTTCTAACTCTAGACCATTGTGTTGTCTGTCCTTCTTTGATTTACGGCTTCTGATTATCCCTTTGGTATCTTCTAACTCTAGAACATTGTATTGTCTCTTCTTCTTTGATTTACCGCTTCTGATTATCCCTTTGGTATCTTCTTACTCTAGAAAATTGTATTGTTTGTCCTTCTTTGATTTACGGCTTCTGAGTATCCCTTTGGTATCTTATAACTCTACACCATTGTATTGTCTGTCCTTCTTTGATTTACGCTTCTGAGTACCCCTTTGCTATCTTCTAACTCTAGACCATTGCATTGTCTATTCTTCTTTGATTTACGGCTTCTGATTATCTCTGTGGTATCTTCTAACTCTAGAACATTGTATTGTCTGTCCTTCTTTGATTTACGGCTTCTGATTATTCCTTTGGTATCTTCTAACTCTAGAACATTGTATTGTCTCTCCTTCTTTGATTTACGGCTTCTGATTATTCCTTTGGTATCTTCTAACTCTAGAACATTGTATTGTCTGTCCTTCTTTGATTTACGGCTTCTGGGTACCCCTTTGGTATCTTCTAACTAGAGATAATTGCATTGTCTGTTCTTCTTTGATTTACGGCTTCTGATTATCTATGTGGTATCTTCTAACTCTAGGACATTGTATTTTCTGTCCTTCTTAGATTTACGCCTTCTGAGTATCCCTTTGGTATCTTCTAACTCTAGACCATTGTATTGTCTCTCCCTCTTTGATTTACGGCATCTGAGTACCCCTTTGGTTTCTTCTAACTCTAGATCATTGTGTTGTCTGTCCTTCTTTGATTTACGGCTTCTGATTATTCCTTTGGTATCTTCTAACTCTAGAACATTGTATTGTCTGTCTTTTGACCATTGTGTTGACTGTCCTTTGATTTACGGCTTCTGATTACCCCTTTGGTATCTTCTAACTCTAGATCATTGTGTTGTCTGTCCTTCTTTGATTTACGGCTTCTGATTATTCCTTTGGTATCTTCTAACTCTAGAACATTGTATTGTCTCTCCTTCTTTGATTTACGGCTTCTGATTATCCCTTTGGTATCTTCTAACTCTAGAACATTGCATTGTCTGTTCTTCTTTGATTTACGGCTTCTGAGTACCCCTTTGGTATCTTCTAACTCTAGACCATTGCATTGTCTGTTCTTCTTTGATTTACGGCTTCTGATTATCTCTGTGGTATCTTCTAACTCTAGAACATTGTATTGTCTGTCCTTCTTTGAATTACGGCTTCTGGGTATCCCTTTGGTATCTTCTAACTCTAGAACATTGTATTGTCTCTCCTTCTTTGATTTACGGCTTCTGATTATTCCTTTGGTATCTTCTAACTCTAGAACATTGTATTGTCTGTCCTTCTTTGATTTACGGCTTCTGGGTACCCCTTTGGTATCTTCTAACACGAGACCATTGCATTGTCTGTCCTTCTTTGATTTACGGCTTCTGAGTACCCCTTTGGTATCTTCTAACTCTAGACCATTGCATTGTCTGTTCGTCTTTGATTTACGGCTTCTGATTATCTCTGTGGTATCTTCTAACTCTAGAACATTGTATTGTCTGTCCTTCTATGTTTTACGGCTTCTGAGTATCCCTTTGGTATCTTCTAACTCTAGACCATTGTGTTGTCTCTCCTTCTTTGATTTACGGCTTCTGATTATCCCTTTGGTATCCTCTAACTCTAGAACATTGTATTGTCTGTCTTTTGACCATTGTGTTGACCGTCCTTTGATTTACGGCTTCTGATTATCCCTTTGGTATCTTCTAACTCTAGAACATTGTATTGTCTCTCCTTCTTTGATTTACGGCTTCTGATTATTCCTTTGGTATCTTCTAACTCTAGAACATTGTATTGTCTGTCCTTCTTTGATTTACGGCTTCTGGGTACCCCTTTGATATCTTCTAACTCTAGACCATTGTATTGTCTGTCCCTCTTTGATTTACGGCTTCAGAGTACCACTTTGGTATCTTCTAACTCTAGACCATTGTGTTGTCTGTCCTTCTTTGATTTACGGCTTCTGATTACCCCTTTGGTATCTTC
This sequence comes from Bathymodiolus brooksi, assembly GCA_963680875.1. Classification (NCBI taxonomy): domain Eukaryota; kingdom Metazoa; phylum Mollusca; class Bivalvia; order Mytilida; family Modiolidae; genus Bathymodiolus; species Bathymodiolus brooksi. Next base: position 19,546,041 of record OY804582.1, on the reverse strand, counting down.
TAACTCTAGACCATTGTGTTGACTGTCCTTTGATTTACGGCTTCTGATTACCCCTTTGGTATCTTCTAACTCTAGACCATTCTGTTGTCTGTCTTTCTTTGATTTACGGCTTTCGATTATTCCTTTGGTATCTTCTAACTCTAGAACATTGCATTGTCTCTCCTTCTTTGATTTACGGCTTCTGATTATCCCTTTGGTATCTTCTAACTCTAGAACATTGCATTGTCTGTCCTTCTTTGATTTACGGCTTCTGAGTACCCCTTTGGTATCTTCTAACTCTAGACCATTGCATTGTCTGTTCTTCTTAGATTTACGTCTTCTGATTATCCCTGTGGTATCTTCTAACTCTAGAACATTTTATTGTCTGTCCTTCTTTGATTTACGGCTTCTGAGTACCCCTTTGGTATCTTCTAACTCTAGACCATTGCATTGTCTGTTCTTCTTTGATTTACGTCTTCTGATTATCCCTGTGGTATCTTCTAACTCTAGACCATTGTGTTGTCTCTCCTTCTTTGATTTACGGCTTCTGATTATCCCTTTGGTATCTTCTAACTCTATAACATTGTATTGTCTGTCTTTTGACCATTGTGTTGACCGTCCTTTGATTCACGGCTTCTGATTACCCCTTTGGTATCTTCTAACTCTAGACCATTGTGTTGTCTGTCCTTCTTTGATTTACCGCTTCTGATTATCCCTTTGGTATCTTCTAACTCTAGAACATTGTATTGTCTCTCCTTCTTTGATTTACGCTTCTGATTATCCCTTTGGTATCTTCTAACTCTAGAACATTGTATTGTCTGTCATTCTTTGATTTACGGCTTCTGAGTACCCCTTTGGTATCTTCTAACTTTAGACCATTGCATTGTCTATTCTTCTTTGATTTACGGCTTCTGATTATCTCTGTGGTATCTTCTAACTCTAGAACATTGTATTGTCTGTCCTTCTTTGAATTACGGCTTCTGGGTATCCCTTTGGTATCTTCTAACTCTAGAACATTGTATTGTCTCTCCTTCTTTGATTTACGGCTTCTGATTATTCCTTTGGTATCTTCTAACTCTAGACCATTGTGTTGTCTGTCCTTCTTTGATTTACCGCTTCTGATTATCCCTTTGGTATCTTCTAACTCTAGAACATTGTATTGTCTCTCCTTCTTTGATTTACGCTTCTGATTATCCCTTTGGTATCTTCTAACTCTAGAACATTGTATTGTCTGTCATTCTTTGATTTACGGCTTCTGAGTACCCCTTTGGTATCTTCTAACTTTAGACCATTGCATTGTCTATTCTTCTTTGATTTACTGCTTCTGATTATCTATGTGGTATCTTCTAACTCTAGGACATTGTATTTTCTGTCCTTCTTTGATTTACGCCTTCTGAGTATCCCTTTGGTATCTTCTAACTCTAGACCATTGTATTGTCTGTCCCTCTTTGATTTACGGCTTCTGAGTACCCCTTTGGTATCTTCTAACTCTAGATCATTGTGTTGTCTGTCCTTCTTTGATTTACGGCTTCTGATTATTCCTTTGGTATATTCTAACTCTAGAACATTGTATTGTCTGTCTTTTGACCATTGTGTTGACTGTCCTTTGATTTACGGCTTCTGATTACCCCTTTGGTATCTTCTAACTCTAGATCATTGTGTTGTCTATCCTTCTTTGATTTACGGCTTCTGATTATTCCTTTGGTATCTTCTAACTCTAGAACATTGTATTGTCTCTCCTTCTTTGATTTACGGCTTCTGATTATCCCTTTGGTATCTTCTAACTCTAGAACATTGCATTGTCTGTTCTTCTTTGATTTACGGCTTCTGAGTACCCATTTGGTATCTTCTAACTCTAGACCATTGCATTGTCTGTTCTTCTTTGATTTACGGCTTCTGATTATCTCTGTGGTATCTTCTAACTCTAGAACATTTTATTGTCTGTCCTTCTTTGATTTACGGCTTTTGAGTATCCCTTTGGTATCTTCTAACTCTAGACCATTGTATTGTCTGTCCTTCTTTGATTTACCGCTTCTGATTATTCCTTTGGTATCTTCTAACTCTAGAACATTTTATTGTCTGTCCTTCTTTGATTTACGGCTTCTGAGTATCCCTTTGGTATCTTCTAACTCTAGACCATTGTATTGTCTGTCCTTCTTTGATTTACGGCTTCTGATTATCTCTGTGGTATCTTCTAACTCTAGAACATTGTATTGTCTGTCCTTCTTTGTTTTACGGCTTCTGAGTATCCCTTTGGTATCTTCTAACTCTAGACCATTGTGTTGTCTCTCCTTCTTTGATTTACGGCTTCTGATTATCCCTTTGGTATCTTCTAACTCTAGAACATTGTATTGTCTGTCTTTTGACCATTGTGTTGACTGTCCTTTGATTTACGGCTTCTGATTACCCCTTTGGTATCTTCTAACTCTAGACCATTGTGTTGTCTGTCCTTCTTTGATTTACGGCTTCTGATTATCCCTTTGGTATCTTCTAACTCTAGAACATTGTATTGTCTCTTCTTCTTTGATTTACCGCTTCTGATTATCCCTTTGGTATCTTCTTACTCTAGAACATTGTATTGTTTGTCCTTCTTTGATTTACGGCTTCTGAGTATCCCTTTGGTATCTTCTAACTCTACACCATTGTATTGTCTGTCCTTCTTTGATTTACCCTTCTGAGTACCCCTTTGGTATCTTCTAACTCTAGACCATTGCATTGTCTATTCTTCTTTGATTTACGGCTTCTGATTATCTCTGTTGTATCTTCTAACTCTAGAACATTGTATTGTCTGTCCTTCTTTGATTTACGGCTTCTGATTATTCCTTTGGTATCTTCTAACTCTAGAACATTGTATTGTCTCTCCTTCTTTGATTTACGGCTTCTGATTATTCCTTTGGTATCTTCTAACTCTAGAACATTGTATTGTCTGTCCTTCTTTGATTTACGGCTTCTGATTATCCCTTTGGTATCTTCTAACTCTAGAACATTGTATTGTCTGTCTTTTGACCATTGTGTTGACTGTCCTTTGATTTACGGCTTCTGATTACCCCTTTGGTATCTTCTAACTCTAGACCATTGTGTTGTCTGTCCTTCTTTGATTTACGGCTTCTGATTATCCCTTTGGTATCTTCTAACTCTAGAACATTGTATTGTCTCTCCTTCTTTGATTTACCGCTTCTGATTATCCCTTTGGTATCTTCTAACTCTAGAACATGGTATTGTTTGTCCTTCTTTGATTTACGGCTTCTGAGTATCCCTTTGGTATCTTCTAACTCTAGAACATTGTATTGTCTGTCGTTCTTTGATTTACGGCTTCTGAGTACCCCTTTGGTATCTTCTAACTCTAGACCATTGCATTGTCTATTCTTCTTTGATTTACGCTTCTGATTATCTCTGTGGTATCTTCTAACTCTAGAACATTGTATTGTCTGTCCTTCTTTGAATTACGGCTTATGGGTATCCCTTTGGTATCTTCTAACTCTAGACCATTGTGTTGTCTGTCCTTCTTTGATTTACGGCTTCTGATTATCCCTTTGGTATCTTCTAGCTCTAGAACATTGTATTGTCTGTGTTTTGACCATTGTTTTGTCTGTCCTTTGATTTACGGCTTCTGATTATCCCTTTGGTATCTTCTAACTCTAGAACATTGTATTGTCTCTCCTTCTTTGATTTACGGCTTCTGAATATTCCTTTGGTATCTTCTAACTCTAGAACATTGCATTGTCTCTCCTTCTTTGATTTACGGCTTCTGTGTACCCCTTTGGTATCTTCTAACTCTAGACCATTGCATTGTCTGTTCTTCTTTGATTTACGGCTTCTGAATATCTCTGTGGTATCTTCTAACTCTAGAACATTGTATTGTCTATCCTTCTTTGAATTACGGCTTCTGAGTATCCCTTTGGAATCTTCTACCTCTAGACCATTGCATTGCCTGTTCTTCTTTGATTTACGGCTTCTGATTATCTCTGTGGTATCTTCTAACTCTAGACAATTGTGTTGTCTCTCCTTCTTTGATTTACGGCTTCTGATTATCCCTTTGGTATCTTCTAACTCTAGAACATTGTATTGTCTGTCCTTCTTTGACTTACGCTTCTGAGTATCCCTTTGGTATCTTCTAACTCTAGACCATTGTGTTGTCTGTCCTTCTTTGATTTACGGCTTCTGATTATCCCTTTGGTATCTTCTAACTCTAAAACATTGTATTGTCTTTCTTTTGACCATTGTGTTGACTGTCCTCTGATTTACGGCTTCTGATTACCCCTTTGGTATCTTCTAACTCTAGAACATTGTATTGTCTGGCTTTTGACCATTGTGTTGACTGTCCTTTGATTTACGGCTTCTGAATACCCCTTTGGTATCTTCTAACTCTAGAACATTGTATTGTCTCTCCTTCTTTGATATACGGCTTCTGGGTACCCCTTTGGTATCTTCTAACTCTAGACATTGCATTGGCTGTTCTTCTTTGATTTACGGCTTCTGAATATCTCTGTGATATCTTCTAACTCTAGAACATTGTATTGTCTGTCCTTCTTTGATTTACGCTTCTGATTATCTCTGTGGTATCTTCTAACTCTAGAACATTTCATTGTCTGTCCTTCTTTGATTTACGGCTTCTGAGTATCCCTTTGGTATCTTCTAACTCTAGACCATTGTATTGTCTGTCCTTCTTTGATTTACCGCTTCTGATTATTCCTTTGGTATCTTCTAACTCTAGAACATTTTATTGTCTGTCCTTCTTTGATTTACGGCTTCTGAGTATCCCTTTGGTATCTTCTAACTCTAGACCATTGTATTGTCTGTCCTTCTTTGATTTACGGCTTCTGATTATCTCTGTGGTATCTTCTAACTCTAGAACATTGTATTGTCTGTCCTTCTTTGTTTTACGGCTTCTGAGTATCCCTTTGGTATCTTCTAACTCTAGACTATTGTGTTGTCTGTCCTTCTTTGATTTACGGCTTCTGATTATCCCTTTGGTATCTTCTAACTCTAAAACATTGTATTGTCTGTCTTTTGACCATTGTGTTGACTGTCCTCTGATTTACGGCTTCTGATTACCCCTTTGGTATCTTCTAACTCTAGAGCATTGTATTGTCTGCCTTTTGACCATTGTGTTGACTCTCCTTTGATTTACGGCTTCTGAATACCCCTTTGGTATCTTTTAACTCTAGAACATTGTATTGTCTCTCCTTCTTTGATTTACGGCTTCTGGGTACCCCTTTTGTATCTTCTAACTCTAGACCATTGCACTGTCTGTTCTTCTTTGATTTACGGCTTCTGAATATCTCTGTGGTATCTTCTAACTCTAGAACATTGTATTGTCTGTCCTTCTTTGATTTACGCTTCTGATTATCCCTTTGGTATCTTCTAACTCTAGACCATTGTGTTGTCTGTCCTTCTTTGATTTACTGCTTCTGATTATCTATGTGGTATCTTCTAACTCTAGGACATTGTATTGTCTGTCCTTCTTTGATTTACCGCTTCTGATTATTCCTTTGGTATCTTCTAACTCTAGAACATTTTATTGTCTGTCCTTCTTTGATTTACGGCTTCTGAGTATCCCTTTGGTATCTTCTAACTCTAGACCATTGTATTGTCTGTCCTTCTTTGATTTACGGCTTCTGATTATCTCTGTGGTATCTTCTAACTCTAGAACATTGTATTGTCTGTCCTTCTTTGTTTTACGGCTTCTGAGTATCCCTTTGGTATCTTCTAACTCTAGACCATTGTGTTGTCTGTCCTTCTTTGATTTACGGCTTCTGATTATCCCTTTGGTATCTTCTAACTCTAAAACATTGTATTGTCTGTCTTTTGACCATTGTGTTGACTGTCCTCTGATTTACGGTTTCTGATTACCCCTTTGGTATCTTCTAACTCTAGAGCATTGTATTGTCTGCCTTTTGACCATTGTGTTGACTCTCCTTTGATTTACGGCTTCTGAATACCCCTTTGGTATCTTTTAACTCTAGAACATTGTATTGTCTCTCCTTCTTTGATTTACGGCTTCTGGGTACCCCTTTGGTATCTTCTAACTCTAGACCATTGCACTGTCTGTTCTTCTTTGATTTACGGCTTCTGAATATCTCTGTGGTATCTTCTAACTCTAGAACATTGTATTGTCTGTCCTTCTTTGATTTACGCTTCTGATTATCCCTTTGGTATCTTCTAACTCTAGACCATTGTGTTGTCTGTCCTTCTTTGATTTACTGCTTCTGATTATCTATGTGGTATCTTCTAACTCTAGGACATTGTATTTTCTGTCCTTCTTAGATTTACGCCTTCTGAGTATCCCTTTGGTATCTTCTAACTCTAGACCATTGTATTGTCTGTCCCTCTTTGATTTACGGCTTCTGAGTACCCCTTTGGTATCTTCTAACTCTAGATCGTTGTGTTGTCTGTCCTTCTTTGATTTACGGCTTCTGATTATTCCTTTGGTATCTTCTAACTCTAGAACATTGTATTGTCTGTCTTTTGACCATTGTGTTGACTGTCCTTTGATTTACGGCTTCTGATTACCCCTTTGGTATCTTCTAACTCTAGATCATTGTGTTGTCTGTCCTTCTTTGATTTACGGCTTCTGATTATTCCTTTGGTATCTTCTAACTCTAGAACATTGTATTGTCTATCCTTCTTTGAATTACGGCTTCTGAGGATCCCTTTGGAATCTTCTAACTCTAGACCATTGCATTGCCTGTTCTTCTTTGATTTACGGCTTCTGATTATCTCTGTGGTATCTTCTAACTCTAGACAATTGTGTTGTCTCTCCTTCTTTGATTTACGGCTTCTGATTATCCCTTTGGTATCTTCTAACTCTAGAACATTGTATTGTCTGTCCTTCTTTGACTTACGCTTCTGAGTATCCCTTTGGTATCTTCTAACTCTAGACCATTGTGTTGTCTGTCCTTCTTTGATTTACGGCTTCTGATTATCCCTTTGGTATCTTCTAACTCTAAAACATTGTATTGTCTGTCTTTTGACCATTGTGTTGACTGTCCTCTGATTTACGGCTTCTGATTACCCCTTTGGTATCTTCTAACTCTAGAACATTGTATTGTCTGGCTTTTGACCATTGTGTTGACTGTCCTTTGATTTACGGCTTCTGAATACCCCTTTGGTATCTTCTAACTCTAGAACATTGTATTGTCTCTCCTTCTTTGATTTACGGCTTCTGGGTACCCCTTTGGTATCTTCTAACTCTAGACATTGCATTGGCTGTTCTTCTTTGATTTACGGCTTCTGAATATCTCTGTGGTATCTTCTAACTCTAGAACATTGTATTGTCTGTCCTTCTTTGATTTACGCTTCTGATTATCTCTGTGGTATCTTCTAACTCTAGAACATTTTATTGTCTGTCCTTCTTTGATTTACGGCTTCTGAGTATCCCTTTGGTATCTTCTAACTCTAGACCATTGTATTGTCTGTCCTTCTTTGATTTACCGCTTCTGATTATTCCTTTGGTATCTTCTAACTCTAGAACATTTTATTGTCTGTCCTTCTTTGATTTACGGCTTCTGAGTATCCCTTTGGTATCTTCTAACTCTAGACCATTGTATTGTCTGTCCTTCTTTGATTTACGGCTTCTGATTATCTCTGTGGTATCTTCTAACTCTAGAACATTGTATTGTCTGTCCTTCTTTGTTTTACGGCTTCTGAGTATCCCTTTGGTATCTTCTAACTCTAGACTATTGTGTTGTCTGTCTTTCTTTGATTTACGGCTTCTGATTATCCCTTTGGTATCTTCTAACTCTAAAACATTGTATTGTCTGTCTTTTGACCATTGTGTTGACTGTCCTCTGATTTACGGCTTCTGATTACCCCTTTGGTATCTTCTAACTCTAGAGCATTGTATTGTCTGCCTTTTGACCATTGTGTTGACTCTCCTTTGATTTACGGCTTCTGAATACCCCTTTGGTATCTTTTAACTCTAGAACATTGTATTGTCTCTCCTTCTTTGATTTACGCTTCTGGGTACCCCTTTGGTATCTTCTAACTCTAGACCATTGCACTGTCTGTTCTTCTTTGATTTACGGCTTCTGAATATCTCTGTGGTATCTTCTAACTCTAGAACATTGTATTGTCTGTCCTTCTTTGATTTACGCTTCTGATTATCCCTTTGGTATCTTCTAACTCTAGACCATTGTGTTGTCTGTCCTTCTTTGATTTACTGCTTCTGATTATCTATGTGGTATCTTCTAACTCTAGGACATTGTATTGTCTGTCCTTCTTTGATTTACCGCTTCTGATTATTCCTTTGGTATCTTCTAACTCTAGAACATTTTATTGTCTGTCCTTCTTTGATTTACGGCTTCTGAGTATCCCTTTGGTATCTTCTAACTCTAGACCATTGTATTGTCTGTCCTTCTTTGATTTACGGCTTCTGATTATCTCTGTGGTATCTTCTAACTCTAGAACATTGTATTGTCTGTCCTTCTTTGTTTTACGGCTTCTGAGTATCCCTTTGGTATCTTCTAACTCTAGACCATTGTGTTGTCTGTCCTTCTTTGATTTACGGCTTCTGATTATCCCTTTGGTATCTTCTAACTCTAAAACATTGTATTGTCTGTCTTTTGACCATTGTGTTGACTGTCCTCTGATTTACGGTTTCTGATTACCCCTTTGGTATCTTCTAACTCTAGAGCATTGTATTGTCTGCCTTTTGACCATTGTGTTGACTCTCCTTTGATTTACGGCTTCTGAATACCCCTTTGGTATCTTTTAACTCTAGAACATTGTATTGTCTCTCCTTCTTTGATTTACGGCTTCTGGGTACCCCTTTGGTATCTTCTAACTCTAGACCATTGCACTGTCTGTTCTTCTTTGATTTACGGCTTCTGAATATCTCTGTGGTATCTTCTAACTCTAGAACATTGTATTGTCTGTCCTTCTTTGATTTATGCTTCTGATTATCCCTTTGGTATCTTCTAACTCTAGACCATTGTGTTGTCTGTCCTTCTTTGATTTACTTCTTCTGATTATCTATGTGGTATCTTCTAACTCTAGGACATTGTATTTTCTGTCCTTCTTAGATTTACGCCTTCTGAGTATCCCTTTGGTATCTTCTAACTCTAGACCATTGTATTGTCTGTCCCTCTTTGATTTACGGCTTCTGAGTACCCCTTTGGTATCTTCTAACTCTAGATCGTTGTGTTGTCTGTCCTTCTTTGATTTACGGCTTCTGATTATTCCTTTGGTATCTTCTAACTCTAGAACATTGTATTGTCTGTCTTTTGACCATTGTGTTGACTGTCCTTTGATTTACGGCTTCTGATTACCCCTTTGGTATCTTCTAACTCTAGATCATTGTGTTGTCTGTCCTTCTTTGATTTACGGCTTCTGATTATTCCTTTGGTATCTTCTAACTCTAGAACATTGTATTGTCTCTCCTTCTTTGATTTACGGCTTCTGATTATCCCTTTGGTATCTTCTAACTCTAGAACATTGCATTGTCTGTTCTTCTTTGATTTACGGCTTCTGAGTACCCCTTTGGTATCTTCTAACTCTAGACCATTGCATTGTCTGTTCTTCTTTGATTTACGGCTTCTGATTATCTCTGTGGTATCTTCTAACTCTAGAACATTGTATTGTCTCTCCTTCTTTGATTTACGGCTTCTGATTATCCCTTTGGTATCTTCTAACTCTAGAACATTGCATTGTCTGTTCTTCTTTGATTTACGGCTTCTGAGTACCCCTTTGGTATCTTCTAACTCTAGACCATTGCATTGTCTGTTCTTCTTTGATTTACGGCTTCTGATTATCTCTGTGGTATCTTCTAACTCTAGAACATTGTATTGTCTGTCCTTCTTTGAATTACGGCTTCTGGGTATCCCTTTGGTATCTTCTAACTCTAGAACATTGTATTGTCTCTCCTTCTTTGATTTACGGCTTCTGATTATTCCTTTGGTATCTTCTAACTCTAGAACATTGTATTGTCTGTCCTTCTTTGATTTACGGCTTCTGGGTACCCCTTTGGTATCTTCTAGCACGATACCATTGCATTGTCTGTTCTTCTTTGATTTACGGCTTCTGATTATCTATGTGGTATCTTCTAACTCTACGACATTGTATTTTCTGTCCTTCTTAGATTTACGCCTTCTGAGTATCCCTTTGGTATCTTCTAACTCTAGACCATTGTATTGTCTGTCCCTCTTTGATTTACGGCTTCTGAGTACCCCTTTGGTATCTTCTAACTCTAGATCATTGTGCTGTCTGTCCTTCTTTGATTTACGGCTTCTGATTATTCCTTTGGTATCTTCTAACTCTAGAACATTGTATTGTCTGTCTTTTGACCATTGTGTTGACTGTCCTTTGATTTACGGCTTCTGATTACCCCTTTGGTATCTTCTAACTCTAGATCATTGTGTTGTCTGTCCTTCTTTGATTTACGGCTTCTGATTATTCCTTTGGTATCTTCTAACTCTAGAACATTGTATTGTCTCTCCTTCTTTGATTTACGGCTTCTGATTATCCCTTTGGTATCTTCTAACTCTAGAACATTGCATTGTCTGTTCTTCTTTGATTTACGGCTTCTGAGTACCCCTTTGGTATCTTCTAACTCTAGACCATTGCATTGTCTGTTCTTCTTCGATTTACGGCTTCTGATTATCTCTGTGGTATCTTCTAACTCTAGAACATTTTATTGTCTGTCCTTCTTTGATTTACGGCTTCTGAGTATCCCTTTGGTATCTTCTAACTCTAGACCATTGTATTGTCTGTCCTTCTTTGATTTACCGCTTCAGATTATTCCTTTGGTATCCTCTAACTCTAGAACATTTTATTGTCTGTCCTTCTTTGATTTACGGCTTTTGATTATCTCTGTGGTATCTTCTAACTCTAGAACATTGTATTGTCTGTCCCTCTTTGTTTTACGGCTTCTGAGTATCCCTTTGGTATCTTCTAACTCTAGACCATTGTGTTGTCTCTCCTTCTTTGATTTACGGCTTCTGATTATCCCTTTGGTATCTTCTAACTCTAGAACATTGTATTGTCTATCCTTCTTTGATTTACCGCTTCTGATTATCCCTTTGGTATCTTCTAACTCTAGAACATGGTATTGTTTGTCCTTCTTTGATTTACGGCTTCTGAGTATCCCTTTGGTATCTTCTAACTCTAGAACATTGTATTGTCTGTCCTTCTTTGATTTACGGCTTCTGAGTACCCCTTTGGTATCTTCTAACTCTAGACCATTGCATTGTCTATTCTTCTTTGATTTACGGCTTCTGATTATCTCTGTGGTATCTTCTAACTCTAGAACATTGTATTGTCTGTCCTTCTTTGAATTACGGCTTATGGGTATCCCTTTGGTATCTTCTAACTCTAGACCATTGTGTTGTCTGTCCTTCTTTGATTTACGGCTTCTGATTATCCCTTTGGTATCTTCTAGCTCTAGAACATTGTATTGTCTGTGTTTTGACCATTGTTTTGTCTGTCCTTTGATTTACGGCTTCTGATTATCCCTTTGGTATCTTCTAACTCTAGAACATTGTATTGTCTCTCCTTCTTTGATTTACGGCTTCTGAATATTCCTTTGGTATCTTCTAACTCTAGAACATTGCATTGTCTCTCCTTCTTTGATTTACGGCTTCTGTGTACCCCTTTGGTATCTTCTAACTCTAGACCATTGCATTGTCTGTTCTTGTTTGATTTACGGCTTCTGAATATCTCTGTGGTATCTTCTAACTCTAGAACATTGTATTGTCTATCCTTCTTTGAATTACGGCTTCTGAGGATCCCTTTGGAATCTTCTAACTCTAGACCATTGCATTGCCTGTTCTTCTTTAATTTACGGCTTCTGATTATCTCTGTGGTATCTTCTAACTCTAGACAATTGTGTTGTCTCTCCTTCTTTGATTTACGGCTTCTGATTATCCCTTTGGTATCTTCTAACTCTAGAACATTGTATTGTCTGTCCTTCTTTGACTTACGCTTCTGAGTATCCCTTTGGTATCTTCTAACTCTAGACCATTGTGTTGTCTGTCCTTCTTTGATTTACGGCTTCTGATTATCCCTTTGGTATCTTCTAACTCTAAAACATTGTATTGTCTGTCTTTTGACCATTGTGTTGACTGTCCTCTGATTTACGGCTTCTGATTACCCCTTTGGTATCTTCTAACTCTAGAACATTGTATTGTCTGGCTTTTGACCATTGTGTTGACTGTCCTTTGATTTACGGCTTCTGAATACCCCTTTGGTATCTTCTAACTCTAGAACATTGTATTGTCTCTCCTTCTTTGATTTACGGCTTCTGGGTACCCCTTTGGTATCTTCTAACTCTAGACATTGCATTGTCTGTTCTTCTTTGATTTACGGCTTCTGAATATCTGTGTGGTATCTTCTAACTCTAGAACATTGTATTGTCTGTCCTTCTTTGATTTACGCTTCTGATTATCTCTGTGGTATCTTCTAACTCTAGAACATTTTATTGTCTGTCCTTCTTTGATTTACGGCTTCTGAGTATCCCTTTGGTATCTTCTAACTCTAGACCATTGTATTGTCTGTCCTTCTTTGATTTACCGCTTCTGATTATTCCTTTGGTATCTTCTAACTCTAGAACATTTTATTGTCTGTCCTTCTTTGATTTACGGCTTCTGAGTATCCCATTGGTATCTTCTAACTCTAGACCATTGTATTGTCTGTCCTTCTTTGATTTACGGCTTCTGATTATCTCTGTGGTATCTTCTAACTCTAGAACATTGTATTGTCTGTCCTTCTTTGTTTTACGGCTTCTGAGTATCCCTTTGGTATCTTCTAACTCTAGACTATTGTGTTGTCTGTCCTTCTTTGATTTACGGCTTCTGATTATCCCTTTGGTATCTTCTAACTCTAAAACATTGTATTGTCTGTCTTTTGACCATTGTGTTGACTGTCCTCTGATTTACGGCTTCTGATTACCCCTTTGGTATCTTCTAACTCTAGAGCATTGTATTGTCTGCCTTTTGACCATTGTGTTGACTCTCCTTTGATTTACGGCTTCTGAATACCCCTTTGGTATCTTTTAACTCTAGAACATTGTATTGTCTCTCCTTCTTTGATTTACGGCTTCTGGGTACCCCTTTGGTATCTTCTAACTCTAGACCATTGCACTGTCTGTTCTTCTTTGATTTACGGCTTCTGAATATCTCTGTGGTATCTTCTAACTCTAGAACATTGTATTGTCTGTCCTTCTTTGATTTACGCTTCTGATTATCCCTTTGGTATCTTCTAACTCTAGACCATTGTGTTGTCTGTCCTTCTTTGATTTACTGCTTCTGATTATCTATGTGGTATCTTCTAACTCTAGGACATTGTATTTTCTGTCCTTCTTAGATTTACGCCTTCTGAGTATCCCTTTGGTATCTTCTAACTCTAGACCATTGTATTGTCTGTCCCTCTTTGATTTACGGCTTCTGAGTACCCCTTTGGTATCTTCTAACTCTAGATCATTGTGTTGTCTGTCCTTCTTTGATTTACGGCTTCTGATTATTCCTTTGGTATCTTCTAACTCTAGAACATTGTATTGTCTCTCCTTCTTTGATTTACGGCTTCTGATTATCCCTTTGGTATCTTCTAACTCTAGAACATTGCATTGTCTGTTCTTCTTTGATTTACGGCTTCTGAGTACCCATTTGGTATCTTCTAACTCTAGACCATTGCATTGTCTGTTCTTCTTTGATTTACGGCTTCTGATTATCTCTGTGGTATCTTCTAACTCTAGAACATTTTATTGTCTGTCCTTCTTTGATTTACGGCTTCTGAGTATCCCTTTTGTATCTTCTAACTCTAGACCATTGTATTGTCTGTCCTTCTTTGATTTACCGCTTCAGATTATTCCTTTGGTATCTTCTAACTCTAGAACATTTTATTGTCTGTCCTTCTTTGATTTACGCTTCTGAGTATCCCTTTGGTATCTTCTAACTCTAGACCATTGTATTGTCTGTCCTTCTTTGATTTACGGCTTCTGATTATCTCTGTGGTATCTTCTAACTCTAGAACATTGTATTGTCTGTCCTTCTTTGTTTTACGGCTTCTGAGTATCCCTTTGGTATCTTCTAACTCTAGACCATTGTGTTGTCTCTCCTTCTTTGATTTACGGCTTCTGATTATCCCTTTGGTATCTTCTAACTCTAGAACATTGTATTGTCTGTCTTTTGACCATTGTGTTGACTGTCCTTTGATTTACGGCTTCTGATTACCCCTTTGGTAACTTCTAACTCTAGTCCATTGTGTTGTCTGTCCTTCTTTGATTTACGTCTTCTGATTATCCCTTTGGTATCTTCTAACTCTAGAACATTGTATTGTCTCTCCTTCTTTGATTTACCGCTTCCGATTATCCCTTTGGTATCTTCTAACTGTAGAACATTGTATTGTTTGTCCTTCTTTGATTTACGGCTTCTGAGTATCCCTTTGGTATCTTCTAACTCTACACCATTGTATTGTCTGTCCTTCTTTGATTTACGGCTTCTGAGTACCCCTTTGGTATTTTCTAACTCTAGACCATTGCATTGTCTATTCTTCTTTGATTTACGGCTTCTGATTATCTCTGTGGTATCTTCTAACTCTAGAACATTGTATTGTCTGTCCTTCTTTGATTTACGGCTTCTGATTATCCCTTTGGTATCTTCTAACTCTAGAACATTGTATTGTCTGTCCTTCTTTGACTTACGCTTCTGAGTATCCCTTTGGTATCTTCTAACTCTAGACCATTGTGTTGTCTGTCCTTCTTTGATTTACTGCTTCTGATTATCCCTTTGGTATCTTCTAACTCTAGAACATTGCATTGTCTGTTCTTCTTTGATTTACGGCTTCTGGGTACCCCTTTGGTATCTTCTAACTCTAGACCATTGCATTGTCTGTTCTTCTTCGATTTACGGCTTCTGATTATCTCTGTGGTATCTTCTAACTCTAGAACATTTTATTGTCTGTCCTTCTTTGATTTACGGCTTCTGAGTATCCCTTTGGTATCTTCTAACTCTAGACCATTGTATTGTCTGTCCTTCTTTGATTTACCGCTTCAGATTATTCCTTTGGTATCCTCTAACTCTAGAACATTTTATTGTCTGTCCTTCTTTGATTTACCGCTTCAGATTATTCCTTTGGTATCTTCTAACTCTAGATCGTTGTGTTGTCTGTCCTTCTTTGATTTACGGCTTCTGATTATTCCTTTGGTATCTTCTAACTCTAGAACATTGTATTGTCTGTCTTTTGACCATTGTGTTGACTGTCCTTTGATTTACGGCTTCTGATTACCCCTTTGGTATCTTCTAACTCTAGATCATTGTGTTGTCTGTCCTTCTTTGATTTACGGCTTCTGATTATTCCTTTGGTATCTTCTAACTCTAGAACATTGTATTGTCTCTCCTTCTTTGATTTACGGCTTCTGATTATCCCTTTGGTATCTTCTAACTCTAGAACATTGCATTGTCTGTTCTTCTTTGATTTACGGCTTCTGAGTACCCCTTTGGTATCTTCTAACTCTAGACCATTGCATTGTCTGTTCTTCTTTGATTTACGGCTTCTGATTATCTCTGTGGTATCTTCTAACTCTAGAACATTGTATTGTCTCTCCTTCTTTGATTTACGGCTTCTGATTATCCCTTTGGTATCTTCTAACTCTAGAACTTTGCATTGTCTGTTCTTCTTTGATTTACGGCTTCTGAGTACCCCTTTGGTATCTTCTAACTCTAGACCATTGCATTGTCTGTTCTTCTTTGATTTACGGCTTCTGATTATCTCTGTGGTATCTTCTAACTCTAGAACATTGTATTGTCTGTCCTTCTTTGAATTACGGCTTCTGGGTATCCCTTTGGTATCTTCTAACTCTAGAACATTGTATTGTCTCTCCTTCTTTGATTTACGGCTTCTGATTATTCCTTTGGTATCTTCTAACTCTAGAACATTGTATTGTCTGTCCTTCTTTGATTTACGGCTTCTGGGTACCCCTTTGGTATCTTCTAGCACGATACCATTGCATTGTCTGTTCTTCTTTGATTTACGGCTTCTGATTATCTATGTGGTATCTTCTAACTCTACGACATTGTATTTTCTGTCCTTCTTAGATTTACGCCTTCTGAGTATCCCTTTGGTATCTTCTAACTCTAGACCATTGTATTGTCTGTCCCTCTTTGATTTACGGCTTCTGAGTACCCCTTTGGTATCTTCTAACTCTAGATCATTGTGCTGTCTGTCCTTCTTTGATTTACGGCTTCTGATTATTCCTTTGGTATCTTCTAACTCTAGAACATTGTATTGTCTGTCTTTTGACCATTGTGTTGACTGTCCTTTGATTTACGGCTTCTGATTACCCCTTTGGTATCTTCTAACTCTAGATCATTGTGTTGTCTGTCCTTCTTTGATTTACGGCTTCTGATTATTCCTTTGGTATCTTCTAACTCTAGAACATTGTATTGTCTCTCCTTCTTTGATTTACGGCTTCTGATTATCCCTTTGGTATCTTCTAACTCTAGAACATTGCATTGTCTGTTCTTCTTTGATTTACGGCTTCTGAGTACCCCTTTGGTATCTTCTAACTCTAGACCATTGCATTGTCTGTTCTTCTTCGATTTACGGCTTCTGATTATCTCTGTGGTATCTTCTAACTCTAGAACATTTTATTGTCTGTCCTTCTTTGATTTACGGCTTCTGAGTATCCCTTTGGTATCTTCTAACTCTAGACCATTGTATTGTCTGTCCTTCTTTGATTTACCGCTTCAGATTATTCCTTTGGTATCCTCTAACTCTAGAACATTTTATTGTCTGTCCTTCTTTGATTTACGGCTTTTGATTATCTCTGTGGTATCTTCTAACTCTAGAACATTGTATTGTCTGTCCCTCTTTGTTTTACGGCTTCTGAGTATCCCTTTGGTATCTTCTAACTCTAGACCATTGTGTTGTCTCTCCTTCTTTGATTTACGGCTTCTGATTATCCCTTTGGTATCTTCTAACTCTAGAACATTGTATTGTCTATCCTTCTTTGATTTACCGCTTCTGATTATCCCTTTGGTATCTTCTAACTCTAGAACATGGTATTGTTTGTCCTTCTTTGATTTACGGCTTCTGAGTATCCCTTTGGTATCTTCTAACTCTAGAACATTGTATTGTCTGTCCTTCTTTGATTTACGGCTTCTGAGTACCCCTTTGGTATCTTCTAACTCTAGACCATTGCATTGTCTATTCTTCTTTGATTTACGGCTTCTGATTATCTCTGTGGTATCTTCTAACTCTAGAACATTGTATTGTCTGTCCTTCTTTGAATTACGGCTTATGGGTATCCCTTTGGTATCTTCTAACTCTAGACCATTGTGTTGTCTGTCCTTCTTTGATTTACGGCTTCTGATTATCCCTTTGGTATCTTCTAGCTCTAGAACATTGTATTGTCTGTGTTTTGACCATTGTTTTGTCTGTCCTTTGATTTACGGCTTCTGATTATCCCTTTGGTATCTTCTAACTCTAGAACATTGTATTGTCTCTCCTTCTTTGATTTACGGCTTCTGAATATTCCTTTGGTATCTTCTAACTCTAGAACATTGCATTGTCTCTCCTTCTTTGATTTACGGCTTCTGTGTACCCCTTTGGTATCTTCTAACTCTAGACCATTGCATTGTCTGTTCTTGTTTGATTTACGGCTTCTGAATATCTCTGTGGTATCTTCTAACTCTAGAACATTGTATTGTCTATCCTTCTTTGAATTACGGCTTCTGAGGATCCCTTTGGAATCTTCTAACTCTAGACCATTGCATTGCCTGTTCTTCTTTAATTTACGGCTTCTGATTATCTCTGTGGTATCTTCTAACTCTAGACAATTGTGTTGTCTCTCCTTCTTTGATTTACGGCTTCTGATTATCCCTTTGGTATCTTCTAACTCTAGAACATTGTATTGTCTGTCCTTCTTTGACTTACGCTTCTGAGTATCCCTTTGGTATCTTCTAACTCTAGACCATTGTGTTGTCTGTCCTTCTTTGATTTACGGCTTCTGATTATCCCTTTGGTATCTTCTAACTCTAAAACATTGTATTGTCTGTCTTTTGACCATTGTGTTGACTGTCCTCTGATTTACGGCTTCTGATTACCCCTTTGGTATCTTCTAACTCTAGAACATTGTATTGTCTGGCTTTTGACCATTGTGTTGACTGTCCTTTGATTTACGGCTTCTGAATACCCCTTTGGTATCTTCTAACTCTAGAACATTGTATTGTCTCTCCTTCTTTGATTTACGGCTTCTGGGTACCCCTTTGGTATCTTCTAACTCTAGACATTGCATTGTCTGTTCTTCTTTGATTTACGGCTTCTGAATATCTGTGTGGTATCTTCTAACTCTAGAACATTGTATTTTCTGTCCTTCTTTGATTTACGCTTCTGATTATCTCTGTGGTATCTTCTAACTCTAGAACATTTTATTGTCTGTCCTTCTTTGATTTACGGCTTCTGAGTATCCCTTTGGTATCTTCTAACTCTAGACCATTGTATTGTCTGTCCTTCTTTGATTTACCGCTTCTGATTATTCCTTTGGTATCTTCTAACTCTAGAACATTTTATTGTCTGTCCTTCTTTGATTTACGGCTTCTGAGTATCCCATTGGTATCTTCTAACTCTAGACCATTGTATTGTCTGTCCTTCTTTGATTTACGGCTTCTGATTATCTCTGTGGTATCTTCTAACTCTAGAACATTGTATTGTCTGTCCTTCTTTGTTTTACGGCTTCTGAGTATCCCTTTGGTATCTTCTAACTCTAGACTATTGTGTTGTCTGTCCTTCTTTGATTTACGGCTTCTGATTATCCCTTTGGTATCTTCTAACTCTAAAACATTGTATTGTCTGTCTTTTGACCATTGTGTTGACTGTCCTCTGATTTACGGCTTCTGATTACCCCTTTGGTATCTTCTAACTCTAGAGCATTGTATTGTCTGCCTTTTGACCATTGTGTTGACTCTCCTTTGATTTACGGCTTCTGAATACCCCTTTGGTATCTTTTAACTCTAGAACATTGTATTGTCTCTCCTTCTTTGATTTACGGCTTCTGGGTACCCCTTTGGTATCTTCTAACTCTAGACCATTGCACTGTCTGTTCTTCTTTGATTTACGGCTTCTGAATATCTCTGTGGTATCTTCTAACTCTAGAACATTGTATTGTCTGTCCTTCTTTGATTTACGCTTCTGATTATCCCTTTGGTATCTTCTAACTCTAGACCATTGTGTTGTCTGTCCTTCTTTGATTTACTGCTTCTGATTATCTATGTGGTATCTTCTAACTCTAGGACATTGTATTTTCTGTCCTTCTTAGATTTACGCCTTCTGAGTATCCCTTTGGTATCTTCTAACTCTAGACCATTGTATTGTCTGTCCCTCTTTGATTTACGGCTTCTGAGTACCCCTTTGGTATCTTCTAACTCTAGATCATTGTGTTGTCTGTCCTTCTTTGATTTACGGCTTCTGATTATTCCTTTGGTATCTTCTAACTCTAGAACATTGTATTGTCTCTCCTTCTTTGATTTACGGCTTCTGATTATCCCTTTGGTATCTTCTAACTCTAGAACATTGCATTGTCTGTTCTTCTTTGATTTACGGCTTCTGAGTACCCCTTTGGTATCTTCTAACTCTAGACCATTGCATTGTCTGTTCTTCTTTGATTTACGGCTTCTGATTATCTCTGTGGTATCTTCTAACTCTAGAACATTTTATTGTCTGTCCTTCTTTGATTTACGGCTTCTGAGTATCCCTTTTGTATCTTCTAACTCTAGACCATTGTATTGTCTGTCCTTCTTTGATTTACCGCTTCAGATTATTCCTTTGGTATCTTCTAACTCTAGAAC
Organism: Bathymodiolus brooksi; assembly: GCA_963680875.1. NCBI lineage: Eukaryota > Metazoa > Mollusca > Bivalvia > Mytilida > Modiolidae > Bathymodiolus > Bathymodiolus brooksi. The sequence goes on along the minus strand of OY804582.1, from coordinate 19,526,284 downwards.
ATTTTATTGTCTGTCCTTCTTTGATTTACGCTTCTGAGTATCCCTTTGGTATCTTCTAACTCTAGACCATTGTATTGTCTGTCCTTCTTTGATTTACGGCTTCTGATTATCTCTGTGGTATCTTCTAACTCTAGAACATTGTATTGTCTGTCCTTCTTTGTTTTACGGCTTCTGAGTATCCCTTTGGTATCTTCTAACTCTAGACCATTGTGTTGTCTCTCCTTCTTTGATTTACGGCTTCTGATTATCCCTTTGGTATCTTCTAACTCTAGAACATTGTATTGTCTGTCTTTTGACCATTGTGTTGACTGTCCTTTGATTTACGGCTTCTGATTACCCCTTTGGTAACTTCTAACTCTAGTCCATTGTGTTGTCTGTCCTTCTTTGATTTACGTCTTCTGATTATCCCTTTGGTATCTTCTAACTCTAGAACATTGTATTGTCTCTCCTTCTTTGATTTACCGCTTCCGATTATCCCTTTGGTATCTTCTAACTGTAGAACATTGTATTGTTTGTCCTTCTTTGATTTACGGCTTCTGAGTATCCCTTTGGTATCTTCTAACTCTACACCATTGTATTGTCTGTCCTTCTTTGATTTACGGCTTCTGAGTACCCCTTTGGTATTTTCTAACTCTAGACCATTGCATTGTCTATTCTTCTTTGATTTACGGCTTCTGATTATCTCTGTGGTATCTTCTAACTCTAGAACATTGTATTGTCTGTCCTTCTTTGATTTACGGCTTCTGATTATCCCTTTGGTATCTTCTAACTCTAGAACATTGTATTGTCTGTCCTTCTTTGACTTACGCTTCTGAGTATCCCTTTGGTATCTTCTAACTCTAGACCATTGTGTTGTCTGTCCTTCTTTGATTTACGGCTTCTGATTATCCCTTTGGTATCTTCTAACTCTAGAACATTGCATTGTCTGTTCTTCTTTGATTTACGGCTTCTGGGTACCCCTTTGGTATCTTCTAACTCTAGACCATTGCATTGTCTGTTCTTCTTCGATTTACGGCTTCTGATTATCTCTGTGGTATCTTCTAACTCTAGAACATTTTATTGTCTGTCCTTCTTTGATTTACGGCTTCTGAGTATCCCTTTGGTATCTTCTAACTCTAGACCATTGTATTGTCTGTCCTTCTTTGATTTACCGCTTCAGATTATTCCTTTGGTATCCTCTAACTCTAGAACATTTTATTGTCTGTCCTTCTTTGATTTACGGCTTTTGATTATCTCTGTGGTATCTTCTAACTCTAGAACATTGTATTGTCTGTCCCTCTTTGTTTTACGGCTTCTGAGTATCCCTTTGGTATCTTTTATCTCTAGACCATTGTGTTGTCTCTCCTTCTTTGATTTACGGCGTCTGATTATCCCTTTGGTATCTTCTAACTCTAGAACATTGTATTGTCTGTCTTTTGACCATTGTGTTGACTGTCCTTTGATTTACGGCTTCTGATTACCCCTTTGGTATCTTCTAACTCTAGACCATTGTGTTGTCTGTCCTTCTTTGATTTACGGCTTCTGATTATCCCTTTGGTATCTTCTAACTCTAGAACATTGTATTGTCACTCCTTCTTTGATTTACCGCTTCTGATTATCCCTTTGGTATCTTCTAACTCTAGAACATGGTATTGTTTGTCCTTCTTTGATTTACGGCTTCTGAGTATCCCTTTGGTATCTTCTAACTCTAGAACATTGTATTGTCTGTCCTTCTTTGATTTACGGCTTCTGAGTACCCCTTTGGTATCTTCTAACTCTAGACCATTGCATTGTCTATTCTTCTTTGATTTACGGCTTCTGATTATCTCTGTGGTATCTTCTAACTCTAGAACATTGTATTGTCTGTCCTTCTTTGAATTACGGCTTATGGGTATCCCTTTGGTATCTTCTAACTCTAGACCATTGTGTTGTCTGTCCTTCTTTGATTTACGGCTTCTGATTATCCCTTTGGTATCTTCTAGCTCTAGAACATTGTATTGTCTGTGTTTTGACCATTGTTTTGTCTGTCCTTTGATTTACGGCTACTGATTATCCCTTTGGTATCTTCTAACTCTAGAACATTGTATTGTCTCTCCTTCTTTGATTTACGGCTTCTGAATATTCCTTTGGTATCTTCTAACTCTAGAACATTGCATTGTCTCTCCTTCTTTGATTTACGGCTTCTGTGTACCCCTTTGGTATCTTCTAACTCTAGACCATTGCATTGTCTGTTCTTGTTTGATTTACGGCTTCTGAATATCTCTGTGGTATCTTCTAACTCTAGAACATTGCATTGTCTATCCTTCTTTGAATTACGGCTTCTGAGTATCCCTTTGGAATCTTCTAACTCTAGACCATTGCATTGCCTGTTCTTCTTTGATTTACGGCTTCTGATTATCTCTCTGGTATCTTCTAACTCTAGACAATTGTGTTGTCTCTCCTTCTTTGATTTACGGCTTCTGATTATCCCTTTGGTATCTTCTAACTCTAAAACATTGTATTGTCTGTCTTTTGACCATTGTGTTGACTGTCCTCTGATTTACGGCTTCTGATTACCCCTTTGGTATCTTCTAACTCTAGAACATTGTATTGTCTGGCTTTTGACCATTGTGTTGACTGTCCTTTGATTTACGGCTTCTGAATACCCCTTTGGTATCTTCTAACTCTAGAACATTGTATTGTCTCTCCTTCTTTGATTTACGGCTTCTGGGTACCCCTTTGGTATCTTCTAACTCTAGACATTGCATTGTCTGTTCTTCTTTGATTTACGGCTTCTGAATATCTCTGTGGTATCTTCTAACTCTAGAACATTGTATTGTCTGTCCTTCTTTGATTTACGCTTCTGATTATCTCTGTGGTATCTTCTAACTCTAGAACATTTTATTGTCTGTCCTTCTTTGATTTACGGCTTCTGAGTATCCCTTTGGTATCTTCTAACTCTAGACCATTGTATTGTCTGTCCTTCTTTGATTTACCGCTTCTGATTATTCCTTTGGTATCTTCTAACTCTAGAACATTTTATTGTCTGTCCTTCTTTGATTTACGGCTTCTGAGTATCCCTTTGGTATCTTCTAACTCTAGACCATTGTATTGTCTGTCCTTCTTTGATTTACGGCTTCTGATTATCTCTGTGGTATCTTCTAACTCTAGAACATTGTATTGTCTGTCCTTCTTTGTTTTACGGCTTCTGAGTATCCCTTTGCTATCTTCTAACTCTAGACTATTGTGTTGTCTGTCCTTCTTTGATTTACGGCTTCTGATTATCCCTTTCGTATCTTCTAACTCTAAAACATTGTATTGTCTGTCTTTTGACCATTGTGTTGACTCTCCTTTGATTTACGGCTTCTGAATACCCCTTTGGTATCTTTTAACTCTAGAACATTGTATTGTCTCTCCTTCTTTGATTTACGGCTTCTGGGTACCCCTTTGGTATCTTCTAACTCTAGACCATTGCACTGTCTGTTCTTCTTTCATTTACGGCTTCTGAATATCTCTGTGGTATCTTCTAACTCTAGAACATTGTATTGTCTGTCCTTCTTTGATTTACGCTTCTGATTATCCCTTTGGTATCTTCTAACTCTAGACCATTGTGTTGTCTGTCCTTCTTTGATTTACTGCTTCTGATTATCTATGTGGTATCTTCTAACTCTAGGACATTGTATTTTCTGTCCTTCTTAGATTTACGCCTTCTGAGTATCCCTTTGGTATCTTCTAACTCTAGACCATTGTATTGTCTGTCCCTCTTTGATTTACGGCTTCTGAGTACCCCTTTGGTATCTTCTAACTCTAGATCGTTGTGTTGTCTGTCCTTCTTTGATTTACGGCTTCTGATTATTCCTTTGGTATCTTCTAACTCTAGAACATTGTATTGTCTGTCTTTTGACCATTGTGTTGACTGTCCTTTGATTTACGGCTTCTGATTACCCCTTTGGTATCTTCTAACTCTAGATCATTGTGTTATCTGGCCTTCTTTGATTTACGGCTTCTGATTATTCCTTTCGTATCTTCTAACTCTAGAACATTGTATTGTCTGTTCTTCTTTGATTTACGGCTTCTGAGTACCCCTTTGGTATCTTCTAACTCTAGACCATTGCATTATCTGTTCTTCTTTGATTTACGGCTTCTGATTATCTCTGTAGTATCTTCTAACTCTAGAACATTTTATTGTCTGTCCTTCTTTGATTTACGGCTTCTGAGTATCCCTTTGGTATCTTCTAACTCTAGACCATTGTATTGTCTGTCCTTCTTTGATTTACCGCTTCAGATTATTCCTTTGGTATCTTCTAACTCTAGCACATTTTATTGTCTGTCCTTCTTTGATTTACGGCTTCTGAGTATCCCTTTGGTATCTTCTAACTCTAGACCATTGTATTGTCTGTCCTTCTTTGATTTACGCTTCTGATTATCTCTGTGGTATCTTCTAACTCTAGAACATTGTATTGTCTGTCCTTCTTTGTTTTACGGCTTCCGAGTATCCCTTTGGTATCTTCTAACTCTAGACCATTGTGTTGTCTCTCCTTCTTTGATTTACGGCTTCTGATTATCCCTTTGGTATCTTCTAACTCTAGAACATTGTATTGTCTGTCTTTTGACCATTGTGTTGACTGTCCTTTGATTTACGGCTTCTGATTACCCCTTTGGTATCTTCTAACTCTAGTCCATTGTGTTGTCTGTCCTTCTTTGATTTACGGCTTCTGATTATCCCTTTGGTATCTTCTAACTCTACACCATTGTATTGTCTGTCCTTCTTTGATTTACGGCTTCTGAGTACCCCTTTGGTATCTTCTAACTCTAGACCATTGCATTGTCTATTTATCTTTGATTTACGGCTTCTGATTATCTCTGTGGTATCTTCTAACTCTAGAACATTGTATTGTCTGTCCTTCTTTGAATTACGGCTTCTGAGTATCCCTTTGGTATCTTCTAACTCTAGACCATTGTGTTGTCTGTCCTTCTTTGATTTACGGCTTCTGATTATCCCTTTGGTATCTTCTAACTCTAGACCATTGCATTGTCTGTTCTTCTTTGATTTACGCTTCTGAATATCTCTGTGGTATCTTCTAACTCTAGAACATTGTATTGTCTATCCTTCTTTGAATTACGGCTTCTGAGTACCCCTTTGGAATCTTCTAACTCTAGACCATTGCATTGCCTGTTCTTCTTTGAATTACGGCTTCTGATTATCTCTGTGGTATCTTCTAACTCTAGACAATTGTGTTGTCTCTCCTTCTTTGATTTACGGCTTCTGATTATCCCTTTGGTATCTTCTAACTCTAGAACATTGTATTGTCTGTCCTTCTTTGACTTACGGCTTCTGAGTATCCCTTTGGTATCTTCTAACTCTAGACCATTGTGTTGTCTGTCCTTCTTTGATTTACGGCTTCTGATTATCCCTTTGGTATCTTCTAACTCTAAAACATTGTATTGTCTGTCTTTTGACCATTGTGTTGACCGTCCTCTGATTTACGGCTTCTGATTACCCCTTTGGTATCTTCTAACTCTAGAACATTGTATTGTCTCTCCTTCTTTGATTTACGGCTTCTGGGTACCCCTTTGGTATCTTCTAACTCTAGACATTGCATTGTCTGTTCATCTTTGATTTAGGGCTTCTGAATATCTCTGTGGTATCTTCTAACTCTAGACCATTGTATTTTCTGTCCTTCTTTGATTTACGCTTCTGATTATCTCTGTGGTATCTTCTAACTCTAGAACATTTTATTGTCTGTCCTTCTTTGATGTACGGCTTCTGAGTATCCCTTTGGTATCTTCTAACTCTAGACCATTGTATTGTCTGTCCTTCTTTGATTTACCGCTTCTGATTATTCCTTTGGTATCTTCTAACTCTAGAACATTGTATTGTTTGTCCTTCTTTGATTTACGGCTTCTGAGTATCCCTTTGGTATCTTCTAACTCTACACCATTGTATTGTCTGTCCTTCTTTGATTTACGGCTTCTGAGTACCCCGTTGGTATCTTCTAACTCTAGACCATTGCATTGTCTATTCTTCTTTGATTTACGGCTTCTGATTATCTCTGTGGTATCTTCTAACTCTAGAACATTGTATTGTATGTCCTTCTTTGAATTACGGCTTCTGAGTATCCTTTTGGTATCTTCTAACTCTAGACCATTGTGTTGTCTGTCCTTCTTTGATTTACGGCTTCTGATTATCCCTTTGGTATCTTCTAGCTCTAGAACATTGTATTGTCTGTGTTTTGACCATTGTGTTGTCTGTCCTTTGATTTACGGCTTCTGATTATCCCTTTGGTATCTTCTAACTCTAGAACATTGTATTGTCTCTCCTTATTTGATTTACGGCTTCTGAATATTCCTTTGGTATCTTCTAACTCTAGTACATTGCATTGTCTCTCCTTCTTTGATTTACGGCTTCTGATTATCTATGTGGTATCTTCTAACTCTAGACAATTGTGTTGTCTGTTCTTCTTTGATTTACGGCTTCTGATTAACCCTTTGGTATCTTCTAACTCTAGAACATTGTATTGTCTGTCCGTCTTTGACTTACGGCTTCTGAGTATCCCTTTGGTATCTTCTAACTCTAGAACATTGAATTGTCTGTCCTTCTTTGACTTACGGCTTCTGAGTATCCCTTTGGTATCTTTTAACTCTAGACCATTGTGTTGTCTGTCCTTCTTTGATTTACGGCTTCTGATTATCCCTTTGGTATCTTCTAACTCTAAAACATTGTATTGTCTGTCTTTTGACCATTGTGTTGACTGTCCTTTGATTTACGGCTTCTGATTACCCCTTTGGTATCTTCTAACTCTAGAACATTGTATTGTCTGCCTTTTGACCATTGTGTTGACTGTCCTTTGATTTACGGCTTCTGAATACCCCTTTGGTATCTTCTAACTCTAGACCATTGTGTTGTCTGTCCTTCTTTGACTTACGGCTTCTGAGTATCCCTTTGGTATCTTCTAACTCTAGAACATTCTATTGTCTCTCCTTCTTTGATTTACGGCTTCTGAGTATCCCTTTGGTATCTTCTAACTCTAGAACATTGTATTGTCTGTCCTTTGATTTACGGCTTCTGAGTACCCTTTTGGTATCTTCTAACTCTAGACCATAGCATTGTCTGTTCTTCTTTGATTTACGGCTTCTGATTATCTCTGTGGTATCTTCTAACTCTAGAACATTGTATTTTCTGTCCTTCTTTGATTTACGCTTCTGAGTATCCCTTTGGTATCTTTTAACTCTAGCCCATTGCATTGTCTGTTCTTCATTGATTTACGGCTTCTGATTATCTCTGTGGTATCTTCTAACTCTAGACAATTGTGTTGTCTGTTCTTCTTTGATTTACGGCTTCTGATTATCCCTTTGGTATCTTCTAACTCTAGAACATTGTATTGTCTGTCCTTCTTCGACTTACGGCTTCTGAGTATCCCTTTGGTATCTTCTAACTCTAGACCATTGTGTTGTCTGTCCTTCTTTGATTTACGGCTTCTGATTATCCCTTTGGTATCATCTAACTCTAGAACATTGTATTGTCTGTCTTTTGACCATTGTGTTGACTTTCCTTTGATTTACGGCTTCTGATTACCCCTTTGGTATCTTCTAACTCTAGACCATTGCATTGTCTGTTCTTCTTTGATTTACGGCTTCTGATTATCTATGTGGTATCTTCTAACTCTAGACAATTGTGTTGTCTGTTCTTCTTTGATTTACGGCTTCTGATTATCCCTTTGGTATCTTCTAACTCTAGAACATTGTATTGTCTGTCCTTCTTTGACTTACGGCTTCTGAGTATCCCTTTGGTATCTTCTAACTCTAAACCATTGTGTTGTCTGTCCTTCTTTGATTTACGGCTTCTGATTATCCCTTTGGTATCTTCTAACTCTAGAACATTGTATTGTCTGTCTTTTGACCATTGTGTTGACTGTCCTTTGATTTACGCTTCTGATTACCCCTTTGGTATCTTCTAACTCTAGACCATTGTGTTGTGTGTCCTTCTTTGATTTACGGCTTCTGATTATCCCTGTGGTATCTTCTAACTCTAGACAATTGTGTTGTCTGTTCTTCTTTGATTTACGGCTTCTGATTATCCCTTTGGTATCTTCTAACTCTAGAACATTGTATTGTCTGTCCTTCTTTGACTTACGGCTTCTGAGTATCCCTTTGGTATCTTCTAACTCTAAACCATTGTGTTGTCTGTCCTTCTTTGATTTACGGCTTCTGATTATCCCTTTGGTATCTTCTAACTCTAGAACATTGTATTGTCTGTCTTTTGACCATTGTGTTGACTGTCCTTTGATTTACGGCTTCTGATTACCCCTTTGGTATCTTCTAACTCTAGACCATTGTGTTGTCTGTCCTTCTTTGATTTACGGCTTCTGATTATCCCTTTGGTATCTTCTAACTCTAGACCATTGCATTGTCTGTTCTTCTTTGATTTACGGCTTCTGATTATCTCTGTGGTATCTTCTAACTCTAGAACATTGTATTGTCTCTCCTTCTTTGATTTACGGCTTCTGATTATCCCTTTGGTAACTTCAAACTCTAGAACATTGTATTGTCTGTCCTTCTTTGATTTACGGCTTCTGAGTACCCCTTTGGTATCTTCTAACTCTAGACCATTGTGTTGTCTGTCCTTCTTTGATTTACGGCTTCTGATTATCCCTTTGGTATCATCTAACTCTAGAACATTGTATTGTCTCTCCTTCTTTGATTTACGGTTTCTGATTATCCCTTTGGTATCTTCTAACTCTAGACCATTGCATTGTCTGTTCTTCTTAGATTTACGGCTTCTGATTATCTCTGTGGTATCTTCTAACTCTAGACAAATGTGTTGTCTGTTCTTCTTTGATTTACGGCTTCTGATTATCCCTTTGGTATCTTCTAACTCTAGAGCATTGTATTGTCTCTCCTTCTTTGATTTACAGCTTCTGATTATCCCTTTGGTATCTTCTAACTCTAGACCATTGCATTGTCTGTTCTTCTTTGATTTACGGCTTCTGATTATCTCTGTGGTATCTTCTAACTCTAGACAATTGTGTTGTCTGTCCTTCTTTGATTTACGGCTTCTGATAATCCCTGTGGTATCTTCTAAATCTAGAACATTGTATTGTCTGTCCTTCTTTGATTTACGGCTTCTGGGTACCCCTTTGGTATCTTCTAACTCTAGACCATTGAATTGTCTGTTCTTCTTTGATTTACGGCTTCTGAATATCTCTGTGGTATCTTCTAACTCTAGAACATTGTATTGTCTGTCCTTCTTTGATTTACGCTTCTGATTATCCCTTTGGTGTCTTCTAACTCTAAAACATTGTATTGTCTGTCTTTTGACCATTGTGTTGACTGTCCTTTGATTTACGGCTTCTGATTACCCCTTTGGTATCTTCTAACTTTAGAACATTGTATTGTCTGCCTTTTGACCATTGTGTTGACTGTCCTTTGATTTACGGCTTCTGAATACCCCTTTGGTATCTTCTAACTCTAGAACATTGTATTGTCTCTCCTTCCTTGATTTACGGCTTCTGGGTACCCCTTTGGTATCTTCTAACTCTAGACCATTGCATTGTCTGTTCTTCTTTGATTTACGGCTTCTGGGTACCCCTTTGGTATCTTCTAACTCTAGACCATTGCATTGTCTGTTCTTCTTTGATTTACGGCTTCTGAATATCTCTGTGGTATCTTCTAACTCTAGACCATTGCATTGCCTGTTCTTCTTTGATTTACGGCTTCTGATTATCTCTGTGGTATCTTCTAACTCTAGACAATTGTGTTGTCTCTCCTTCTTTGATTTACGGCTTCTGATTATCTCTGTGGTATCTTCTAACTCTAGAACATTGTATTGTCTCTCCTTCTTTGAATTACGGCTTCTGATTATCCCTTTGGTATCTTCAAACTCTAGAACATTGTATTGTCTGTCCTTCTTTGATTTACGGCTTCTGAGTACCCCTTTGGTATCTTCTAACTTTAGACCATTGCATTGTCTGTTCTTCTTAGATTTACGGCTTCTGATTATCTCTGTGGTATCTTCTAACTCTAGACAAATGTGTTGTCTGTTCTTCTTTGATTTACGGCTTCTGATTATCCCTTTGGTATCTTCTAACTCTAGAACATTGTACTGTCTGTCCTTCTTTGACTTACGGCTTCTGAGTATCCCTTTGGTATCTTCTAACTCTAGACCATTGTGTTGTCTGCCCTTCTTTGATTTACGGCTTCTGATTATCCCTTTGGTATCTTCTAACTCTAGAACATTGTATTGTCTGTCTTTTGACCATTGTGTTGACTGTTCTTTGATTTACGGCTTCTGATTACCCCTTTGGTATCTTCTAACTCTAGACCATTGTGTTGTCTGTCCTTCTTTGATTTACGGCTTCTGATTATCCCTTTGGTATCATCTAACTCTAGAACATTGTATTTTCTCTCCTTCTTTGATTTACAACTTCTGATTATCCCTTTGGTATCTTCTAACTCTAGACCATTGCATTGTCTGTTCTTCTTTGATTTACGGCTTCTGATTATCTCTGTGGTATCTTCTAACTCTAGACAATTGTGTTGTCTGTCCTTCTTTGATTTACGGCTTCTGATAATCCCTGTGGTATCTTCTAACTCTAGAACATTGTATTGTCTGTCCTTCTTTGATTTACGGCTTCTGGGTACCCCTTTGGTATCTTCTAACTCTAGACAAATGTGTTGTCTGTTCTTCTTTGATTTACGGCTTCTGATTATCCCTTTGGTATCTTCTAACTCTAGAACATTGTATTGTCTGTCCATCTTTGACTTACGGCTTCTGAGTATCCCTTTGGTATCTTCTAACTCTAGACCATTGTGTTGTATGCCCTTCTTTGATTTACGGCTTCTGATTATCCCTTTGGTATCTTCTAACTCTAGAACATTGTATTTTCTGTCTTTTGACCATTGTGTTGACTGTTCTTTGATTTACGGCTTCTGATTACCCCTTTGGTATCTTCTAACTCTAGACCATTGTGTTGTCTGTCCTTCTTTGATTTACGGCTTCTGATTATCCCTTTGGTATCATCTAACTCTAGAACATTGTATTGTCTCTCCTTCTTTGATTTACAGCTTCTGATTATCCCTTTGGTATCTTCTAACTCTAGACCATTGCATTGTCTGTTCTTCTTTGATTTACGGCTTCTGATTATCTCTGTGGTATCTTCTAACTCTAGACAATTGTGTTGTCTGTCCTTCTTTGATTTACGGCTTCTGATAATCCCTGTGGTATCTTCTAACTCTAGAGCATTGCATTGTCTGTCCTTCTTTGATTTACGGCTTCTGGGTACCCCTTTGGTATCTTCTAACTCTAGACCATTGCATTGTCTGTTCTTCTTTGATTTACGGCTTCTGAATATCTCTGTGGTATTTTCTAACTCTAGAACATTGTATTGTCTGTCCTTCTTTGATTTACGCTTCTGATTATCCCTTTGGTATCTTCTAACTCTAAAACATTGTATTGTCTGTCTTTTGACCATTGTGTTGACTGTCCTTTGAATTACGGCTTCTGATTACCCCTTTGGTATCTTCTAACTTTAGAACATTGTATTGTCTGCCTTTTGACCATTGTGTTGACTGTCCTTTGATTTACGGCTTCTGAATACCCCTTTGGTATCTTCTAACTCTAGAACATTGTATTGTCTCTCCTTCTTTGATTTACGGCTTCTGGGTACCCCTTTGGTATCTTCTAACTCTAGACCATTGCATTGTCTGTTCTTCTTTGATTTACGGCTTCTGAATATCTCTGTGGTATCTTCTAACTCTAGACCATTGCATTGCCTGTTCTTCTTTGATTTACGGCTTCTGATTATCTCTGTGGTATCTTCTAACTCTAGACAATTGTGTTGTCTCTCCTTCTTTGATTTACGGCTTCTGATTATCCCTTTGGTATCTTCTAACTCTAGAACATTGTATTGTCTGTCCTTCTTTGACTTACGGCTTCTGAGAATCCCTTTGGTATCTTTTAACTCTAGACCATTGTGTTGTCTGTCCTTCTTTGATTTACGGCTTCTGATTATTCCTTTGGTATCTTCTAACTCTAAAACATTGTATTGTCTGTCTTTTGACCATTGTGTTGACTGTCCTTTGATTTACGGCTTCTGATTACCCCTTTGGTATCTTCTAAATCTAGAACATTGTATTGTCTGCCTTTTGACCATTGTCTCTCCTTCTTTGACTTACGGCTTCTGATTATCCCTTTGGTATCTTCTAACTCTAGAACATTGTATTGTCTGTCCTTCTTTGACTTACGGCTTCTGAGTATCCCTTTGGTATCTTCTAACTCTAGACCATTGTGTTGTCTGCCCTTCTTTGATTTACGGCTTCTGATTATCCCTTTGGTATCTTCAAACTCTAGAACATTGTATTGTCTGTCCTTCTTTGATTTACGGCTTCTGAGTACCCCTTTGGTATCTTCTAACTTTAGACCATTGCATTGTCTGTTCTTCTTAGATTTACGGCTTCTGATTATCTCTGTGGTATCTTCTAACTCTAGACAAATGTGTTGTCTGTTCTTCTTTGATTTACGGCTTCTGATTATCCCTTTGGTATCTTCTAACTCTAGAACATTGTATTGTCTGTCCTTCTTTGACTTACGGCTTCTGAGTATCCCTTTGGTATCTTCTAACTCTAGACCATTGTGTTGTCTGCCCTTCTTTGAATTACGGCTTCTGATTATCCCTTTGGTATCTTCTAACTCTAGAACATTGTATTGTCTGTCTTTTGACCATTGTGTTGACTGTTCTTTGATTTACGGCTTCTGATTACCCCTTTGGTATCTTCTAACTCTAGACCATTGTGTTGTCTGTTCTTCTTTGATTTACGGCTTCTGATTATCCCTTTGGTATCATCTAACTCTAGAACATTGTATTGTCTCTCCTTCTTTGATTTACAGCTTCTGATTATCCCTTTGGTATCTTCTAACTCTAGACCATTGCATTGTCTGTTCTTCTTTGATTTACGGCTTCTGATTATCTCTGTGGTATCTTCTAACTCTAGACAATTGTGTTGTCTGTCCTTCTTTGATTTACGGCTTCTGATAATCCCTGTGGTATCTTCTAACTCTAGAACATTGTATTGTCTGTCCTTCTTTGATTTACGGCTTCTGGGTACCCCTTTGGTATCTTCTAACTCTAGACAAATGTGTTGTCTGTTCTTCTTTGATTTACGGCTTCTGATTATCCCTTTGGTATCTTCTAACTCTAGAACATTGTATTGTCTGTCCATCTTTGACTTACGGCTTCTGAGTATCCCTTTGGTATCTTCTAACTCTAGACCATTGTGTTGTCTGCCCTTCTTTGATTTACGGCTTCTGATTATCCCTTTGGTATCTTCTAACTCTAGAACATTGTATTGTCTGTCTTTTGACCATTGTGTTGACTGTTCTTTGATTTACGGCTTCTGATTACCCCTTTGGTATCTTCTAACTCTAGACCATTGTGTTGTCTGTCCTTCTTTGATTTACGGCTTCTGATTATCCCTTTGGTATCATCTAACTCTAGAACATTGTATTGTCTCTCCTTCTTTGATTTACAGCTTCTGATTATCCCTTTGGTATCTTCTAACTCTAGACCATTGCATTGTCTGTTCTTCTTTGATTTACGGCTTCTGATTATCTCTGTGGTATCTTCTAACTCTAGACAATTGCGTTGTCTGTCCTTCTTTGATTTACGGCTTCTCATAATCCCTGTGGTATCATCTAACTCTAGAACATTGTATTGTCTCTCCTTCTTTGATTTACAGCTTCTGATTATCCCTTTGGTATCTTCTAACTCTAGACCATTGCATTGTCTGTTCTTCTTTGATTTACGGCTTCTGATTATCTCTGTGGTATCTTCTAACTCTAGACAATTGTGTTGTCTGTCCTTCTTTGATTTACGGCTTCTGATAATCCCTGTGGTATCTTCTAACTCTAGAGCATTGTATTGTCTGTCCTTCTTTGATTTACGGCTTCTGGGTACCCCTTTGGTATCTTCTAACTCTAGACCATTGCATTGTCTGTTCTTCTTTGATTTACGGCTTCTGAATATCTCTGTGGTATTTTCTAACTCTAGAACATTGTATTGTCTGTCCTTCTTTGATTTACGCTTCTGATTATCCCTTTGGTATCTTCTAACTCTAAAACATTGTATTGTCTGTCTTTTGACCATTGTGTTGACTGTCCTTTGAATTACGGCTTCTGATTACCCTTTTGGTATCTTCTAACTTTAGAACATTGTATTGTCTGCCTTTTGACCATTGTGTTGACTGTCCTTTGATTTACGGCTTCTGAATACCCCTTTGGTATCTTCTAACTCTAGAACATTGTATTGTCTCTCCTTCTTTGATTTACGGCTTCTGGGTACCCCTTTGGTATCTTCTAACTCTAGACCATTGCATTGTCTGTTCTTCTTTGATTTACGGCTTCTGAATATCTCTGTGGTATCTGCTAACTCTAGACCATTGCATTGCCTGTTCTTCTTTGATTTACGGCTTCTGATTATCTCTGTGGTATCTTCTAACTCTAGACAATTGTGTTGTCTCTCCTTCTTTGATTTACGGCTTCTGATTATCCCTTTGGTATCTTCTAACTCTAGAACATTGTATTGTCTGTCCTTCTTTGACTTACGGCTTCTGAGTATCCCTTTGGTATCTTTTAACTCTAGACCATTGTGTTGTCTGTCCTTCTTTGATTTACGGCTTCTGATTATTCCTTTGGTATCTTCTAACTCTAAAACATTGTATTGTCTGTCTTTTGACCATTGTGTTGACTGTCCTTTGATTTACGGCTTCTGATTACCCCTTTGGTATCTTCTAACTCTAGAACATTGTATTGTCTGCCTTTTGACCATTGTCTCTCCTTCTTTGATTTACGGCTTCTGATTATCCCTTTGGTATCTTCTAACTCTAGAACATTGCATTGTCTGTCCTTCTTTGACTTACGGCTTCTGAGTATCCCTTTGGTATCTTCTAACTCTAGACCATTGTGTTGTCTGCCCTTCTTTGATTTACGGCTTCTGATTATCCCTTTGGTATCTTCAAACTCTAGAACATTGTATTGTCTGTCCTTCTTTGATTTACGGCTTCTGAGTACCCCTTTGGTATCTTCTAACTTTAGACCATTGCATTGTCTGTTCTTCTTAGATTTACGGCTTCTGATTATCTCTGTGGTATCTTCTAACTCTAGACAAATGTGTTGTCTGTTCTTCTTTGATTTACGGCTTCTGATTATCCCTTTGGTATCTTCTAACTCTAGAACATTGTATTGTCTGTCCTTCTTTGACTTACGGCTTCTGAGTATCCCTTTGGTATCTTCTAACTCTAGACCATTGTGTTGTCTGCCCTTCTTTGATTTACGGCTTCTGATTATCCCTTTGGTATCTTCTAACTCTAGAACATTGTATTGTCTGTCTTTTGACCATTGTGTTGACTGTTCTTTGATTTACGGCTTCTGATTACCCCTTTGGTATCTTCTAACTCTAGACCATTGTGTTGTCTGTCCTTCTTTGATTTACGGCTTCTGATTATCCCTTTGGTATCATCTAACTCTAGAACATTGTATTGTCTCTCCTTCTTTGATTTACAGCTTCTGATTATCCCTTTGGTATCTTCTAACTCTAGACCATTGCATTGTCTGTTCTTCTTTGATTTACGGCTTCTGATTATCTCTGTGGTATCTTCTAACTCTAGACAATTGTGTTGTCTGTCCTTCTTTGATTTACGGCTTCTGATGATCCCTGTGGTATCTTCTAACTCTAGAACATTGTATTGTCTGTCCTTCTTTGATTTACGGCTTCTGGGTACCCCTTTGGTATCTTCTAACTCTAGACAAATGTGTTGTCTGTTCTTCTTTGATTTACGGCTTCTGATTATCCCTTTGGTATCTTCTAACTCTAGAACATTGTATTGTCTGTCCATCTTTGACTTACGGCTTCTGAGTATCCCTTTGGTATCTTCTAACTCTAGACCATTGTGTTGTCTGCCCTTCTTTGATTTACGGCTTCTGATTATCCCTTTGGTATCTTCTAACTCTAGAACATTGTATTGTCTGTCTTTTGACCATTGTGTTGACTATTCTTTGATTTACGGCTTCTGATTACCCCTTTGGTATCTTCTAACTCTAGACCATTGTGTTGTCTGTCCTTCTTTGATTTACGGCTTCTGATTATCCCTTTGGTATCATCTAACTCTAGAACATTGTATTGTCTCTCCTTCTTTGATTTGCAGCTTCTGATTATCCCTTTGGTATCTTCTAACTCTAGACCATTGCATTGTCTGTTCTTCTTTGATTTACGGCTTCTGATTATCTCTGTGGTATCTTCTAACTCTAGACAATTGTGTTGTCTGTCCTTCTTTGATTTACGGCTTCTCATAATCCCTGTGGTATCTTCCAACTCTAGAACATTGTATTGTCTGTCCTTCTTTGATTTACGGCTTCTGGGTACCCCTTTGGTATCTTCTAACTCTAGACCATTGCATTGTCTGTTCTTCTTTGATTTACGGCTTCTGAATATCTCTGTGGTATTTTCTAACTCTAGAACATTGTATTGTCTGTCCTTCTTTGATTTACGCTTCTGATTATCCCTTTGGTATCTTCTAACTCTAAAACATTGTATTGTCTGTCTTTTGACCATTGTGTTGACTGTCCTTTGAATTACGGCTTCTGATTACCCCTTTGGTATCTTCTAACTTTAGAACATTGTATTGTCTGCCTTTTGACCATTGTGTTGACTGTCCTTTGATTTACGGCTTCTGAATACCCCTTTGGTATCTTCTAACTCTAGAACATTGTATTGTCTCTCCTTCTTTGATTTACGGCTTCTGGGTACCCCTTTGGTATCTTCTAACTCTAGACCATTGCATTGTCTGTTCTTCTTTGATTTACGGCTTCTGAATATCTCTGTGGTATCTTCTAACTCTAGACCATTGCATTGCCTGTTCTTCTTTGATTTACGGCTTCTGATTATCTCTGTGGTATCTTCTAACTCTAGACAATTGTGTTGTCTCTCCTTCTTTGATTTACGGCTTCTGATTATCCCTTTGGAATCTTCTAACTCTAGAACATTGTATTGTCTGTCCTTCTTTGACTTACGGCTTCTGAGTATCCCTTTGGTATCTTTTAACTCTAGACCATTGTGTTGTCTGTCCTTCTTTGATTTACGGCTTCTGATTATCCCTTTGGTATCTTCTAACTCTAAAACATTGTATTGTCTGTCTTTTGACCATTGTGTTGACTGTCCTTTGATTTACGGCTTCTGATTATCCCTTTGGTATCTTCTAACTCTAGAACATTGTATTGTCTGTCCTTCTTTGACTTACGGCTTCTGAGTATCCCTTTGGTATCTTCTAACTCTAGACCATTGTGTTGTCTGCCCTTCTTTGAATTACGGCTTCTGATTATCCCTTTGGTATCTTCTAACTCTAGAACATTGTATTGTCTGTCTTTTGACCATTGTGTTGACTGTTCTTTGATTTACGGTTTCTGATTACCCCTTTGGTATCTTCTAACTCTAGACCATTGTGTTGTCTGTCCTTCTTTGATTTACGGCTTCTGATTATCCCTTTGGTATCATCTAACTCTAGAACATTGTATTGTCTCTCCTTCTTTGATTTACAACTTCTGATTATCCCTTTGGTATCTTCTAACTCTAGACCATTGCATTGTCTGTTCTTCTTTGATTTACGGCTTCTGATTATCTCTGTGGTATCTTCTAACTCTAGACAATTGTGTTGTCTGTCCTTCTTTGATTTACGGCTTCTGATAATCCCTGTGGTTTCTTCTAACTCTAGAACATTGTATTGTCTCTCCTTCTTTGATTTACGGCTTCTGGGTACCCCTTTGGTATCTTCTAACTCTAGACCATTGCATTGTCTGTTCTTCTTTGATTTACGGCTTCTGAATATCTCTGTGGTATCTTCTAACTCTAGACCATTGCATTGCCTGTTCTTCTTTGATTTACGGCTTCTGATTATCTCTGTGGTATCTTATAACTCTAGACAATTGTGTTGTCTCTCCTTCTTTGATTTACGGCTTCTGATTATCCTTTTGGTATCTTCTAACTCTAGAACATTGTATTGTCTGTCCTTCTTTGACTTACGGCTTCTGAGTATCCCTTTGGTATCGTTTAACTCTAGACCATTGTGTTGTCTGTCCTTCTTTGATTTACGGCTTCTGATTATCCCTTTGGTATCTTCTAACTCTAAAACATTGTATTGTCTCTCTTTTGACCATTGTGTTGACTGTCCTTTGATTTACGGCTTCTGATTACCCCTTTGGTATCTTCTAACTCTAGAACATTGTATTGTCTGCCTTTTGACCATTGTCTCTCCTTCTTTGATTTACGGCTTCTGATTATCCCTTTGGTATCTTCTAACTCTAGAACATTGTATTGTCTGTCCTTCTTTGACTTACGCCTTCTGAGTATCCCTTTGGTATCTTCTAACTCTAGACCATTGTGTTGTCTGCCCTTCTTTGATTTACGGCTTCTGATTATCCCTTTGGTATCTTCTAACTCTAGAACATTGTATTGTCTGTCTTTTGACCATTGTGTTGACTGTTCTTTGATTTACGGCTTCTGATTACCCCTTTGGTATCTTCTAACTCTAGACCATTATGTTGTCTGTCCTTCTTTGATTTACGGCTTCTGATTATCCCTTTGGTATCATCTAACTCTAGAACATTGTATTGTCTCTCCTTCTTTGATTTACAGCTTCTGATTATCCCTTTGGTATCTTCTAACTCTAGACCATTGCATTGTCTGTTCTTCTTTGATTTACGGCTTCTGATTATCTCTGTGGTATCTTCTAACTCTAGACAATTGTGTTGTCTGTCCTTCTTTGATTTACGGCTTCTGATTATCCCTTTGGTATCATCTAACTCTAGAACATTGTATTGTCTGTCCTTCTTTGATTTACGGCTTCTGGGTACCCCTTTGGTATCTTCTAACTCTAGACCATTGCATTGTCTGTTCTTCTTTGATTTACGGCTTCTGAATATCTCTGTGATATTTTCTAACTCTAGAACATTGTATTGTCTGTCCTTCTTTGATTTACGCTTCTGATTATCCCTTTGGTATCTTCTAACTCTAAAACATTGTATTGTCTGTCTTTTGACCATTGTGTTGACTGTCCTTTGATTTACGGCTTCTGATTACCCCTTTGGTATCTTCTAACTTTAGAACATTGTATTGTCTGCCTTTTGACCATTGTGTTGACTGTCCTTTGATTTACGGCTTCTGAATACCCCTTTGGTATCTTCTAACTCTAGAACATTGTATTGTCTCTCCTTCTTTGATTTACGGCTTCTGGGTACCCCTTTGGTATCTTCTAATTCTAGACCATTGCATTGTCTGTTCTTCTTTGATTTACGGCGTCTGAATATCTCTGTGGTATCTTCTAATTCTAGACCATTGCATTGCCTGTTCTTCTTTGATTTACGGCTTCTGATTATCTCTGTGGTATCTTCTAACTCTAGACAATTGTGTTGTCTCTCCTTCTTTGATTTACGGCTTTTGATTATCCCTTTGGTATCTTCTAACTCTAGAACATTGTATTGTCTGTCCTTCTTTGACTTACGGCTTCTGATTATCCCTTTGGTATCTTCTAACTCTAAAACATTGTATTGTCTGTCTTTTGACCATTGTGTTGACTGTCCTTTGAAATACGGCTTCTGATTACCCCTTTGGTATCTTCTAACTCTAGAACATTGTATTGTCTGCCTTTTGACCATTGTCTCTCCTTCTTTGATTTACGGCTTCTGATTATCCCTTTGGTATCTTCTAACTCTAGAACATTGTATTGTCTGTCCTTCTTTGATTTACGGCTTCTGATTATCCCTTTGGTATCTTTTAACTCTAGACCATTGTGTTGTCTGTCCTTCTTTGACTTACGCTTCTGAGTATCCCTTTGGTATCTTCTAACTCTAGAACATTCTATTGTCTCTCCTTCTTTGATTTACGGCTTCTGAGTATCCCTTTGGTATCTTCTAACTCTAGAACATTGTATTGTCTGTCCTTCTTTGATTTACGGCTTCTGAGTACCCCTTTGGTATCTTCTAACTCTAGACCATAGCATTGTCTGTTCTTCTTTGATTTACGGCTTCTGATTATCTCTGTGGTATCTTCTAACTCTAGAACATTGTATTTTCTGTCCTTCTTTGATTTACGCTTCTGAGTACCCCTTTGGTATCTTCTAACTCGAGACCATTGCATTGTCTGTTCTTCATTGATTTACGTCTTCTGATTATCTCTGTGGTATCTTCTAACTCTAGACAATTGCATTGTCTGTTCTTCTTTGATTTACGGCTTCTGATTATCCCTTTGGTATCTTCTAACTCTAGAACATTGTATTGTCTGTCCTTCTTTGACTTACGGCTTCTGAGTATCCCTTTGGTATCTTCTAACTCTAGACCATTGTGTTCCCTTTGGTATCATCTAACTCTAGAACATTGTATTGTCTGTCTTTTGACCATTGTGTTGACTGTCCTATGATTTACGGCTTCTGATTACCCCTTTGGTATCTTCTAACTCTAGACCATTGTGTTGTCTGTCCTTCTTTAATTTACGGCTTCTGATTATCCCTTTGGTATCATCTAACTCTAGAACATTGTATTGTCTCTCCTTCTTTGATTTACGGTTTCTGATTACTCCTTTGGTATCTTCTAACTCTAGACCATTGCATTGTCTGTTCTTCTTTGATTTACGGCTTCTGATTATCTATGTGATATCTTCTAACTCTAGACAATTGTGTTGTCTGTTCTTCTTTGATTTACGGCTTCTGATTATCCCTTTGGTATCTTCTAACTCTAGAACATTGTATTGTCTGTCCTTCTTTGATTTACGCTTCTGATTATCCCTTTGGTATCTTCTAACTCTAAAACATTGTATTGTCTGTCTTTTGACCATTGTGTTGACTGTCCTTTGATTTACGGCTTCTGATTACCCCTTTGGTATCTTCTAACTCTAGAACATTGTATTGTCTGTCTTTTGACCATTGTGTTGACTGTCCTTTGATTTACGGCTTCTGAATACCCCTTTGGTATCTTCTAACTCTAGAACATTGTATTGTCTCTCCTTCTTTGATTTACGGCTTCTGGGTACCACTTTGGTATCTTCTAACTCTAGACCATTGCATTGTCTGTTCTTCTTTGATTTACGGCTTCTGAATATCTCTGTGGTATCTTCTAACTCTAGACCATTGCATTGCCTGTTCTTCTTTGATTTACGGCTTCTGATTATCTCTGTGGTATCTTCTAACTCTAGACAATTGTGTTGTCTCTCCTTCTTTGATTTACAGCTTCTGATTATCCCTTTGGTATCTTCTAACTCTAGAACATTGTATTGTCTGTCCTTCTTTGACTTACGGCTTCTGAGTATCCCTTTGGTATCTTTTAACTCTAGACCATTGTGTTGTCTCTCCTTCTTTGATTTACGGCTTCTGATTATCCCTTTGGTATCTTCTAACTCTAAAACATTGTATTGTCTGTCTTTTGACCATTGTGTTGACTGTCCTTTGATTTACGGCTTCTGATTACCCCTTTGGTATCTTCTAACTCTAGAACATTGTATTGTCTGCCTTTTGACCATTGTGTTGACTGTCCTTTGATTTACGGCTTCTGAATACCCCTTTGGTATCTTCTAACTCTAGACCATTGTGTTGTCTGTCCTTCTTTGACTTACGGCTTCTGAGTATCCCTTTGGTATCTTCTAACTCTAGAACATTGTATTGTCTGTCCTTCTTTGATTTACGGCTTCTGAGTACCCCTTTGGTATCTTCTAACTCTAGACCATAGCATTGTCTGTTCTTCTTTGATTTACGGTTTCTGATTATCTCTGTGGTATCTTCTAACTCTAGAACATTGTATTTTCTGTCCTTCTTTGATTTACGCTTCTGAGTACCCCTTTGGTATCTTTTAACTCTAGACCATTGAATTGTCTGTTCTTCATTGATTTACGGCTTCTGATTATCTCTGTGGTATCTTCTAACCCTAGACAATTGTGTTGTCTGTTCTTCTTTGATTTACGGCTTCTGATTATCCCTTTGGTATCTTCTAACTCTAGAACATTGTATTGTCTGTCCTTCTTTGACTTACGGCTTCTGAGTATCCCTTTGGTATCTTCTAACTCTAGACCATTGTGTTGTCTGTCCTTCTTTGATTTACGCCTTCTGATTATCCCTTTGGAATCATCTAACTCTAGAACATTGTATTGTCTGTCTTTTGACTATTGTGTTGACTGTCCTTTGATTTACGGCTTCTGTTTACCCCTTTGGTATCTTCTAACTCTAGACCATTGTGTTGTCTGTCCTTCTTTGATTTACGGCTTCTGATTATCCCTTTGGTATCATCTAACTCTAGAACATTGTATTGTCTCTCCTTCTTTGATTTACGGTTTCTGATTACCCCTTTGGTATCTTCTAACTCTAGACCATTGCATTGTCTGTTCTTCTTTGATTTACGGCTTCTGATTATCTATGTGGTATCTTCTAACTCTAGACAATTGTGTTGTCTGTTCTTCTTTGATTTACGGCTTCTGATTATCCCTTTGGTATCTTCTAACTCTAGAACATTGTATTGTCTGTCCTTCTTTGATTTACGGCTTCTGAGTACCCCTTTGGTATCTTCTAACTCTAAACCATTGTGTTGTCTGTCCTTCTTTGATTTACGGCTTCTGATTATCCCTTTGGTATCTTCTAACTCTAGACCATTGTGTTGTCTGTCCTTCTTTGCTTTACGGCTTCTGATTATCCCTTTGGTATCATCTAACTCTAGAACATTGTATTGTCTCTCCTTCTTTGATTTACAGCTTCTGATTATCCCTTTGGTATCTTCTAACTCTAGACCATTGCATTGTCTGTTCTTCTTTGATTTACGGCTTCTGATTATCTCTGTGGTATCTTCTAACTCTAGACAATTGTGTTGTCTGTCCTTCTTTGATTTACGGCTTCTGATAATCCCTGTGGTATCTTCTAACTCTAGAACATTGTATTGTCTGTCCTTCTTTGACTTACGGCTTCTGAGTATCCCTTTGGTATCTTCTAACTCTAGACCATTGTGTTGTCTGTCCTTCTTTGATTTACGGCTTCTGATTATCCCTTTGGTATTGTCTAACTCTAGAACATTGTATTGTCTGTCTTTTGACCATTGTGTTGACTGTCCTTTGATTTACGGCTTCTGATTACCCCTTTGGTATCTTCTAACTCTAGACCATTGTGTTGTCTGTCCTTCTTTGATTTACGGCTTCTGAGTACACCTTTGGTATCTTCTAGCTCTAGACCATTGCATTGTCTGTTCTTCTTTGATTTACGGCTTCTGATTATCTCTGTGGTATCTTCTAACTCTAGAACATTGTATTGTCTGTCATTCCTTGACTTACGTCTTCTGAGTATCCCTTTGGTATCTTCTAACTCTAGACCATTGTGTTTTCTGTCCTTCTTTGATTTACAGCTTCTGATTATCCCTTTGGTATCTTCTAACTCTAGAACATTGCATTGTCTGTCTTTTGACCATTGTGTTGACTGTCCTTTGATTTACGCCTTCTGATTACCCCTTTGGTATCTTCTAACTCTAGAACATTGTATTGTCCGTCTTTTGACCATTGTGTTGACTGTCCTTTGATTTACGGCTTCTGATTATCTCTGTGGTATCTTCTAACTCTAGAACATTGCATTGTCTGTCTTTTGACCATTGTGTTGACTGTCCTTTGATTTACGGCTTCTGATTATCTCTTTGGTATCTTCTAACTCTAGAACATTGTATTGTCTGTCTTTTGACCATTGTGTTGACTGTCCTTTGATTTACAGCTTCTGATTATCCCTTTGGTATCTTCTAACTCTAGAACATTGCATTGTCTGTCTTTTGACCATTGTGTTGACTGTCCTTTGATTTACGCTTCTGATTATCTCTTTGGTATCTTCTAACTCTAGAACATTGTATTTTCTGTCCTTCTTAGATTTACGCCTTCTAATTATCCCTTTGGTATCTTCTAACTCTAGACCATTGTATTGTCTGTCCCTCTTTTATTTACGGCTTCTGAGTATCCCTTTGGTATCTTCTAACTCTAAACCATTGTGTTGTCTGCCCTTCTTTGATTTACGGCTTCTGATTATCCCTTTGGTATCTTCTAACTCTAGAACATTGTATTGTCTGTCTTTTGACCATTGTGTTGACTGTCCTTTGATTTACGGCTTCTGATTACCCCTTTGGTATCTTCTAACTCTAGACCATTGTGTTGTCTGTCCTTCTTTGATTTACGGCTTCTGATTATCCCTTTGGTATCATCTAACTCTAGAACATTGTATTGTCTCTCCTTCTTTGACTTACGGCTTCTGTTTATCCCTTTGGTATCTTCTAACTCTAGACCATTGCATTGTCTGTTCTTCTTTGATTTACGGCTTCTGATTA
This sequence comes from Bathymodiolus brooksi, assembly GCA_963680875.1. Taxonomy (NCBI): domain Eukaryota; kingdom Metazoa; phylum Mollusca; class Bivalvia; order Mytilida; family Modiolidae; genus Bathymodiolus; species Bathymodiolus brooksi. The sequence continues at coordinate 19,501,956 of OY804582.1, read as the reverse complement.
ACTCTGTGGTATCTTCTAACTCTAGAACATTGTATTGTCTGTCCTTCTTTGATTTACGGCTTCTGAGTACCCCTTTGGTATCTTCTAACTTTAGACCATTGCATTGTCTGTTCTTCTTAGATTTACGGCTTCTGATTATCTCTGTGGTATATTCTAACTCTAGACAAATGTGTTGTCTGTTCTTCTTTGATTTACGGCTTCTGATTATCCCTTTGGTATCTTCTAACTCTAGAACATTGCATTGTCTGTCCTTCTTTGACTTACGGCTTCTGAGTATCCCTTTGGTATCTTCTAACTCTAGACCATTGTGTTGTCTGCCCTTCTTTGATTTACGGCTTCTGATTATCCCTTTGGTATCTTCTAACTCTAGAACATTGTATTGTCTGTCTTTTGACCAATGTGTTGACTGTCCTTTGATTTACGCTACTGATTATCCCTTTGGTATCATTTAACTCTATAACATTGTATTGTCTCTCCTTCTTTGATTTACAGCTTCTGATTATCCCTTTGGTATCTTCTAACTCTAGACCATTGCATTGTCTGTTCTTCTTTGATTTACGGCTTCTGATTATCTCTGTGGTATCTTCTAACTCTAGACAATTGTGTTGTCTGTCCTTCTTTGATTTACGGCTTCTGATAATCCCTGTGGTATCTTCTAACTCTAGAACATTGTATTGTCTGTCCTTCTTTGACTTACGGCTTCTGAGTATCCCTTTGGTATCTTCTAACTCTAGAACATTGTATTGTCTGTCTTTTGACCATTGTGTTGACTGTCCTTTGATTTACGGCTTCTGATTACCCCTTTGGTATCTTCTAACTCTAGACCATTGTGTTGTCTGTCCTTCTTTGATTTACGGCTTCTGATTATCCCTTTGGTATCTTTTAACTCTAGAACATTGTATTGTCTGTCTTTCCTTGATTTACGGCTTCTGAGTACCCCTTTGGTATCTTCTAACTCTAGACCATTGCATTGTCTGTTCTTCTTTGATTTACGGCTTCTGATTATCTCTGTGGTATCTTCTAACTCTAGAACATTGTATTGTCTGTCATTCTTTGACTTACGTCTTCTGAGTATCCCTTTGGTATCTTCTAACTCTAGACCATTGTGTTTTCTGTCCGTCTTTGATTTACAGCTTCTGATTATCCCTTTGGTATCTTCTAACTCTAGAACATTGCATTGTCTGTCTTTTGACCATTGTGTTGACTGTCCTTTGATTTACGGCTTCTGATTATCTCTGTGGTATCTTCTAACTCTAGAACATTGCATTATCTGTCTTTTGACCATTGTGTTGACTGTCCTTTGATTTACGGCTTCTGATTATCTCTTTGGTATCTTCTAACTCTAGAACATTGTATTGTCTGTCTTTTGACCATTGTGTTGACTGTCCTTTGATTTACAGCTTCTGATTATCCCTTTGGTATCTTCTAACTCTAGAACATTGCATTGTCTGTTCTTCTTTGATTTACGGCTTCTGATTATCCCTTTGGTATCTTCTAACTCTAGAACATTGTATTGTCTGTCCTTGTTTGATTTACGGCTTCTGAGTACCCCTTTGGTATCTTCTAACTCTAAACCATTGTGTTGTCTGTCCTTCTTTGATTTACGGCTTCTGATTATCCCTTTGGTATCTTCTAACTCTAGACCATTGTGTTGTCTGTCCTTCTTTGATTTACGGCTTCTGATTATCCCTTTGGTATCATCTAACTCTAGAACATTGTATTGTCTCTCCTTCTTTGATTTACAGCTTCTGATTATCCCTTTGGTATCTTCTAACTCTAGACCATTGCATTGTCTGTTCTTCTTTGATTTACGGCTTCTGATTATCTCTGTGGTATCTTCTAACTCTAGACAATTGTGTTGTCTGTCCTTCTTTGATTTACGGCTTCTGATAATCCCTGTGGTATCTTCTAACTCTAGAACATTGTATTGTCTGTCCTTCTTTGACTTACGGTTTCTGAGTATCCCTTTGGTATCTTCTAACTCTAGACCATTGTGTTGTCTGTCCTTCTTTGATTTACGGCTTCTGATTATCCCTTTGGTATTGTCTAACTCTAGAACATTGTATTGTCTGTCTTTTGACCATTGTGTTGACTGTCCTTTGATTTACGGCTTCTGATTACCCCTTTGGTATCTTCTAACTCTAGACCATTGTGTTGTCTGTCCTTCTTTGATTTACGGCTTCTGATTATCCCTTTGGTATCTTTTAACTCTAGAACATTGTATTGTCTGTCTTTCTTTGATTTACGGCTTCTGAGTACACCTTTGGTATCTTCTAGCTCTAGACCATTGCATTGTCTGTTCTTCTTTGATTTACGGCTTCTGATTATCTCTGTGGTATCTTCTAACTCTAGAACATTGTATTGTCTCTCCTTCTTTGATTTACGGCTTCTGATTATCCCTTTGGTATCTTCAAACCCTAGAACATTGTATTGTCTGTCCTTCTTTGATTTACGGCTTCTGAGTACCCCTTTGGTATCTTCTAACTTTAGACCATTGCATTGTCTGTTCTTCTTAGATTTACGGCTTCTGATTATCTCTGTGGTATATTCTAACTCTAGACAAATGTGTTGTCTGTTCTTCTTTGATTTACGGCTTCTGATTATCCCTTTGGTATCTTCTAACTCTAGAACATTGCATTGTCTGTCCTTCTTTGACTTACGGCTTCTGAGTATCCCTTTGGTATCTTCTAACTCTAGACCATTGTGTTGTCTGCCCTTCTTTGATTTACGGCTTCTGATTATCCCTTTGGTATCTTCTAACTCTAGAACATTGTATTGTCTGTCTTTTGACCAATGTGTTGACTGTCCTTTGATTTACGCTACTGATTATCCCTTTGGTATCATTTAACTCTATAACATTGTATTGTCTCTCCTTCTTTGATTTACAGCTTCTGATTATCCCTTTGGTATCTTCTAACTCTAGACCATTGCATTGTCTGTTCTTCTTTGATTTACGGCTTCTGATTATCTCTGTGGTATCTTCTAACTCTAGACAATTGTGTTGTCTGTCCTTCTTTGATTTACGGCTTCTGATAATCCCTGTGGTATCTTCTAACTCTAGAACATTGTATTGTCTGTCCTTCTTTGATTTACGGCTTCTGAGTATCCCTTTGGTATCTTCTAACTCTAGAACATTGTATTGTCTGTCTTTTGACCATTGTGTTGACTGTCCTTTGATTTACGGCTTCTGATTACCCCTTTGGTATCTTCTAACTCTAGACCATTGTGTTGTCTGTCCTTCTTTGATTTACGGCTTCTGATTATCCCTTTGGTATCTTTTAACTCTAGAACATTGTATTGTCTGTCTTTCCTTGATTTACGGCTTCTGAGTACCCCTTTGGTATCTTCTAACTCTAGACCATTGCATTGTCTGTTCTTCTTTGATTTACGGCTTCTGATTATCTCTGTGGTATCTTCTAACTCTAGAACATTGTATTGTCTGTCATTCTTTGACTTACGTCTTCTGAGTATCCCTTTGGTATCTTCTAACTCTAGACCATTGTGTTTTCTGTCCGTCTTTGATTTACAGCTTCTGATTATCCCTTTGGTATCTTCTAACTCTAGAACATTGCATTGTCTGTCTTTTGACCATTGTGTTGACTGTCCTTTGATTTACGGCTTCTGATTATCTCTGTGGTATCTTCTAACTCTAGAACATTGCATTATCTGTCTTTTGACCATTGTGTTGACTGTCCTTTGATTTACGGCTTCTGATTATCTCTTTGGTATCTTCTAACTCTAGAACATTGTATTGTCTGTCTTTTGACCATTGTGTTGACTGTCCTTTGATTTACAGCTTCTGATTATCCCTTTGGTATCTTCTAACTCTAGAACATTGCATTGTCTGTTCTTCTTTGATTTACGGCTTCTGATTATCCCTTTGGTATCTTCTAACTCTAGAACATTGTATTGTCTGTCCTTGTTTGATTTACGGCTTCTGAGTACCCCTTTGGTATCTTCTAACTCTAAACCATTGTGTTGTCTGTCCTTCTTTGATTTACGGCTTCTGATTATCCCTTTGGTATCTTCTAACTCTAGACCATTGTGTTGTCTGTCCTTCTTTGATTTACGGCTTCTGATTATCCCTTTGGTATCATCTAACTCTAGAACATTGTATTGTCTCTCCTTCTTTGATTTACAGCTTCTGATTATCCCTTTGGTATCTTCTAACTCTAGACCATTGCATTGTCTGTTCTTCTTTGATTTACGGCTTCTGATTATCTCTGTGGTATCTTCTAACTCTAGACAATTGTGTTGTCTGTCCTTCTTTGATTTACGGCTTCTGATAATCCCTGTGGTATCTTCTAACTCTAGAACATTGTATTGTCTGTCCTTCTTTGACTTACGGTTTCTGAGTATCCCTTTGGTATCTTCTAACTCTAGACCATTGTGTTGTCTGTCCTTCTTTGATTTACGGCTTCTGATTATCCCTTTGGTATTGTCTAACTCTAGAACATTGTATTGTCTGTCTTTTGACCATTGTGTTGACTGTCCTTTGATTTACGGCTTCTGATTACCCCTTTGGTATCTTCTAACTCTAGACCATTGTGTTGTCTGTCCTTCTTTGATTTACGGCTTCTGATTATCCCTTTGGTATCTTTTAACTCTAGAACATTGTATTGTCTGTCTTTCTTTGATTTACGGCTTCTGAGTACACCTTTGGTATCTTCTAGCTCTAGACCATTGCATTGTCTGTTCTTCTTTGATTTACGGCTTCTGATTATCTCTGTGGTATCTTCTAACTCTAGAACATTGTATTGTCTGTCATTCTTTGACTTACGTCTTCTGAGTATCCCTTTGGTATCTTCTAACTCTAGACCATAGTGTTTTCTGTCCTTCTTTGATTTACAGCTTCTGATTATCCCTTTGGTATCTTCTAACTCTAGAACATTGCATTGTCTGTCTTTTGACCATTGTGTTGACTGTCCTTTGATTTACGGCTTCTGATTACCCCTTTGGTATCTTCTAACTCTAGAACATTGTATTGTCTGTCTTTTGACCATTGTGTTGACTGTCCTTTGATTTACGGCTTCTGATTATCTCTGTGGTATCTTCTAACTCTAGAACATTGCATTGTCTGTCTTTTGACCATTGTGTTGACTGTCCTTTGATTTACGGCTTCTGATTATCTCTTTGGTATCTTCTAACTCTAGAACATTGTATTGTCTGTCTTTTGACCATTGTGTTGACTGTCCTTTGATTTACAGCTTCTGATTATCCCTTTGGTATCTTCTAACTCTAGAACATTGCATTGTCTGTCTTTTGACCATTGTGTTGACTGTCCTTTGATTTAGGCTTCTGATTATCTCTTTGGTATCTTCTAACTCTAGAACATTGTATTTTCTGTCCTTCTTAGATTTACGCCTTCTAATTATCCCTTTGGTATCTTCTAACTCTAGACCATTGTATTGTCTGTCCCTCTTTTATTTACGGCTTCTGAGTATCCCTTTGGTATCTTCTAACTCTAAGCCATTGTGTTGTCTGCCCTTCTTTGATTTACGGCTTCTGATTATCCCTTTGGTATCTTCTAACTCTAGAACATTGTATTGTCTGTCTTTTGACCATTGTGTTGACTGTCCTTTGATTTACGGCTTCTGATTACCCCTTTGGTATCTTCTAACTCTAGACCATTGTGTTGTCTGTCTTTCTTTGATTTACGGCTTCTGATTATCCCTTTGGTATCATCTAACTCTAGAACATTGTATTGTCTCTCCTTCTTTGATTTACGGCTTCTGATTATCCCTTTGGTATCTTCTAACTCTAGACCATTGCATTGTCTGTTCTTCTTTGATTTACGGCTTCTGATTAACTCTGTGGTATCTTCTAACTCTAGAACATTGTATTGTCTCTCCTTCTTTGATTTACGGCTTCTGATTATCCCTTTGGTATCTTCAAACCCTAGAACATTGTATTGTCTGTCCTTCTTTGATTTACGGCTTCTGAGTACCCCTTTGGTATCTTCTAACTTTAGACCATTGCATTGTCTGTTCTTCTTAGATTTACGGCTTCTGATTATCTCTGTGGTATATTCTAACTCTAGACAAATGTGTTGTCTGTTCTTCTTTGATTTACGGCTTCTGATTATCCCTTTGGTATCTTCTAACTCTAGAACATTGCATTGTCTGTCCTTCTTTGACTTACGGCTTCTGAGTATCCCTTTGGTATCTTCTAACTCTAGACCATTGTGTTGTCTGCCCTTCTTTGATTTACGGCTTCTGATTATCCCTTTGGTATCTTCTAACTCTAGAACATTGTATTGTCTGTCTTTTGACCAATGTGTTGACTGTCCTTTGATTTACGGCTACTGATTATCCCTTTGGTATCATTTAACTCTAGAACATTGTATTGTCTCTCCTTCTTTGATTTACGGCTTCTGATTATCCCTTTGGTATCTTCTAACTCTAGACCATTGCATTGTCTGTTCTTCTTTGATTTACGGCTTCTGATTAACTCTGTGGTATCTTCTAACTCTAGAACATTGTATTGTCTCTCCTTCTTTGATTTACGGCTTCTGATTATCCCTTTGGTATCTTCAAACCCTAGAACATTGTATTGTCTGTCCTTCTTTGATTTACGGCTTCTGAGTACCCCTTTGGTATCTTCTAACTTTAGACCATTGCATTGTCTGTTCTTCTTAGATTTACGGCTTCTGATTATCTCTGTGGTATATTCTAACTCTAGACAAATGTGTTGTCTGTTCTTCTTTGATTTACGGCTTCTGATTATCCCTTTGGTATCTTCTAACTCTAGAACATTGCATTGTCTGTCCTTCTTTGACTTACGGCTTCTGAGTATCCCTTTGGTATCTTCTAACTCTAGACCATTGTGTTGTCTGCCCTTCTTTGATTTACGGCTTCTGATTATCCCTTTGGTATCTTTTAACTCTAGAACATTGTATTGTCTGTCTTTCCTTGATTTACGGCTTCTGAGTACCCCTTTGGTATCTTCTAACTCTAGACCATTGCATTGTCTGTTCTTCTTTGATTTACGGCTTCTGATTATCTCTGTGGTATCTTCTAACTCTAGAACATTGTATTGTCTGTCATTCTTTGACTTACGTCTTCTGAGTATCCCTTTGGTATCTTCTAACTCTAGACCATTGTGTTTTCTGTCCGTCTTTGATTTACAGCTTCTGATTATCCCTTTGGTATCTTCTAACTCTAGAACATTGCATTGTCTGTCTTTTGACCATTGTGTTGACTGTCCTTTGATTTACGGCTTCTGATTATCTCTGTGGTATCTTCTAACTCTAGAACATTGCATTATCTGTCTTTTGACCATTGTGTTGACTGTCCTTTGATTTACGGCTTCTGATTATCTCTTTGGTATCTTCTAACTCTAGAACATTGTATTGTCTGTCTTTTGACCATTGTGTTGACTGTCCTTTGATTTACAGCTTCTGATTATCCCTTTGGTATCTTCTAACTCTAGAACATTGCATTGTCTGTTCTTCTTTGATTTACGGCTTCTGATTATCCCTTTGGTATCTTCTAACTCTAGAACATTGTATTGTCTGTCCTTGTTTGATTTACGGCTTCTGAGTACCCCTTTGGTATCTTCTAACTCTAAACCATTGTGTTGTCTGTCCTTCTTTGATTTACGGCTTCTGATTATCCCTTTGGTATCTTCTAACTCTAGACCATTGTGTTGTCTGTCCTTCTTTGATTTACGGCTTCTGATTATCCCTTTGGTATCATCTAACTCTAGAACATTGTATTGTCTCTCCTTCTTTGATTTACAGCTTCTGATTATCCCTTTGGTATCTTCTAACTCTAGACCATTGCATTGTCTGTTCTTCTTTGATTTACGGCTTCTGATTATCTCTGTGGTATCTTCTAACTCTAGACAATTGTGTTGTCTGTCCTTCTTTGATTTACGGCTTCTGATAATCCCTGTGGTATCTTCTAACTCTAGAACATTGTATTGTCTGTCCTTCTTTGACTTACGGTTTCTGAGTATCCCTTTGGTATCTTCTAACTCTAGACCATTGTGTTGTCTGTCCTTCTTTGATTTACGGCTTCTGATTATCCCTTTGGTATTGTCTAACTCTAGAACATTGTATTGTCTGTCTTTTGACCATTGTGTTGACTGTCCTTTGATTTACGGCTTCTGATTACCCCTTTGGTATCTTCTAACTCTAGACCATTGTGTTGTCTGTCCTTCTTTGATTTACGGCTTCTGATTATCCCTTTGGTATCTTTTAACTCTAGAACATTGTATTGTCTGTCTTTCTTTGATTTACGGCTTCTGAGTACACCTTTGGTATCTTCTAGCTCTAGACCATTGCATTGTCTGTTCTTCTTTGATTTACGGCTTCTGATTATCTCTGTGGTATCTTCTAACTCTAGAACATTGTATTGTCTGTCATTCTTTGACTTACGTCTTCTGAGTATCCCTTTGGTATCTTCTAACTCTAGACCATAGTGTTTTCTGTCCTTCTTTGATTTACAGCTTCTGATTATCCCTTTGGTATCTTCTAACTCTAGAACATTGCATTGTCTGTCTTTTGACCATTGTGTTGACTGTCCTTTGATTTACGGCTTCTGATTACCCCTTTGGTATCTTCTAACTCTAGAACATTGTATTGTCTGTCTTTTGACCATTGTGTTGACTGTCCTTTGATTTACGGCTTCTGATTATCTCTGTGGTATCTTCTAACTCTAGAACATTGCATTGTCTGTCTTTTGACCATTGTGTTGACTGTCCTTTGATTTACGGCTTCTGATTATCTCTTTGGTATCTTCTAACTCTAGAACATTGTATTGTCTGTCTTTTGACCATTGTGTTGACTGTCCTTTGATTTACAGCTTCTGATTATCCCTTTGGTATCTTCTAACTCTAGAACATTGCATTGTCTGTCTTTTGACCATTGTGTTGACTGTCCTTTGATTTAGGCTTCTGATTATCTCTTTGGTATCTTCTAACTCTAGAACATTGTATTTTCTGTCCTTCTTAGATTTACGCCTTCTAATTATCCCTTTGGTATCTTCTAACTCTAGACCATTGTATTGTCTGTCCCTCTTTTATTTACGGCTTCTGAGTATCCCTTTGGTATCTTCTAACTCTAAGCCATTGTGTTGTCTGCCCTTCTTTGATTTACGGCTTCTGATTATCCCTTTGGTATCTTCTAACTCTAGAACATTGTATTGTCTGTCTTTTGACCATTGTGTTGACTGTCCTTTGATTTACGGCTTCTGATTACCCCTTTGGTATCTTCTAACTCTAGACCATTGTGTTGTCTGTCTTTCTTTGATTTACGGCTTCTGATTATCCCTTTGGTATCATCTAACTCTAGAACATTGTATTGTCTCTCCTTCTTTGATTTACGGCTTCTGATTATCCCTTTGGTATCTTCTAACTCTAGACCATTGCATTGTCTGTTCTTCTTTGATTTACGGCTTCTGATTAACTCTGTGGTATCTTCTAACTCTAGAACATTGTATTGTCTCTCCTTCTTTGATTTACGGCTTCTGATTATCCCTTTGGTATCTTCAAACCCTAGAACATTGTATTGTCTGTCCTTCTTTGATTTACGGCTTCTGAGTACCCCTTTGGTATCTTCTAACTTTAGACCATTGCATTGTCTGTTCTTCTTAGATTTACGGCTTCTGATTATCTCTGTGGTATATTCTAACTCTAGACAAATGTGTTGTCTGTTCTTCTTTGATTTACGGCTTCTGATTATCCCTTTGGTATCTTCTAACTCTAGAACATTGCATTGTCTGTCCTTCTTTGACTTACGGCTTCTGAGTATCCCTTTGGTATCTTCTAACTCTAGACCATTGTGTTGTCTGCCCTTCTTTGATTTACGGCTTCTGATTATCCCTTTGGTATCTTCTAACTCTAGAACATTGTATTGTCTGTCTTTTGACCAATGTGTTGACTGTCCTTTGATTTACGGCTACTGATTATCCCTTTGGTATCATTTAACTCTAGAACATTGTATTGTCTCTCCTTCTTTGATTTACGGCTTCTGATTATCCCTTTGGTATCTTCTAACTCTAGACCATTGCATTGTCTGTTCTTCTTTGATTTACGGCTTCTGATTAACTCTGTGGTATCTTCTAACTCTAGAACATTGTATTGTCTCTCCTTCTTTGATTTACGGCTTCTGATTATCCCTTTGGTATCTTCAAACCCTAGAACATTGTATTGTCTGTCCTTCTTTGATTTACGGCTTCTGAGTACCCCTTTGGTATCTTCTAACTTTAGACCATTGCATTGTCTGTTCTTCTTAGATTTACGGCTTCTGATTATCTCTGTGGTATATTCTAACTCTAGACAAATGTGTTGTCTGTTCTTCTTTGATTTACGGCTTCTGATTATCCCTTTGGTATCTTCTAACTCTAGAACATTGCATTGTCTGTCCTTCTTTGACTTACGGCTTCTGAGTATCCCTTTGGTATCTTCTAACTCTAGACCATTGTGTTGTCTGCCCTTCTTTGATTTACGGCTTCTGATTATCCCTTTGGTATCTTCTAACTCTAGAACATTGTATTGTCTGTCTTTTGACCAATGTGTTGACTGTCCTTTGATTTACGGCTACTGATTATCCCTTTGGTATCATTTAACTCTATAACATTGTATTGTCTCTCCTTCTTTGATTTACAGCTTCTGATTATTCCTTTGGTATCTTCTAACTCTAGACCATTGCATTGTCTGTTCTTCTTTGATTTACGGCTTCTGATTATCTCTGTGGTATCTTCTAACTCTAGACAATTGTGTTGTCTGTCCTTCTTTGATTTACGGCTTCTGATAATCCCTGTGGTATCTTCTAACTCTAGAACATTGTATTGTCTGTCCTTCTTTGACTTACGGCTTCTGAGTATCCCTTTGGTATCTTCTAACTCTAGACCATTGTGTTGTCTGTCCTTCTTTGATTTACGGCTTCTGATTATCCCTTTGGTATCTTCTAACTCTAGAACATTGTATTGTCTGTCTTTTGACCATTGTGTTGACTGTCCTTTGATTTACGGCTTCTGATTACCCCTTTGGTATCTTCTAACTCTAGACCATTGTGTTGTCTGTCCTTCTTTGATTTACGGCTTCTGATTATCCCTTTGGTATCTTTTAACTCTAGAACATTGTATTGTCTGTCTTTCTTTGATTTACGGCTTCTGAGTACCCCTTTGGTATCTTCTAACTCTAGACCATTGCATTGTCTGTTCTTCTTTGATTTACGGCTTCTGATTATCTCTGTGGTATCTTCTAACTCTAGAACATTGTATTGTCTGTCATTCTTTGACTTACGTCTTCTGAGTATCCCTTTGGTATCTTCTAACTCTAGACCATTGTGTTGTCTGTCCTTCTTTGATTTACGGCTTCTGATTATCCCTTTGGTATCATCTAACTCTAGAACATTGTATTGTCTCTCCTTCTTTGATTTACGGCTTCTGATTATCCCTTTGGTATCTTCTAACTCTAGACCATTGCATTGTCTGTTCTTCTTTGATTTACGGCTTCTGATTAACTCTGTGGTATCTTCTAACTCTAGAACATTGTATTGTCTATCCTTCTTTGATTTACGGCTTCTGATTATCCCTTTGGTATCTTCAAACTCTACAACATTGTATTGTCTGTCCTTCTTTGATTTACGGCTTCTGAGTACCCCTTTGGTATCTTCTAACTTTAGACCATTGCATTGTCTGTTCTTCTTAGATTTACGGCTTCTGATTATCTCTGTGGTATATTCTAACTCTAGACAAATGTGTTGTCTGTTCTTCTTTGATTTACGGCTTCTGATTATCCCTTTGGTATCTTCTAACTCTAGAACATTGCATTGTCTGTCCTTCTTTGACTTACGGCTTCTGAGTATCCCTTTGGTATCTTCTAACTCTAGACCATTGTGTTGTCTGCCCTTCTTTGATTTACGGCTTCTGATTATCCCTTTGGTATCTTCTAACTCTAGAACATTGTATTGTCTGTCTTTTGACCAATGTGTTGACTGTCCTTTGATTTACGGCTACTGATTATCCCTTTGGTATCATTTAACTCTATAACATTGTATTGTCTCTCCTTCTTTGATTTACAGCTTCTGATTATCCCTTTGGTATCTTCTAACTCTAGACCATTGCATTGTCTGTTCTTCTTTGATTTACGGCTTCTGATTATCTCTGTGGTATCTTCTAACTCTAGACAATTGTGTTGTCTGTCCTTCTTTGATTTACGGCTTCTGATAATCCCTGTGGTATCTTCTAACTCTAGAACATTGTATTGTCTGTCCTTCTTTGACTTACGGCTTCTGAGTATCCCTTTGGTATCTTCTAACTCTAGACCATTGTGTTGTCTGTCCTTCTTTGATTTACGGCTTCTGATTATCCCTAAGTATCTTCTAACTCTAGAACAATGTATTGTCTGTCTTTTGACCATTGTGTTGACTGTCCTTTGATTTACGGCTTCTGATTACCCCTTTGGTATCTTCTAACTCTAGACCATTGTGTTGTCTGTCCTTCTTTGATTTACGGCTTCTGATTATCCCTTTGGTATCTTTTAACTCTAGAACATTGTATTGTCTGTCTTTCTTTGATTTACGGCTTCTGAGTACACCTTTGGTATCTTCTAGCTCTAGACCATTGCATTGTCTGTTCTTCTTTGATTTACGGCTTCTGATTATCTCTGTGGTATCTTCTAACTCTAGAACATTGTATTGTCTGTCATTCTTTGACTTACGTCTTCTGAGTATCCCTTTGGTATCTTCTAACTCTAGACCATTGTGTTTTCTGTCCTTCTTTGATTTACAGCTTCTGATTATCCCTTTGGTATCTTTTAACTCTAGAACATTGCATTGTCTGTCTTTTGACCATTGTGTTGACTGTCCTTTGATTTACGGCTTCTGATTACCCCTTTGGTATCTTCTAACTCTAGAACATTGTATTGTCTGTCTTTTGACCATTGTGTTGACTGTCCTTTGATTTACGGCTTCTGATTATCTCTGTGGTATCTTCTAACTCTAGAACATTGCATTGTCTGTCTTTTGACCATTGTGTTGACTGTCCTTTGATTTACGGCTTCTGATTATCTCTTTGGTATCTTCTAACTCTAGAACATTGTATTGTCTGTCTTTTGACCATTGCGTTGACTGTCCTTTGATTTACAGCTTCTGATTATCCCTTTGGTATCTTCTAACTCTAGAACATTGCATTGTCTGTCTTTTGACCATTGTGTTGACTGTCCTTTGATTTACGCTTCTGATTATCTCTTTGGTATCTTCTAACTCTAGAACATTGTATTTTCTGTCCTTCTTAGATTTACGCCTTCTAATTATCCCTTTGGTATCTTCTAACTCTAGACCATTGTATTGTCTGTCCCTCTTTTATTTACGGCTTCTGAGTATCCCTTTGGTATCTTCTAACTCTAAACCATTGTGTTGTCTGCCCTTCTTTGATTTACGGCTTCTGATTATCCCTTTGGTATCTTCTAACTCTAGAACATTGTATTGTCTGTCTTTTGACCATTGTGTTGACTGTCCTTTGATTTACGGCTTCTGATTACCCCTTTGGTATCTTCTAACTCTAGACCATTGTGTTGTCTGTCCTTCTTTGATTTACGGCTTCTGATTATCCCTTTGGTATCATCTAACTCTAGAACATTGTATTGTCTCTCCTTCTTTGATTTACGGCTTCTGATTATCCCTTTGGTATCTTCTAACTCTAGACCATTGCATTGTCTGTTCTTCTTTGATTTACGGCTTCTGATTAACTCTGTGGTATCTTCTAACTCTAGAACATTGTATTGTCTCTCCTTCTTTGATTTACGGCTTCTGATTATCCCTTTGGTATCTTCAAACTCTAGAACATTGTATTGTCTGTCCTTCTTTGATTTACGGCTTCTGAGTACCCCTTTGGTATCTTCTAACTTTAGACCATTGCATTGTCTGTTCTTCTTAGATTTACGGCTTCTGATTATCTCTGTGGTATATTCTAACTCTAGACAAATGTGTTGTCTGTTCTTCTTTGATTTACGGCTTCTGATTATCCCTTTGGTATCTTCTAACTCTAGAACATAGCATTGTCTGTCCTTCTTTGACTTACGGCTTCTGAGTATCCCTTTGGTATCTTCTAACTCTAGACCATTGTGTTGTCTGCCCTTCTTTGATTTACGGCTTCTGATTATCCCTTTGGTATCTTCTAACTCTAGAACATTGTATTGTCTGTCTTTTGACCAATGTGTTGACTGTCCTTTGATTTACGGCTACTGATTATCCCTTTGGTATCATTTAACTCTATAACATTGTATTGTCTCTCCTTCTTTGATTTACAGCTTCTGATTATCCCTTTGGTATCTTCTAACTCTAGACCATTGCATTGTCTGTTCTTCTTTGATTTACGGCTTCTGATTATCTCTGTGGTATCTTCTAACTCTAGACAATTGTGTTGTCTGTCCTTCTTTGATTTACGGCTTCTGATAATCCCTGTGGTATCTTCTAACTCTAGAACATTGTATTGTCTGTCCTTCTTTGACTTACGGCTTCTGAGTATCCCTTTGGTATCTTCTAACTCTAGACCATTGTGTTGTCTGTCCTTCTTTGATTTACGGCTTCTGATTATCCCTTTGGTATCTTCTAACTCTAGAACATTGTATTGTCTGTCTTTTGACCATTGTGTTGACTGTCCTTTGATTTACGGCTTCTGATTACCCCTTTGGTATCTTCTAACTCTAGACCATTGTGTTGTCTGTCCTTCTTTGATTTACGCTTCTGATTATCCCTTTGGTATCTTTTAACTCTAGAACATTATATTGTCTGTCTTTCTTTGATTTACGGCTTCTGAGTACCCCTTTGGTATCTTCTAACTCTAGACCATTGCATTGTCTGTTCTTCTTTGATTTACGGCTTCTGATTATCTCTGTGGTATCTTCTAACTCTAGAACATTGTATTGTCTGTCATTCTTTGACTTACGTCTTCTGAGTATCCCTTTGGTATCTTCTAACTCTAGACCATTGTGTTTTCTGTCCTTCTTTGATTTACAGCTTCTGATTATCCCTTTGGTATCTTCTAACTCTAGAACATTGCATTGTCTGTCTTTTGACCATTGTGTTGACTGTCCTTTGATTTACGGCTTCTGATTACCCCTTTGGTATCTTCTAAATCTAGAACATTGTATTGTCTGTCTTTTGACGATTGTGTTGACTGTCCTTTGATTTACGGCTTCTGATTATCTCTGTGGTATCTTCTAACTCTAGAACATTGCATTGTCTGTGTTTTGACCATTGTGTTGACTGTCCTTTGATTTACAGCTTCTGATTATCCCTTTGGTATCTTCTAACTCTAGAAAATTGCATTATCTGTCTTTTGACCATGGTGTTGACTGTCCTTTGATTTACGGCTTCTGATTATCCCTTTGGTATCTTCTAACTCTAGAACATTGTATTGTCTCTTCTTCTTTGATTTACGGCTTCTGATTATCCCTTTGGTATCTTCTAACTCTAGAACATTGCATTGTCTGTCTTTTGACCATTGTGTTGACTGTCCTTTGATTTACGGCTTCTGATTACCCCTTTGGTATCTTCTAACTCTAGACCATTGTGTTGTCTGTCCTTCTTTGATTTACGGCTTCTGATTATTCCTTTGGTATCTTCTAACTCTAGAACATTGTATTGTCTGTCATTCTTTGACTTACGTCTTCTGAGTATCCCTTTGGTATCTTCTAACTCTAGACCATTGTGTTTTCTGTCCTTCTTTGATTTACAGCTTCTGATTATCCCTTTGGTATCTTCTAACTCTAGAACATTGCATTGTCTGTCTTTTGACCATTGTGTTGACTGTCCTTTGATTAACGACTTCTGATTACCCCTTTGGTATCTTCTAACTCTAGAACATTGCATTGTCTGTCTTTTGACCATTGTGTTGACTGTCCTTTGATTTACGGCTTCTGATTATCTCTTTGGTATCTTCTAACTCTAGAACATTGTATTTTCTGTCCTTCTTAGATTTACGCCTTCTGATTATCCCTTTGGTATCTTCTAACTCTAGACCATTGTATTGTCTGTCCCTCTTTGATTCACGGCTTCTGAGTACCCCTTTGGTATCTTCTAATTCTAGACCATTGTGTTGTCTGTCCTTCTTTATTTACGGCTTCTGATTATCCCTTTGGTATTTTCTAACTCTAGAACATTGCATTGTCTGTCCTTTTTTAATTTACGGCTTCTGAGTACCCCTTTGGTATCTTCTAACTCTAGACCATTGCATTGTCTGTTCTCCTTTGATTTACGGCTTCTGATTATCTCTGTGATATCTTCTAATTCTAGAACATTGTATTGTCTGTCCTTCTTTGTTTTACGACTTCTGAGTATCCCTTTGGTATTTTCTAACTCTAGAACATTGTATTGTCTGTCTTTTGACCATTGTGTTGACTGTCCTTTGATTTACGGCTTCTGATTATCCCTTTGGTATCTTCTAACTCTAGACCATTGTGTTGTCTGTCCGTCTTTCATTTACGGCTTCTGATTATCCCTTTGGTATCTTCTAACTCTAGAACATTGTATTGTCTCTCCTTCTTTGATTTACGGGTTCCGATTATCCCTTTGGTATCTTCTAACTCTAGAACATTGTATTGTCTGTCCTTCTTTGATTTACGGCTTCTGATTATTCCTTTGGTATCTTCTAACTCTAAAACATTGTATTGTCTCACCTTCTTTGATTTACGGCTTCTGATTATCCCATTGGTATCTTCTAACTCTAGAACATTGCATTATCTGTCCTTCTTTGATTTACGGCTTCTGAGTATCCCTTTGGTATCTTCTAACTCTAGACCATTGTGTTGTCTCTCCTTCTTTGATTTACGGCTTCTGATTATGCCTTTGATATCTTCTAACTCTAGAACATTGTATTGTCTGTCTTTTGACCATTGTGTTGACTGTCCTTTGATTTACGGCTTCTGATTACCCCTTTGGTATCTTCTAACTCTAGACCATTGTGTTGTCTGTCCTTCTTTGATTTAAGGCTTCTGATTATCCCTTTGGTATCATCTAACTCTATAACATTGTATTGTCTCTCCTTCTTTGATTTACGGCTTCTGATTATCCCTTTGGTATCTTCTAACTCTAGAACAGTGTATTGTCTGTCCTTCTTTGACTTACGGCTTCTGAGTATCCCTTTGGTATCTTCTAACTCTAGACCATTGTGTTGTCTGTCCTTCTTTGATTTACGGCTTCTGATTATCCCTTTGGTATCTTCTAACTCTAGAACATTGTATTGTCTGTCTTTTGACCATTGTGTTGACTGTCCTTTGATTTACGGCTTCTGATTATCCCTTTGGTATCTTCTAACTCTAGACCATTGTGTTGTCTGTCCTTCTTTGATTTACGGCTTCTGATTATCCCTTTGGTATCTTTTAACTCTAGACCATTGTGTTGTCTGTCCTTCTTTGATTTACGGATTCTGATTATTCCTTTGGTATCTTCTAACTCTAGAACATTGTATTGTCTCACCTTCTTTGATTTACGGCTTCTGATTATCCCTTTGGTATCTTCTAACTCTAGAACATTGCATTGTCTGTCTTTTGACCATTGTGTTGACTGTCCTTTGATTTACGGCTTCTGATTACCCCTTTGGTATCTTCTAAATCTAGAACATTGTATTGTCTGTCTTTTGACGATTGTGTTGACTGTCCTTTGAATTACGGCTTCTGATTATCTCTGTGGTATCTGCTAACTCTAGAACATTGCATTGTCTGTGTTTTGACCATTGTGTTGACTGTCCTTTGATTTACAGCTTCTGATTATCCCTTTGGTATCTTCTAACTCTAGAACATTGCATTATCTGTCTTTTGACCATTGTGTTGACTGTCCTTTGATTTACGGCTTCTGATTATCTCTTTGGTATCTTCTAACTCTAGAACATTGTATTTTCTGTCCTTCTTAGATTTACGCATTCTGATTATCCCTTTGGTATCTTCTAACTCTAGACCATTGTATTGTCTGTCCCTCTTTGATTTACGTCTTCTGAGTACCCCTTTGGTATCTTCTAATTCTAGACCATTGTGTTGTCTGTCTTTTGACCATTGTGTTGACTGTCCTTTGATTTACGGCTTCTGATTACCCCTTTGGTATCTTCTAACTCTAGAACATTGCATTGTCTGTCTTTTGACCATTGTGTTGACTGTCCTTTGATTTACGGCTTCTGATTACCCCTTTGGTATCTTCTAACTCTAGACCATTGTGTTGTCTGTCCTTCTTTGATTTACGGCTTCTGATTATTCCTTTGGTATCTTCTAACTCTAGAACATTGTATTGTCTGTCATTCTTTGACTTACGTCTTCTGTGTATCCCTTTGGTATCTTCTAACTCTAGACCATTGTGTTTTCTGTCCTTCTTTGATTTACAGCTTCTGATTATCCCTTTGGTATCTTCTAACTCTAGAACATTGCATTGTCTGTCTTTTGACCATTGTGTTGACTGTCCTTTGATTTACGGCTTCTGATTACCCCTTTGGTATCTTCTAACTCTAGACCATTGTGTTGTCTGTCCTTCTTTGATTTACGGCTTCTGATTATTCCTTTGGTATCTTCTAACTCTAGAACATTGTATTGTCTGTCATTCTTTGACTTACGTCTTCTGAGTATCCCTTTGGTATCTTCTAACTCTAGACCATTGTGTTTTCTGTCCTTCTTTGATTTACAGCTTCTGATTATCCCTTTGGTATCTTCTAACTCTAGAACATTGCATTGTCTGTCTTTTGACCATTGTGTTGACTGTCCTTTGATTTACGGCTTCTGATTACCCCTTTGGTATCTTCTAACTCTAGAACATTGCATTGTCTGTCTTTTGACCATTGTGTTGACTGTCCTTTGATTTACGGCTTCTGATTATCTCTTTGGTATCTTCTAACTCTAGAACATTGTATTTTCTGTCCTTCTTAGATTTACGCCTTCTGATTATCCCTTTGGTATCTTCTAACTCTAGACCATTGTATTGTCTGTCCCTCTTTGATTCACGGCTTCTGAGTACCCCTTTGGTATCTTCTAATTCTAGACCATTGTGTTGTCTGTCCTTCTTTATTTACGGCTTCTGATTATCCCTTTGGTATCTTCTTACTCTAGAACATTGTATTGTCTCTCCTTCTTTGATTTACGGCTTCTGATTATCCCTTTGGTATCTTCTAACTCTAGAACATTGCATTGTCTGTCTTTTGACCATTGTGTTGACTGTCCTTTGATTTACGGCTTCTGATTATCTCTGTGATATCTTCTAACTCTAGAACATTGTATTGTCTGTCCTTCTTTGTTTTACGGCTTCTGAGTATCCCTTTGGTATCTTCTAACTCTAGACCATTGTGTTGTCTCTCCTTCTTTGATTTACGGCTTCTGATTATCCCTTTGATATCTTCTAACTCTAGAACATTGTATTGTCTGTCATTCTTTGACTTACGTCTTCTGTGTATCCCTTTGGTATCTTCTAACTCTAGACCATTGTGTTTTCTGTCCTTCTTTGATTTACAGCTTCTGATTATCCCTTTGGTATCTTCTAACTCTAGAACATTGCATTGTCTGTCTTTTGACCATTGTGTTGACTGTCCTTTGATTTACGGCTTCTGATTACCCCTTTGGTATCTTCTAACTCTAGACCATTGTGTTGTCTGTCCTTCTTTGATTTACGGCTTCTGATTATTCCTTTGGTATCTTCTAACTCTAGAACATTGTATTGTCTGTCATTCTTTGACTTACGTCTTCTGAGTATCCCTTTGGTATCTTCTAACTCTAGACCATTGTGTTTTCTGTCCTTCTTTGATTTACGACTTCTGATTATTCCTTTGGTATCTTCTAACTCTAGAACATTGTATTGTCTCTCCTTCTTTGATTTACGGCTTCTGATTATCCCTTTGGTATCTTCTAACTCTAGAACATTGCATTGTCTGTCCTTTTTTAATTTACGGCTTCTGAGTACCCCTTTGGTATCTTCTAACTCTAGACCATTGCATTGTCTGTTCTCCTTTGATTTACGGCTTCTGATTATCTCTGTGATATCTTCTAATTCTAGAACATTGTATTGTCTGTCCTTCTTTGTTTTACGACTTCTGAGTATCCCTTTGGTATTTTCTAACTCTAGAACATTGTATTGTCTGTCTTTTGACCATTGTGTTGACTGTCCTTTGATTTACGGCTTCTGATTATCCCTTTGGTATCTTCTAACTCTAGACCATTGTGTTGTCTGTCCGTCTTTCATTTACGGCTTCTGATTATCCCTTTGGTATCTTCTAACTCTAGAACATTGTATTGTCTCTCCTTCTTTGATTTACGGGTTCCGATTATCCCTTTGGTATCTTCTAACTCTAGAACATTGTATTGTCTGTCCTTCTTTGATTTACGGCTTCTGATTATCCCTTTGGTATCTTCTAACTCTAGAACATTGCATTGTCTGTCTTTTGACCATTGTGTTGACTGTCCTTTGATTTACGGCTTCTGATTACCCCTTTGGTATCTTCTAAATCTAGAACATTGTATTGTCTGTCTTTTGACGATTGTGTTGACTGTCCTTTGAATTACGGCTTCTGATTATCTCTGTGGTATCTGCTAACTCTAGAACATTGCATTGTCTGTGTTTTGACCATTGTGTTGACTGTCCTTTGATTTACAGCTTCTGATTATCCCTTTGGTATCTTCTAACTCTAGAACATTGCATTATCTGTCTTTTGACCATTGTGTTGACTGTCCTTTGATTTACGGCTTCTGATTATCTCTTTGGTATCTTCTAACTCTAGAACATTGTATTTTCTGTCCTTCTTAGATTTACGCATTCTGATTATCCCTTTGGTATCTTCTAACTCTAGACCATTGTATTGTCTGTCCCTCTTTGATTTACGTCTTCTGAGTACCCCTTTGGTATCTTCTAATTCTAGACCATTGTGTTGTCTGTCTTTTGACCATTGTGTTGACTGTCCTTTGATTTACGGCTTCTGATTACCCCTTTGGTATCTTCTAACTCTAGAACATTGCATTGTCTGTCTTTTGACCATTGTGTTGACTGTCCTTTGATTTACGGCTTCTGATTACCCCTTTGGTATCTTCTAACTCTAGACCATTGTGTTGTCTGTCCTTCTTTGATTTACGGCTTCTGATTATTCCTTTGGTATCTTCTAACTCTAGAACATTGTATTGTCTGTCATTCTTTGACTTACGTCTTCTGTGTATCCCTTTGGTATCTTCTAACTCTAGACCATTGTGTTTTCTGTCCTTCTTTGATTTACAGCTTCTGATTATCCCTTTGGTATCTTCTAACTCTAGAACATTGCATTGTCTGTCTTTTGACCATTGTGTTGACTGTCCTTTGATTTACGGCTTCTGATTACCCCTTTGGTATCTTCTAACTCTAGACCATTGTGTTGTCTGTCCTTCTTTGATTTACGGCTTCTGATTATTCCTTTGGTATCTTCTAACTCTAGAACATTGTATTGTCTGTCATTCTTTGACTTACGTCTTCTGAGTATCCCTTTGGTATCTTCTAACTCTAGACCATTGTGTTTTCTGTCCTTCTTTGATTTACAGCTTCTGATTATCCCTTTGGTATCTTCTAACTCTAGAACATTGCATTGTCTGTCTTTTGACCATTGTGTTGACTGTCCTTTGATTTACGGCTTCTGATTACCCCTTTGGTATCTTCTAACTCTAGAACATTGCATTGTCTGTCTTTTGACCATTGTGTTGACTGTCCTTTGATTTACGGCTTCTGATTATCTCTTTGGTATCTTCTAACTCTAGAACATTGTATTTTCTGTCCTTCTTAGATTTACGCCTTCTGATTATCCCTTTGGTATCTTCTAACTCTAGACCATTGTATTGTCTGTCCCTCTTTGATTCACGGCTTCTGAGTACCCCTTTGGTATCTTCTAATTCTAGACCATTGTGTTGTCTGTCCTTCTTTATTTACGGCTTCTGATTATCCCTTTGGTATCTTCTTACTCTAGAACATTGTATTGTCTCTCCTTCTTTGATTTACGGCTTCTGATTATCCCTTTGGTATCTTCTAACTCTAGAACATTGCATTGTCTGTCTTTTGACCATTGTGTTGACTGTCCTTTGATTTACGGCTTCTGATTATCTCTGTGATATCTTCTAACTCTAGAACATTGTATTGTCTGTCCTTCTTTGTTTTACGGCTTCTGAGTATCCCTTTGGTATCTTCTAACTCTAGACCATTGTGTTGTCTCTCCTTCTTTGATTTACGGCTTCTGATTATCCCTTTGATATCTTCTAACTCTAGAACATTGTATTGTCTGTCATTCTTTGACTTACGTCTTCTGTGTATCCCTTTGGTATCTTCTAACTCTAGACCATTGTGTTTTCTGTCCTTCTTTGATTTACAGCTTCTGATTATCCCTTTGGTATCTTCTAACTCTAGAACATTGCATTGTCTGTCTTTTGACCATTGTGTTGACTGTCCTTTGATTTACGGCTTCTGATTACCCCTTTGGTATCTTCTAACTCTAGACCATTGTGTTGTCTGTCCTTCTTTGATTTACGGCTTCTGATTATTCCTTTGGTATCTTCTAACTCTAGAACATTGTATTGTCTGTCATTCTTTGACTTACGTCTTCTGAGTATCCCTTTGGTATCTTCTAACTCTAGACCATTGTGTTTTCTGTCCTTCTTTGATTTACAGCTTCTGATTATCCCTTTGGTATCTTCTAACTCTAGAACATTGCATTGTCTGTCTCTTGACCATTGTGTTGACTGTCCTTTGATTTACGGCTTCTGATTACCCCTTTGGTATCTTCTAACTCTAGAACATTGCATTGTCTGTGTTTTGACCATTGTGTTGACTGTCCTTTGATTTACGCCTTCTGATTATCCCTTTGGTATCTTCTAACTCTAGACCATTGTATTGTCTGTCCCTCTTTGATTCACGGCTTCTGAGTACCCCTTTGGTATCTTCTAATTCTAGACCATTGTGTTGTCTGTCCTTCTTTATTTACGGCTTCTGATTATCCCTTTGGTATCTTCTTACTCTAGAACATTGTATTGTCTCTCCTTCTTTGATTTACGGCTTCTGATTATCCCTTTGGTATGTTCTAACTCTAGAACATTGCATTGTCTGTCTTTTGACCATTGTGTTGACTGTCCTTTGATTTACGGCTTCTGATTACCCCTTTGGTATCTTCTAACTCTAGACCATTGTGTTGTCTGTCCTTCTTTGATTTACGGATTCTGATTATTCCTTTGGTATCTTCTAACTCTAGAACATTGTATTGTCTCTCTTTCTTTGATTTACGGCTTCTGATTATCCCTTTGGTATCTTCTAACTCTAGAACATTGCATTGTCTGTCCTTCTTTGATTTACGGCTTCTGAGTACCCCTTTGGTATCTTCTAACTCTAGACCATTGCATTTTCTGTTCTCCTTTGATTTACGGCTTCTGATTATCTCTGTGATATCTTCTAACTCTAGAACATTGTATTGTCTGTCCTTCTTTCTTTTACGGCTTCTGAGTATCCCTTTGGTATCTTCTAACTCTAGACCATTGTGTTGTCTCTCCTTCTTTGATTTACGGCTTCTGATTATCCCTTTGATATCTTCTAACTCTAGAACATTGTATTGTCTGTCTTTTGACCATTGTGTTGACTGTCCTTTGATTTACGGCTTCTGATTACGCCTTTGGTATCTTCTAACTCTAGACCATTGCGTTGTCTGTCCTTCTTTGATTTACGGTTTCTGATTATCCCTTTGGTATCTTCTAACTTTAGAACATTGTATTGTCTCTCCTTCCTTGATTTACGGCTTCTGATTATCCCTTTGGTATCTTCTAACTCTAGAACATTGTATTGTCTGTCCTTCTTTGATTTACGGCTTCTGAGTACCCCTTTGGTATCTTCTAACTCTAGACCATTGCATTGTCTATTCTTCTTTGATTTACGGCTTCTGATTATTTCTGTGGTATCTTCTAACTCTAGAACATTGTATTGTCTGTCCTTCTTTGATTTACGGCTTCTGAGTATCCCTTTGGTATCTTCTAACTCTAGACCATTGTGTTGTCTGTCCTTCTTTGATTTACGGCTTCTGATTATCCCTTTGGTATCTTCTAACTCTAGAACATTGTATTGTCTGTCTTTTGACCATTGTATTGTCTGTCCTTTGATTTACGGCCTCTGATTATCCCTTTGGTATCTTCTAACGCTAGAACATTGTATTGTCTCTCCTTCTTTGATTTACGGCTTCTGATTATCCCTTTGGTATCTTCTAACTCTAGAACATTGTATTGTCTGTCCTTCTTTGATTTACGGCTTCTGGGTACCCCTTTGGTATCTTCTAACTCTAGAACATGGTGTTGTCTGTCCTTCTTTGAGTTACGCTTCTGATTATCCCTTTGTTATCTTCTAGCTCCAGAACATTGCATTGTCTCTCCTTCTTTGATTTACGCTTCTGATTATCCCTTTGGTATCTTCTAACTCTAGAACATTGTATTGTCTGTCCTTCTTTGACTTACGGCTTCTGAGTATCCCTTTGGTATCTTCTAACTCTAGACCATTGTGTTGTCTGTCCTTCTTTGATTTACGGCTTCTGATTATCCCTTTGGTATCTTCTAACTCTAGAACATTGTATTGTCTGTCCTTCTTTGATTTACGGCTTCTGATTATCCCTTTGGTATCTTCTAACTCTAAAACATTGTACTGTCTCTCCTTCTTTGATTTACGCTTCTGATTATCCCTTTGGTATCTTCTAACTCTAGAACATTGTATTGTCTGTCCTTCTTTGATTTACGGCTTCTGAGTACCCCTTTGGTATCTGCTAACTCTAGACCATTGTGTTGTCTGTCCTTCTTTGATTTACGGCTTCTGATTATCCCTTTGGTATCTTCTAACTCTAGAACATTGTATTGTCTGTCTTTTGACCATTGTGTTGACTGTCCTTTGATTTACGGCTTCTGATTACCCCTTTGGTATCTTCTAACTCTAGACCATTGTGTTGTCTGTCCTTCTTTGATTTACGGCTTCTGATTATCCCTTTGGTATCTTTTAACTCTAGACCATTGTGTTGTCTGTCCTTCTTTGATTTACGGATTCTGATTATTCCTTTGGTATCTTCTAACTCTAGAACATTGTATTGTCTCACCTTCTTTGATTTACGGCTTCTGATTATCCCTTTGGTATCTTCTAACTCTAGAACATTGCATTGTCTGTCTTTTGACCATTGTGTTGACTGTCCTTTGATTTACGGCTTCTGATTACCCCTTTGGTATCTTCTAAATCTAGAACATTGTATTGTCTGTCTTTTGACGATTGTGTTGACTGTCCTTTGATTTACGGCTTCTGATTATCTCTGTGGTATCTTCTAACTCTAGAACATTGCATTATCTGTCTTTTGACCATTGTGTTGACTGTCCTTTGATTTACGGCTTCTGATTATCTCTTTGGTATCTTCTAACTCTAGAACATTGTATTTTCTGTCCTTCTTAGATTTACGCCTTCTGATTATCCCTTTGGTATCTTCTAACTCTAGACCATTGTATTGTCTGTCCCTCTTTGATTTACGGCTTCTGAGTACCCCTTTGGTATCTTCTAATTCTAGACCATTGTGTTGTCTGTCTTTTGACCATTGTGTTGACTGTCCTTTGATTTACGGCTTCTGATTACCCCTTTGGTATCTTCTAACTCTAGAACATTGCATTGTCTGTCTTTTGACCATTGTGTTGACTGTCCTTTGATTTACGGCTTCTGATTACCCCTTTGGTATCTTCTAACTCTAGACCATTGTGTTGTCTGTCCTTCTTTGATTTACGGCCTCTGATTATTCCTTTGGTATCTTCTAACTCTAGAACATTGTATTGTCTGTCATTCTTTGACTTACGTCTTCTGAGTATCCCTTTGGTATCTTCTAACTCTAGACCATTGTGTTTTCTGTCCTTCTTTGATTTACAGCTTCTGATTATCCCTTTGGTATCTTCTAACTCTAGAACATTGCATTGTCTGTCTTTTGACCATTGTGTTGACTGTCCTTTGATTTACGGCTTCTGATTACCCCTTTGGTATCTTCTAAATCTAGAACATTGTATTGTCTGTCTTTTGACGATTGTGTTGACTGTCCTTTGATTTACGGCTACTGATTATCTCTGTGGTATCTTCTAACTCTAGAACATTGCATTGTCTGTGTTTTGACCATTGTGTTGACTGTCCTTTGATTTACAGCTTCTGATTATCCCTTTGGTATCTTCTAACTCTAGAACATTGCATTATCTGTCTTTTGACCATTGTGTTGACTGTCCTTTAATTTACGGCTTCTGATTATCTCTTTGGTATCTTCTAACTCTAGAACATTGTATTTTCTGTCCTTCTTAGATTTACGCCTTCTGATTATCCCTTTGGTATCTTCTAACTCTAGACCATTGTATTGTCTGTCCCTCTTTGATTTACGGCTTCTGAGTACCCCTTTGGTATCTTCTAATTCTAGACCATTGTGATGTCTGTCTTTTGACCATTGTGTTGACTGTCCTTTGATTTACGGCTTCTGATTACCCCTTTGGTATCTTCTAACTCTAGAACATTGCATTGTCTGTCTTTTGACCATTGTGTTGACTGTCATTTGATTTACGGCTTCTGATTACCCATTTGGTATCTTCTAACTCTAGACCATTGTGTTGTCTGTCCTTCTTTGATTTACGGCTTCTGATTATTCCTTTGGTATCTTCTAACTCTAGAACATTGTATTGTCTGTCATTCTTTGACTTACGTCTTCTGAGTATCCCTTTGGTATCTTCTAACTCTAGACCATTGTGTTTTCTGTCCTTCTTTGATTTACAGCTTCTGATTATCCCTTTGGTATCTTCTAACTCTAGAACATTGCATTGTCTGTCTTTTGACCATTGTGTTGACTGTCCTTTAATTTACGGCTTCTGATTACCCCTTTGGTATCTTCTAACTCTAGAACATTCCATTGTCTGTCTTTTGACCATTGTGTTGACTGTCCTTTGATTTACGGCTTCTGATTATCTCTTTGGTATCTTCTAACTCTAGAACATTGTATTTTCTGTCCTTCTTAGATTTACGCCTTCTGATTATCCCTTTGGTATCTTCTAACTCTAGACCATTGTATTGTCTGTCCCTCTTTGATTCACGGCTTCTGAGTACCCCTTTGGTATCTTCTAATTCTAGACCATTGTGTTGTCTGTCCTTCTTTATTTACGGCTTCTGATTATCCCTTTGGTATCTTCTTACTCTAGAACATTGTATTGTCTCTCCTTCTTTGATTTACGGCTTCTGATTATCCCTTTGGTATGTTCTAACTCTAGAACATTGCATTGTCTGTCTTTTGATTATTGTGTTGACTGTCCTTTGATTTACGGCTTCTGATTACCCCTTTGGTATCTTCTAACTCTAGACCATTGTGTTGTCTGTCCTTCTTTGATTTACGGCTTCTGATTATTCCTTTGGTATCTTCTAACTCTAGAACATTGTATTGTCTCTCTTTCTTTGATTTACGGCTTCTGATTATCCCTTTGGTATCTTCTAACTCTAGAACATTGCATTGTCTGTCCTTCTTTGATTTACGGCTTCTGAGTACCCCTTTGGTATCTTCTAACTCTAGACCATTGCATTGTCTGTTCTCCTTTGATTTACGGCTTCTGATTATCTCTGTGATATCTTCTAACTCTAGAACATTGTATTGTCTGTCCTTCTTTGTTTTACGGCTTCTGAGTATCCCTTTGGTATCTTCTAACTCTAGACCATTGTGTTGTCTCTCCTTCTTTGATTTACGGCTTCTGATTATCCCTTTGATATCTTCTAACTCTAGAACATTGTGTTGTCTGTCCTTCTTTGATTTACGGCTTCTGATTATCCCTTTGGTATCTTCTAACTCTAGAACATTGTATTGTCTCTCCTTCCTTGATTTACGGCTTCTGATTATCCCTTTGGTATCTTCTAACTCTAGAACATTGTATTGTCTGTCCTTCTTTGATTTACGGCTTCTGAGTACCCCTTTGGTATCTTCTAACTCTAGACCATTGCATTGTCTATTCTTCTTTGATTTACGGCTTCTGATTATTTCTGTGGTATCTTCTAACTCTAGAACATTGTATTGTCTGTCCTTCTTTGATTTACGGCTTCTGAGTATCCCTTTGGTATCTTCTAACTCTAGACCATTGTGTTGTCTGTCCTTCTTTGATTTACGGCTTCTGATTATCCCTTTGGTATCTTCTAACTGTAGAACATTGTATTGTCTGTCTTTTGACCATTGTATTGTCTGTCCTTTGATTTACGGCCTCTGATTATCCCTTTGGTATCTTCTAACTCTAGAACATTGTATTGTCTCTCCTTCTTTGATTTACGGCTTCTGATTATCCCTTTGGTATCTTCTAACTCTAGAACATTGTATTGTCTGTCCTTCTTTGATTTACGGCTTCTGGGTACCCCTTTGGTATCTTCTAACTCTAGAACATGGTGTTGTCTGTCCTTCTTTGAGTTACGCTTCTGATTATCCCTTTGGTATCTTCTAGCTCCAGAACATTGCATTGTCTCTCCTTCTTTGATTTACGGCTTCTGATTATCCCTTTGGTATCTTCTAACTCTAGAACATTGTATTGTCTTTCCTTTGATTTACGGCTTCTGATTATCCCTTTGGTATCTTCTAACTCTAGAACATTGTATTGTCGGTCCTTCTTTGATTTACGGCTTCTGAGTACCCCTTTGGTATCTTCTAACTCTAGACCATTGCATTGTCTGTTCTTCTTTGATTTACGGCTTCTGATTATCTCTGTGGAATCTTCTAACTCTAGACAATTGTGTTTTCTGTCCTTCTTTGATTTACGCTTCTGGTTATCCCTTTGGTATCTTCTAACTCTAGAACATTGTGTTGTCTGTCCTTCTTTGATTTAGGGCTTCTGATTATCCCTTTGGTATCTTCTAACTCTAGAACATTGTATTGTCTGTCTTTTGACCATTGTGTTGACTGTCCTTTGATTTAAGGCTTCTGATTATCCCTTTGGTATCTTCTAACTCTAGACCATTGTGTTGTCTGTCCGTCTTTGATTTACGCCTTCTGATTATCCCTTTGGTATCTTCTATCTCTAGAACATTGTATTGTCTCTCCTTCTTTGATTTACGGCTTTCGATTATCCCTTTGGTATCTTCTAACTCTAGAACATTGTATTGTCTGTCCTTCTTTGATTTACGGCTTCTGATTATTCCTTTGGTATCTTCTAACTCTAAAACATTGTATTGTCTCACCTTCTTTGATTTACGGCTTCTGATTATCCCTTTGGTATCTTCTAACTCTAGAACATTGCATTGTCTGTCCTTCTTTGATTTACGGCTTCTGAGTACCCCTTTGGTATCTTCTAACTCTAGACCATTGCATTGTCTGTTCTTCTTTGATTTACGGCTTCTGATTATCTCTGTGGTATCTTCTAACTCTAGAACATTGTATTGTCTGTCCTTCTTTGTTTTACGGCTTCTGAGTATCCCTTTGGTATCTTCTAACTCTAGACCATTGTGTTGTCTCTCCTTCTTTGATTTACGGCTTCTGATTATCCCTTTGATATCTTCTAACTCTAGAACATTGTATTGTCTGTCTTTTGACCATTGTGTTGACTGTCCTTTGATTTACGGCTTCTGATTACCCCTTTGGTATCTTCTAACTCTAGACCATTGTGTTGTCTGTCCTTCTTTGATTTACGGCTTCTGATTATCCCTTTGGTATCTTCTAACTCTAGAACATTGTATTGTCTCTCCTTCTTTGATTTACGGCTTCTGATTATCCCTTTGGTATCTTCTAACTCTAGAACATTGTATTGTCTGTCCTTCTTTGACTTACGGCTTCTGAGTATCCCTTTGGTATCTTCTAACTCTAGACCATTGTGTTGTCTGTCCTTCTTTGATTTAGGGCTTCTGATTATCCCTTTGGTATCTTCTAACTCTAGAACATTGTATTGTCTGTCTTTTGACCATTGTGTTGACTGTCCTTTGATTTACGGCTTCTGATTATCCCTTTGGTATCTTCTAACTCTAGACCATTGTGTTGTCTGTCCGTCTTTGATTTACGGCTTCTGATTATCCCTTTGGTATCTTCTAACTTTAGAACATTGTATTGTCTCTCCTTCTTTGATTTACGGCTTCCGATTATCCGTTTGGTATCTTCCAACTCTAGAACATTGTATTGTCTGTCCTTCTTTGATTTACGGCTTCTTAGTACCTATTTGGTATCTGCTAACTCTAGACCATTGTGTTGTCTGTCCTTCTTTGATTTACGGCTTCTGATTATCCCTTTGGTATCTTCTAACTCTAGAACATTGTATTGTCTGTCTTTTGACCATTGTGTTGACTGTCCTTTGATTTACGGCTTCTGATTACTCCTTTGGTATCTTCTAACTCTAGACCATTGTGTTGTCTGTCCTTCTTTGATTTACGGCTTCTGATTATCCCTTTGGTATCTTTTAACTCTAGACCATTGTGTTGTCTGTCCATCTTTGATTTACGGCTTCTGATTATTCCTTTGGTATCTTCTAACTCTAGAACATTGTATTGTCTCACCTTCTTTGATTTACGGCTTCTGATTATCCCTATGGTATCTTCTAACTCTAGAACATTGCATTGACTGTCCTTCTTTGATTTACGGCTTCTGAGTACCCCTTTGGTATATTCTAACTCTAGACCATTGTATTGTCTGTTCTTCTTTGATTTACGGCTTCTGATTATCTCTGTGGTATCTTCTAACTCTAGAACATTGTATTGTCTGTCCTTCTTTGTTTTACGGCTTCTGAGTATCCCTTTGGTATCTTCTAACTCTAGACCATTGTATTGTCTGTTCTTCTTTGATTTACGGCTTCTGATTATCCCTTTGGTATCTTCTAACTCTAGAACATTGTATTGTCTGTCCTTCTTTGATTTACGGCTTCTGAGTATCCCTTTGGTATCTTCTAACTCTACACCATTGTATTGTCTGTCCTTCTTTGATTTACGGCTTCTGAGTACCCCTTTGGTATCTTCTAACTCTAGACCATTGCATTGTCTATTCTTCTTTGATTTACGGCTTCTGATTATCTCTTTGGTATCTTCTAACTCTAGAACATTGTATTGTCTGTCCTTCTTTGATTTACGGCTTCCGAGTACCCCTTTGGTATCTTTTAACTCTAGACCATTGTGTTGTCTGTCCTTCTTTGATTTACGGCTTCTGATTATTCCTTTGGTATCTTCTAACTCTAGAACATTGTATTGTCTCACCTTCTTTGATTTACGGCTTCTGATTATCCCTTTGGTATCTTCTAACTCTAGAACATTGCATTGTCTGTCCTTCTTTGACTTACGGCTTCTGAGTACCCCTTTGGTATCTTCTAACTCTAGACCATTGTATTGTCTGTTCTTCTTTGATTTACGGCTTCTGATTATCTCTGTGGTATCTTCTAACTCTAGAACATTGTATTGTCTGTCCTTCTTTGTTTTACGGCTTCTGAGTATCCCTTTGGTATCTTCTAACTCTAGACCATTGTGTTGTCTCTCCTTCTTTGATTTACGGCTTCTGATTATCCCTTTGATATCTTCTAACTCTCGAACATTGTATTGTCTGTCTTTTGACCATTGTGTTGACTGTCCTTTGATTTACGGCTTCTGATTACCCCTTTGGTATCTTCTAACTCTAGACCATTGTGTTGTCTGTCCTTCTTTGATTTACGGCTTCTGATTATCCCTTTGGTATCTTCTAACTCTAGAACATTGTATTGTCTCTCCTTCTTTGATTTACGGCTTCAGATTATCCCTTTGGTATCTTCTAACTCTAGAACATTGTATTGTCTGTCCTTCTTTGATTTACGCTTCTGAGTATCCCTTTGGTATCTTCTAACTCTAGAACATTGTATTGTCTGTCCTTCTTTGTTTTACGGCTTCTGAGTATCCCTTTGGTATCTTCTAACTCTAGACCATTGTATTGTCTGTTCTTCTTTGATTTACGGCTTCTGATTATCCCTTTGGTATCTTCTAACTCTAGAACATTGTATTGTCTGTCCTTCTTTGATTTACGGCTTCTGAGTATCCCTTTGGTATCTTCTAACTCTACACCATTGTATTGTCTGTCCTTCTTTGATTTACGGCTTCTGAGTACCCCTTTGGTATCTTCTAACTCTAGACCATTGCATTGTCTATTCTTCTTTGATTTACGGCTTCTGATTATCTCTTTGGTATCTTCTAACTCTAGAACATTGTATTGTCTGTCCTTCTTTGATTTACGGCTTCTGAGTACCCCTTTGGTATCTTTTAACTCTAGACCATTGTGTTGTCTGTCCTTCTTTGATTTACGGCTTCTGATTATTCCTTTGGTATCTTCTAACTCTAGAACATTGTATTGTCTCACCTTCTTTGATTTACGGCTTCTGATTATCCCTTTGGTATCTTCTAACTCTAGAACATTGCATTGTCTGTCCTTCTTTGACTTACGGCTTCTGAGTACCCCTTTGGTATCTTCTAACTCTAGACCATTGTATTGTCTGTTCTTCTTTGATTTACGGCTTCTGATTATCTCTGTGGTATCTTCTAACTCTAGAACATTGTATTGTCTGTCCTTCTTTGTTTTACGGCTTCTGAGTATCCCTTTGGTATCTTCTAACTCTAGACCATTGTGTTGTCTCTCCTTCTTTGATTTACGGCTTCTGATTATCCCTTTGATATCTTCTAACTCTCGAACATTGTATTGTCTGTCTTTTGACCATTGTGTTGACTGTCCTTTGATTTACGGCTTCTGATTACCCCTTTGGTATCTTCTAACTCTAGACCATTGTGTTGTCTGTCCTTCTTTGATTTACGGCTTCTGATTATCCCTTTGGTATCTTCTAACTCTAGAACATTGTATTGTCTCTCCTTCTTTGATTTACGGCTTCAGATTATCCCTTTGGTATCTTCTAACTCTAGAACATTGTATTGTCTGTCCTTCTTTGATTTACGCTTCTGAGTATCCCTTTGGTATCTTCTAACTCTAGAACATTGTATTGTCTGTCCTTCTTTGAATTACGGCTTCTGAGTACCCCTTTGGTATCTTCTAACTCTAGACCATTGTGTTGTCTGTCCTTCTTTGATTTACGGCTTCTGATTATCCCTTTGGTATCTTCTAACTCTAGACCATTGTGTTGTCTGTCCTTCTTTGATTTACGGCTTCTGATTATCCCTTTGGTATCTTCTATCTCTAGAACATTGTATTGTCTGTCCTTCTTTGATTTACGGCTTCTGAGTACCCCTTTGGTATCTTCTAACTCTAGACCATTGTGTTGACTGTCCTTCTTTGACTTACGGCTTCTGAGTATCCCTTTGGTATCTTTTAACTCTAGACCATTGTGTTGTCTGTCCTTCTTTGAGTTAGGGCTTCTGATTATCCCTTTGGTATCTTCTAACTCTAGAACATTGTATTGTCTGTCTTCTGACCATTGTGTTGACTGTCCTTTGATTTACGGCTTCTGATTATCCCTTTGGTATCTTCTAACTCTAGACCATTGTGTTGTCTGTTCGTCTTTGATTTACGGCTTCTGATTATCCCTTTGGTATCTTCTAACTCTAGAACATTGTATTGTCTCTCCTTCTTTTGATTTACGGCTTCCGATTATCCCTTTGGTATCTTCTAACTCTAGAACATTGTATTGTCTGTCCTTCTTTGATTTACGGCTTCTGATTATCCCTTTGGTATCTTCTAACTCTAGAACATTGTATTGTCTGTCCTTCTTTGATTTACGGCTTCTGGGTACCCCTTTGGTATTTTCTAACTCTAGACCATTGCATTGTCTGTTCTTCTTTGATTTACGGCTTCTGAATATCTCTGTGGTATCTTCTAACTCTAGAACATTGTGTTGTCTGTCCTTCTTTGAGTTACGGCTTCTGATTATCCCTTTGGTATCTTCTAACTCTAGAACATTGCATTGTCTCTCCTTCTTTGATTTACGGCTTCTGATTATCCCTTTGGTATCTTCTAACTCTAGAACATTGTATTGTCTCTCCTTTGATTTACGGCTTCTGATTATCCCTTTGGTATCTTCTAACTCTAGAACATTGTATTGTCTGTCCTTCTTTGATTTACGGCTTCTGAGTACCCCTTTGGTATCTTCTAACTCTAGACCATTGCATTGTCTGTTCTTCTTTGATTTACGGCTTCTGATTATCTCTGTGGAATCTTCTAACTCTAGACAATTGTGTTGTCTGTCCTTCTTTGATTTACGCTTCTGGTTATCCCTTTGGTATCTTCTAACTCTTGAACATTGTATTGTCTGTCCTTCTTTGACTTACGGCTTCTGAGTATCCCTTTGGTATCTTCTAACTCTAGACCATTGTGTTGTCTGTCTTTTGACCATTGTGTTGACTGTTCTTTGATTTACGGCTTCTGATTATCCCTTTGGTATCTTCTAACTCTAGACCATTGTGTTGTCTGTCCGTCTTTCATTTACGGCTTCTGATTATCCCTTTGGTATCTTCTAACTCTAGAACATTGTATTGTCTCTCCTTCTTTGATTTACGGCTTCCGATTATACCTTTGGTATCTTCTAACTCTAGAACATTGTGTTGTCTGTCCTTCTTTGATTTAGGGCTTCTGATTATCCCTTTGGTATCTTCTAACTCTAGAACATTGTATTGTCTGTATTTTGACCATTGTGTTGACTGTCCTTTGATTTACGGCTTCTGATTATCCCTTTGGTATCTTCTAACTCTAGACCATTGCGTTGTCTGTCCGTCTTTGATTTACGGCTTCTGATTATACCTTTGGTATCTTCTAACTCTAGAACATTGTATTGTCTCTCCTTCTTTGATTTACGGCTTCCGATTATCCCTTTGGTATCTTCTAACTCTAGAACATTGTATTGTCTGTCCTTCTTTGATTTACGGCTTCTGATTACCCCTTTGGTATCTGCTAACTCTAGACCATTGTGTTGTCTGTCCTTCTTTGATTTACGGCTTCTGATTATCCCTTTGGTATCTTCTAACTCTAGAACATTGTATTGTCTGTCTTTTGACCATTGTGTTGACTGTCCTTTGATTTACGGCTTCTGATTACCCCTTTGGTATCTTCTAACTCTAAACCATTGTGTTGTCTGTCCTTCTTTGATTTACGGCTTCTGATTATTCCTTTGGTATCTTCTAACTCTAGAACATTGTATTGTCTCACCTTCTTTGATTTACGGCTTCTGATTATCCCTTTGGTATCCTCTAACTCTAGAACATTGCATTGTCTGTCCTTCTTTGATTTACGGCTTCTGAGTACCCCTTTGGTATCTTCTAACTCTAGACCATTGTATTGTCTGTTCTTCTTTGATTTACGGCTTCTGATTATCTCTGTGGTATCTTCTAACTCTAGAACATTGTATTGTGTGTCCTTCTTTGTTTTGCGCTTCTGAGTATCCCTTTGGTATCTTCTAACTCTAGACCATTGTGTTGTCTCTCCTTCTTTGATTTACGGCTTCTGATTATCCCTTTGATATCTTCTAACTCTAGAACATTGTATTGTCTGTCTTTTGACCATTGTGTTGACTGTCCTTTGATTTACGGCATCTGATTACCCCTTTGGTATCTTCTAACTCTAGACCATTGTGTTGTCTGTCCTTCTTTGATTTACGGCTTCTGATTATCCCTTTGGTATCTTCTAACTCTAGAACATTGTATTGTCTCTCCTTCTTTGATTTACGGCTTCTGATTATCCCTTTGGTATCTTCTAACTCTAGAACATTGTATTGTCTGTCCTTTTTTGATTTACGGCTTCTGAGTATCCCTTTGGTATCTTCTAACTCTACACCATTGTATTGTCTGTCCTTCTTTGATTTACGGCTTCTGAGTACCCCTTTGGTATCTTCTAACTCTAGACCATTGCATTGTCTATTCTTCTTTGATTTACGGCTTCTGATTATCTCTGTGGTATCTTCTAACTCTAGAACATTGTATTGTCTGTCCTTCTTTGATTTACGGCTTCTGATTACCCCTTTGGTATCTTCTAACTCTAGACCATTGTGTTGTCTGTCCTTCTTTGATTTACGGCTTCTGATTATCCCTTTGGTATCTTCTAACTCTAGAACATTGTATTGTCTCTCCTTCTTTGATTTACGGCTTCTGATTATCCCTTTGGTATCTTCTAACTCTAGAACATTGTATTGTCTGTCCTTCTTTGACTTACGGCTTCTGAGTATCCCTTTGGTATCTTCTAACTCTAGACCATTGTGTTGTCTGTCCTTCTTTGATTTAGGGCTTCTGATTATCCCTTTGGTATCTTCTAACTCTAGAACATTGTATTGTCTGTCTTTTGACCATTGTGTTGACTGTCATTTGATTTACGGCTTCTGATTATCCCTTTGGTATCTTCTAACTCTAGACCATTGTGTTGTCTGTCCTTCTTTGATTTACGGCTTCTGATTATCCCTTTGGTATCTTCTAATTCTAGAACATTGTATTGTCTCTCCTTCTTTGATTTACGGCTTCCGATTATCCCTTTGGTATCTTCTAACTCTAGAACATTGTATTGTCTGTCCTTCTTTGATTTACGGCTTCTGAGTACCCCTTTGGTATCTGCCAACTCTAGACCATTGTGTTGTCTGTCCTTCTTTGATTTACGGCTTCTGATTATCCCTTTGGTATCTTCTAACTCTAGAACATTGTATTGTCTCTCCTTCTTTGATTTACGGCTTCTGATTATCCCTTTGGTATCTTCTAACTCTAGAACATTGTATTGTCTGTCTTTTGACCATTGTGTTGACTGTCCTTTGATGTACGGCTTCTGATTACCCCTTTGGTATCTTCTAACTCTAGACCATTGTGTTGTCTGTCCTTCTTTGATTTACGGCTTCTGATTATCCCTTTGGTATCTTCTAACTCTAGAACATTGTATTGTCTCTCCTTCTTTGATTTACGGCTTCCGATTATCCCTTTGGTATCTTCTAACTCTAGAACATTGTATTGTCTGTCCTTCTTTGATTTACGGCTTCTGAGTACCCCTTTGGTATCTGCTAACTCTAGACCATTGTGTTGTCTGTCCGTCTTTGATTTACGGCTTCTGATTATCCCTTTGGTATCTTCTAACTCTAGAACATTGTATTGTCTCTCCTTCTTTGATTTACGGCTTCTGATTATCCCTTTGGTATCTTCTAACTCTAGAACATTGTATTGTCTGTCCTTCTTTGACTTACGGCTTCTGAGTATCCCTTTGGTATCTTCTAACTCTAGACCATTGTGTTGTCTGTCCTTCTTTGATTTAGGGCTTCTGATTATCCCTTTGGTATCTTCTAACTCTAGAACATTGTATTGTCTGTCTTTTGACCATTGTGTTGACTGTCCTTTGATTTACGGCTTCTGATTATCCCTTTGGTATCTTCTAACTCTAGACCATTGTGTTGTCTGTCCGTCTTTGATTTACGGCTTCTGATTATCCCTTTGGTATCTTCTAACTCTAGAACATTGCATTGTCTCTCCTTCTTTGATTTACGGCTTCCGATTATCCCTTTGGTATCTTCTAACTCTAGAACATTGTATTGTCTGTCCTTCTTTGATTTACGGCTTTTGAGTACCCCTTTGGTATCTGCTAACTCTAGACCATTGTGTTGTCTGTCCTTCTTTGATTTACGGCTTCTGATTATCCCTTTGGTATCTTCTAACTCTAGAACATTGTATTGTCTGTCTTTTGACCATTGTGTTGACTGTCCTTTGATTTACGGCTTCTGATTACCCCTTTGGTATCTTCTAACTCTAAACCATTGTCTTGTCTGTCCTTCTTTGATTTACGTCTTCTGATTATCCCTTTGGTATCTTTTAACTCTAGACCATTGTGTTGTCTGTCCTTCTTTGATTTACGGCTTCTGATTATTCCTTTGGTATCTTCTAACTCTAGAACATTGTATTGTCTCACCTTCTTTGATTTACGGCTTCTGATTATCCCTTTGGTATCCTCTAACTCTAGAACATTGCATTGTCTGTCCTTCTTTGATTTACGGCTTCTGAGTACCCCTTTGGTATCTTCTAACTCTAGAACATTGTATTGTCTGTTCTTCTTTGATTTACGGCTTCTGATTATCTCTGTGGTATCTTCTAACTCTAGAACATTGTATTGTCTGTCCTTCTTTGTTTTGCGCTTCTGAGTATCCCTTTGGTATCTTCTAACTCTAGACCATTGTGTTGTCTCTCCTTCTTTGATTTACGGCTTCTGATTATCCCTTTGATATCTTCTAACTCTAGAACATTGTATTGTCTGTCTTTTGACCATTGTGTTGACTGTCCTTTGATTTACGGCTTCTGATTACCCCTTTGGTATCTTCTAACTCTAGACCATTGTGTTGTCTGTCCTTCTTTGATTTACGGCTTCTGATTATCCCTTTGGTATCTTCTAACTCTAGAACATTGTATTGTCTCTCCTTCTTTGATTTACGGCTTCTGATTATCCCTTTGGTATCTTCTAACTCTAGAACATTGTATTGTCTGTCCTTCTTTGACTTACGCTTCTGAGTATCCCTTTGGTATCTTCTAACTCTAGACCATTGCATTGTCTATTCTTCTTTGATTTACGGCTTCTGATTATCTCTGTGGTATCTTCTAACTCTAGAACATTGTATTGTCTGTCCTTCTTTGATTTACGGCTTCTGATTACCCCTTTGGTATCTTCTAACTCTAGACCATTGTGTTGTCTGTCCTTCTTTGATTTACGGCTTCTGATTATCCCTTTGGTATCTTCTAACTCTAGAACATTGTATTGTCTCTCCTTCTTTGATTTACGGCTTCTGATTATCCCTTTGGTATCTTCTAACTCTAGAACATTGTATTGTCTGTCCTTCTTTGACTTACGGCTTCTGAGTATCCCTTTGGTATCTTCTAACTCTAGACCATTGTGTTGTATGTCCTTCTTTGATTAAGGGCTTCTGATTATCCCTTTGGTATCTTCTAACTCTAGAACATTGTATTGTCTGTCTTTTGACCATTGTGTTGACTGTCCTTTGATTTACGGCTTCTGATTATCCCTTTGGTATCTTCTAACTCTAGACCATTGTGTTGTCTGTCCGTCTTTGATTTACGGCTTCTGATTATCCCTTTGGTATCTTCTAACTCTAGAACATTGTATTGTCTCTCCTTCTTTGATTTACGGCTTCCGATTATCCCTTTGGTATCTTCTAACTCTAGAACATTGTATTGTCTGTCCTTCTTTGATTTACGGCTTCTGAGTACCCCTTTGGTATCTGCTAACTCTAGACCATTGTGTTGTCTGTCCTTCTTTGATTTACGGCTTCTGATTATCCCTTTGGTATCTTCTAACTCTAGAACATTGTATTGTCTCTCCTTCTTTGATTTACGGCTTCTGATTATCCCTTTGGTATCTTCTAACTCTAGAACATTGTATTGTCTGTCTTTTGACCATTGTGTTGACTGTCCTTTGATTTACGGCTTCTGATTACCCCTTTGGTATCTTCTAACTCTAGACCATTGTGTTGTCTGTCCTTCTTTGATTTACGGCTTCTGATTATCCCTTTGGTATCTTCTAACTCTAGAACATTGTATTGTCTCTCCTTCTTTGATTTACGGCTTCCGATTATCCCTTTGGTATCTTCTAACTCTAGAACATTGTATTGTCTGTCCTTCTTTGATTTACGCTTCTGAGTACCCCTTTGGTATCTGCTAACTCTAGACCATTGTGTTGTCTGTCCGTCTTTGATCTACGGCTTCTGATTATCCCTTTGGTATCTTCTAACTCTAGAACATTGTATTGTCTCTCCTTCTTTGATTTACGGCTTCTGATTATCCCTTTGGTATCTTCTAACTCTAGAATATTGTATTGTCTGTCCTTCTTTGACTTACGGCTTCTGAGTACCCCTTTGGTATCTGCTAACTCTAGACCGTTGTGTTTTCTGTCCTTCTTTGATTTACGGCTTCTGATTATCCCTTTGGTATCTTCTAACTCTAGAACATTGTATTGTCTGTCTTTTGACCATTGTGTTGACTGTCCTTTGATTTACGGCTTCTGATTACCCCTTTGGTATCTTCTAACTCTAGAACATTGTGTTGTCTGTCCTTCTTTGATTTACGGCTTCTGATTATCCCTTTGGTATCTTTTAACTCTAGACCATTGTGTTGTCTGTCCTTCTTTGATTTACGGCTTCTGATTATTCCTTTGGTATCTTCTAACTCTAGAACATTGTATTGTCTCACCTTCTTTGATTTACGGCTTCTGATTATCCCTTTGGTATCTTCTAACTCTAGAACATTGCATTGTCTGTCCTTCTTTGATTTACGGCTTCTGAGTACCCCTTTGGTATCTTCTAACTAAAGACCATTGTATTGTCTGTTTTACTTTGATTTACGGCTTCTGATTATCTCTGTGGTATCTTCTAACTCTAGAACATTGCATTGTCTGTCCTTCTTTGATTTACGGCTTCTGAGTACCCCTTTGGTATCTTCTAACTCTAGACCATTGTATTGTCTGTTCTTCTTTGATTTACGGCTTCTGATTATCTCTGTGGTATCTTCTAACTCTAGAACATTGTATTGTGTGTCCTTCTTTGTTTTGCGCTTCTGAGTATCCCTTTGGTATCTTCTAACTCTAGACCATTGTGTTGTCTCTCCTTCTTTGATTTACGGCTTCTGATTATCCCTTTGATATCTTCTAACTCTAGAACATTGTATTGTCTGTCTTTTGACCAATGTGTTGACTGTCCTTTGATTTACGGCATCTGATTACCCCTTTGGTATCTTCTAACTCTAGACCATTGTGTTGTCTGTCCTTCTTTGATCTACGGCTTCTGATTATCCCTTTGGTATCTTCTAACTCTAGAACATTGTATTGTCTCTCCTTCTTTGATTTACGGCTTCTGATTATCCCTTTGGTATCTTCTAACTCTAGAACATTGTATTGTCTGTCCTTTTTTAATTTACGACTTCTGAGTATCCCTTTGGTATCTTCTAACTCTACACCATTGTATTGTCTGTCCTTCTTTGATTTACGGCTTCTGGGTACCCCTTTGGTATCTTCTAACTCTAGACCATTGCATTGTCTATTCTTCTTTGATTTACGGCTTCTGATTATCTCTGTGGTATCTTCTAACTCTAGAACATTGTATTGTCTGTCCTTCTTTGATTTACGGCTTCTGATTACCCCTTTGGTATCTTCTAACTCTAGACCATTGTGTTGTCTGTCCTTCTTTGATTTACGGCTTCTGATTATCCCTTTGGTATCTTCTAACTCTAGAACATTGTATTGTCTCTCCTTCTTTGATTTACGGCTTCTGATTATCCCTTTGGTATCTTCTAACTCTAGAACATTGTATTGTCTGTCCTTCTTTGACTTACGGCTTCTGAGTATCCCTTTGGTATCTTCTAACTCTAGACCATTGTGTTGTCTGTCCTTCTTTGATTTAGGGCTTCTGATTATCCCTTTGGTATCTTCTAACTCTAGAACATTGTATTGTCTGTCTTTTGACCATTGTGTTGACTGTCATTTGATTTACGGCTTCTGATTATCCCTTTGGTATCTTCTAACTCTAGACCATTGTGTTGTCTGTCCGTCTTTGATTTACGGCTTCTGATTATCCCTTTGGTATCTTCTAATTCTAGAACATTGTATTGTCTCTCCTTCTTTGATTTACGGCTTCCGATTATCCCTTTGGTATCTTCTAACTCTAGAACATTGTATTGTCTGTCCTTCTTTGATTTACGGCTTCTGAGTACCCCTTTGGTATCTGCTAACTCTAGACCATTGTGTTGTCTGTCCTTCTTTGATTTACGGCTTCTGATTATCCCTTTGGTATCTTCTAACTCTAGAACATTGTATTGTCTCTCCTTCTTTGATTTACGCTTCTGATTATCCCTTTGGTATCTTCTAACTCTAGAACATT
The DNA here is from genome assembly GCA_963680875.1 of Bathymodiolus brooksi. Taxonomy (NCBI): domain Eukaryota; kingdom Metazoa; phylum Mollusca; class Bivalvia; order Mytilida; family Modiolidae; genus Bathymodiolus; species Bathymodiolus brooksi. The sequence continues at coordinate 19,460,217 of OY804582.1, read as the reverse complement.
GTATTGTCTGTCTTTTGACCATTGTGTTGACTGTCCTTTGATTTACGGCTTCTGATTACCCCTTTGGTATCTTCTAACTCTAGACCATTGTGTTGTCTGTCCTTCTTTGATTTACGGCTTCTGATTATCCCTTTGGTATCTTCTAACTCTAGAACATTGTATTGTCTCTCCTTCTTTGATTTACGGCTTCCGATTATCCCTTTGGTATCTTCTAACTCTAGAACATTGTATTGTCTGTCCTTCTTTGATTTACGGCTTCTGAGTACCCCTTTGGTATCTGCTAACTCTAGACCATTGTGTTGTCTGTCCGTCTTTGATTTACGGCTTCTGATTATCCCTTTGGTATCTTCTAACTCTAGAACATTGTATTGTCTCTCCTTCTTTGATTTACGGCTTCTGATTATCCCTTTGGTATCTTCTAACTCTAGAACATTGTATTGTCTGTCCTTCTTTGACTTACGGCTTCTGAGTATCCCTTTGGTATCTTCTAACTCTAGACCATTGTGTTGTCTGTCCTTCTTTGATTTAGGGCTTCTGATTATCCCTTTGGTATCTTCTAACTCTAGAACATTGTATTGTCTGTCTTTTGACCATTGTGTTGACTGTCCTTTGATTTACGGCTTCTGATTATCCCTTTGGTATCTTCTAACTCTAGACCATTGTGTTGTCTGTCCGTCTTTGATTTACGGCTTCTGATTATCCCTTTGGTATCTTCTAACTCTAGAACATTGCATTGTCTCTCCTTCTTTGATTTACGGCTTCCGATTATCCCTTTGGTATCTTCTAACTCTAGAACATTGTATTGTCTGTCCTTCTTTGATTTACGGCTTTTGAGTACCCCTTTGGTATCTGCTAACTCTAGACCATTGTGTTGTCTGTCCTTCTTTGATTTACGGCTTCTGATTATCCCTTTGGTATCTTCTAACTCTAGAACATTGTATTGTCTGTCTTTTGACCATTGTGTTGACTGTCCTTTGATTTACGGCTTCTGATTACCCCTTTGGTATCTTCTAACTCTAAACCATTGTCTTGTCTGTCCTTCTTTGATTTACGTCTTCTGATTATCCCTTTGGTATCTTTTAACTCTAGACCATTGTGTTGTCTGTCCTTCTTTGATTTACGGCTTCTGATTATTCCTTTGGTATCTTCTAACTCTAGAACATTGTATTGTCTCACCTTCTTTGATTTACGGCTTCTGATTATCCCTTTGGTATCCTCTAACTCTAGAACATTGCATTGTCTGTCCTTCTTTGATTTACGGCTTCTGAGTACCCCTTTGGTATCTTCTAACTCTAGACCATTGTATTGTCTGTTCTTCTTTGATTTACGGCTTCTGATTATCTCTGTGGTATCTTCTAACTCTAGAACATTGTATTGTCTGTCCTTCTTTGTTTTGCGCTTCTGAGTATCCCTTTGGTATCTTCTAACTCTAGACCATTGTGTTGTCTCTCCTTCTTTGATTTACGGCTTCTGATTATCCCTTTGATATCTTCTAACTCTAGAACATTGTATTGTCTGTCTTTTGACCATTGTGTTGACTGTCCTTTGATTTACGGCTTCTGATTACCCCTTTGGTATCTTCTAACTCTAGACCATTGTGTTGTCTGTCCTTCTTTGATTTACGGCTTCTGATTATCCCTTTTGTATCTTCTAACTCTAGAACATTGTATTGTCTCTCCTTCTTTGATTTACGGCTTCTGATTATCCCTTTGGTATCTTCTAACTCTAGAACATTGTATTGTCTGTCCTTCTTTGACTTACGGCTTCTGAGTATCCCTTTGGTATCTTCTAACTCTAGACCATTGCATTGTCTATTCTTCTTTGATTTACGGCTTCTGATTATCTCTGTGGTATCTTCTAACTCTAGAACATTGTATTGTCTGTCCTTCTTTGATTTACGGCTTCTGATTATCCCTTTGGTATCTTTTAACTCTAGACCATTGTGTTGTCTGTCCTTCTTTGATTTACGGCTTCTGATTATTCCTTTGGTATCTTCTAACTCTAGAACATTGTATTGTCTCACCTTCTTTGATTTACGGCTTCTGATTATCCCTTTGGTATCTTCTAACTCTAGAACATTGCATTGTCTGTCCTTCTTTGATTTACGGCTTCTGAGTACCCCTTTGGTATCTTCTAACTAAAGACCATTGTATTGTCTGTTCTTCTTTGATTTACGGCTTCTGATTATCTCTGTGGTATCTTCTAACTCTAGAACATTGTATTGTGTGTCCTTCTTTGTTTTGCGCTTCTGAGTATCCCTTTGGTATCTTCTAACTCTAGACCATTGTGTTGTCTCTCCTTCTTTGATTTACGGCTTCTGATTATCCCTTTGATATCTTCTAACTCTAGAACATTGTATTGTCTGTCTTTTGACCATTGTGTTGACTGTCCTTTGATTTACGGCATCTGATTACCCCTTTGGTATCTTCTAACTCTAGACCATTGTGTTGTCTGTCCTTCTTTGATCTACGGCTTCTGATTATCCCTTTGGTATCTTCTAACTCTAGAACATTGTATTGTCTCTCCTTCTTTGATTTACGGCTTCTGATTATCCCTTTGGTATCTTCTAACTCTAGAACATTGTATTGTCTGTCCTTTTTTAATTTACGGCTTCTGAGTATCCCTTTGGTATCTTCTAACTCTACACCATTGTATTGTCTGTCCTTCTTTGATTTACGGCTTCTGGGTACCCCTTTGGTATCTTCTAACTCTAGACCATTGCATTGTCTATTCTTCTTTGATTTACGGCTTCTGATTATCTCTGTGGTATCTTCTAACTCTAGAACATTGTATTGTCTGTCCTTCTTTGATTTACGGCTTCTGATTACCCCTTTGGTATCTTCTAACTCTAGACCATTGTGTTGTCTGTCCTTCTTTGATTTACGGCTTCTGATTATCCCTTTGGTATCTTCTAACTCTAGAACATTGTATTGTCTCTCCTTCTTTGATTTACGGCTTCTGATTATCCCTTTGGTATCTTCTAACTCTAGAACATTGTATTGTCTGTCCTTCTTTGACTTACGGCTTCTGAGTATCCCTTTGGTATCTTCTAACTCTAGACCATTGTGTTGTCTGTCCTTCTTTGATTTAGGGCTTCTGATTATCCCTTTGGTATCTTCTAACTCTAGAACATTGTATTGTCTGTATTTTGACCATTGTGTTGACTGTCATTTGATTTACGGCTTCTGATTATCCCTTTGGTATCTTCTAACTCTAGACCATTGTGTTGTCTGTCCGTCTTTGATTTACGGCTTCTGATTATCCCTTTGGTATCTTCTAATTCTAGAACATTGTATTGTCTCTCCTTCTTTGATTTACGGCTTCCGATTATCCCTTTGGTATCTTCTAACTCTAGAACATTGTATTGTCTGTCCTTCTTTGATTTACGGCTTCTGAGTACCCCTTTGGTATCTGCTAACTCTAGACCATTGTGTTGTCTGTCCTTCTTTGATTTACGGCTTCTGATTATCCCTTTGGTATCTTCTAACTCTAGAACATTGTATTGTCTCTCCTTCTTTGATTTACGGCTTCTGATTATCCCTTTGGTATCTTCTAACTCTAGAACATTGTATTGTCTGTCTTTTGACCATTGTGTTGACTGCCCTTTGATTTACGGCTTCTGATTACCCCTTTGGTATCTTCTAACTCTAGACCATTGTGTTGTCTGTCCTTCTTTGATTTACGGCTTCTGATTATCCCTTTGGTATCTTCTAACTCTAGAACATTGTATTGTCTCTCCTTCTTTGATTTACGGCTTCCGATTATCCCTTTGGTATCTTCTAACTCTAGAACATTGTATTGTCTGTCCTTCTTTGATTTACGGCTTCTGAGTACCCCTTTGGTATCTGCTAACTCTAGACCATTGTGTTGTCTGTCCGTCTTTGATTTACGGCTTCTGATTATCCCTTTGGTATCTTCTAACTCTAGAACATTGTATTGTCTGTCCTTCTTTGACTTACGGCTTCTGAGTATCCCTTTGGTATCTTCTAACTCTAGACCATTGTGTTGTCTGTCCTTCTTTGATTTAGGGCTTCTGATTATCCCTTTGGTATCTTCTAACTCTAGAACATTGTATTGTCTGTCTTTTGACCATTGTGTTGACTGTCCTTTGATTTACGGCTTCTGATTATCCCTTTGGTATCTTCTAACTCTAGACCATTGTGTTGTCTGTCCGTCTTTGATTTACGGCTTCTGATTATCCCTTTGGTATCTTCTAACTCTAGAACATTGCATTGTCTCTCCTTCTTTGATTTACGGCTTCCGATTATCCCTTTGGTATCTTCTAACTCTAGAACATTGTATTGTCTGTCCTTCTTTGATTTACGGCTTTTGAGTACCCCTTTGGTATCTGCTAACTCTAGACCATTGTGTTGTCTGTCCTTCTTTGATTTACGGCTTCTGATTATCCCTTTGGTATCTTCTAACTCTAGAACATTGTATTGTCTGTCTTTTGACCATTGTGTTGACTGTCCTTTGATTTACGGCTTCTGATTACCCCTTTGGTATCTTCTAACTCTAAACCATTGTCTTGTCTGTCCTTCTTTGATTTACGTCTTCTGATTATCCCTTTGGTATCTTTTAACTCTAGACCATTGTGTTGTCTGTCCTTCTTTGATTTACGGCTTCTGATTATTCCTTTGGTATCTTCTAACTCTAGAACATTGTATTGTCTCACCTTCTTTGATTTACGGCTTCTGATTATCCCTTTGGTATCCTCTAACTCTAGAACATTGCATTGTCTGTCCTTCTTTGATTTACGGCTTCTGAGTACCCCTTTGGTATCTTCTAACTCTAGACCATTGTATTGTCTGTTCTTCTTTGATTTACGGCTTCTGATTATCTCTGTGGTATCTTCTAACTCTAGAACATTGTATTGTCTGTCCTTCTTTGTTTTGCGCTTCTGAGTATCCCTTTGGTATCTTCTAACTCTAGACCATTGTGTTGTCTCTCCTTCTTTGATTTACGGCTTCTGATTATCCCTTTGATATCTTCTAACTCTAGAACATTGTATTGTCTGTCTTTTGACCATTGTGTTGACTGTCCTTTGATTTACGGCTTCTGATTACCCCTTTGGTATTTTCTAACTCTAGACCATTGTGTTGTCTGTCCTTCTTTGATTTACGGCTTCTGATTATCCCTTTGGTATCTTCTAACTCTAGAACATTGTATTGTCTCTCCTTCTTTGATTTACGGCTTCTGATTATCCCTTTGGTATCTTCTAACTCTAGAACATTGTATTGTCTGTCCTTCTTTGACTTACGGCTTCTGAGTATCCCTTTGGTATCTTCTAACTCTAGACCATTGCATTGTCTATTCTTCTTTGATTTACGGCTTCTGATTATCTCTGTGGTATCTTCTAACTCTAGAACATTGTATTGTCTGTCCTTCTTTGATTTACGGCTTCTGATTACCCCTTTGGTATCTTCTAACTCTAGACCATTGTGTTGTCTGTCCTTCTTTGATTTACGGCTTCTGATTATCCCTTTGGTATCTTCTAACTCTAGAACATTGTATTGTCTCTCCTTCTTTGATTTACGGCTTCTGATTATCCCTTTGGTATCTTCTAACTCTAGAACATTGTATTGTCTGTCCTTCTTTGACTTACGGCTTCTGAGTATCCCTTTGGTATCTTCTAACTCTAGACCATTGTGTTGTCTGTCCTTCTTTGATTAAGGGCTTCTGATTATCCCTTTGGTATCTTCTAACTCTAGAACATTGTATTGTCTGTCTTTTGACCATTGTGTTGACTGTCCTTTGATTTACGGCTTCTGATTATCCCTTTGGTATCTTCTAACTCTAGACCATTGTGTTGTCTGTCCGTCTTTGATTTACGGCTTCTGATTATCCCTTTGGTATCTTCTAACTCTAGAACATTGTATTGTCTCTCCTTCTTTGATTTACGGCTTCCGATTATCCCTTTGGTATCTTCTAACTCTAGAACATTGTATTGTCTGTCATTCTTTGATTTACGGCTTCTGAGTACCCCTTTGGTATCTGCTAACTCTAGACCATTGTGTTGTCTGTCCTTCTTTGATTTACGGCTTCTGATTATCCCTTTGGTATCTTCTAACTCTAGAACATTGTATTGTCTCTCCTTCTTTGATTTACGGCTTCTGATTATCCCTTTGGTATCTTCTAACTCTAGAACATTGTATTGTCTGTCTTTTGACCATTGTGTTGACTGTCCTTTGATTTACGGCTTCTGATTACCCCTTTGGTATCTTCTAACTCTAGACCATTGTGTTGTCTGTCCTTCTTTGATTTACGGCTTCTGATTATCCCTTTGGTATCTTCTAACTCTAGAACATTGTATTGTCTCTCCTTCTTTGATTTACGGCTTCCGATTATCCCTTTGGTATCTTCTAACTCTAGAACATTGTATTGTCTGTCCTTCTTTGATTTACGCTTCTGAGTACCCCTTTGGTATCTGCTAACTCTAGACCATTGTGTTGTCTCTCCGTCTTTGATTTACGGCTTCTGATTATCCCTTTGGTATCTTCTAACTCTAGAACATTGTATTGTCTTTCCTTCTTTGATTTACGGCTTCTGATTATCCCTTTGGTATCTTCTAACTCTAGAACATTGTATTGTCTGTCCTTCTTTGACTTACGGCTCTGAGTATCCCTTTGGTATCTTCTAACTCTAGACCATTGTGTTGTCTGTCCTTCTTTGATTTAGGGCTTCTGATTATCCCTTTGGTATCTTCTAACTCTAGAACATTGTATTGTCTGTCTTTTGACCATTGTGTTGACTGTCCTTTGATTTACGGCTTCTGATTATCCCTTTGGTATCTTCTAACTCTAGACCATTGTGTTGTCTGTCCGTCTTTGATTTACGGCTTCTGATTATCCCTTTGGTATCTTCTAACTCTAGAACATTGCATTGTCTCTCCTTCTTTGATTTACGGCTTCCGATTATCACTTTGGTATCTTCTAACTCTAGAACATTGTATTGTCTGTCCTTCTTTGATTTACGGCTTCTGAGTACCCCTTTGGTATCTGCTAACTCTAGACCGTTGTGTTTTCTGTCCTTCTTTGATTTACGGCTTCTGATTATCCCTTTGGTATCTTCTAACTCTAGAACATTGTATTGTCTGTCTTTTGACCATTGTGTTGACTGTCCTTTGATTTACGGCTTCTGATTACCCCTTTGGTATCTTCTAACTCTAGAACATTGTGTTGTCTGTCCTTCTTTGATTTACGGCTTCTGATTATCCCTTTGGTATCTTTTAACTCTAGACCATTGTGTTGTCTGTCCTTCTTTGATTTACGGCTTCTGATTATTCCTTTGGTATCTTCTAACTCTAGAACATTGTATTGTCTCACCTTCTTTGATTTACGGCTTCTGATTATCCCTTTGGTATCTTCTAACTCTAGAACATTGCATTGTCTGTCCTTCTTTGATTTACGGCTTCTGAGTACCCCTTTGGTATCTTCTAACTCTAGACCATTGTATTGTCTGTTTTTCTTTGATTTACGGCTTCTGATTATCTCTGTGGTATCTTCTAACTCTAGAACATTGTATTGTCTGTCCTTCTTTGTTTTACGGCTTCTGAGTATCCCTTTGGTATCTTCTAACTCTAGACCATTGTGTTGTCTCTCCTTCTTTGATTTACGGCTTCTGATTATCCCTTTGATATCTTCTAACTCTAGAACATTGTATTGTCTGTCTTTTGACCATTGTGTTGACTGTCCTTTGATTTACGGCTTCTGATTACCCCTTTGGTATCTTCTAACTCTAGACCATTGTGTTGTCTGTCCTTCTTTGATTTACGGCTTCTGATTATCCCTTTGGTATCTTCTAACTCTAGAACATTGTATTGTCTCTCCTTCTTTGATTTACGCTTCTGATTATCCCTTTGGTATCTTCTAACTCTAAAACATTGTATTGTCTGTCCTTCTTTGATTTACGGCTTCTGAGTATCCCTTTGGTATCTTCTAACTCTACACCATTGTATTGTCTGTCCTTCTTTGATTTACGGCTTCTGAGTACCCCTTTGGTATCTTCTAACTCTAGAACATTGTATTGTCTGTCTTTTGACCATTGTGTTGACTGTCCTTTGATTTACGGCTTCTGATTACCCCTTTGGTATCTTCTAACTCTAGAACATTGTGTTGTCTGTCCTTCTTTGATTTACGGCTTCTGATTATCCCTTTGGTATCTTTTAACTCTAGACCATTGTGTTGTCTGTCCTTCTTTGATTTACGGCTTCTGATTATTCCTTTGGTATCTTCTAACTCTAGAACATTGTATTGTCTCACCTTCTTTGATTTACGGCTTCTGATTATCCCTTTGGTATCTTCTAACTCTAGAACATTGCATTGTCTGTCCTTCTTTGATTTACGGCTTCTGAGTACCCCTTTGGTATCTTCTAACTCTAGACCATTGTATTGTCTGTTTTTCTTTGATTTACGGCTTCTGATTATCTCTGTGGTATCTTCTAACTCTAGAACATTGTATTGTCTGTCCTTCTTTGTTTTACGGCTTCTGAGTATCCCTTTGGTATCTTCTAACTCTAGACCATTGTGTTGTCTCTCCTTCTTTGATTTACGGCTTCTGATTATCCCTTTGATATCTTCTAACTCTAGAACATTGTATTGTCTGTCTTTTGACCATTGTGTTGACTGTCCTTTGATTTACGGCTTCTGATTACCCCTTTGGTATCTTCTAACTCTAGACCATTGTGTTGTCTGTCCTTCTTTGATTTACGGCTTCTGATTATCCCTTTGGTATCTTCTAACTCTAGAACATTGTATTGTCTCTCCTTCTTTGATTTACGCTTCTGATTATCCCTTTGGTATCTTCTAACTCTAAAACATTGTATTGTCTGTCCTTCTTTGATTTACGGCTTCTGAGTATCCCTTTGGTATCTTCTAACTCTACACCATTGTATTGTCTGTCCTTCTTTGATTTACGGCTTCTGAGTACCCCTTTGGTATCTTCTAACTCTAGAACATTGTATTGTCTGTCTTTTGACCATTGTGTTGACTGTCCTTTGATTTACGGCTTCTGATTACCCCTTTGGTATCTTCTAACTCTAGAACATTGTGTTGTCTGTCCTTCTTTGATTTACGGCTTCTGATTATCCCTTTGGTATCTTTTAACTCTAGACCATTGTGTTGTCTGTCCTTCTTTGATTTACGGCTTCTGATTATTCCTTTGGTATCTTCTAACTCTAGAACATTGTATTGTCTCACCTTCTTTGATTTACGGCTTCTGATTATCCCTTTGGTATCTTCTAACTCTAGAACATTGCATTGTCTGTCCTTCTTTGATTTACGGCTTCTGAGTACCCCTTTGGTATCTTCTAACTCTAGACCATTGTATTGTCTGTTTTTCTTTGATTTACGGCTTCTGATTATCTCTGTGGTATCTTCTAACTCTAGAACATTGTATTGTCTGTCCTTCTTTGTTTTACGGCTTCTGAGTATCCCTTTGGTATCTTCTAACTCTAGACCATTGTGTTGTCTCTCCTTCTTTGATTTACGGCTTCTGATTATCCCTTTGATATCTTCTAACTCTAGAACATTGTATTGTCTGTCTTTTGACCATTGTGTTGACTGTCCTTTGATTTACGGCTTCTGATTACCCCTTTGGTATCTTCTAACTCTAGACCATTGTGTTGTCTGTCCTTCTTTGATTTACGGCTTCTGATTATCCCTTTGGTATCTTCTAACTCTAGAACATTGTATTGTCTCTCCTTCTTTGATTTACGCTTCTGATTATCCCTTTGGTATCTTCTAACTCTAAAACATTGTATTGTCTGTCCTTCTTTGATTTACGGCTTCTGAGTATCCCTTTGGTATCTTCTAACTCTACACCATTGTATTGTCTGTCCTTCTTTGATTTACGGCTTCTGAGTACCCCTTTGGTATCTTCTAACTCTAGAACATTGTATTGTCTGTCTTTTGACCATTGTGTTGACTGTCCTTTGATTTACGGCTTCTGATTACCCCTTTGGTATCTTCTAACTCTAGAACATTGTGTTGTCTGTCCTTCTTTGATTTACGGCTTCTGATTATCCCTTTGGTATCTTTTAACTCTAGACCATTGTGTTGTCTGTCCTTCTTTGATTTACGGCTTCTGATTATTCCTTTGGTATCTTCTAACTCTAGAACATTGTATTGTCTCACCTTCTTTGATTTACGGCTTCTGATTATCCCTTTGGTATCTTCTAACTCTAGAACATTGCATTGTCTGTCCTTCTTTGATTTACGGCTTCTGAGTACCCCTTTGGTATCTTCTAACTCTAGACCATTGTATTGTCTGTTTTTCTTTGATTTACGGCTTCTGATTATCTCTGTGGTATCTTCTAACTCTAGAACATTGTATTGTCTGTCCTTCTTTGTTTTACGGCTTCTGAGTATCCCTTTGGTATCTTCTAACTCTAGACCATTGTGTTGTCTCTCCTTCTTTGATTTACGGCTTCTGATTATCCCTTTGATATCTTCTAACTCTAGAACATTGTATTGTCTGTCTTTTGACCATTGTGTTGACTGTCCTTTGATTTACGGCTTCTGATTACCCCTTTGGTATCTTCTAACTCTAGACCATTGTGTTGTCTGTCCTTCTTTGATTTACGGCTTCTGATTATCCCTTTGGTATCTTCTAACTCTAGAACATTGTATTGTCTCTCCTTCTTTGATTTACGCTTCTGATTATCCCTTTGGTATCTTCTAACTCTAAAACATTGTATTGTCTGTCCTTCTTTGATTTACGGCTTCTGAGTATCCCTTTGGTATCTTCTAACTCTACACCATTGTATTGTCTGTCCTTCTTTGATTTACGGCTTCTGAGTACCCCTTTGGTATCTTCTAACTCTAGACCATTGCATTGTCTATTCTTCTTTGATTTACGCTTCTGATTATCTCTGTGGTATCTTCTAACTCTAGAACATTGTATTGTCTGTCCTTCTTTGATTTACGGCTTCTGAGTACCCCTTTGGTATCTTCTAACTCTAGACCATTGTGTTGTCTGTCCTTCTTTGATTTACGGCTTCTGATTATCCCTTTGGTATCTTCTAACTCTAGACCATTGTGTTGTCTGTCCTTCTTTGATTTACGGCTTCTGATTATCCCTTTGGTATCTTCTAACTCTAGAACATTGTATTGTCTGTCCTTCTTTGATTTACGGCTTCTGATTATCCCTTTGGTATCTTCTAACTCTAGACCATTGTGTTGTCTGTCCGTCTTTGATTTACGGCTTCTGATTATCCCTTTGGTATCTTTTAACTCTAGAACATTGCATTGTCTCTCCTTCTTTGATTTACGGCTTCCGATTATCCCTTTGGTATCTTCTAACTCTAGAACATTGTATTGTCTGTCCTTCTTTGATTTACGGCTTCTGAGTACCCCTTTGGTATCTGCTAACTCTAGACCATTGTGTTGTCTGTCCTACTTTGATTTACGGCTTCTGATTATCCCTTTGGTATCTTCTAACTCTAGAACATTGTATTGTCTGTCTTTTGACCATTGTGTTGACTGTCCTTTGATTTACGGCTTCTGATTACCCCTTTGGTATCTTCTAACTCTAGACCATTGTGTTGTCTGTCCTTCTTTGATTTACGGCTTCTGATTATCCCTTTGGTATCTTTTAACTCTAGACCATTGTGTTGTCTGTCCTTCTTTGATTTACGGCTTTTGATTATTCCTTTGGTATCTTCTAACTCTAGAACATTGTATTGTCTCACCTTCTTTGATTTACGGCTTCTGATTATCTCTTTGGTATCTCCTAACTCTAGAACATTGCATTGTCTGTCCTTCTTTGATTTACGGCTTCTGAGTACCCCTTTGGTATCTTCTAACTCTAGACCATTGTATTGTCTGTTCTTCTTTGATTTACGGCTTCTGATTATCTCTGTGGTATCTTCTAACTCTAGAACATTGTATTGTCTGTCTTTTGACCATTGTGTTGACTGTTCTTTGATTTACGGCTTCTGATTACCCCTTTGGTATCTTCTAACTCTAGACCATTGTGTTGTCTGTCCTTCTTTGATTTACGGCTTCTGATTATCCCTTTGGTATCTTTTAACTCTAGACCATTGTGTTGTCTGTCCTTCTTTGATTTACGGCTTCTGATTATTCCTTTGGTATCTTCTAACTCTAGAACATTGTATTGTCTCACCTTCTTTGATTTACGGCTTCTGATTATCTCTTTGGTATCTTCTAACTCTAGAACATTGCATTGTCTGTCCTTCTTTGATTTACGGCTTATGAGTACCCCTTTGGTATCTTCTAACTCTAGACCATTGTATTGTCTGTTCTTCTTTGATTTACGGCTTCTGATTATCTCTGTGGTATCTTCTAACTCTAGAACATTGTATTGTCTGTCCTTCTTTGATTTACGGCTTCTGATTATCACTTTGGTATCTTCTAACTCTAGACCATTGTGTTGTCTGTCCGTCTTTGATTTACGGCTTCTGATTATCCCTTTAGTATCTTCTAACTCTAGAACATTGTATTGTCTCTCCTTCCTTGATTTACGGCTTCCGATTATCCCTTTGGTATCTTCTAACTCTAGAACATTGTATTGTCTGTCCTTCTTTGATTTACGGCTTCTGAGTACCCCTTTGGTATCTTCTAACTCTAGACCATTGTGTTGTCTGTCCTTCTTTGATTTACGGCTTCTGATTATCCCTTTGGTATCTTCTAACTCTAGAACATTGTATTGTCTGTCTTTTGACCATTGTGTTGACTGTCCTTTGATTTACGGCTTCTGATTACCCCTTTGGTGTCTTCTAACTCTAGACCATTGTGTTGTCTGTCCTTCTTTGATTTACGGCTTCTGATTATCCCTTTGGTATCTTTTAACTCTAGACCATTGTGTTGTCTGTCCTTCTTTGATTTACGGCTTCTGATTATTCCTTTGGTATCTTCTAACTCTAGAACATTGTATTGTCTCTCCTTCTTTGATTTACGGCTTCTGATTATCCCTTTGGTATCTTCTAACTCTAGAACATTGCATTGTCTGTCCTTCTTTGACTTACGGCTTCTGAGTATCCCTTTGGTATCTTCTAAATCTAGACCATTGTGTTGTCTGTCCTTGTTTGATTTAGGGCTTCTGATTATCCCTTTGGTATCTTCTAACTCTAGAACATTGTATTGTCTGTCTTTTGACCATTGTGTTGACTGTCCTTTGATTTACGGCTTCTGATTATCCCTTTGGTATCTTCTAACTCTAGACCATTGTGTTGTCTGTCCGTCTTTGATTTACGGCTTCTGATTATCACTTTGGTATCTTCTAACTCTAGAACATTGTATTGTCTCTCCTTCTTTGATTTACGCTTCCGATTATCCCTTTGGTATCTTCTAACTCTAAAACATTGTATTGTCTGTCCTTCTTTGATTTACGGCTTCTGAGTACCCCTTTGGTATCTGCTAACTCTAGACCATTGTGTTGTCTGTCCTTCTTTGATTTACGGCTTCTGATTATCCCTTTGGTATCTTCTAACTCTAGAACATTGTATTGTATGTCTTTTGACCATTGTGTTGACTGTCCTTTGATTTACGGCTTCTGATTACCCCTTTGGTATCTTCTAACTCTAGACCATTGTGTTGTCTGTCCTTCTTTGATTTACGGCTTCTGATTATCCCTTTGGTATCTTTTAACTCTAGACCATTGTGTTGTCTGTCCTTCTTTAATTTACGGCTTCTGATTATTCCTTTGGTATCTTCTAACTCTAGAACATTGTATTGTCTCACCTTCTTTGATTTACGGCTTCTGATTATCCCTTTGGTATCTTCTAACTCTAGAACATTGCATTGTCTGTCCTTCTTTGATTTACGGCTTCTGAGTACCCCTTTGGTATCTTCTAACTCTAGACCATTGTATTGTCTGTTCCTCTTTGATTTACGGCTTCTGATTATCTCTATGGTATCTTCTAACTCTAGAACATTGTATTGTCTGTCCTTCTTTGTTTTACGGCTTCTGAGTATCCCTTTGGTATCTTCTAACTCTAGACCATTGTGTTGTCTCTCCTTCTTTGATTTACGGCTTCTGATTATCGCTTTGATATCTTCTAACTCTAGAACATTGTATTGTCTGTCTTTTGACCATTGTGTTGACTGTCCTTTGATTTACGGATTCTGATTACCCCTTTGGTATCTTCTAACTCTAGACCATTGTGTTGTCTGTCCTTCTTTGATTTACGGCTTCTGATTATCCCTTTGGTATCTTTTAACTCTAGACCATTGTGTTGTCTGTCCTTCTTTGATTTACGGCTTTTGATTATTCCTTTGGTATCTTCTAACTGTAGAACATTGTATTGTCTCACCTTCTTTGATTTACGGCTTCTGATTATCTCTTTGGTATCTCCTAACTCTAGAACATTGCATTGTCTGTCCTTCTTTGATTTACGGCTTCTGAGTACCCCTTTGGTATCTTCTAACCCTAGACCATTGTATTGTCTGTTCTTCTTTGATTTACGGCTTCTGATTATCTCTGTGGTATCTTCTAACTCTAGAACATTGTATTGTCTGTCTTTTGACCATTGTGTTGACTGTTCTTTGATTTACGGCTTCTGATTACCCCTTTGGTATCTTCTAACTCTAGACCATTGTGTTGTCTGTCCTTCTTTGATTTACGGCTTCTGATTATCCCTTTGGTATCTTTTAACTCTAGACCATTGTGTTGTCTGTCCTTCTTTGATTTACGGCTTCTGATTATTCCTTTGGTATCTTCTAACTCTAGAACATTGTATTGTCTCACCTTCTTTGATTTACGGCTTCTGATTATCTCTTTGGTATCTTCTAACTCTAGAACATTGCATTGTCTGTCCTTCTTTGATTTACGGCTTATGAGTACCCCTTTGGTATCTTCTAACTCTAGACCATTGTATTGTCTGTTCTTCTTTGATTTACGGCTTCTGATTATCTCTGTGGTATCTTCTAACTCTAGAACATTGTATTGTCTGTTCTTCTTTGATTTACGGCTTCTGATTATCACTTTGGTATCTTCTAACTCTAGACCATTGTGTTGTCTGTCCGTCTTTGATTTACGGCTTCTGATTATCCCTTTGGTATCTTCTAACTCTA
This sequence comes from Bathymodiolus brooksi, assembly GCA_963680875.1. Taxonomy (NCBI): domain Eukaryota; kingdom Metazoa; phylum Mollusca; class Bivalvia; order Mytilida; family Modiolidae; genus Bathymodiolus; species Bathymodiolus brooksi. Next base: position 19,445,185 of record OY804582.1, on the reverse strand, counting down.
GAACATTGTATTGTCTCTCCTTCTTTGATTTACGGCTTCCGATTATCCCTTTGGTATCTTCTAACTCTAGAACATTGTATTGTCTGTCCTTCTTTGATTTACGGCTTCTGAGTACCCCTTTGGTATCTTCTAACTCTAGACCATTGTGTTGTCTGTCCTTCTTTGATTTACGGCTTCTGATTATCCCTTTGGTATCTTTTACCTCTAGACCATTGTGTTGTCTGTCCTTCTTTGATTTACGGCTTCTGATTATTCCTTTGGTATCTTCTAACTCTAGAACATTGTATTGTCTCTCCTTCTTTGATTTACGGCTTCTGATTATCCCTTTGGTATCTTCTAACTCTAGACCATTGTGTTGTCTGTCCTTCTTTGATTTACGGCTTCTGATTATCCCTTTGGTATCTTTTAACTCTAGACCATTGTGTTGTCTGTCCTTCTTTGATTTACGGCTTCTGATTATTCCTTTGGTATCTTCTAACTCTAGAACATTGTATTGTCTCTCCTTCTTTGATTTACGGCTTCTGATTATCCCTTTGGTATCTTCTAACTCTAGAACATTGTATTGTCTGTCCTTCTTTGACTTACGCTTCTGAGTATCCCTTTAGTATCTTCTAAATCTAGACCATTGTGTTGTCTGTCCTTGTTTGATTTAGGGCTTCTGATTATCCCTTTGGTATGTTCTAACTCTAGAACATTGTATTGTCTGTCTTTTGACCATTGTGTTGACTGTCCTTTGATTTACGGCTTCTGATTATCCCTTTGGTATCTTCTAACTCTAGACCATTGTGTTGTCTGTCCGTCTTTGATTTACGGCTTCTGATTATCACTTTGGTATCTTCTAACTCTAGAACATTGTATTGTCTCTCCTTCTTTGATTTACGCTTCCGATTATCCCTTTGGTATCTTCTAACTCTAAAACATTGTATTGTCTGTCCTTCTTTGATTTACGGCTTCTGAGTACCCCTTTGGTATCTGCTAACTCTAGACCATTGTGTTGTCTGTCCTTCTTTGATTTACGGCTTCTGATTATCCCTTTGGTATCTTCTAACTCTAGAACATTGTATTGTATGTCTTTTGACCATTGTGTTGACTGTCCTATGATTTACGGCTTCTGATTACCCCTTTGGTATCTTCTAACTCTAGACCATTGTGTTGTCTTTCCTTCTTTGATTTACGGCTTCTGATTATCCCTTTGGTATCTTTTAACTCTAGACCATTGTGTTGTCTGTCCTTCTTTAATTTACGGCTTCTGATTATTCCTTTGGTATCTTCTAACTCTAGAACATTGTATTGTCTCACCTTCTTTGATTTACGGCTTCTGATTATCCCTTTGGTATCTTCTAACTCTAGAACATTGCATTGTCTGTCCTTCTTTGATTTACGGCTTCTGAGTACCCCTTTGGTATCTTCTAACTCTAGACCATTGTATTGTCTGTTCTTCTTTGATTTACGGCTTCTGATTATCTCTGTGGTATCTTCTAACTCTAGAACATTGTATTGTCTGTCCTTCTTTGTTTTACGGCTTCTGAGTATCCCTTTGGTATCTTCTAACTCTAGACCATTGTGTTGTCTCTCCTTCTTTGATTTACGGCTTCTGATTATCCCTTTGATATCTTCTAACTCTAGAACATTGTATTGTCTGTCTTTTGACCATTGTGTTGACTGTCCTTTGATTTACGGCTTCTGATTACCCCTTTGGTATCTTCTAACTCTAGACCATTGTGTTGTCTGTCCTTCTTTGATTTACGGCTTCTGATTATCCCTTTGGTATCTTCTAACTCTAGAACATTGTATTGTCTCTCCTTCTTTGATTTACGGCTTCTGATTATCCCTTTGGTATCTTCTAACTCTAAAACATTGTATTGTCTGTCCTTCTTTGATTTACGGCTTCTGAGTATCCCTTTGGTATCTTCTAACTCTACACCATTGTATTGTCTGTCCTTCTTTGATTTACGGCTTCTGAGTACCCCTTTGGTATCTTCTAACTCTAGACCATTGCATTGTCTATTCTTCTTTGATTTACGGCTTCTGATTATCTCTGTGGTATCTTCTAACTCTAGAACATTGTATTGTCTGTCCTTCTTTGATTTACGGCTTCTGAGTACCCCTTTGGTATCTTCTAACTCTAGACCATTGTGTTGTCTGTCCTTCTTTGATTTACGGCTTCTGATTATCCCTTTGGTATCTTCTAACTCTAGACCATTCTGTTGTCTGTCCTTCTTTGATTTACGGCTTCTGATTATCCTTTGGTATCTTCTATCTCTAGAACATTGTATTGTCTGTCCTTCTTTGATTTACGGCTTCTGATTATCCCTTTGGTATCTTCTAACTCTAGACCATTGTGTTGTCTGTCCGTCTTTGATTTACGGCTTCTGATTATCCCTTTGGTATCTTCTAACTCTAGAACATTGCATTGTCTCTCCTTCTTTGATTTACGGCTTCCGATTATCCCTTTGGTATCTTCTAACTCTAGAACATTGTATTGTCTGTCCTTCTTTGATTTACGGCTTCTGAGTACCCCTTTGGTATCTGCTAACTCTAGACCATTGTGGTGTCTGTCCTTCTTTGATTTACGGCTTCTGATTATCCCTTTGGTATCTTCTAACTCTAGAACATTGTATTGTCTGTCTTTTGACCATTGTGTTGACTGTCCTTTGATTTACGGCTTCTGATTACCCCTTTGGTATCTTCTAACTCTAGACCAATGTGTTGTCTGTCCTTCTTTGATTTACGGCTTCTGATTATCCCTTTGGTATCTTCTAACTCTAGAACATTGTATTGTCTGTCTTTTGACCATTGTGTTGACTGTCCTTTGATTTACGACTTCTGATTACCCCTTTGGTATCTTCTAACTCTAGACCATTGTGTTGTCTGTCCTTCTTTGATTTACGGCTTCTGATTATCCCTTTGGTATCTGTTAACTCTAGACCATTGTGTTGTCTGTCCTTCTTTGATTTACGGCTTCTGATTATTCCTTTGGTATCTTCTAACTCTAGAACATTGTATTGTCTCACCTTCTTTGATTTACGGCTTCTGATTATCCCTTTGGTATCTTCTAACTCTAGAACATTGCATTGTCTGTCCTTCTTTGATTTACGGCTTCTGAGTACCCCTTTGGTATCTTCTAACTCTAGACCATTGTATTGTCTGTTCTTCTTTGATTTACGGCTTCTGATTATCTCTGTGGTATCTTCTAACTCTAGAACATTGTATTGTCTGTCCTTCTTTGTCTTACGGCTTCTGAGTATCCCTTTGGTATCTTCTAACTCTAGACCATTGTGTTGTCTCTCCTTCTTTGATTTACGGCTTCTGATTATCCCTTTGATATCTTCTAACTCTAGAACATTGTATTGTCTGTCTTTTGACCATTGTGTTGACTGTCCTTTGATTTACGGCTTCTGATTATTCCTTTGGTATCTTCTAACTCTAGAACATTGTATTGTCTGTCCTTCTTTGATTTACGGCTTCTGAGTATCCCTTTGGTATCTTCTAACTCTAGAACATTGTATTGTCTGTTCTTCCTTGATTTACGGCTTCTGAGTACCCCTTTGGTATCTTCTAACTCTAGACCATTGCATTGTCTATTCTTCTTTGATTTACGGCTTCTGATTATCTCTGTGGTATCTTCTAACTCTAGAACATTGTATTGTCTGTCCTTCTTTGATTTACGGCTTCTGAGTACCCCTTTGGTATCTTCTAACTCTAGACCATTGTGTTGTCTGTCCTTCTTTGATTTACGGCTTCTGATTATCCCTTTGGTATCTTCTAACTCTAGACCATTGCGTTGTCTGTCCTTCTTTGATTTACGGCTTCTGATTATCTCTGTGGTATCTTCTAACTCTAGAACATTGTATTGTCTGTCCTTCTTTGATTTACGGCTTCTGAGTACCCCTTTGGTATCTGCTAACTCTAGAACATTGTATTGTCTCTCCTTCTTTGATTTACGGCTTCCGATTATCCCTTTGGTATCTTCTAACTCTAGAACATTGTATTGTCTGTCCTTATTTGATTTACGGCTTCTGAGTACCCCTTTGGTATCTGCTAACTCTAGACCAATGTGTTGTCTGTCCTTCTTTGATTTACGGCTTCTGATTATCCCTTTGGTATCTTCTAACTCTAGAACATTGTATTGTCTGTCTTTTGACCATTGTGTTGACTGTCCTTTGATTTACGACTTCTGATTACCCCTTTGGTATCCTCTAACTCTAGACCATTGTGTTGTCTGTCCTTCTTTGATTTACGGCTTCTGATTATCCCTTTGGTATCTGTTAACTCTAGACCATTGTGTTGTCTGTCCTTCTTTGATTTACGGCTTCTGATTATTCCTTTGGTATCTTCTAACTCTAGAACATTGTATTGTCTCACCTTCTTTGATTTACGGCTTCTGATTATCCCTTTGGTATCTTCTAACTCTAGAACATTGCATTGTCTGTCCTTCTTTGATTTACGGCTTCTGAGTACCCCTTTGGTATCTTCTAACTCTAGACCATTGTATTGTCTGTTCTTCTTTGATTTACGGCTTCTGATTATCTCTGTGGTATCTTCTAACTCTAGAACATTGTATTGTCTGTCCTTCTTTGTTTTACGGCTTCTGAGTATCCCTTTGGTATCTTCTAACTCTAGACCATTGTGTTGTCTCTCCTTCTTTGATTTACGGCTTCTGATTATCCCTTTGATATCTTCTAACTCTAGAACATTGTATTGTCTGTCTTTTGACCATTGTGTTGACTGTCCTTTGATTTACGGCTTCTGATTATTCCTTTGGTATCTTCTAACTCTAGAACATTGTATTGTCTGTCCTTCTTTGATTTACGGCTTCTGAGTATCCCTTTGGTATCTTCTAACTCTAGAACATTGTATTGTCTGTTCTTCCATGATTTACGGCTTCTGAGTACCCCTTTGGTATCTTCTAACTCTAGACCATTGCATTGTCTATTCTTCTTTGATTTACGGCTTCTGATTATCTCTGTGATATCTTCTAACTCTAGAACATTGTATTGTCTGTCCTTCTTTGATTTACGGCTTCTGAGTACCCCTTTGGTATCTTCTAACTCTAGACCATTGTGTTGTCTGTCCTTCTTTGATTTACGGCTTCTGATTATCCCTTTGGTATCTTCTAACTCTAGACCATTGCGTTGTCTGTCCTTCTTTGATTTACGGCTTCTGATTATCTCTGTGGTATCTTCTAACTCTAGAACATTGTATTGTCTGTCCTTCTTTGATTTACGGCTTCTGAGTACCCCTTTGGTATCTGCTAACTCTAGACCATTGTATTGTCTCTCCTTCTTTGATTTACTGCTTCCGATTATCCCTTTGGTATCTTCTAACTCTAGAACATTGCATTGTCTGTCCTTCTTTGATTTACGGCTTCTGAGTACCCCTTTGGTATCTGCTAACTCTAGACCATTGCGTTGTGTGTCCTTCTTTGATTTACGGCTTCTGATTATCCCTTTGGTATCTTCTAACTCTAGAACATTGTATTGTCTGTCTTTTGACCATTGTGTTGACTGTCCTTTGATTTACGGCTTCTGATTACCCCTTTGGTATCTTCTAACTCTAGACCATTGTGTTGTCTGTCCTTCTTTGATTTACGGCTTCTGATTATCCCTTTGGTATCTTTTAACTCTAGACCATTGTGTTGTCTGTCCTTCTTTGATATACGGCTTCTGATTATTCCTTTGGTATCTTCTAGCTCTAGAACATTGCATTGTCTCACCTTCTTTGATTTACGGCTTCTGATTATCCCTTTGGTATCTTCTAACTCTAGAACATTGCATTGTCTGTCCTTCTTTGATTTACGGCTTCTGAGTACCCCTTTGGTATCTTCTAACTCTAGACCATTGTATTGTCTGTTCTTCTTTGATTTACGCTTCTGATTATCTCTGTGGTATCTTCTAACTCTAGAACATTGTATTGTCTGTCCTTCTTTGTTTTACGGCTTCTGAGTATCCCTTTGGTATCTTCTAACTCTAGACCATTGTGTTGTCTCTCCTTCTTTGATTTAGGGCTTCTGATTATCCCTTTGATATCTTCTAACTCTAGAACATTGTATTGTCTGTCTTTTGACCATTGTGTTGACTGTCCTTTGATTTACGGCTTCTGATTACCCCTTTGGTATCTTCTAACTCTAGACCATTGTGTTGTCTGTCCTTCTTTGATTTACGGCTTCTGATTATCCCTTTGGTATCTTCTAACTCTAGAACATTGTATTGTCTCTCCTTCTTTGATTTACGGCTTCTGACTATCCCTTTGGTATCTTCTAACTCTAGAACATTGTATTGTCTGTCCTTCTTTGATTTACGGCTTCTGAGTATTCCTTTGGTATCTTCTAACTCTACACCATTGTATTGTCTGTCCTTCTTTGATTTACGGCTTCTGAGTACCCCTTTGGTATCTTCTAACTCTAGACCATTGCATTGTCTATTCTTCTTTGATTTACGGCTTCTGATTATCTCTGTGGTATCTTCTAACTCTCAAACATTGTATTGTCTGTCCTTTTTTGATTTACGGCTTCTGAGTACCCCTTTGGTATCTTCTAACTCTAGACCATTGTGTTGTCTGTCCTTCTTTGATTTACGGCTTCTGATTATCCCTTTGGTATCTTCTAAATCTAGAACATTGTATTGTCTGTCCTTCTTTGATTTACGGCTTCTGATTATCCCTTTGGTATCTTCTAACTCTAGAACATTGTATTGTCTGTCCTTCTTTGACTTACGGCTTCTGAGTACCCCTTTGGTATCTTCTAACTCTAGACCATTGTGTTGTCTGTCCTTCTTTGATTTAGGGCTTCTGATTATCCCTTTGGTATCTTCTAACTCTAGAACATTGTATTGTCTGTCTTTTGACCATTGTGTTGACTGTCCTTTGATTTACGGCTTCTGATTATCACTTTGGTATCTTCTAACTCTAGACCATTGTGTTGTCTGTCCGTCTTTGATTTACGGCGTCTGATTATCCCTTTGGTATCTTCTAACTCTAGAACATTGTATTGTCTGTCCTTCTTTGATTTACGGCTTCTGAGTACCCCTTTGGTATCTGCTAACTCTAGACCATTGTGTTGTCTGTCCTTCTTTGATTTACGGCTTCTGATTATCCCTTTGGTATCTTCTAACTCTAGAACATTGTATTGTCTGTCTTTTGACCATTGTGTTGACTGTCCTTTGATTTACGGCTTCTGATTACCCCTTTGGTATCTTCTAACTCTAGACCATTGTGTTGTCTGTCCTTATTTGATTTACGGCTTCTGATTATTCCTTTGGTATCTTCTAACTCTAGAACATTGTATTGTCACACCTTCTTTGATTTACGGCTTCTGATTATCCCTTTGGTATCTTCTAACTCTAGAACATTGCATTGTCTGTCCTTCTTTGATTTACGGCTTCTGAGTACCCCTTTGGTATCTTCTAACTCTAGACCATTGCATTGTCTGTTCTTCTTTGATTTACGGCTTCTGATTATCTCTGTGGTATCTTCTAACTGTAGAACATTGTATTGTCTGTCCTTCTTTGTTTTACGGCTTCTGAGTATCCCTTTGGTATCTTCTAACTCTAGACCATTGTGTTGTCTCTCCTTCTTTGATTTACGGCTTCTGATTATCCCTTTGATATCTTCTAACTCTAGAACATTGTATTGTCTGTCTTTTGACCATTGTGTAGACTGTCCTTTGATTTACGGCTTCTGATTACCCCTTTGGTATCTTCTAACTCTAGACCATTGTGTTGTCTGTCTTTCTTTGATTTACGGCTTCTGATTATCCCTTTGGTATCTTCTAACTCTAGAACATTGTATTGTCTGTCCTTCTTTGATTTACGGCTTCTGAGTATCCCTTTGGTATCTTCTAACTCTACACCATTGTATTGTCTGTCCTTCTTTGATTTACGGCTTCTGAGTACCCCTTTGGTATCTTCTAACTCTAGACCATTGCATTGTCTATTCTTCTTTGATTTACGGCTTCTGATTATCTCTGTGGTATCTTCTAACTCTAGAACATTGTATTGTCTGTCCTTCTTTGATTTACGGCTTCTGAGTACACCTTTGGTATCTTCTAACTCTAGACCATTGTGTTGTCTGTCCTTCTTTGATTTACGGCTTCTGATTATCCCTTTGGTATCTTCTAACCCTAGAACATTGTATTGTCTGTCTTTTGACCATTGTGTTGACTGTCCTTTGATTTACGGCTTCTGATTACCCCTTTGGTATCTTCTAACTCTAGACAATTGTGTTGTCTGTCCTTCTTTGATTTACGCTTCTGGTTTTCCCTTTGGTATCTTCTAACTCTAGACCATTGTATTGTCTCTCCTTCTTTGATTTACGGCTTCTGATTATCCCTTTGATATCTTCTAACTCTAGAACATTGTATTGTCTGTCTTTTGACCATTGTGTTGACTGTCCTTTGATTTACGGCTTCTGATTACCCCTTTGGTATCTTCTAACTCTAGACCATTGTGTTGTCTGTCCTTCTGTGATTTACGGCTTCTGATTATCCCTTTGGTATCTTCTAACTCTAGAACATTGTATTGTCTGTCCTTCTTTGATTTACGGCTTCTGAGTATCCCTTTGGTATCTTCTAACTCTACACCATTGTATGGTCTGTCCTTCTTTGATTTACGGCTTCTGAGTACCCCTTTGGTATCTTCTAACTCTAGACCATTGCATTGTCTATTCTTCTTTGATTTACGGCTTCTGATTATCTCTGTGGTATCTTCTAACTCTAGAACATTGTATTGTCTGTCCTTCTTTGATTTACGGCTTCTGAGTACCCCTTTGGTATCTTCTAACTCTAGACCATTGTGTTGTCTGTCCTTCTTTGATTTACGGCTTCTGAGTACCCCTTTGGTATCTTCTAACTCTAGACCATTGTGTTGATTTTCCTTCTTTGACTTACGGCTTCTGAGTATCCCTTTGGTATCTTCTAACTCTAGACCATTGTGTTGTCTGTCCTTCTTTGATTTAGGGCTTCTGATTATCCCTTTGGTATCTTCTAACTCTAGAACATTGCATTGTCTCTCCTTCTTTGATTTACGGCTTCCGATTATCCCTTTGGTATCTTCTAACTCTAGAACATTGTATTGTCTGTCCTTCTTTGATTTACGGCTTCTGAGTACCCCTTTGGAATCTGCTAACTCTAGACCATTGTGTTGTCTGTCCTTCTTTGATTTACGGCTTCTGATTATCCCTTTGGTATCTTCTAACTCTAGAACATTGTATTGTCTGTCTTTTGACCATTGTGTTGACTGTCCTTTGATTTACGGCTTCTGATTACCCCTTTGATATCTTTTAATTCTAGACCATTGTGTTGTCTGTCCTTCTTTGATTTACGGCTTCTGATTATTCCTTTGGTATCTTCTAACTCTAGAACATTGTATTGTCTCACCTTCTTTGATTTACGGCTTCTGATTATCCCTTTGGTATCTTCTAACTCTAGAACATTGCATTGTCTGTCCTTCTTTGATTTACGGCTTCTGAGTACCCCTTTGGTATCTTCTAACTCTAGACCATTGCATTGTCTGTTCTTCTTTGATTTACGGCTTCTGATTATCTCTGTGGTATCTTCTAACTCTAGAACATTGTATTGTCTGTCCTTCTTTGTTTTACGGCTTCTGAGTATCCCTTTGGTATCTTCTAACTCTAGACCATTGTGTTGTCTCTCCTTCTTTGATTTACGGCTTCTGATTATCCCTTTGATATCTTCTAACTCTAGACCATTGCATTGTCTATTCTTCTTTGATTTACGGCTTCTGATTATCTCTGTGGTATCTTCTAACTCTAGAACATTGTATTGTCTGTCCTTCTTTGATTAACGGCTTCTGAGTACCCCTTTGGTATCATCTAACTCTAGACCATTGTGTTGTCTGTCCTTCTTTGATTTACGGCTTCTGATTATCCCTTTGGTATCTTCTAACTCTAGAACATTGTATTGTCTGTCTTTTGACCATTGTGTTGACTGTCCTTTGATTTACGGCTTCTGATTACCCCTTTGGTATCTTCTAACTCTAGACAATTGTGTTGTCTGTCCTTTGATTTACGCTTCTGGTTATCCCTTTGGTATCTTCTAACTCTAGAACATTGTATTGTCTGTCCTTCTTTGACTTACGGCTTCTGAGTATCCCTTTGGTATCTTCTAACTCTAGACCATTGTGTTGTCTGTCCTTCTTTGATTTAGGGCTTCTGATTATCCCTTTGGTATCTTCTAACTCTAGAACATTGTATTGTCTGTCTTTTGACCATTGTGTTGACTGTCCTTTGATTTACGGCTTCTGATTATCCCTTTGGTATCTTCTAACTCTAGACCATTGTGTTGTCTGTCCGTCTTTGATTTACGGCTTCTGATTATCCCTTTGGTATCTTCTAACTCTAGAACATTGTATTGTCTCTCCTTCTTTGATTTACGGCTTCCGATTATCCCTTTGGTACCTTCTAACTCTAGAACATTGTATTGTCTGTCCTTCTTTGATTTACGGCTTCTGAGTACACCTTTGGTATCTTCTAACTCTAGACCATTGTGTTGTCTGTCCTTCTTTGATTTACGGCTTCTGATTATCCCTTTGGTATCTTCTAACTCTAGAACATTGTATTGTCTGTCTTTTGACCATTGTGTTGACTGTCCTTTGATTTACGGCTTCTGATTACCCCTTTGGTATCTTCTAACTCTAGACCATTGTGTTGTCTGTCCTTCTTTGATTTACGGCTTCTGATTATCCCTTTGGTATCTTTTAACTCTAGACCATTGTGTTGTCTCTCCTTCTTTGATTTACGGCTTCTGATTATTCCTTTGGTATCTTCTAACTCTAAAACATTGTATTGTCTCACCTTCTTTGATTTACGGCTTCTGATTATCCCTTTGGTATCTTCTAACTCTACAACATTGCATTGTCTGTCCTTCTTTGATTTACGGCTTCTCATTATCTTTGTGGTATCTTCTAACTCTAGAACATTGTATTGTCTGTCCTTCTTTGTTTTACGGCTTCTGAGTATCCCTTTGGTATCTTCTAACTCTAGACCATTGTGTTGTCTCTCCTTCTTTGATTTACGGCTTCTGATTATCCCTTTGATATCTTCTAACTCTAGAACATTGCATTGTCTGTCCTTCTTTGATTTACGGCTTCTGAGTACCCCTTTGGTATCTTCTAACTCTAGAACATTGTATTGTCTGTCCTTCTTTGATTTACGGCTTCTGAGTACCCCTTTGGTATCTTCTAACTCTAGACCATTGTGTTGTCTGTCCTTCTTTGATTTACGGCTTCTGAGTACCCCTTTGGTATCTTCTAACTCTAGACCATTGTGTTGATTTTCCTTCTTTGATTTACGGCTTCTGATTATCCCTTTGGTATCTTCTAACTCTAGAACATTGTATTGTCTCTCCTTCTTTGATTTACGGCTTCCGATTATCCCTTTGGTGCCTTCTAACTCTAGAACATTGTATTGTCTGTCCTTCTTTGATTTACGTCTTCTGAGTACCCCTTTGGTATCTTCTAACTCTAGACCATTGTGTTGTCTGTCCTTCTTTGATTTAGGGCTTCTGATTATCCCTTTGGTATCTTCTAACTCTAGAACATTGTATTGTCTCTCCTTCTTTGATTTACGGCTTCCGATTATCCCTTTGGTATCTTCTAACTCTAGAACATTGTATTGTCTGTCCTTCTTTGATTTACGGCTTCTGAGTACCCCTTTGGTATCTGCTAACTCTAGACCATTGTGTTGTCTGTCCTTCTTTGATTTACGACTTCTGATTATCCCTTTGGTATCTTCTAACTCTAGAACATTGTATTGTCTGTCTTTTGACCATTGTGTTGACTGTCCTTTGATTTACGCTTCTGATTACCCCTTTGATATCTTTTAATTCTAGACCATTGTGTTGTCTGTCCTTCTTTGATTTACGGCTTCTGATTATTCCTTTGGTATCTTCTAACTCTAGAACATTGTATTTAATCACCTTTTTTGATTTACGGCTTCTGATTATCCCTTTGGTATCTTCTAACTCTAGAACATTGCATTGTCTGTTCTTCTTTGATTTACGGCTTCTGATTATCTCTGTGGTATCTTCTAACTCTAGAACATTGTATTGTCTGTCCTTCTTTGTTTTACGGCTTCTGAGTATCCCTTTGGTATCTTCTAACTCTAGACCATTGTGTTGTCTCTCCTTCTTTGATTTACGGCTTCTGATTATCCCTTTGATATCTTCTAACTCTAGACCATTGCATTGTCTATTCTTCTTTGATTTACGGCTTCTGATTATCTCTGTGGTATCTTCTAACTCTAGAACATTGTATTGTCTGTCCTTCTTTGATTTACGGCTTCTGAGTACCCCTTTGGTATCATCTAACTCTAGACCATTGTGTTGTCTGTCCTTCTTTGATTTACGGCTTCTGATTATCCCTTTGGTATCTTCTAACTCTAGAACATTGTATTGTCTGTCTTTTGACCATTGTGTTGACTGTCCTTTGACTTACGGCTTCTGATTACCCCTTTGGTATCTTCTAACTCTAGACAATTGTGTTGTCTGTCCTTCTTTGATTTACGCTTCTGGTTATCCCTTTGGTATCTTCTAACTCTAGAACATTGTATTGTCTGTCCTTCTTTGACTTACGGCTTCTGAGTATCCCTTTGGTATCTTCTAACTCTAGCCCATTGTGTTGTCTGTCCTTCTTTGATTTAGGGCTTCTGATTATCCCTTTGGTATCTTCTAACTCTAGAACATTGTATTGTCTGTCTTTTGACCATTGTGTTGACTGTCCTTTGATTTACGGCTTCTGATTATCCCTTTGGTATCTTCTAACTCTAGACCATTGTGTTGTCTGTCCGTCTTTGATTTACGGCTTCTGATTATCCCTTTGGTATCTTCTAACTCTAGAACATTGTATTGTCTCTCCTTCTTTGATTTACGGCTTCCGATTATCCCTTTGGTACCTTCTAACTCTAGAACATTGTATTGTCTGTCCTTCTTTGATTTACGGCTTCTGAGTACCCCTTTGGTATCTTCTAACTCTAGACCATTGTGTTGTCTGTCCTTCTTTGATTTACGGCTTCTGATTATCCCTTTGGTATCTTCTAACTCTAGAACATTGTATTGTCTGTCTTTTGACCATTGTGTTGACTGTCCTTTGATTTACGGCTTCTGATTACCCCTTTGGTATCTTCTAACTCTAGACCATTGTGTTGTCTGTCCTTCTTTGATTTACGGCTTCTGATTATCCCTTTGGTATCTTTTAACTCTAGACCATTGTGCTGTCTCTCCTTCTTTGATTTACGGCTTCTGATTATTCCTTTGGTATCTTCTAACTCTAAAACATTGTATTGTCTCACCTTCTTTGATTTACGGCTTCTGATTATCCCTTTGGTATCTTCTAACTCTACAACATTGCATTGTCTGTCCTTCTTTGATTTACGGCTTCTCATTATCTTTGTGGTATCTTCTAACTCTAGAACATTGTATTGTCTGTCCTTCTTTGTTTTACGGCTTCTGAGTATCCCTTTGGTATCTTCTAACTCTAGACCATTGTGTTGTCTCTCCTTCTTTGATTTACGGCTTCTGATTATCCCTTTGATATCTTCTAACTCTAGAACATTGCATTGTCTGTCCTTCTTTGATTTACGGCTTCTGAGTATCCCTTTGGTATCTTCTAACTCTAGATCATTGCATTGTCTGTTCTTCTTTGATTTACGGCTTCTGATTATCTCTGTGGTATCTTCTAACTCTAGAACATTGTATTGTCTGTCCTTCTTTGTTTTATGGCTTCTGAGTATCCCTTTGGTATCTTCTAACTCTAGACCATTGTGTTGTCTGTCCTTCTTTGATTTACGCTTCTGATTATCCCTTTGGTATCTTCTAACTCTAGAACATTGTATTGTCTCTCCTTCTTTGATTTACGCTTCTGATTATCCCTTTGGTATCTTCTAACTCTAGAACATTGTATTGTCTGTCCTTCTTTGACTTACGGCTTCTGAGTATCCCTTTGGTATCTGCTAACTCTAGACCATTGTGTTGTCTGTCCTTCTTTGATTTACGGCTTCTGATTATCCCTTTGGTATCTTCTAACTCTAGATTATTGTATTGTCTGTCTTTTGACCATTGTTTTGACTGTCCTTTGATTTACGGCTTCTGATTACCCCTTTGGTATCTTCTAACTCTAGACCATTGTGTTGTCTGTCCTTCTTTGATTTACGGCTTCTGATTATCCTTTTGGTATCTTTTAACTCTAGACCATTGTGTTGTCTGTCCTTCTTTGATTTACGGCTTCTGATTATTCCTTTGGTATCTTCTAACTCTAGAACATTGTATTGTCTCACCTTCTTTGATTTACGGCTTCTGATTATCCCTTTGGTATCTTCTAACTCTAGAACATTGCATTGTCTGTCCTTCTTTGATTTACGGCTTCTGAGTACCCCTTTGGTATCTTCTAACTCTAGACCATTGCATTGTCTGTTCTTCTTTGATGTACGGCTTCTGATTATTTCTGTGGTATCTTCTAACTCTAGAACATTGTATTGTCTGTCCTTCTTTGTTTTACGGCTTCTGAGAATCCCTTTGGTATCTTCTAACTCTAGACCATTGTGTTGTCTGTCCTTCTTTGATTTAGGGCTTCTGATTATCCCTTTGGTATCTTCTAACTCTAGAACATTGTATTGTCTGTCTTTTGACCATTGTGTTGACTGTCCTTTGATTTACGGCTTCTGATTATCCCTTTGGTATCTTCTAACTCTAGACCATTGTGTTGTCTGTCCGTCTTTGATTTACGGCTTCTGATTATCCCTTTGGTATCTTCTAACTCTAGAACATTGTATTGTCTCTCCTTCTTTGATTTACGGCTTCCGATTATCCCTTTGGTATCTTCTAACTCTAGAACATTGTATTGTCTGTCCTTCTTTGATTTACGGCTTCTGAGTACCCCTTTGGTATCTGCTAACTCTAGACCATTGTGTTGTCTGTCCTTCTTTGATTTACGGCTTCTGATTATCCCTTTGGTATCTCCTAACTCTAGAACATTGTATTGTCTGTCTTTTGACCATTGTGTTGACTGTCCTTTGATTTACGGCTTCTGATTACCCCTTTGGTATCTTCTAACTCTAGACCATTGTGTTGTCTGTCCTTCTTTGATTTACGGCTTCTGATTATCCCTTTGGTATCTTTTAACTCTAGACCATTGTGTTGTCTGTCCTTCTTTGATTTACGGCTTCTGATTATTCCTTTGGTATCTTCTAACTCTAAAACATTGTATTGTCTCACCTTCTTTGATTTACGGCTTCTGATTATCCCTTTGGTATCTTCTAACTCTAGAACATTGCATTGTCTGTCCTTCTTTGAATTACGGCTTCTGATTACCCCTTTGGTATCTTCTAACTCTAGACCATTGCATTGTCTGTTCTTCTTTGATTTACGGCTTCTGATTATCTCGGTGGTATCTTCTAACTCTAGAACATTGTATTGTCTGTCCTTCTTTGTTTTACGGCTTCTGAGTATCCCTTTGGTATCTTCTAACTCTAGACCATTGTGTTGTCTCTCCTTCTTTGATTTACGGCTTCTGATTATCCCTTTGATATCTTCTAACTCTAGAACATTGTATTGTCTGTCTTTTGACCATTGTGTTGACTGTCCTTTGATTTACGGCTTCTGATTACCCCTTTGTTATCTTCTAACTCTAGACCATTGTGTTGTCTGTTCTTCTTTGATTTACGGCTTCTGATTATCCCTTTGGTATCTTCTAACTCTAGAACATTGTATTGTCTCTCCTTCTTTGATTTACGGCTTCTGATTATCCCTTTGATATCTTCTAACTCTAGAACATTGTATTGTCTGTCCTTCTTTGATTTACGGCTTCTGAGTATCCCTTTGGTATCTTCTAACTCTACACCATTGTATTGTCTGTCCTTCTTAGATTTACGGCTTCTGAGTACCCCTTTGGTATCTTCTAACTCTAGACCATTGCATTGTCTATTCTTCTTTGATTTACGGCTTCTGATTATCTCTGTGGTATCTTCTAACTCTAGAACATTGTATTGTCTGTCCTTCTTTGATTTACGGCTTCTGAGTACCCCTTTGGTATCTGCTAACTCTAGACCATTGTGTTGTCTCTCCTTCTTTGATTTACGGCTTCTGATTATCCCTTTGGTATCTTCTAACTCTAGAACATTGTATTGTCTGTCTTTTGACCATTGTGTTGACTGTCCTTTGATTTACGGCTTCTGATTACCCCTTTGATATCTTCTAACTCTAGACCATTGTGTTGTCTGTCCTTCTTTGATTTACGGCTTCTGATTATCCCTTTGGTATCTTTTAACTCTAGACCATTGTGTTGTCTGTCCTTCTTTGATTTACGGCTTCTGATTATTCCTTTGGTATCTTCTAACTCTAGAACATTGTATTGTCTCACCTTCTTTGATTTACGGCTTCTGATTATCCCTTTGGTATCTTCTAGCTCTAGAACATTGCATTGTCTGTCCTTCTTTGATTTACGGCTTCTGAGTACCCCTTTGGTATCTTCTAACTCTAGACCATTGCATTGTCTGTTCTTCTTTGATTTACGGCTTCTGATTATCTCTGTGGTATCTTCTAACTCTAGAACATTGTATTGTCTGTCCTTCTTTGTTTTACGGCTTCTGAGTATCCCTTTGGTATCTTCTAACTCTAGACCATTGTGTTGTCTCTCCTTCTTTGATTTACGGCTTCTGATTATCCCTTTGATATCTTCTGACTCTAGACCATTGCATTGTCTATTCTTCTTTGATTTACGGCTTCTGATTATCTCTGTGGTATCTTCTAACTCTAGAACATTGTATTGTCTGTCCTTCTTTGATTTACGGCTTCTGAGTACCCCTTTGGTATCATCTAACTCTAGACCATTGTGTTGTCTGTCCTTCTTTGATTTACGGCTTCTGATTATCCCTTTGGTATCTTCTAACTCTAGAACATTGTATTGTCTGTCTTTTGATCATTGTGTTGACTGTCCTTTGATTTACGGCTTCTGATTACCCCTTTGGTATCTTCTAACTCTAGACAATTGTGTTGTCTGTCCTTCTTTGATTTACGCTTCTGGTTATCCCTTTGGTATCTTCTAACTCTAGAACATTGTATTGTCTGTCCTTCTTTGACTTACGGCTTCTGAGTATCCCTTTGGTATCTTCTAACTCTAGACCATTGTATTGTCTGTCCTTCTTTGATTTAGGGCTTCTGATTATCCCTTTGGTATCTTCTAACTCTAGAACATTGTATTGTCTGTCTTTTGACCATTGTGTTGACTGTCCTTTGATTTACGGCTTCTGATTATCCCTTTGGTATCTTCTAACTCTAGACCATTGTGTTGTCTGTCCGTCTTTGATTTACGCTTCTGATTATCCCTTTGGTATCTTCTAACTCTAGGACATTGTATTGTCTCTCCTTCTTTGATTTACGGCTTCCGATTATCCCTTTGGTACCTTCTAACTCTAGAACATTGTATTGTCTATCCTTCTTTGATTTACGGCTTCTGAGTACCCCTTTGGTATCTGCTAACTCTAGACCATTGTGTTATCTGTCCTTCTTTGATTTACGGCTTCTGATTATCCCTTTGGTATCTTCTAACTCTAGAACATTGTATTGTCTCTCTTTTGACCATTGTGTTGACTGTCCTTTGATTTACGGCTTCTGATTACCCCTTTGGTATCTTCTAACTCTAGACCATTGTGTTGTCTGTCCTTCTTTGATTTACGGCTTCTGATTATCCCTTTGGTATCTTTTAACTCTAGACCATTGTGTTGTCTGTCCTTCTTTGATTTACGGCTTCTGATTATTCCTTTGGTATCTTCTAACTCTAAAACATTGTATTGTCTCACCTTCTTTGATTTACGGCTTCTGATTATCCCTTTGGTATCTTCTAACTCTAGAACATTGCATTGTCTGTCCTTCTTTGATTTACGGCTTCTGAGTATCCCTTTGGTATCTTCTAACTCTAGACCATTGCATTGTCTGTTCTTCTTTGATTTACGGCTTCTGATTATCTCTGTGGTATCTTCTAACTCTAGAACTTTGTATTGTCTGTCCTTCTTTGTTTTACGGCTTCTGAGTATCCCTTTGGTATCTTCTAACTCTAGACCATTGTGTTGTCTCTCCTTCTTTGATTTACGGCTTCTGATTATCCCTTTGATATCTTCTAACTCTAGAACATTGCATTGTCTGTTCTTCTTTGATTTACGGCTTCTGATTATCTCTGTGGTATCTTCTAACTCTAGAACATTGTATTGTCTGTCCTTCTTTGTTTTACGGCTTCTGAGTATCCCTTTGGTATCTTCTAACTCTAGACCATTGTGTTGTCTCTCCTTCTTTGATTTACGGCTTCTGATTACCCCTTTTGTATCTTCTAACTCTAGACCATTGTGTTGTCTGTCCTTCTTTGATTTACGGCTTCTGATTATCCCTTTGGTATCTTCTAACTCTAGAACATTGTATTGTCTCTCCTTCTTTGATTTACGGCTTCTGATTATCCCTTTGGTATCTTCTAACTCTAGAACATTGTATTGTCTGTCCTTCTTTGACTTACGACTTCTGAGTATCCCTTTGGTATCTTCTAACTCTAGACCATTGTGTTGTCTGTCCTTCTTTGATTTACGGCTTCTGATTATCCCTTTGGTATCTTCTAACTCTAGAACATTGTATTGTCTGTCTTTTGACCATTGTGTTGACTGTCCTTTGATTTACGGCTTCTGATTATCCCTTTGGTATCTTCTAACTCTAGACCATTGTGTTGTCTGTCCGTCTTTGATTTACGGCTTCTGATTATCCCTTTGGTATCTTCTAACTCTAGAACATTGTATTGTCTCTCCTTCTTTGATTTACGGCTTCCGATTATCCCTTTGGTATCTTCTAACTCTAGAACATTGCATTGTCTGTCCTTCTTTGATTTACGGCTTCTGAGTACCCCTTTGGTATCTGCTAACTCTAGACCATTGTGTTGTCTGTCCTTCTTTGATTTACGGCTTCTGATTATCCCTTTGGTATCTTCTAACTCTAGAACATTGTATTGTCTGTCTTTTGACCATTGTTTTGACTGTCCTTTGATGTACGGCTTCTGATTACCCCTTTGGTATCTTCTAACTCTAGACCATTGTGTTGTCTGTCCTTCTTTGATTTACGGCTTCTGATTATCCCTTTGGTATCTTTTAACTCTAGACCATTGTGTTGTCTGTCCTTCTTTGATTTACGGCTTCTGATTATTCCTTTGGTATCTTCTAACTCTAGAACATTGTATTGTCTCACCTTCTTTGATTTACGGCTTCTGATTATCCCTTTGGTATCTTCTAACTCTAGAACATTGCATTGTCTGTCCTTCTTTGATTTACGGCTTCTGAGTACCCCTTTGGTATCTTCTAACTCTAGACCATTGCATTGTCTGTTCTTCTTTGATTTACGGCTTCTGATTATCTCTGTGGTATCTTCTAACTCTAGAACATTGTATTGTCTGTCCTTCTTTGTTTTACGGCTTCTGAGTATCCCTTTGGTATCTTCTAACTCTAGACCATTGTGTTGTCTGTCCTTCTTTGATTTAGGGCTTCTGATTATCCCTTTGGTATCTTCTAACTCTAGAACATTGTATTGTCTGTCTTTTGACCATTGTGTTGACTGTCCTTTGATTTACGGCTTCTGATTATCCCTTTGGTATCTTCAAACTCTAGACCATTGTGTTGTCTGTCCGTCTTTGATTTACGGCTTCTGATTATCCCTTTGGTATCTTCTAACTCTAGAACATTGTATTGTCTCTCCTTCTTTGATTTACGGCTTCCGATTATCCCTTTGGTATCTTCTAACTCTAGAACATTGTATTGTCTGTCCCTCTTTGATTTACGTCTTCTGAGTACCCCTTTGGTATCTGCTAACTCTAGACCATTGTGTTGTCTGTCCTTCTTTGATTTACGGCTTCTGATTATCCCTTTGGTATCTTCTAACTCTAGAACATTGTATTGTCTGTCTTTTGACCATTGTGTTGACTGTCCTTTGATTTACGGCTTCTGATTACCCCTTTGGTATCTTCTAACTCTAGACCATTGTGTTGTCTGTCCTTCTTTGATTTACGGCTTCTGATTATCCCTTTGGTATCTTTTAACTCTAGACCATTGTGTTGTCTGTCCTTCTTTGATTTACGGCTTCTGATTATTCCTTTGGTATCTTCTAACTCTAGAACATTGTATTGTCTCACCTTCTTTGATTTACGGCTTCTGATTATCCCTTTGGTATCTTCTAACTCTAGAACATTGCATTGTCTGTCCTTCTTTGATTTACGGCTTCTGAGTACCCCTTTGGTATCTTCTAACTCTAGACCATTGCATTGTCTGTTCTTCTTTGATTTACGGCTTCTGATTATCCCTTTGGTATCTTTTAACTCTAGACCATTGTGTTGTCTGTCCTTCTTTGATTTACGGCTTCTGATTATTCCTTTGGTATCTTCTAACTCTAGAACATTGTATTGTCTCACCTTCTTTGATTTACGGCTTCTGATTATCCCTTTGGTATCTTCTAACTCTAGAACATTGCATTGTTTGTCCTTCTTTGATTTACGGCTTCTGAGTATCCCTTTGGTATCTTCTAACTCTAGACCATTGTGTTGTCTCTCCTTCTTTGATTTACGGCTTCTGATTATCCCTTTGATATCTTCTAACTCTAGAACATTGTATTGTCTGTCTTTTGACCATTGTGTTGACTGTCCTTTGATTTACGGCTTCTGATTACCCCTTTGTTATCTTCTAACTCTAGACCATTGTGTTGTCTGTTCTTCTTTGATTTACGCCTTCTGATTATCCCTTTGGTATCTTCTAACTCTAGAACATTGTATTGTCTCTCCTTCTTTGATTTACGGCTTCTGATTATCCCTTTGATATCTTCTAACTCTAGAACATTGTATTGTCTGTCCTTCTTTGATTTACGGTTTCTGAGTATCCCTTTGGTATCTTCTAACTCTACACCATTGTATTGTCTGTCCTTCTTAGATTTACGGCTTCTGAGTACCCCTTTGGTATCTTCTAACTCTAGACCATTGCATTGTCTATTCTTCTTTGATTTACGGCTTCTGATTATCTCTGTGGTATCTTCTAACTCTAGAACATTGTATTGTCTGTCCTTCTTTGATTTACGGCTTCTGAGTACCCCTTTGGTATCTTCTAACTCTAGACCATTGTGTTGTCTGTCCTTCTTTGATTTACGGCTTCTGATTATCCCTTTGGTATCTTCTAACTCTAGACCATTGTGTTGTCTGTCCTTCTTTGATTTACGGCTTCTGATTATCCCTTTGGTATCTTCTAACTCTAGAACATTGTATTGTCTGTCCTTCTTTGATTTACGGCTTCTGAGTACCCCTTTGGTATCTTCTAACTCTAGACCATTGTGTTGACTGTCCTTCTTTGACTTAAAGCTTCTGAGTATCCCTTTGGTATCTTCTAACTCTAGACCATTGTGTTGTCTGTCCTTCTTTGATTTAGGGCTTCTGATTATCCCTTTGGTATCTTCTAACTCTAGAACATTGTATTGTCTGTCTTTTGACCATTGTGTTGACTGTCCTTTGATTTACGGCTTCTGATTATCCCTTTGGTATCTTCTAACTCTAGACCATTGTGTTGTCTGTCCGGTTTTGATTTACGGCTTCTGATTATCCCTTTGGTATCTTCTAACTCTAGAACATTGTATTGTCTCTCCTTCTTTGATTTACGGCTTCCGATTATCCCTTTGGTATCTTCTAACTCTAGAACATTGTATTGTCTGTCCTTCTTTGATTTACGGCTTCTGAGTACCCCTTTGGTATCTGCTAACTCTAGACCATAGTGTTGTCTGTCCTTCTTTGATTTACGGCTTCTGATTATCCCTTTGGTATCTTCTAACTCTAGAACATTGTATTGTCTGTCTTTTGACCATTGTGTTGACTGTCCTTTGATTTACGGCTTCTGATTACCCCTTTGGTATCTTCTAACTCTAGACCATTGTGTTGTCTGTCCTTCTTTGATTTACGGCTTCTGATTATTCCTTTGGTATCTTCTAACTCTAGAACATTGTATTGTCTCACCTTCTTTGATTTACGGCTTCTGATTATCCCTTTGGTATCTTCTAACTCTAGAACATTGCATTGTCTGTCCTTCTTTGATTTACGGCTTCTGAGTACCCTTTTGGTATCTTCTAACTCTAGACCATTGCATTGTCTGTTCTTCTTTGATTTACGGCTTCTGATTATCTCTGTGGTATCTTCTAACTCTAGAACATTGTATTGTCTGTCCTTCTTTATTTTACGGCTTCTGAGTATCCCTTTGGTATCTTCTAACTCTAGACCATTGTGTTGTCTCTCCTTCTTTGATTTACGGCTTCTGATTATCCCTTTGATATCTTCTAACTCTAGAACATTGTATTGTCTGTCTTTTGACCATTGTGTTGACTGTCCTTTGATTTACGGCTTCTGATTACCCCTTTGGTATCTTCTAACTCTAGACCATTGTGTTGTCTGTCCTTCTTTGATTTACGGCTTCTGATTATCCCTTTGGTATCTTCTAACTCTAGAACATTGTATTGTCTGTCTTTTGACCATTGTGTTGACTGTCCTTTGATTTACGGCTTCTGATTATCCCTTTGGTATCTTCAAACTCTAGACCATTGTATTGTCTGTCCTTCTTTGTTTTACGGCTTCTGAGTATCCCTTTGGTATCTTCTAACTCTAGACCATTGTGTTGTCTGTCCTTCTTTGATTTAGGGCTTCTGATTATCCCTTTGGTATCTTCTAACTCTAGAACATTGTATTGTCTGTCTTTTGACCATTGTGTTGACTGTCCTTTGATTTACGGCTTCTGATTATCCCTTTGGTATCTTCAAACTCTAGACCATTGTGTTGTCTGTCCGTCTTTGATTTACGGCTTCTGATTATCCCTTTGGTATCTTCTAACTCTAGAACATTGTATTGTCTCTCCTTCTTTGATTTACGGCTTCCGATTATCCCTTTGGTATCTTCTAACTCTAGAACATTGTATTGTCTGTCCCTCTTTGATTTACGTCTTCTGAGTACCCCTTTGGTATCTGCTAACTCTAGACCATTGTGTTGTCTGTCCTTCTTTGATTTACGGCTTCTGATTATCCCTTTGGTATCTTCTAACTCTAGAACATTGTATTGTCTGTCTTTTGACCATTGTGTTGACTGTCCTTTGATTTACGGCTTCTGATTACCCCTTTGGTATCTTCTAACTCTAGACCATTGTGTTGTCTGTCCTTCTTTGATTTACGGCTTCTGATTATCCCTTTGGTATCTTTTAACTCTAGACCATTGTGTTGTCTGTCCTTCTTTGATTTACGGCTTCTGATTATTCCTTTGGTATCTTCTAACTCTAGAACATTGTATTGTCTCACCTTCTTTGATTTACGGCTTCTGATTATCCCTTTGGTATCTTCTAACTCTAGAACATTGCATTGTCTGTCCTTCTTTGATTTACGGCTTCTGAGTACCCCTTTGGTATCTTCTAACTCTAGACCATTGCATTGTCTGTTCTTCTTTGATTTACGGCTTCTGATTATCCCTTTGGTATCTTTTAACTCTAGACCATTGTGTTGTCTGTCCTTCTTTGATTTACGGCTTCTGATTATTCCTTTGGTATCTTCTAACTCTAGAACATTGTATTGTCTCACCTTCTTTGATTTACGGCTTCTGATTATCCCTTTGGTATCTTCTAACTCTAGAACATTGCATTGTTTGTCCTTCTTTGATTTACGGCTTCTGAGTATCCCTTTGGTATCTTCTAACTCTAGACCATTGTGTTGTCTCTCCTTCTTTGATTTACGGCTTCTGATTATCCCTTTGATATCTTCTAACTCTAGAACATTGTATTGTCTGTCTTTTAACCATTGTGTTGACTGTCCTTTGATTTACGGCTTCTGATTACCCCTTTGTTATCTTCTAACTCTAGACCATTGTGTTGTCTGTTCTTCTTTGATTTACGCCTTCTGATTATCCCTTTGGTATCTTCTAACTCTAGAACATTGTATTGTCTCTCCTTCTTTGATTTACGGCTTCTGATTATCCCTTTGATATCTTCTAACTCTAGAACATTGTATTGTCTGTCCTTCTTTGATTTACGGTTTCTGAGTATCCCTTTGGTATCTTCTAACTCTACACCATTGTATTGTCTGTCCTTCTTAGATTTACGGCTTCTGAGTACCCCTTTGGTATCTTCTAACTCTAGACCATTGCATTGTCTATTCTTCTTTGATTTACGGCTTCTGATTATCTCTGTGGTATCTTCTAACTCTAGAACATTGTATTGTCTGTCCTTCTTTGATTTACGGCTTCTGAGTACCCCTTTGGTATCTTCTAACTCTAGACCATTGTGTTGTCTGTCCTTCTTTGATTTACGGCTTCTGATTATCCCTTTGGTATCTTCTAACTCTAGACCATTGTGTTGTCTGTCCTTCTTTGATTTACGGCTTCTGATTATCCCTTTGGTATCTTCTAACTCTAGAACATTGTATTGTCTGTCCTTCTTTGATTTACGGCTTCTGAGTACCCCTTTGGTATCTTCTAACTCTAGACCATTGTGTTGACTGTCCTTCTTTGACTTAAAGCTTCTGAGTATCCCTTTGGTATCTTCTAACTCTAGACCATTGTGTTGTCTGTCCTTCTTTGATTTAGGGCTTCTGATTATCCCTTTGGTATCTTCTAACTCTAGAACATTGTATTGTCTGTCTTTTGACCATTGTGTTGACTGTCCTTTGATTTACGGCTTCTGATTATCCCTTTGGTATCTTCTAACTCTAGACCATTGTGTTGTCTGTCCGGTTTTGATTTACGGCTTCTGATTATCCCTTTGGTATCTTCTAACTCTAGAACATTGTATTGTCTCTCCTTCTTTGATTTACGGCTTCCGATTATCCCTTTGGTATCTTCTAACTCTAGAACATTGTATTGTCTGTCCTTCTTTGATTTACGGCTTCTGAGTACCCCTTTGGTATCTGCTAACTCTAGACCATAGTGTTGTCTGTCCTTCTTTGATTTACGGCTTCTGATTATCCCTTTGGTATCTTCTAACTCTAGAACATTGTATTGTCTGTCTTTTGACCATTGTGTTGACTGTCCTTTGATTTACGGCTTCTGATTACCCCTTTGGTATCTTCTAACTCTAGACCATTGTGTTGTCTGTCCTTCTTTGATTTACGGCTTCTGATTATTCCTTTGGTATCTTCTAACTCTAGAACATTGTATTGTCTCACCTTCTTTGATTTACGGCTTCTGATTATCCCTTTGGTATCTTCTAACTCTAGAACATTGCATTGTCTGTCCTTCTTTGATTTACGGCTTCTGAGTACCCTTTTGGTATCTTCTAACTCTAGACCATTGCATTGTCTGTTCTTCTTTGATTTACGGCTTCTGATTATCTCTGTGGTATCTTCTAACTCTAGAACATTGTATTGTCTGTCCTTCTTTATTTTACGGCTTCTGAGTATCCCTTTGGTATCTTCTAACTCTAGACCATTGTGTTGTCTCTCCTTCTTTGATTTACGGCTTCTGATTATCCCTTTGATATCTTCTAACTCTAGAACATTGTATTGTCTGTCTTTTGACCATTGTGTTGACTGTCCTTTGATTTACGGCTTCTGATTACCCCTTTGGTATCTTCTAACTCTAGACCATTGTGTTGTCTGTCCTTCTTTGATTTACGGCTTCTGATTATCCCTTTGGTATCTTCTAACTCTAGAACATTGTATTGTCTCTCCTTCTTTGATTTACGGCTTCTGATTATCCCTTTGGTATCTTCTAACTCTAGAACATTGCATTGTCTGTCCTTCTTTGATTTACGGCTTCTGAGTATCCCTTTGGTATCTTCTAGCTCTACACCATTGTATTGTCTGTCCTTCTTTGATTTACGGCTTCTGAGTACCCCTTTGGTATCTTCTAACTCTAGACCATTGTGTTGTCTGTCCTTCTTTGATTTACGGCTTCTGATTATCCCTTTGGTATTTTCTAAGTCTAGACCATTGTGTTGTCTGTCCTTCTTTGATTTACGGCTTCTGATTATCCCTTTGGTATCTTCTAACTCTAGAACATTGTATTGTCTGTCCTTCTTTGATTTACGGCTTCTGAGTACCCCTTTGGTATCTTCTAACTCTAGACCATTGTGTTGACTGTCCTTTGATTTACGGCTTCTGATTACCCCTTTGGTATCTTCTAACTCTAACCCATTGTGTTGCCTGTCCTTAGATTTACGGAGTCTGATTACCACTTTGGTATCTTCTAACTCTAAACCATTGTGTTGTCTGTCATTCTTAAATTTACGGCTTCTGATTACCCGTTTTATATTTTCATACTTTAATTACATTTTACCGTCAACTCTACAGTTATGTTTACTTTGTTCAATCAAAATAACTGATTATATTTTTACATATAAACACAAAGAAAAAGGTTAAGCACACCCATGTTTTTTGAAATGAGAAATGATACGACAAATATCACGAGATTACTGACCAGATAATCTCAAGAACATAATGATGACATGTTAGGACATTATATTGGCTGTAAGAAACCACACAAACAAATCAACAAAAATGTTAATTTAATGAATATTTAATCACAATATCACAAGGCCAGTTTTTGCAGTAAAACATGTCCATTTTAAGTATTGATCTTCACAGTTCAAAAAGCACGATAAGATTGTCATTTAACTTTCAAAACGTCACTTATGAATGACTTGACAACATCTATTGTTCAAAGTTCAGTACCGGGTGTAACCCTCACGTGCTTGGATGACGGCCTCAATCCTTCCAATTAGACGTCGGATGTCCTGTTGTGATAGCTGCTGCCATTCCCGATGCAATGCTCCTCCAACTGACGAATGTTTTGCACAGGAGGTTCCCGAGCCTGAATACGACGGCTAAACATGTCCCAAATATGCTCTATGGGATTCAAATCCGGGAGCATGCCCTGCCAAGGAACAGAAGTCACGTCTTCGCTTTGGAGGTAGGCGGTTACTGCTCTTGCACGATGAGGCCTGGCGTTGTCATCCATATACACGGGCCTTGTAGCTAATGGGTGGTTGTCGAAATGGGGGACAACAACTGGTTGTAAGACGTCTCTGATGTACTGATCACCAGTTAGGCTGCCTTGTATGGTGACTAAATCCAGCTTGCAGTCATGAGAGATACACCTCAAACCATTACTGAGCCTCCACCGTAAGAAACAGTTGACTGGATGTTCCTTGGGGTATAGGCTTGTATTTTTGTGTCTCCAAACCCTCATCCGGCCGTCGGTTACATGAAGCAGAAACCGGCTCTCGTCTGACCAATGGATCTTGCGCTATGTCCTTAAATTCCAACCACGTCGTGCTAAACACCATGCCAAACGTGTTTGTCGATGTCGGTTTGCCAACAGTGGACGTTTAATGAATCTCCTTTACTTAAGTCCCGCTGATTTCAGACGGTTTCTAGCTGTTCTTGTTGACAGACGTCTATTGGGCAGCCAGTGTTGTTTGAGTATGGGACTGGTTGCGAATGGCATCCATCTAACCAAACGCTGCAATGCCCTGTCATCACGATCAGATATTACCCGTGGTCTGCCGAATCTTGGCAAGTCTTTCACGTTGTTGGTTTGTGTGTGTTTTCTCACCAGTCGGCTGACTACAGTATAGTGGTAGCCCATCTGACGTCCAAAAGCTTTGAAGAAAATCCCTGTTGTATGCATGCCGATTATTTGCCATCTTTGTGCTTCTGATATTCGCCTTCGTACCATGCTTACTGAGAATGAATGATTTTTATTAAACACCTGACTTAAATACCCAAATTCGAAGCATGAACATACTGAATTTTGAGTAATGCGTGAGAGGCATGGTTCACGTGCATGACCATTAGACCTAATGGTCACACCTGTTTGAGAACATATTTTTAATGGAACATTGTTCTTGCTATAGTCAATATAAATATTATAATCTAAGCTTAGTGTAACTTATTATGTTTTAATATATCAGGGGGTGCTTAACTTTTTTCTTTGTATATATATAGGTGACAAGGACACTACATGTCTGGCCAAGGACAATGCTACTTGTGCAGATTCGTGTGCAAATAATGAGGTCCAGGATGGCAATTGTTGTGGACAGAAGGCTTGTTGTATAACTAGTAAATATATTTAAAATGTTTGAGTGATTGGTAGTTTGTTAATTAACATACAGCGGTAAATATTTAGTGTATATAAAGGAGGAAAACAAATTTGATAATATATAGCAATAACATAGAAATAAAGGCACAATGGGACAACCAGGGCAACTGTTTTTGACTGCTACCGTAAATAAACGTCAGAGAAATCCGAAGGGACAATAACGAATGGAGACACAGGCAACATTATTTGGATATCGCCAAAATATACTGTTCTATTTAATTAGCAATACGCCTACTCGATCATGTATTTCAAATGTATTGCTATGGAAATACAGTACAGCAATATAAAGCAAACATTTCGTTTATGACTGTGAAAAAATAAGCATACAGTTTCATGTGGTGTATTTTTGCGATTTACTACAAATTGTCAAAACTAAGCCCAAATGATAATGGAATGGAAATCTGTACGTTATCGTTGATGTGTGATTCCTACACCTTTCCCGTCCTATGGGACACATAGGGACATGTAGTGATTGATAATCTGTTATAATTACTTACAGAAAAAGCAACGAAAAGATTAACACACCTAAGTATTGTGTGTCCACCTACAGTTGTGTGACCATTAATTAACAGAAGAAACAAATACATAAATAAATATAAGTTAATTTCATCGCCGTTTTCTTATGTGTAGGTTTGTGTGACCCAAATCCATGTATGAATGGTGGTTCTTGTGCTGTAGTTAACAATATGCCAGATTGCACATGCCCATTTCCTTACACAGGCACTTTTTGTGAAGGTAAGAAATACATAATCTTTATAGTGTACAATCCGTTTTAATTCAAGTCTAGGTCAGGAAAACCAAAATGCAAAGCCAATTACCACAATATAATAATGTTGTTAATGAGGACAAACAATGCACATTTCCAGAAACCGCTGAATTTGTGCTTAATGAGAGTAGCAAACTTTTGTAATATATGATATGCATAAATTACATAATTCGCAATGGGACATTTGATGTTAGATGGACGTTATAGTGTGTTCACATGTTTGTATGCGGTTTTGCATGTAGGCAAAACGAAAAAATAGAACATCGTATGCGCCATTGCATGATAACACCTACGCACACACACACACTTGTATATCTGTTAAAGTGTGCACGACGTGCTTGTGGCATAACCTTCATCAAGTACCGCTCAAATTCACAAGATTGGAAATCCAAATAATGTAAAACTCTTTGGGATATAAATCAAAGGGGTTTATTTGTTATTTAAGTTGTGTGTGATTATTCGTTTGATGGGTTGCTTATCAAAATATCACCAATCTGTTTTTATTTTAATAAAACGTATATTGTCGAATTGCTTGGACAATCTTTATTTAAAAAAAGTGTGATCCGAGGCAATGATTGTAGTTTCTACTCTGAGAGTTCGCGATACCTCACCACTCGCATAAGTATCTCTATGAAGTTGCAAACGGAAGTACTTTGGTATCGATTGGAACTAATTTTTCGTTCATTTCTCGATACGAATTACAAAACATGAACGCTGTGGACTACTAGATTTAATCTGGAAGGAAAGTCAGACCACCCCTTCCTGTATTGGTATTTGTCTAGAAATCTTTACACTTGATGTCAATATCAGGGTAAGAACCCACGTCAGTTGTGTTTGACCTGTTGTTAGAGGTCAGAGGTCAATAGTTAGAAGTCCGCCACTCATCCTTATAAGGTGCGATATTAATTGTTTGACTGAAAATATGAAAAAAAGTTGAAGATGCTAAAGGGGTATCACAAAGTCGTGAATAGAGGAATGACAGACAACACAATGGCTAAAGGAAAACAGGACAACAGGACGAACACTGCATAGTAAACTAAGCATCGACCAACATGAACCGTCTAGTAACACTTTTGTAAACTATTTCACCCCCCCCCCCCCAACCCCACCCCCCAAAAAAAAGAAAAAAATAGAATAGTAATAGCACTACCAAAAATAGTTCTGTTAGATGAATAATGATCAAAGTTAAAAAGTCAGAACACCATTATTTTAAAATATACACAATCTCTCAGTGTAAAATGCAATGTCTTTCAATTGTCATCTCAATTTTCCGCATGCGCAAATTAATCATGTGACGTTATTGCACTGCACAGTAAATTTTACATAATTTATTATCGCTTTGTGACATTTCTCTGTTTCAACTGTTCTAGTTATACATCTGACATAACATGGTGTGTTATTTACTATTTTACTCTTTAACAATTTAATCTTAGCATGTAAGGATGCACATTTATTTTAAAACAGCATCGGAGGTGTAATGGTAAGTGTGTTCGCCTCGAGTGTGGTAGATAACGATGTAATGGTAAGTGTGTTTGCCTCGAGTGTGGTAGATAACAATGTAATGGTAAGTGTGTTCGCCTCGAGTGTGGTAGATAACGATGTAATGGTAAGTGTGTTTGTCTCGAGTGTGGTAGATAACAATGTAATGGTAAGTGTGTTCGCCTCGAGTGTGGTAGATAACAATGTAATGGTAAGTGTGTTCGAGTGTGGTAGATAACAATGTAATGGTAAGTGTGTTCGCCTCGAGTGTGGTAGATAACGATGTAATGGTAAGTGTGTTCGAGTGTGGTAGATAACGATGTAATGGTAAGTGTGTTCGCCTCGAGTGTGGTAGATAACGATGTAATGGTAAGAGTGTTCGCCTCGAGTGTGGTAGAAAACAATGTAATGGTTAGTGTGTTTGCCTCGAGTGTGGTAGATAACGATGTAATGGTAAGTGTGTTCGAGTGTGGTAGATAACGATGTAATGGTAAGTGTGTTTGCCTCGAGTGTGGTAGATAACGATGTAATGGTAAGTGTGTTCGCCTCGAGTGTGGTAGATAACGATGTAATGGTAAGTGTGTTCGCCTCGAGTGTGGTAGATAACGATATAATGGTAAGTGTGTTCGCCTCGAGTGTGGTAGATAACGATGTAATGGTAAGTGTGTTCGCCTCGAGTGTGGTAGATAACAATGTAATGGTAAGTGTGTTCGAGTGTGGTAGATAACGATGTAATGGTAAGTGTGTTTGCCTCGTGTGTGGTAGATAACGATATAATGGTAAGTGTGTTCGCCTCGAGTGTGGTAGATAACGATGTAATGGTAAGTGTGTTCGCCTCGAGTGTGGTAGATAACAATGTAATGGTAAGTGTGTTCGAGTGTGGTAGATAACGATGTAATGGTAAGTGTGTTCGCCTCGAGTGTGGTAGATAACGATGTAATGGTAAGTGTGTTCGCCTCGAGTGTGGTAGATAACGATGTAATGGTAAGTGTGTTCGAGTGTGGTAGATAACGATGTAATGGTAAGTGTGTTCGCCTTGAGTGTGGTAGATAACGATGTAATGGTAAGTGTGTTCGAGTGTGGTAGATAACGAAGTAATGGTAAGTGTGTTCGCCTCGAGTGTGGTAGATAACAATGTAATGGTAAGTGTGTTCGAGTGTGGTAGATAACGATGTAATGGTAAGTGTGTTCGCCTCGAGTGTGGTAGATAACAATGCAATGGTAAGTGTGTTCGCCTCGAGTGTGGTAGATAACAATGTAATGGTTAGTGTGTTTGCCTCGAGTGTGGTAGATAACGATGTAATGGTAAGTATGTTCGCCTCGAGTGTGGTAGATAATAATGTAATGGTTAGTGTGTTTGCCTCGAGTGTGGTAGATAACGATGTAATGGTAAGTGTGTTCGCCTCGAGTGTGGTAGATAACAATGTAATGGTTAGTGTGTTTGCCTCGAGTGTGGTAGATAACGATGTAATGGTAAGTGTGTTCGTCTCGAGTGTGGTAGATAACAATGTAATGGTAAGTGTGTTCGAGTGTGGTAGATAACGATGTAATGGTAAGTGTGTTCGCCTCGAGTGTGGTAGATAACGATGTAATGGTAAGTGTGTTCGCCTCGAGTGTGGTAGATAACAATGTAATGGTTAGTGTGTTCGCCTCGAGTGTGGTAGATAACGATGTAATGGGAAGTGTGTTCGCCTCGAGTGTGGTAGATAACGATGTAATCGTAAGTGTGTTCGCCTCGAGTGTGGTAGATAACGATGTAATGGTAAGTGTGTTCGCCTCGAGTGTGGTAGATAACGATGTAATGGTAAGTGTGTTCGCCTCGAGTGTGGTAGATAACAATGTAATGGTTAGTGTGTTCGAGTGTGGTAGATAACAATGTAATGGTTAGTGTGTTTTCCTCGAGTGTGGTAGATAACGATGTAATGGTAAGTGTGTTCGCCTCGAGTGTGGTAGATAACGATGTAATGGTAAGTGTGTTCCCCTCGAGTGTGGTAGATAACAATGTAATGGTAAGTGTGTTCGCCTCGAGTGTGGTAGATATCGATGTAATGGTAAGTGTGTTCGCCTCGAGTGTGGTAGATAACGATGTAATGGTAAGTGTGTTCGAGTGTGGTAGATAACGAAGTAATGGTAAGTGTGTTCGCCTCGAGTGTGGTAGATAACAATGTAATGGTAAGTGTGTTCGAGTGTGGTAGATAACGATGTAATGGTAAGTGTGTTCGCCTCGAGTGTGGTAGATAACGATGCAATGGTAAGTGTGTTCGCCTCGAGTGTGGTAGATAACAATGTAATGGTTAGTGTGTTTGCCTCGAGTGTGGTAGATAACGATGTAATGGTAAGTATGTTCGCCTCGAGTGTGGTAGATAACAATGTAATGGTTAGTGTGTTTGCCTCGAGTGTGGTAGATAACGATGTAATGGTAAGTGTGTTCGCCTCGAGTGTGGTAGATAACAATGTAATGGTTAGTGTGTTTGCCTCGAGTGTGGTAGATAACGATGTAATGGTAAGTGTGTTCGTCTCGAGTGTGGTAGATAACAATGTAATGGTAAGTGTATTCGAGTGTGGTAGATAACGATGTAATGGTAAGTGTGTTCGCCTCGAGTGTGGTAGATAACGATGTAATGGTAAGTGTGTTCGCCTCGAGTGTGGTAGATAACAATGTAATGGTTAGTGTGTTCGCCTCGAGTGTGGTAGATAACGATGAAATGGGAAGTGTGTTCGCCTCGAGTGTGGTAGATAACGATGTAATCGTAAGTGTGTTCGCCTCGAGTGTGGTAGATAACGATGTAATGGTAAGTGTGTTCGCCTCGAGTGTGGTAGATAACGATGTAATGGTAAGTGTGTTCGCCTGGAGTGTGGTAGATAACAATGTAATGGTTAGTGTGTTCGAGTGTGGTAGATAACAATGTAATGGTTAGTGTGTTTGCCTCGAGTGTGGTAGATAACGATGTAATGGTAAGTGTGTTCGCCTCGAGTGTGGTAGATAACGATGTAATGGTAAGTGTGTTCGCCTCGAGTGTGGTAGATAACAATGTAATGGTAAGTGTGTTCGAGTGTGGTAGATAACGATGTAATGGTAAGTGTGTTCGCCTCGAGTGTGGTAGATATCGATGTAATGGTAAGTGTGTTCGCCTCGAGTGTGGTAGATAACAATGTAATGGTAAGTGTGTTCGAGTGTGGTAGATAACGATGTAATGGTAAGTGTGTTCGCCTCGAGTGTGGTAGATAACAATGTAATGGTAAGTGTGTTCGAGTGTGGTAGATAACGATGTAATGGTAAGTGTGTTCGCCTCGAGTGTGGTAGATATCGATGTAATGGTAAGTGTGTTCGCCTCGAGTGTGGTAGATAACAATGTAATGGTAAGTGTGTTCGAGTGTGGTAGATAACGATGTAATGGTAAGTGTGTTCGCCTCGAGTGTGGTAGATATCGATGTAATGGTAAGTGTGTTCGCCTCGAGTGTGGTAGATAACAATGTAATGGTTAGTGTGTTTGCCTCGAGTGTGGTAGATAACGATGTAATGGTAAGTGTGTTCGCCTCGAGTGTGGTAGATAATGATGTAATGGTTAGTGTGTTCGCCTCGATTGTGGTAGATAACGATGTAATGGTAAGTGTGTTCGCCTCGAGTGTGGTAGATAACGATGTAATGGTAAGTCTGTTCGCCTCGAGTGTGGTAGATAACAATGTAATGGTAAGTGTGTTCGAGTGTGGTAGATAACGATGCAATGGTAAGTGTGTTCGCCTCGAGTGTGGTAGATAACG
Source organism: Bathymodiolus brooksi (assembly GCA_963680875.1). Classification (NCBI taxonomy): domain Eukaryota; kingdom Metazoa; phylum Mollusca; class Bivalvia; order Mytilida; family Modiolidae; genus Bathymodiolus; species Bathymodiolus brooksi. The sequence goes on along the minus strand of OY804582.1, from coordinate 19,411,051 downwards.
ATATAATGGTAAGTGTGTTCGAGTGTGGTAGATAACGTTGTAATGGTAAGTTTGTTCGCCTCGAGTGTGGTAGATAACAATGTAATGGTAAGTGTGTTCGAGTGTGGTAGATAACGATGTAATGGTAAGTGTGTTCGCCTCGAGTGTGGTAGATAACGATGTAATGGTAAGTGTGTTCGAGTGTAGTAGATAACGATGTAATGGTAAGTGTGTTCGAGTGTGGTAGATAACGATGTAATGGTAATTGTGTTCGCCTCGAGTGTGGTAGATAACGATATAATGGTAAGTTTGTTCGAGTGTGGTAGATAACGATGTAATGGTAAGTGTGTTCGAGTGTGGAAGATAACAATGTAATGGTTAGTGTGTTTGCCTCGAGTGTGGTAGATAACGATGTAATGGTAAGTGTGTTCGCCTCGATTGTGGTAGATAACAATGTAATGGTAAGTGTGTTCGAGTGTGGTAGATAACGATGTAATGGTAAGTGTGTTCGAGTGTGATAGATAACGACGTAATGGTAAGTGTGTTCGAGAGTGGTAGATAACAATGTAATGGTTAGTGTGTTTGCCTCGAGTGTGGTAGATAACGATGTAATGGTAAGTGTGTTCGCCTCGAGGGTGGTAGATAACAATGTAATGGTTAGTGTGTTCGAGTGTGGTAGATAACAATGTAATGGTTAGTGTGTTTGCCTCGAGTGTGGTAGATAACGATGTAATGGTAAGTGTGTTCGCCTCGATTGTGGTAGATAACAATGTAATGGTAAGTGTGTTCGAGTGTGGAAGAAAACGATGTAATGGTAAGTGTGTTCGCCTCGAGTGTGGTAGATATCGATATAATGGTAAGTGTGTTCGCCTCGAGTGTGGTAGATAACAATGTAATGGTAAGTGTGTTCGAGTGTGGTAGATAATGATGTAATGGTAAGTGTGTTCTCCTCGAGTGTGGTAGATAACGATGTAATGGTAAGTGTGTTCGAGTGTGGTAGATAACGATGTAATGGTAAGTGTGTTCGCCTCGAGTGTGGTAGATAACGATGTAATGGTAAGTGTGTTCGAGTGTGGTAGATAGCGATGTAATGGTATGTGTGTTCGCCTCGAGTGTGGTAGATAACAATATAATGGTAAGTGTGTTCGAGTGTGGTAGATAACGATCTAATGGTAAGTGTGTTCGCCTCAAGTGTGGTAGATAACGATGTAATGGTAAGTGTGTTCGCCTCGAGTGTGGTAGATAACGATGTAATGGTAAGTGTGTTCGCCTCGAGTGTGGTAGATAACAATGTAATGGTTAGTGTGTTTGCCTCGAGTGTGGTAGATAACGATGTAATGGTAAGTATGTTCGCCTCGAGTGTGGTAGATAACAATGTAATGGTAAATGTGTTTGCCTCGAGTGTGGTAGAAAACGATGTAATGGTAAGTGTATTCGCCTCGAGTGTGGTAGATAACGATGTAATGGTAAGTGTGTTCGAGTGTAGTAGATAACGATGTAATGGTAAGTGTGTTCGAGTGTGGTAGATAACGATGTAATGGTAATTGTGTTCGCCTCGAGTGTGGTAGATAACGATATAATGGTAAGTGTGTTCGAGTGTGGTAGATAACGATGTAATGGTAAGTGTGTTCGAGTGTGGTAGATAACGATGTAATGGTAAGTGTGTTCGCCTCGAGTGTGGTAGATAACGATGTAATGGTAAGTGTGTTCGCCTCGAGTGTGGTAGATAACAATGTAATGGTTAGTGTGTTTGCCTCGAGTGTGGTAGATAACGATGTAATGGTAAGTATGTTCGCCTCGAGTGTGGTAGATAACAATGTAATGGTAAGTGTGTTTGCCTCGAGTGTGGTAGATAACGATGTAATGGTAAGAGTGTTCGCCTCGAGTGTGGTAGATAACAATGTAATGGTTAGTGTGTTTGCCTCGAGTGTGGTAGATAACGATGTAATGGTAAGTGTGTTCGCCTCGAGTGTGGTAGATAACGATGTAATGGTAAGTGTGTTCGCCTCGAGTGTGGTAGATAACAATGTAATGGTTAGTGTGTTTGCCTCGAGTGTGGTAGATAACGATGTAATGGTAAGTGTGTTCGCCTCGAGTGTGGTAGATAACAATGTAATGGTAAGTGTGTTCGAGTGTGGTAGATAACGATGTAATGGTAAGTGTGTTCGCCTCGAGTGTGGTAGATAACGATGTAATGGTAAGTGTGTTCGCCTCGAGTGTGGTAGATAACAATGTAATGGTAAGTGTGTTCGCCTCGAGTGTGGTAGATAACGATGTAATGGTAAGTGTGTTCGCCTCGAGTGTGGTAGATAACGATGTAATGGTAAGTGTGTTCGCCTCGAGTGTGGTAGATAACGATGTAATGGTAAGTGTGTTCGCCTCGAATGTGGTAGATAACAATGTAATGGTAAGTGTGTTCGAGTGTGGTAGATAACGATGCAATGGTAAGTGTGTTCGCCTCGAGTGTGGTAGATAACGATATAATGGTAAGTGTGTTCGAGTGTGGTAGATAACGTTGTAATGGTAAGTTTGTTCGCCTCGATTGTGGTAGATAACAATGTAATGGTAAGTGTGTTCGAGTGTGGTAGATAACGATGTAATGGTAAGTGTGTTCGCCTCGAGTGTGGTAGATAACGATGTAATGGTAAGTGTGTTCGAGTGAAGTAGATAACGATGTAATGGTAAGTGTGTTCGAGTGTGGTAGATAACGATGTAATGGTAATTGTGTTCTCCTCGAGTGTGGTAGATAACGATATAATGGTAAGTTTGTTCGAGTGTGGTAGATAACGATGTAATGGTAAGTGTGTTCGAGTGTGGAAGATAACAATGTAATGGTTAGTGTGTTTGCCTCGAGTGTGGTAGATAACGATGCAATGGTAAGTGTGTTCGCCTCGATTGTGGTAGATAACAATGTAATGGTAAGTGTGTTCGAGTGTGGTAGATAACGATGTAATGGTAAGTGTGTTCGAGTGTGATAGATAACAATGTAATGGTAAGTGTGTTCGAGTGTGGTAGATAACAATGTAATGGTTAGTGTGTTTGCCTCGAGTGTGGCAGATAACGATGTAATGGTAAGTGTGTTCGCCTCGAGGGTGGTAGATAACAATGTAATAGTTAGTGTGTTCGAGTGTGGTAGATAACAATGTAATGGTTAGTGTGTTTGCCTCGAGTGTGGTAGATAACGATGTAATGGTAAGTGTGTTCGCCTCGATTGTGGTAGATAACAATGTAATGGTAAGTTTGTTCGAGTGTGGAAGATAACGATGTAATGGTAAGTGTGTTCGCCTCGAGTGTGGTAGATATCGATGTAATGGTAAGTGTGTTCGCCTCGAGTGTGGTAGATAACAATGTAATGGTAAGTGTGTTCGAGTGTGGTAGATAACGATGTAATGGTAAGTGTGTTCTCCTCGAGTGTGGTAGATAACGATGTAATGGTAAGTGTGTTCGAGTGTGGTAGATAACGATGTAATGGTAAGTGTGTTCGCCTCGAGTGTGGTAGATAACGATGTAATGGTAAGTGTGTTCGAGTGTGGTAGATAACGATGTAATGGTAAGTGTGTTCGCCTCGAGTGTGGTAGATAACAATGTAATGGTAAGTGTGTTCGAGTGTGGAAGATAACGATGTAATGGTAAGTGTGTTCGCCTCGAGTGTGGTAGATAACGATGTAATGGTAAGTGTGTTCGCCTCGAGTGTGGTAGATAACGATGTAATGTTTTCGCCTCGAGTGTGGTAGATAACAATGTAATGGTAAGTGTGTTTGCCTCGAGTGTGGTAGAAAACGATGTAATGGTAAGTGTGTTCGAGTGTAGTAGATAACGATGTAATGGTAAGTGTGTTCGAGTGTGGTAGATAACGATGTAATGGTAATTGTGTTCGCCTCGAGTGTGGTAGATAACGATATAATGGTAAGTGTGTTCGAATGTGGTAGATAACGATGTAATGGTAAGTGTGTTCGAGTGTGGTAGATAACGATGTAATGGTAAGTGTGTTCGAGTGTGGTAGATAACAATGTAATGGTAAGTGTGTTTGCCTCGAGTGTGGTAGATAACGATGTAATGGTAAGTGTGTTCGCCTCGAGTGTGGTAGATAACAATGTAATGGTTAGTGTGTTCGAGTGTGGTAGATAACAATGTAATGGTTAGTGTGTTTGCCTCGAGTGTGGTAGATAACGATGTAATGGTAAGTGTGTTCGCCTCGATTGTGGTAGATAACAATTTAATGGTAAGTGTGTTCGAGTGTGGAAGATAACGATGTAATGGTAAGTGTGTTCACCTCGAGTGTGGTAGATATCGATGTAATGGTAAGTGTGTTCGCCTCGAGTGTGGTAGATAACAATGTAATGGTAAGTGTGTTCGAGTGTGGTAGATAACGATGTAATGGTAAGTGTGTTCTCCTCGAGTGTGGTAGATAACGATGTAATGGTAAGTGTGTTCGAGTGTGGTAGATAACGATGTAATGGTAAGTGTGTTCGCCTCGAGTGTGTTAGATAACGATGTAATGGTAAGTGTGTTCGAGTGTGGTAGATAACGATGTAATGGTAAGTGTGTTCGCCTCGAGTGTGGTAGATAACAATGTAATGGAAAGTATGTTCGAGTGTGGTAGATAACGATGTAATGGTAAGGGTGTTCGCCTCGAGTGTGGTAGATAACGATGTAATGGTAAGTGTGTTCGCCTTGAGTGTGGTAGATAACGATGTAATGGTAAGTGTGTTCGCCTCGAGTGTGGTAGATAACAATGTAATGGTTAGTGTGTTTGCCTCGAGTGTGATAGATAACGATGTAATGGTAAGTATGTTCGCCTCGAGTGTGATAGATAACGATGTAATGGTAAGTGTGTTCGCCTCGAGTGTGGTAGATAACAATGTAATGGTTAGTGTGTTTGCCTCGAGTGTGGTAGATAACGATGTAATGGTAAGTGTGTTCGCCTCGAGTGTGGTAGATAACAATGTAATGGTAAGTGTGTTCGAGTGTGGTAGATAACGATGTAATGGTAAGCGTGTTCGCCTCGAGTGTGGTAGATAACGATGAAATGGTAAGTGTGTTCGCCTCGAGTGTGGTAGATAACACTGTAATGGTTAGTGTGTTCGCTTCGAGTGTGGTAGATAACGATGTAATGGTAAGTGTGTTCGCCTCGAGTGTGGTAGATAACGATGTAATGGTAAGTGTGTTCGCCTCGAGTGTGGTAGATAACGATGTAATGGTAAGTGTGTTCGCCTCGAGTGTGGTATATAACAATGTAATGGTTAGTGTGTTTGCCTCGAGTGTGGTAGATAACGATGTAATGGTAAGTGTGTTTGCCTCGAGTGTGGTAGATAACAATGTAATGGTAAGTGTTTTCGAGTGTGGTAGATAACAATGTAATGGTAAGTGTGTTCGAGTGTGGTAGATAACGATGTAATGGTAAATGTGTTCGAGTGTGGTAGATAACAATGTAATGGTAAGTGTGTTCGAGTGTGGTAGATAACAATGTAATGGTAAGTGTGTTCGAGTGTGGTGGATAACAATGTAATGGTTAGTGTGTTTGCCTCGAGTGTGGTAGATAACGATGTAATGGTAAGTGTGTTCGCCTCGAGTGTGGTAGATAACAATGTAATGGTAAGTGTGTTCGAGTGTGGTAGATAACAATGTAATGGTAAGTGTGTTCGAGTGTGGTAGATAACAATGTAATGGTAAGTGTGTTCGAGTGTGGTAGATGACAATGCAATGGTAAGTGTGTTCGCCTCGAGTGTGGTAGATAACAATGTAATGGTAAGTGTGTTCGCCTCGAGTGTGGTAGATAACAATGTAATGGTAAGTGTGTTCGAGTGTGGTAGATAACGATGCAATGGTAAGTGTGTTCGCCTCGAGTGTGGTAGATAACAATATAGTGGTAAGTGTGTTCGAGTGTGGTAGATAACGATGTAATGGTAAGTGTGTTCGCCTCGAGTGTGGTAGATAACGATGTAATGGTAAGTGTGTTCGCCTCGAGTGTGTTAGATAACGATGTAATGGTAAGTGTGTTCGAGTGTGGTAGATAACGATGTAATGGTAAGTGTGTTCGAGTGTGGTAGATAACAATGTAATGGTTAGTGTTTATGCCTCGAGTGTGGTAGATAACGATGTAATGGTAAGTGTGTTCTCCTCGAGTGTGGTAGATAACAATGTAATGGTAAGTGTGTTCGAGTGTGGTAGATAACAATGTAATGGTTAGTGTGTTTGCCTCGAGTGTGGTAGATAACGATGTAATGGTAAGTGTGTTCGAGTGTGGTAGATAACGATGTAATGGTAAGTATGTTCGAGTGTGGTAGATAACGATGTAATGGTAAGTGTGTTCGAGTGTGGTAGATAACGATGTAATGGTAAGTGTGTTCACCTCGAGTGTGGTAGATAACGATGTAATGGTAAGTGTGTTCGCCTCGAGTGTGGTAGATAACGATGTAATGGTAAGTGTGTTCGCCTCGAGTGTGATAGATAACAATGTAATGGTTAGTGTGTTTGCCTCGAGTGTGGTAGATAACGATGTAATGGTAAGTATGTTCGCCTCGAGTGTGGTAGATAACAATGTAATGGTTAGTGTGTTTGCCTCGAGTGTGGTAGATAACGATGTAATGGTAAGTGTGTTCGCCTCGAGTGTGGTAGATAACAATGTAATGGTTTGTGTGTTTGCTTCGAGTGTGGTAGATAACGATGTAATGGTAAGTGTGTTCGCCTCGAGTGTGGTAGATAACGATGTAATGGTAAGTGTGTTCGCCTCGAGTGTGGTAGATAACAATGTAATGGTTAGTGTGTTTGCATTGAGTGAGGTAGATAACGATGTAATGGTAAGTATGTTCGCCTCGAGTGTGGTAGATAACACTGTAATGGTTAGTGTGTTTGCCTCGAGTGTGGTAGATAACGATGTAATGGTAAGTGTGTTCGCCTCGAGTGTGGTAGATAACAATGTAATGGTTAGTGTGTTTGCCTCGAGTGTTGTAGATAACGATGTAATGGTAAGTGTGTTCGCCTCGAGTGTGGTAGATAACAATGTAATGGTAAGTGTGTTCGAGTGTGGTAGATAACGATGTAATGGTAAGTGTGTTCGCCTCGAGTGTGGTAGATAACGATGTAATGGTAAGTGTGTTCGCCTCGAGTGTGGTAAATAACAATGTAATGGTTAGTGTGTTCACCTCGAGTGTGGTAGATAACGATGTAATGGTAAGTGTGTTCGCCTCGAGTGTGGTAGATAACGATGTAATGGTAAGTGTGTTCGCCTCGAGTGTGGTAAATAACGATGTAATGGTAAGTGTGTTCGCCTCGAGTGTGGTAGATAACGATGTAATGGTAAGTGTGTTCGCCTCGAGTGTGGTAGATAACAATGTAATGGTAAGTGTGTTCGAGTGTGGTAGATAACGATGCAATGGTAAGTGTGTTCGAGTGTGGTAGATAACGATATAATGGTAAGTTTGTTCGCCTCGAGTGTGGTAGATAACAATGTAATGGTAAGTGTGTTCGAGTGTGGTAGATAACGATGTAATGGTAAGTGTGTTCGCCTCGAGTGTGGTAGATAACGATGTAATGGTAAGTGTGTTCGAGTGTGGTAGATAACGATGTAATGGTAAGTGTGTTCGAGTGTGGTAGATAACGATGTAATGGTAAGTGTGTTCGAGTGTGGTAGATAACGATGTAATGGTAAGTGTGGTCGCCTCGAGTGTGGTAGATAACGATGTAATGGTAAGTGTGTTCGAGTGTGGTAGATAACGATGTAATGGTAAGCGTGTTTGCCTCGAGTGTGGTAGATAACGATGTAATGGTAAGTGTGTTCGTCTCGAGTGTGGTAGATAACAATGTAATGGTAAGTGTGTTCGAGTGTGGTAGATAACGATGTAATGGTAAGTGTGTTCGAGTGTGGTAGATAACGATGTAATGGTAAGTGTGTTCGAGTGTGGTAGATAACAATGTAATGGTTAGTGTGCTTGCCTCGAGTGTGGTAGATAACGATGTAATGGTAAGTGTGTTCGCCTCGAGTGTGGTAGATAACAATGTAATGGTTAGTGTGTTCGAGTGTGGTAGATAACAATGTAATGGTTAGTGTGTTTGCCTCGAGTGTGGTAGATAACGATGTAATGGTAAGTGTGTTCGCCTCGAGTGTGGTAGATAACGATGTAATGGTAAGTGTGTTCGCCTCGAGTGTGGTAGATAACAATGTAATGGTAAATGTGTTCGAGTGTGGTAGATAACGATGTAATGGTAAGTGTGTTCGCCTCGAGTGTGGTAGATATCGATGTAATGGTAAGTGTGTTCGCCTCGAGTGTGGTAGATAACAATGTAATGTTAAGTGTGTTCGAGTGTGGTAGATAACGATGTAATGGTAAGTGTGTTCTCCTCGAGTGTGGTAGATAACGATGTAATGGTAAGTGTGTCCGAGTGTGGTAGATAACGATGTAATGGTAAGTGTGTTCGCCTCAAGTGTGGTAGATAACGATGTAATGGTAAGTGTGTTCGAGTGTGGTAGATAACGATGTAATGGTAAGTGTGTTCGCCTCGAGTGTGGTAGATAACAATGTAATGGTAAGTGTGTTCGAGTGTGGTAGATAACGATGTAATGGTAAGTGTGTTCGCCTCGAGTGTGGTAGATAACGATGTAATGGTAAGTGTGTTCGCCTCGAGTGTGGTAGATAACGATGTAATGGTAAGTGTGTTCGCCTCGAGTGTGGTAGATAACAATGTAATGGTTAGTGTGTTTGCCTCGAGTGTGGTAGATAACGATGTAATGGTAAGTATGTTCGCCTCGAGTGTGGTAGATAACAATGTAATGGTTAGTGTGTTTGCCTCGAGTGTGGTAGATAACGATGTAATGGTAAGTGTGTTCGCCTCGGGTGTGGTAGATAACGATGAAATGGTAAGTGTGTTCGCCTCGAGTGTGGTAGATAACAATGTAATGGTTAGTGTGTTCGCCTCGAGTGTGGTAGATAAAAATGTAATGGTAAGTGTGTTCGCCTCGAGTGTGGTAGATAACGATGTAATGATAAGTGTGTTCACCTCGAATGTGGTAGATAACGATGTAATGGTAAGTGTGTTCGCCTCGAGTGTGGTAGATAACGATGTAATGGTAAGTGTGTTCGCCTCGAGTGTGGTAGATAACAATGTAATGGTAAGTGTGTTCGAGTTTGGTAGATAACGATGTAATGGTAAGTGTGTTCGCCTCGAGTGTGGTAGATAACGATGTAATGGTAAGTGTGTTCACCTCGAGTGTGGTAGATAACGATGTAATGGTAAGTGTGTTCGAGTGTGGTAGATAACGATGTAATGGTAAGTGTGTTCGCCTCGAGTGTGGTAGATAACAATGTAATGGTAAGTGTGTTCGAGTGTGGTAGATAACGATGTAATGGTAAGTGTGTTCGCCTCGAGTGTGGTAGATAACGATGTAAGGGTAAGTGTGTTCGAGTGTGGTAGATAACGATGTAATGGTAAGTGTGTTCGAGTGTGGTAGATAACGATGTAATGGTAAGTGTGTTCGCCTCGAGTGTGGTAGATAACGATGTAATGGTAAGTGTGTTCGAGTGTGGTAGATAACGATGTAATGGTAAGTGTGTTCGAGTGTGGTAGATAACAATGTAATGGTTAGTGTGTTTGCCTCGAGTGTGGTAGATAACGATGTAATGGTAAGTGTGTTCGAGTGTGGTAGATAACGATGTAATGGTAAGTGTGTTCGAGTGTGGTAGATAACAATGTAATGGTTAGTGTGTTTGCCTCGAGTGTGGTAGATAACAATGTAATGGTAAGTGTGTTTGCCTCGAGTGTGGTAGATAACGATGTAATGGTTAGTGTGTTCGAATGTGGTAGATAACAATGTAATGGTAAGTGTGTTCGAGTGTGGTAGATAACGATGTAATGGTAAGTGTGTTCGAGTGTGGTAGATAACAATGTAATGGTAAGTGTGTTCGAGTGTGGTAGATAACAATGTAATGGTTAGTGTGTTTGTCTCGAGTGTGGTAGATAACGATGTAATGGTAAGTGTGTTCGCCTCGAGTGTGGTAGATAACAATGTAATGGTAAGTGTGTTCGAGTGTGGTAGATAACGATGTAATGGTAAGTGTGTTCGAGTGTGGTAGATAACAATGTAATGGTAAGTGTGTTCGAGTGTGGTAGATAACAATGTAATGGTAAGTGTGTTCGCCTCGAGTGTGGTAGATAACAATGTAATGGTAAGTGTGTTCGAGTTTGGTAGATAACGATGGAATGGTAAGTGTGTTCGCCTCGAGTGTGGTAGATAACAATGTAATGGTAAGTGTGTTCGAGTGTGGTAGATAACGATGTAATGGTAAGTGTGTTCGAGTGTGGTAGATAACGATGTAATGGTAAGTGTGTTCGAGTGTGGTAGATAACGATGTAATGGTAAGTGTGTTCGAGTGTGGTAGATAACAATGTAATGGTTAGTGTGTTTGCCTCGAGTGTGGTAGATAACGATGTAATGGTAAGTGTGTTCGCCTCGAGTGTGGTAGATAACAATGTAATGGTAAGTGTGTTCGAGTGTGGTAGATAACGATGTAATGGTAAGTGTGTTCGAGTGTGGTAGATAACAATGTAATGGTTAGTGTGTTTGCCTCGAGTGTGGTAGATAACGATGTAATGGTAAGTGTGTTCTCCTCGAGTGTGGTAGATAACAATGTAATGGTAAGTGTATTCGAGTGTGGTAGATAACAATGTAATGGTTAGTGTGTTCATCTCGAGTGTGGTAGATAACGATGTAATGGTAAGTGTGTTCGAGTGTGGTAGATAACGATGTAATGGTAAGTGTGTTCGAGTGTGGTAGATAACGATGTAATGGTAAGTGTGTTCGCCTCGAGTGTGGTAGATAACAATGTAATGGTAAGTGTGTTCGAGTGTGGTAGATAACAATGTAATGGTAAGTGTGTTCGAGTGTGGTAGATAACGATGTAATGGTAAGTGTGTTCTCCTCGAGTGTGGTAGATAACGATGTAATGGTAAGTGTGTTCGCCTCGAGTGTGGTAGATAACGATGTAATGGTTAGTGTGTTTGCCTCGAGTGAGGTAGATAACAATGTAATGGTAAGTGTGTTCGAGTGTGGTAGATAACGACGTAATGGTAAGTGTGTTCGCCTCGAGTGTGGTAGATAACGATGTAATGGTAAGTGTGTTCTCCTCGAGTGTGGTAGATAACGATGTAATGGTAAGTGTGTTCGCCTCGAGTGTGGTAGATAACGATGTAATGGTTAGTGTGTTTGCCTCGAGTGTGGTAGATAACGATGTAATGGTAAGTGTGTTCGCCTCGAGTGTGGTAGATAACGATGTAATGGTAAGTGTGTTCGCCTCGAGTGTGGTAGATAACGATGTAATGGTAAGTGTGTTCGCCTCGAGTGTGGTAGATAACGATGTAATGGTAAGTGTGTTCGCCTCGAGTGTGGTAGATAACAATGTAATGGTAAGTGTGTTCGAGTGTGGTAGATAACGATGTAATGGTAAGTGTGTTCGAGTGTGGTAGATAACAATGTAATGGTTAGTGTGTTTGCCTCGAGTGTGGTAGATAACGATGTAATGGTAAGTGTGTTCTCCTCGAGTGTGGTAGATAACAATGTAATGGTAAGTGTATTCGAGTGTGGTAGATAACAATGTAATGGTTAGTGTGTTCACCTCGAGTGTGGTAGATAACGATGTAATGGTAAGTGTGTTCGAGTGTGGTAGATAACGATGTAATGGTAAGTGTGTTTGAGTGTGGTAGATAACGATGTAATGGTAAGTGTGTTCGCCTCGAGTGTGGTAGATAACGATGTAATGGTAAGTGTGTTCGAGTGTGGTAGATAACAATGTAATGGTAAGTGTGTTCGAGTGTGGTAGATAACGATGTAATGGTAAGTGTGTTCTCCTCGAGTGTGGTAGATAACGATGTAATGGTAAGTGTGTTCGCCTCGAGTGTGGTAGATAACGATGTAATGGTTAGTGTGTTTGCCTCGAGTGAGGTAGATAACAATGTAATGGTAAGTGTGTTCGAGTGTGGTATATAACGATGTAATGGTAAGTGTGTTCGCCTCGAGTGTGGTAGATAACGATGTAATGGTTAGTGTGTTTGCCTCGAGTGTGGTAGATAACGATGTAATGGTAAGTGTGTTCGCCTCGAGTGTGGTAGATAACGATGTAATGGTAAGTGTGTTCGCCTCGAGTGTGGTAGATAACGATGTAATGGTAAGTGTGTTCGCCTCGAGTGTGGTAGATAACGATGTAATGGTAAGTGTGTTCGCCTCGAGTGTGGTAGATAACAATGTAATGGTTAGTGTGTTCGCCTCGAGTGTGGTAGATAACGATGTAATGGTAAGTGTGTTCGAGTCGAGTGTGGTAGATAACGATGTAATGGTAAGTGTGTTCGAGTGTGGTAGATAATGATGTAATGGTAAGTGTGTTCGAGTGTGGTAGATAACGATGTAATGGTTAGTGTGTTTGCCTCGAGTGTGGTAGATAACGATTGGGTACAAATAAAGACAATACAATTAGTATTTAACGCGACATTAAGGAGTAACAGCAAAGACTGGTGGTCTCAGATTCAGAAAATGTGTCCAAGTGGAGCGACATGTCTAACCACAGACAGTAGTGTCAGTGTAGTAGCTTTATATAAATAAAACCAGCATGTTGATCTAGTACAGACTAGATAGTATCAGCATCATCGTCATCTCATAGAAATGTAACTTGTTCTCACCATGATATAGCTGATATTGCTCAATTGGCGTTAAAACAATCTGTCACTCACTCACTCACTCACTCACTCACATGTATATTGAAAGATGTTTTGCAACAAAATCCATTTGTTTTCTTAAATTCCTTATTGTTTTATTTTTAACTTTCTTTAATTAGAAGCTACAACTTAATTCAGTCACACAGTATCATGGACATTTAATTACTGATGTTGTATTTATTAGACGATCACAACTCTACAGTCCAGATATCACGGACATTTACCTTAGTTTTCACATTATAAACAAATTTCATTTTTATTATTTGACTTTTCTGTTTTATACAATCACGAATATCTCAGGCTTAGGTACCCACTTTATAATCGTATTTAGGCTCTTAATTTATTTGTATTAGGCAATACAACTGTACATAGTCAAGGTATCACGGACATTTAACTCAGTTTTAACACTATAGACATATTTTAACTTGGTTTGTATTAGACCTTACAACTGTACATAATCAAGGTATCACGGACATTTAGCTCAGTTTTAACACTATCAACATATTTTAACTAGGTTTGAATTAGACCTTACAACTGTACACAGTCAAGGTATCACGGACATTTAGCTCAGTTTTAACACTATCAACATATTTTAACTTGGCTTGTATTATACCTTACAACTGTACACAGTGAAGGTATCACGGACATTTAACTCAGTTTTAACACTGTAAACATATTTTAACTTGGTTTGTATTATACCTTACAACTGTACACAGTGAAGGTATCACGGACATTTAACTCAGTTTTAACGTTATCAACATATTTTAACTAGGTTTGAATTAGACCTTACAACTTTACATAGTCAAGGTATCACGGACATTTAACTCAGTTTTAACACTATAAACATATTTTAACTTTTAACTAGGTTTATATTAGACCTTACAACTTTACACAGTCAAGGTATCACGCACATTTAACTCAGTTTTAACACTATAAACATATTTTATATTTTAATTTGGTTTGCATTAGACCTTAAAACTGTAAACATTCAAGGTATCACGGACATTTCACTCAGTTTTAACACTATAAACATATTTTAACTTGGTTTGAATTAGACCTTACATCTGTACACAGTCAAGGTATCACGGACATTTAACTCAGTTTTATCGCTATAAGCATATTTTAACTTTTAACTAGGTTTGTATTAGACCTTACAACTGTACACAGTCAAGGTATCACGGACATTTAACTCAGTTTTAACACTATCAACATATTTTAACCTGGTTTGTATTACACCTTACAACTGTACACAGTCAAGGTATCACGGACATTTAACTCAGTTTTAACACTATCAACATATTTTAACTAGGTTTGTATTACACCTTACAACTGTACACAGTCAAGGTATTACGGACATTTAACCCAGTTTTAACACAATAAACATATTTTAACTTGGTTTGTATTAGACCTTACAACTGTACACAGTCAAGGTATTACGAACATTTATCTCAGTTTTAACACTCTCAACATATTTTAACTAGGTTTGAATTAGACCTTACAACTGTACATAGTCAAGGTATCACGGACATTTAACTCAGTTTTAACACTATAAACATATTTTAACTTGGTTTGTATTAGACCTTACAACTGTACACAATCAAGGTATCACGGACATTTAACTCAGTTTCAACACTATAAACATATTTTAACTTGGTTTGTATTAGACCCTACAACTTTACACAGTCAAGGTATCACCGACATTTAACTCAGGTTTAACGCTATACACATATTTTAACTAGGTTTGCATTAGACCTTACAACTTTACACAGTGAAGATATCACGGACATTTAACTCAGTTTTAACGCTATCAACATATTTTAACTAGGTTTGCATTAGACCTTACAACTGTACACAGTCAAGGTATCACGGACATTTAACTCAGTTTTAACACTATAAACATATGTTATATTTTAACTTGGTTTGTATTAGACCTTACAACAGTACACAGTCAAGGTATCACGGACATTTAACTCAGTTTTAACACTATAAACATATTTTACCTTTTAACTAGGTTTGTATTAGACGTTACAACTGTACACAGTCAAGGTATCACGGACATTTAACTCAGTTTTAACACTATAAACATATTTTACCTTTTAACTAGGTTTGTATTAGACCTTACAACTGTACACAGTCAAGGTATCACGGACATTTAACTCAGTTTTAACGCTGTAAACATATTTTAACTAGGTTTGTATTAGACCCTACAACTTTACACAGTCAAGGTATCACCGACATTTAACTCAGGTTTAACGCTATACACATATTTTAACTAGGTTTGCATTAGACCTTACAACTTTACACAGTGAAGATATCACGGACATTTAACTCAGTTTTAACGCTATCAACATATTTTAACTAGGTTTGCATTAGACCTTACAACTGTACACAGTCAAGGTATCACGGACATTTAACTCAGTTTTAACACTATAAACATATGTTATATTTTAACTTGGTTTGTATTAGACCTTACAACAGTACACAGTCAAGGTATCACGGACATTTAACTCAGTTTTAACGCTATAAACATATGTTATATTTTAACTTGGTTTGTATTAGAACTCACAATTGTACACAATCAAGGTATCGTGGATATTAACATAAGTATAGTCATTTTCGAAATAAACCTTTTGTCAATTATGTGTAAATCTATCGTATTCAGGATTTTAACTGAAACGTGATTATATTTTATTATTTTATAGATAAAGTTGACTGCATTCCAAATCCATGTCAGAATGACGGGCAGTGTAAGGCAGACAGTGACGGCAATTTTGAATCGTGCACGTGTACATCAACGAGATGTGGCATTGTTTGTCAATGCTTCTTTTTTTCTTCAACAAACAATTGCGTTTGTCCACAATAAGGTATATTAAGGATAATCAAATGTAAAGTTGATGATACTCATGTCACTAGTGCAACAGGAACTGGTTATCCTCCCAGAGCACTTGAGTTTAGCCCCGGTTGGGTTCGTGTTGCACGATCTTTAGTTTTCTGTGTAGTGTTTTGTAGATCCTTTGTAGTACTTTTTCCCTCCATTGTGATGTCTCTCCTTCTCTGATTGTCCTTTTTCCCTTATCCATTGTGATGTCTCTCCTTCTCTGATTGTCCTTTTTCCCTCCATTGTGATGTCTCTCCTTCTCTGATTGTACTTTTTCCCCTATCCATTTTGATGTCTCTCCTCTGATTTTCCTTTTTCCCTTATCCATTGTGATGTCTCTCTTTCTCTGATTGTCCTTTTTCCCTTATCCATTGTGATGTCTCTCCTTCTCTGATTGTCCCTTTTCCCTTATCCATTGTGATGTCTCTTCTTCCCTGATTGTCCTTTTTCCCTTATCCATTGTGATGTCTCTCCTTCTCTGATTGTCCTTTTTCCCTTATCCATTGTGATGTCTCTCCTTCTCTGATTGTCCTTTTTCCCTCCATTGTGATGTCTCTCCTTCTCTGATTGTACTTTTTCCCCTATCCATTTTGATGTCTCTCCTCTGATTTTCCTTTTTCCCTTATCCATTGTGATGTCTCTCTTTCTCTGATTGTCCTTTTTCCCTTATCCATTGTGATGTCTCTCCTTCTCTGATTGTCCCTTTTCCCTTATCCATTGTGATGTCTCTTCTTCCCTGATTGTCCTTTTTCCCTTATCCATTGTGATGTCTCTCCTTCTCTGATTGTCCTTTTTCCCCTATCCATTTTGATGTCTCTCCTCTGATTTTCCTTTTTCCCTTATCCATTGTGATGTCTCTCCTTCTCTGATTGTCCTTTTTCCCTTATCCATTGTGATGTCTCTCTTTCTCTGATTGTCCCTTTTCCCTTATCCATTGTGATGTCTCTTCTTCCCTGATTGTCCTTTTTCCCTTATCCATTGTGATGTCTCTCCTTCTCTGATTGTCCTTTTTCCCTTATCCATTGTGATGTCTCTCCTTCTCTGATTGTCCCTTTTCCCTTATCCATTGTGATGTCTCTCCTTCTCTGATTGTCCCTTTTCCCTTATCCATTGTGATGTCTCTCCATCTCTGATTGTCCCTGTTCCCTTATCCATTGTGATGTCTCTCCTTCTCTGATTGTCCTTTTTCCCTTATCCATTGTGATGTCTCTCCTTCTCTGATTGTCCTTTTTCCCTTATCCATTGTGATGTCTCTCCTTCTCTCATCTTCCTTTTTCCCTTATCCATTGTGATGTCTCTCCTTCTCTGATTGTCCTTTTTCCCTTATCCATTTTGATGTCTCTCTTTCTCTGATTGTCCTTTTTCCCTTATCCATTGTGATGTCTCTCCTTCTCTGATTGTCCTTTTTCCCTTATCCATTGTGATGTCTCTCTTTCTCTGATTGTCCTTTTTCCCTTATCCATTGTGATGTCTCTCCTTCTCTGATTGTCCCTTTTCCCTTATCCATTGTGATGTCTCTTCTTCCCTGATTGTCCTTTTTCCCTTATCCATTGTGATGTCTCTCCTTCTCTGATTGTCCTTTTTCCCTTATCCATTGTGATGTCTCTCCTTCTCTGATTGTCCTTTTTCCCTCCATTGTGATGTCTCTCCTTCTCTGATTGTACTTTTTCCCCTATCCATTTTGATGTCTCTCCTCTGATTTTCCTTTTTCCCTTATCCATTGTGATGTCTCTCTTTCTCTGATTGTCCTTTTTCCCTTATCCATTGTGATGTCTCTCCTTCTCTGATTGTCCCTTTTCCCTTATCCATTGTGATGTCTCTTCTTCCCTGATTGTCCTTTTTCCCTTATCCATTGTGATGTCTCTCCTTCTCTGATTGTCCTTTTTCCCCTATCCATTTTGATGTCTCTCCTCTGATTTTCCTTTTTCCCTTATCCATTGTGATGTCTCTCCTTCTCTGATTGTCCTTTTTCCCTTATCCATTGTGATGTCTCTCTTTCTCTGATTGTCCCTTTTCCCTTATCCATTGTGATGTCTCTTCTTCCCTGATTGTCCTTTTTCCCTTATCCATTGTGATGTCTCTCCTTCTCTGATTGTCCTTTTTCCCTTATCCATTGTGATGTCTCTCCTTCTCTGATTGTCCCTTTTCCCTTATCCATTGTGATGTCTCTCCTTCTCTGATTGTCCCTTTTCCCTTATCCATTGTGATGTCTCTCCATCTCTGATTGTCCCTGTTCCCTTATCCATTGTGATGTCTCTCCTTCTCTGATTGTCCTTTTTCCCTTATCCATTGTGATGTCTCTCCTTCTCTGATTGTCCTTTTTCCCTTATCCATTGTGATGTCTCTCCTTCTCTCATCTTCCTTTTTCCCTTATCCATTGTGATGTCTCTCCTTCTCTGAT
Organism: Bathymodiolus brooksi; assembly: GCA_963680875.1. NCBI lineage: Eukaryota > Metazoa > Mollusca > Bivalvia > Mytilida > Modiolidae > Bathymodiolus > Bathymodiolus brooksi. The sequence goes on along the minus strand of OY804582.1, from coordinate 19,393,091 downwards.
TGTCCTTTTTCCCTTATCCATTGTGATGTCTCTCCTTCTCTGATTGTCCCTTTTCCCTTATCCAATGTGATGTCTCTCCTTCTCTGATTGTCCTTTTTCCCTTATCCATTGTGATGTCTCTCCTTCTCTGATTGTCCCTTTTCCCTTATCCATTGTGATCTCTCTCCATCTCTGATTGTCCTTTTTCCCTTATCCATTGTGATGTCTCTCCTTCTCTGATTGTCCCTTTTCCCTTATCCATTGTGATGTCTCTCCATCTCTGATTGTCCCTTTTCCCTTATCCATTGTGATGTCTCTCCTTCTCTGATTGTCCCTTTTCCCTTATCCATTGTGATGTCTCTCCTTCTCTCATCTTCCTTTTTCCCTTATCCATTGTGATGTCTCTCCTTCTCTGATTGTACTTTTTCCACTATCCATTGTGATGTCTCTCCTTCTCTGATTGTCCTTTTCCCCTTATCCATTGTAATGTCTCTCCTTCTCTGATTGTCCCTTTTCCCTTATCCATTGTGATGTCTCTCCTTCTCTGATCTTCCTTTTTCCCTTATCCATTGTGATGTCTTTCCTTCTCTGATTGTCCTTTTTCCCTTATCCATTGTGATGTCTCTCCTTCTCTGATTATCCTTTTCCCTTATCCAATGTGATGTCTCTCCTTCTCTGATTGTCCCTTTTCCCTTATCCATTGTGATGTCTCTCCTTCTCTCATCTTCCTTTTTCCCTTATCCATTGTGATGTCTCTCCTTCTCTGATTGTCCTTTTTCCCTTATCCATTTTGATGTCTCTCCTTCTCTGATTGTCCTTTTTCCCTTATCCATTGTGATGTCTCTCCTTCTCTGATTGTCCTTTTTCCCTTATCCATTTTGATGTCTCTCCTTCTCTGATTGTCCTTTTTCCCTTATCCATTGTGATGTCTCTCCTTCTCTGATTGTCCTTTTTCCCTTATCCATTGTGATGTCTCTCCTTCTCTGATTATCCCTTTTCCCTTATCCAATATGATGTCTCTCCTTCTCTGATTGTCCTTTTTTCTTTATCCATTGTGATGTCTCTCCTTCTCTGATTTTCCTTTTTCCCTTATCCACTGTGATGTCTCTCCTTCTCTGATTTTCCTGTTTCCCTTATCCATTGTGATGTCTCTCCTTCTCTGATTTTACTTTTTCCCTTATCCATTGTGATGTCTCTCTTTTTTCTGATTGTACTTTTTCCCTTATCCATTGTGATGTCTCTCTTTCTCTGATTGTACTTTTTCCCCTATCCATTTTGATGTCTCTCCTTCTCTGATTTTCCTTTTTCCCTTATCCTTTGTGATGTCTCTCCTTCTCTGATTGTCCTTTTTTCCTTATCCATTTTGATGTCTCTCCTTCTCTGATTGTCCTTTTTCCCTTATCCATTGTGATGTCTCTCCATCTATGATTGTCCTTTTTCCCTTATCCATTGTGATGTCTCTCCTTCTCTGATTGTCCCTTTTCCCTTATCCATTGTGATGTCTCTCCTTCTCTGATTGTCCCTTTTCCCTTATCCATTGTGATGTCTCTCCTTCTCTGATTGTCCCTTTTCCCTTATTCATTGTGATGTCTCTCCTTCTCTTATCTTCCTTTTTCCCTTATCCATTGTGATGTCTCTCCTTCTCTGATTGTACTTTTTCCACTATCCATTGTGATGTCTCTCCTTCTCTGATTGTCCTTTTTCCCTTATCCATTGTGATGTCTCTCCTTCTCTGATTGTCCCTTTTCCCTTATCCATTGTGATGTCTCTCCTTCTCTGATCTTCCTTTTTCCCTTATCCATTGTGATGTCTTTCCTTCTCTGATTGTCCTTTTTCCCTTATCCATTGTGATGTCTCTCCTTCTCTGATTATCCCTTTTCCCTTATCCAATGTGATGTCTCTCCTTCTCTGATTGTCCCTTTTCCCTTATCCATTGTGATGTCTCTCCTTCTCTCATCTTCCTTTTTCCCTTATCCATTGTGATGTCTCTCCTTCTCTGATTGTCCTTTTTCCCTTATCCATTTTGATATCTCTCCTTCTCTGATTGTCCTTTTTCCCTTATCCTTTGTGATGTCTCTCCTTCTCTGATTGTCCTTTTTTCCTTATCCATTTTGATGTCTCTCCTTCTCTGATTGTCCTTTTTCCCTTATCCATTGTGATGTCTCTCCATCTATGATTGTCCTTTTTCCCTTATCCATTGTGATGTCTCTCCTTCTCTGATTGTCCCTTTTCCCTTATCCATTGTGATGTCTCTCCTTCTCTGATTGTCCCTTTTCCCTTATCCATTGTGATGTCTCTCCTTCTCTGATTGTCCCTTTTCCCTTATCCATTGTGATGTCTCTCCTTCTCTTATCTTCCTTTTTCCCTTATCCATTGTGATGTCTCTCCTTCTCTGATTGTACTTTTTCCACTATCCATTGTGATGTCTCTCCTTCTCTGATTGTCCTTTTTCCCTTATCCATTGTGATGTCTCTCCTTCTCTGATTGTCCCTTTTCCCTTATCCATTGTGATGTCTCTCCTTCTCTGATCTTCCTTTTTCCCTTATCCATTGTGATGTCTTTCCTTCTCTGATTGTCCTTTTTCCCTTATCCATTGTGATGTCTCTCTTTCTCTGATTATCCTTTTCCCTTATCCAATGTGATGTCTCTCCTTCTCTGATTGTCCCTTTTCCCTTATCCATTGTGATGTCTCTCCTTCTCTCATCTTCCTTTTTCCCTTATCCATTGTGATGTCTCTCCTTCTCTGATTGTCCTTTTTCCCTTATCCATTTTGATATCTCTCCTTCTCTGATTGTCCTTTTTCCCTTATCCATTGTGATGTCTCTCCTTCTCTGATTTTCCTTTTTCCCTTATCCACTGTGATGTCTCTCCTTCTCTGATTTTCCTGTTTCCCTTATCCATTGTGATGTCTCTCCTTCTCTGATTTTACTTTTTCCCTTATCCATTGTGATGTCTCTCTTTTTTCTGATTTTACTTTTTCCCTTATCCATTGTGATGTCTCTCTTTCTCTGATTGTACTTTTTCCCCTATCCATTTTGATGTCTCTCCTCTGATTTTCCTTTTTCCCTTATTCATTGTGATGTCTCTCCTTCTCTGACTGTCCTTTTTCCCTTATCCATTGTGATGTCTCTCCTTCTCTGATTGTCCTTTTTCCCTTATCCATTGTGATCTCTCTCCATCTCTGATTGTCCTTTTTCCCTTATCCATTGTGATGTCTCTCCTTCTCTGATTGTCCCTTTTCCCTTATTCATTGTGATGTCTCTCCATCTCTGATTGTCCCTTTTCCCTTATCCATTGTGATGTCTCTCCTTCTCTGATTGTCCCTTTTCCCTTATCCATTGTGATGTCTCTCCTTCTCTCATCTTCCTTTTTCCCTTATCCATTGTGATGTCTCTCCTTCTCTGATTGTACTTTTTCCACTATCCATTGTGATGTCTCTCCTTCTCTGATTGTCCTTTTTCCCTTATCCATTGTGATGTCTTTCCTTCTCTAATTGTCTTTTTTCCCTTATCCATTGTGATGTCTCTCCTTCTCTGATTATCCCTTTTCCCTTATCCAATGTGATGTCTCTCCTTCTCTGATTGTCCCTTTTCCCTTATCCATTGTGATGTCTCTCCTTCTCTCATCTTCCTTTTTCCCTTATCCATTGTGATGTCTCTCCTTCTCTGATTGTCCTTTTTCCCTTATCCATTTTGATGTCTCTCCTTCTCTGATTGTCCTTTTTCCCTTATCCACTGTGATGTCTCTCCTTCTCTGATTGTCCTTTTTCCCTTATCCATTTTGATGTCTCTCCTTCTCTGATTGTCCTTTTTCCCTTATCCATTGTGATGTCTCTCCTTCTCTGATTGTCCTTTTTCCTTTATCCATTGTGATGTCTCTCCTTCTCTGATTATCCCTTTTCCCTTATCCAATGTGATGTCTCTCCTTCTCTGATTGTCCTTTTTTCTTTATCCATTGTGATGTCTCTCCTTCTCTGATTTTCCTTTTTCCCTTATCCACTGTGATGTCTCTCCTTCTCTGATTTTCCTGTTTCCCTTATCCATTGTGATGTCTCTCCTTCTCTGATTTTACTTTTTCCCTTATCCATTGTGATGTCTCTCTTTTTTCTGATTGTACTTTTTCCCTTATCCATTGTGATGTCTCTCTTTCTCTGATTGTACTTTTTCCCCTATCCATTTTGATGTCTCTCCTCTGATTTTCCTTTTTCCCTTATCCATTGTGATGTCTCTCCTTCTCTGATTGTCCTTTTTCCCTTATCCATTGTGATGTCTCTCCTTCTCTGATTGTCCTTTTTCCTTTATCCATTGTGATGTCTCTCCTTCTCTGATTTTCTTTTCTGATTACCCCTTTGGTATCTTACATTCCACAAGACGGGCAATGTTGTCCCTATTCTGGCAGTTATTGAATAAATATTTCAAAATACCGCTGTTCGATTTATCTTACATACCCCTTTGATATATCTTGATATGCTAATCGATACTTAATGTAAGATAACAGCAACAGCATGATAGAACAAAAACATTACGTAAAAGGTAAAAAGACTGAGCTCTGTCCATACAATAATTGAACTGAACACAAGCCCATTAGCGCTGCTGGAATATTGCTACTAATGAAATAAGGGTAATAACAAAATTACCGAACTCCGAACAATCTAACAAAGGAAAAGTCAAAACTCATAAGTATATAAACAGACAAAATCAGTCAACAACCGGAAAACTGTGAAAACCGTAATGACCCTGACTTGGTATAGGCGTTTCTAAAGAATTGGTGGGTTGAATCAGATTTTAAAGCGCCAAACCTCCCCCTTTCATTACGGCTCAAAGTTTCGGGCTGTCACTATAACAGTATTTACAACAAAGAGAAGTTGCCAATTGAAAAATTGAAATCATCACGCTTGCATTTTGGTTTAGTACAACAGGATGATAAATCTATCTTTAAGCTTTCTTACCCATGATGGTGGTATCGTGGCTCAGACTTTTCTTACACATGATGGTGGTATCGTGGTTCAGACCTTTCTTACCCATGATGGTGGTATCGTGGCTCAGACTTTTCTTACCCATTATGATGGTATCGTGGGTCAGACCTTTCTTACACATGATGGTGGTATCGTGGCTCAGACTTTTCTTACACATGATGGTGGTATCGTGGGTCAGACCTTTCTTACACATGATGGTGGTATCGTGGCTCAGACTTTTCTTACACATGATGGTGGTATCGTGGCTCAGACTTTTCTTACACATGATGATGGTATCGTGGCTGAGACTTTTCTTACACATGATGGTGGTATCGTGGCTCAGACTTTTCTTACACATGATGGTGGTATCGTGGTTCAGACTTTTCTTACACATGATGGTGGTATCGTTGCTCAGATGTTCTTACATATGATGATGGTATTGTGGCTAAGACTTTTCTTACACATCATGGTGATATCGTGGCTCAGACTTTTCTTACACATGATGGTGGTATCGTGGCTGAGATTTTCCTTACACATGATGGTGGTATTGTGGCTCAGAGTTTTCTTACCCATGATGGTGGTATCGTAGGTCAGACTTTTATTACACATTTTGGTGGTATCGTGGGTCAGGTTTTTCTTACACATGATGGTGGTATCGTGGCTGAGAATTCTTACATTTGATAGTGTTATCGTGGCTCAGACTTTTCGTACCAATGATGGTGGTATCGTGGCTCAGACTTTTCTGACCCATAATGGTGGTATCATGGCTGAGACTTTTCTTGCACATGATGGTAGCACCGTTGCTCAGACTTTTCTTACACATGATGGTGGTATCGTGGCTCAGAGTTTTCTTACACATTATGGTTGTGTCGTGGCTCAGATTTTTCTTACCCATGATGGTGGTATCATGGCTCATACTTTTCTTACACATGATGGTGGTATCGTGGCTGACACTTTTCTTACCCATGATGGTGGTATCGTGGCTCAGACCTTTCTTACCCTGATGGTGGCATCATGGCTCACACTTTTCTTACACATGATAATGATATCGTTGCTCAGACCTTTCTTACCCTGATGGTGGTATCATGGCTCACACTTTTCTTATCCATGATGGTGGTATCGTGGCTCAGACTTTATTTACGCATTATGGTTGTGTCGTGGCTCAGATTTGTCTTACCCATGATGGTGGTATCATGGCTCAGAATTTTCTTACACATGATGGTGGTATCGTGGCTGACACTTTTCTTACCCATGATGGTGGTATCGTGGCTCAGACTTTTCTTACCCTGATGGTGGTATCATGGCTCACACTTTTCTTACACATGATAGTGGTATCGTGGCTCACACTTTTCTTACACATGATAGTGGTATCGTGGCTCAGACTTTTCTTACCCTGATGGTGGTATCATGGCTCACACTTTTCTTACACATGGTGGTGATATCGGGGCTCACACTTTTCTTACCCATGATGGTGGTATCGTGGCTCAGACTTTTCTTACACATGATGATGGTATCGTGGCTGAGACTTTTCTTACACATGATGGTGGTATCGTGGCTGAGACTTTTCTTACACATGATGATGGTATCGTGGCTAAGACTTTTCTTACACATCATGGTGGTATCGTGGCTCAGACTTTTCTTACACATGATGGCGGTATCCTGAGTCAGACCTTTCTTACACATCATGGTGGTATCGTTGCTCAGACTTTTCTTACACATGATGATGGTATCGTGGTTCAGACTTTTCTTGCACATGATGGTGGTATCGTTGCTCAGATGTTCTTACATATGATGATAGTATCGTGGCTAAGACTTTTCTTACACATCATGGTGATATCGTGGCTCAGACCTTTCTTACACATGATGGTGGTATCGTGGCTGAGATTTTCCTTACGCATGATGGTGGTATTGTGGCTCAGAGTTTTCTTACCCATGATGGTGGTATCGTAGGTCAGGCTTTTCTTACACATTTTGGTGGTATCGTGGGTCAGGTTTTTCTTACACATGATGGTGGTATCGTGGCTGAGAATTCTTACATTTGATAGTGTTATCGTGGCTCAGACTTTTCGTACCAATGATGGTGGTATCGTGGCTCAGACTTTTCTGACCCATAATGGTGGTATCATGGCTGAGACTTTTCTTGCACATGATGGTAGCATCGTTGCTCAGACTTTTCTTACACATGATGGTGGTATCGTGGCTCAGAGTTTTCTTACACATTATGGTTGTGTCGTGGCTCAGATTTTTCTTACCCATGATGGTGGTATCATGGCTCATACTTTTCTTACACATGATGGTGGTATCGTGGCTGACACTTTTCTTACCCATGATGGTGGTATCGTGGCTCAGACCTTTCTTACCCTGATGGTGGCATCATGGCTCACACTTTTCTTACACATGATAATGATATCGTTGCTCAGACCTTTCTTACCCTGATGGTGGTATCATGGCTCACACTTTTCTTATCCATGATGGTGGTATCGTGGCTCAGACTTTATTTAGGCATTATGGTTGTGTCGTGGCTCAGATTTGTCTTACCCATGATGGTGGTATCGTGGCTCAGACCTTTCTTACCCTGATGGTGGTATCATGGCTCACACTTTTCTTACACATGGTGGTGATATCGGGGCTCACACTTTTCTTACCCATGATGGTGGTATCGTGGCTCAGACTTTTCTTACACATGATGATGGTATCGTGGCTGAGACTTTTCTTACACATGATGGTGGTATCGTGGCTGAGACTTTTCTTACACATGATGATGGTATCGTGGCTAAGACTTTTCTTACACATCATGGTGGTATCGTGGCTCAGACTTTTCTTACACATGATGGCGGTATCCTGAGTCAGACCTTTCTTACACATCATGGTGGTATCGTTGCTCAGACTTTTCTTACACATGATGATGGTATCGTGGTTCAGACTTTTCTTGCACATGATGGTGGTATCGTTGCTCAGATGTTCTTACATATGATGATGGTATCGTGGCTAAGACTTTTCTTACACATCATGGTGATATCGTGGCTCAGACCTTTCTTACACATGATGGTGGTATCGTGGCTGAGATTTTCCTTACGCATGATGGTGGTATTGTGGCTCAGAGTTTTCTTACCCATGATGGTGGTATCGTAGGTCAGGCTTTTCTTACACATTTTGGTGGTATCGTGGGTCAGGTTTTTCTTACACATGATGGTGGTATCGTGGCTGAGAATTCTTACATTTGATAGTGTTATCGTGGCTCAGACTTTTCGTACCAATGATGGTGGTATCGTGGCTCAGACTTTTCTGACCCATAATGGTGGTATCATGGCTGAGACTTTTCTTGCACATGATGGTAGCATCGTTGCTCAGACTTTTCTTACACATGATGGTGGTATCGTGGCTCAGAGTTTTCTTACACATTATGGTTGTGTCGTGGCTCAGATTTTTCTTACCCATGATGGTGGTATCATGGCTCATACTTTTCTTACACATGATGGTGGTATCGTGGCTGACACTTTTCTTACCCATGATGGTGGTATCGTGGCTCAGACCTTTCTTACCCTGATGGTGGCATCATGGCTCACACTTTTCTTACACATGATAATGATATCGTTGCTCAGACCTTTCTTACCCTGATGGTGGTATCATGGCTCACACTTTTCTTATCCATGATGGTGGTATCGTGGCTCAGACTTTATTTACGCATTATGGTTGTGTCGTGGCTCAGATTTGTCTTACCCATGATGGTGGTATCGTGGCTCAGACTTTTCTTAGCCTGATGGTGGTATCATGGCTCACACTTTTCTTACACATGATAGTGGTATCGTGGCTCAGACTTTTCTTACACATGATAGTGGTATCGTGGCTCAGACTTTTCATACCCTGATGGTGGTATCATGGCTCACACTTTTCTTACACATGGTGGTGATATCGGGGCTCACACTTTTCTTACCCATGATGGTGGTATCGTGGCTGAGACTTTTCTTACACATGATGATGGTATCGTGGCTGAGACTTTTCTTACACATGATGGTGGTATCGTGGCTGAGACTTTTCTTACACATGATGATGGTATCGTGGCTAAGACTTTTCTTACACATCATGGTGGTATCGTGGCTCAGACTTTTCTTACACATGATGGTGGTATCCTGAGTCAGACCTTTCTTACACATCATGGTGGTATCGTGGCTCAGACTTTTCTTACACATGATGGTGGTATCGTGGTTCAGACTTTTCTTGCACATGATGGTGGTATCGTTGCTCAGATGTTCTTACATATGATGATGGTATCGTGGCTAAGACTTTTCTTACACATCATGGTGATATCGTGGCTCAGACCTTTCTTACACATGATGGTGGTATCGTGGCTGAGATTTTCCTTACGCATGATGGTGGTATTGTGGCTCAGAGTTTTCTTACCCATGATGGTGGTATCGTAGGTCAGGCTTTTCTTACACATTTTGGTGGTATCGTGGGTCAGGTTTTTCTTACACATGATGGTGGTATCGTGGCTGAGAATTCTTACATTTGATAGTGTTATCGTGGCTCAGACTTTTCGTACCAATGATGGTGGTATCGTGGCTCAGACTTTTCTGACCCATAATGGTGGTATCATGGCTGAGACTTTTCTTGCACATGATGGTAGCATCGTTGCTCAGACTTTTCTTACACATGATGGTGGTATCGTGGCTCAGAGTTTTCTTACACATTATGGTTGTGTCGTGGCTCAGATTTTTCTTACCCATGATGGTGGTATCATGGCTCATACTTTTCTTACACATGATGGTGGTATCGTGGCTGACACTTTTCTTACCCATGATGGTGGTATCGTGGCTCAGACCTTTCTTACCCTGATGGTGGCATCATGGCTCACACTTTTCTTACACATGATAATGGTATCGTTGCTCAGACCTTTCTTACCCTGATGGTGGTATCATGGCTCACACTTTTCTTATCCATGATGGTGGTATCGTGGCTCAGACTTTATTTACGCATTATGGTTGTGTCGTGGCTCAGATTTGTCTTACCCATGATGGTGGTATCATGGCTCAGAATTTTCTTACACATGATGGTGGTATCGTGGCTGACACTTTTCTTACCCATGATGGTGGTATCGTGGCTCAGACTTTTCTTACCCTGATGGTGGTATCATGGCTCACACTTTTCTTACACATGATAGTGGTATCGTGGCTCACACTTTTCTTACACATGATAGTGGTATCGTGGCTCAGACTTTTCTTACCCTGATGGTGGTATCATGGCTCACACTTTTCTTACACATGATGGTGATATCGGGGCTCACACTTTTCTTACCCATGATGGTGGTATCGTGGCTGGGACTTTCTTACACATGATGATGGTATCGTGGCTGAGACATTTCTTACACATGATGGTGGTATCGTGGCTCAGACTTTTCTTACACATGATGATGGTATTGTGGCTCAGACATTTCTTACACATGATGGTGGTATCGTAGCGATGACTTTTCTTACAGATGATGGTGATATCGTGGCTGAGACTTTTCTTACACATGATGGTGGTATCGAAGTTCAGACTTTTATTACACATGATAGTGTTATCGTAGCTCAGAATTTTCTTACCCATGATGGTGGTATCGTGGCTGAGACTTTTCTTACCCATGATGGTGGTATCGTAGCTCAGACTTTTCTTACACATGATGGTGGTATGGTGGCTGAGACTTTTCTTACACTTGATGGTGGTATCGTGGCTCAGAATTTTCTTACCCCTGATGGTGGGATCGTGACTCAGATTTCTCTTGCAGAAAATGGTGGTATCGTAGTTCAGACCTTTCTTACACATGATGGTGGTATCGTGGATCAGACTTTTCTTACACATGATGGTGGTATCGTGGCTCAGACTTCTCTTGAAGATGGTGGTGGTATCGTGGCTGAACATTTTCTTACACATGATGGTGGTATCGTGGCTCAGACTTTTCTTACACATGACGGTGGTATCATGGCTGAGACTTTTTTTACACATGATAGTGGTATCGTGACTCAGACTTCTCTTGCAGATGATGGTGGTATCGTGGCTCAGACTTTTCTTACACATGATAGTGGTATCGTGTTTCAGACTTCTCTTGCAGATGATGGTGGTATCGTGGATTATACTTTTCTTACATATGATAGTGATATCCTGGCTCAGACTTTTCTGACAGTTGATTTGTTGTTTGTCAGAATTCAATCTTAAACACTCATGCTATGTCAAGATTAGCGTATCAACAAAGCATTTTCGGAGCGTAATGCCTTTCAAAACAATTTGAGCTATAGATAATAGGCTTTAACGGCCCTTTCAACAATATTTGAGCTATATCGAGGCGGTCAGTTTTATTGGTGGAGGAAACCGGAGTACCAGGAGAAAACCACCGACCTGTTGCAAGTCACTGACAAACTTTATGACGTAATGTTGTATCGAGTACACCTCACCATGTGTGGAATTCGAACGCACAACTTTAGAGATGAAAGACTGATTGCACAGGTATTTGTAAATCTAACTACCATACGATCACGACCACGACAGTCCCTTTCCAGAAATGAACATAGGGTACATATTGTAATACGTTTTTGGTTTCGACGTTTGAATAAAATGTATATTAATACTATTACGACATTGTTATTATTAACTTTCTTTTTTTTTCAGGTGGAAGGCCAAAGAAAGAAAATTCTCTGAAAATAAATATATGTTTTTCGTCATTTATATATTCTGATTATAACCGCCAACGCTCGCCATTTATTACCCCGAAGGTCAATGAAGGAATAGTATAATCGTAGATATAATTGAAAATCTCGTGTCTTTTTCTTGTGACATTTGTTTTCAAGTTAATCCGATTCTATATCATAATATCTAAAAGTTGTGATTTGTAAATTCATTTCACTCGACTTTATTGTAAAACACATTTAAACCTGGAAGTACTAAAATAGATATTGATAAACTTTAGATTAATAACAATAGATAATAAATGTCAATCATACAATAGCTTGTTTTTTATTGGATTCTTGTTTGGAAATTCAAGCAATCAAAATCGACCTTACATTCGCACTTCGGTTAACTGCATTGTTGACATAAACAAAAAGGGACAGATGAAATTGAAGGCGGCTGATTGGTCACTTTAAATTAAAAGTCAAAGAACTTATGGAGAATGTTGAATGTGACAATACTGCAAAAATACTGCTCCTTAATAAATATAAAAATTTAATGACATAACAATTTTTGTTCTCAATATATCAATGGTGTCAAGTCTGTACAAATCACAACTTTTAAATAATATGATATTATAATAAAACAAATATGACATATATCGGTCAATACATGTTTTTATCGCCCGATGAAAGAATATCGACCTCGGACGTCGTTCTCTATCGATATAGCTTTCATCGAGTTGATACAAATATGTGTTGTCCTCATCAAAAGGCAATAATTGTACAGTATTTTGTTTTTGTAGTTTTGTCGCCTTGTAAACCATTGACCGGAGTACATTTTGTTTGAGGTGAATTAGCACTTTATATAAAAGTGTATTTTTCATTTTTCTAAATTTTGGATTTATGAATATTAAAATAAAAAAAAAATACCATACTATTAAAAATCAAATATCAAAATCGCAGAAAAGGGCAAAATCGATACCCAAACACAAATAACATGGTCGCGGGATTAAACTAGGTTTAATGAAAAGATGCTTTCTACATGTGTGTAAAAACCAATGATACTAGAAGCTTTGCATGCAGATACAACAACATATTTGTCATGAATAGTATGACTTAACCCTGTCTGGCATTGTGCCTAGTTCGACCTCTTCTCTCATTACCCATTTTCTGGCTATTATTCAACATAGTTCATTGTTATTTTAAGATTGTGGTTCCAGTTGAGATGTTGTGGTTCCCTGAATTTAGGTTTATAGGAGACGACGGGTTCCACTAGTGGAGCAGGAATTGCTTAACCTACCTGGGGCACCTGAGCTACTTCCAAATGATTGTGGTGTTCGTAATGATAAATCTTTAGTTCTACATGTAGGGTTTTGTTCATCCTTTTCTCTTTTATCTTTTGACTATTGTATTATCTGTCCTCTTCTTCTGTATAACGGTTTCTGACTCCCAATGTGGTGCTTTTTTTTCTTTTTTTTTTTGGTACAAAATACAAATATATACAACATAATTTCATATAATTAACTACATTAACCAACTGTATTTTCCTGTTTATGCTTTATCTTACGCCTAGTTTTGACTCATTTTTTCATATTTTCTAAAAACAATTTTATAAAATATGAGGAAACTAAGTTTGTCACTTAGTTCCATCTTTTTAGATTTTATATCTTTAAACAAATATCATATATATATTTTTTTTAAACTTTATTTTTTATAACAATTTGGTGTCTTCACACTTTCTTTTTTATAGTCACCCCATTTATTTCAACAGACGAAACGAACTATATAAGTATAATATGAGAAGGCTCGGCTTACAATGTATAAAGCGGACAAAGGGACATTAATTTATCTATTCCAAGTTTCCCCAATACTTAATTTGCATTTTATTTACTGATTCATCATTAAATATTGGACCGAAAAACTTTTTCTAGTCACACACTTGAGGCAAATGGGAAATAAATTACTCATAGCGTCACGTTTTACGAAAATGATCTCATTGTCCCAGAAATACTTGTGGCTTTAAAATGCCGTGTTACAAAATAATTATAGCATATTTTTTAGCAAACAAACAAAAAGTTGCTACACTATTTAAATCTTTGCATAAAAATATTTTCTTTCGCCTATCTTGGTTTTCTTTTGATGGCCGTGACCACAACTAATCTCGTTTTCTTCGTGATGTACACGAGATTTGATCGACAAGTAGCTGTCGCTTATGGCAATGAGGGCAGAACGTCCTCTATAATAACATAATTAATTATATGTTCTTTGGTGGTGTTATGTACTCTTGCAAAAATCATGTTATGTCGTTCATCTCTCATAAATGTGCGCCAACTCATACGTTAAAATGTAATATGATAGGTAATCAATCACTTAACTCGGATGTATAAAGAATAGTGAAATACCTACAATAATCGTCTATCAAAACCTTTGTTGCATTTTATGCATAACGAATGCCATAGTTTGAAATGTTATTTGTTCTTCTACCAGTGCAAGAAACCTCATGTTCCATCATATGCATGAGGATTTTAGTGGGTTCGTGTTGCTCAGTGTTTAGTTTTCTGTGTAGGATTTTGTAGGCCATTGTTTGTCCTTTTGCCCTTTTTATTTTGGCCATTGTACTGTCTGTCATTCTTCGATTTACTGTTTCTGACTACCCCTTTGGTATCTTTAAATTTGTCTTACAATGTAGAGTTTGATATCTTTAGGATTTTTACGCGTATTAAAGCATAGCATCACTGAAGCAAAAAGAATATATCAACGTATTTTTAGTTAATGTTACGGAGATCTGCTAGATCCATATCACAGTATCCATTTATTTAATTTCCTCCCATAACATAAATAGTACCCCCTTTTCTAAATATAGTGTTACATTTGCATATGATTAAATAGAAAAGCCCAACATTTTCAGGTCTCTCTCTAGAATAATATACCTGTTTATTTTTCAAATAATGATGCATTCTATCCTCAAATGTTCAATAACCAGTGCCGGATTTACCATTGTGCTTAGGTGGATATTTGCTTATGGGGTGTTATTTTAAATTTGAAGGCGTTCTGTTTCGGAGCGATTCCAGACATAATGAGTTGATAGTATATGGCAGTGTGCCTCCTTCAGGGCCCAAGTAAGAGGCCTCATAACTTAACTAGCACAGGGCATCATTTGTCCTAAATCCGGCACAGTCAATACCATATGTCATTAAGTGTCTTAAGGTCATTCTGATTCACTATGTTAACAACTTGATCTCATATCTTAGAATGTTGCGGAAGATGTGGTCTTGTATTCAACTGAGTTGAGGTGAGAGGTGATTGTATGATTTATTGATATTGATGAAGTTGTTGATCATCACTATTTTTTTTTCAGAATTCAATTTTTCGTTTGTTTTTATTATTGTGGTTAAATATACAACAACTTCAGCTGTAAATAAGTAAATTAGAGAAATAAATTTGACTGATGAAAGGCTATAGAGGAGTGATGTTAGATAAGAGGGAGTTTATATTGTTATCATCGCTTCATATCTGTTTTGTCTAATATTATGCCGTAATAATTATGTAATAACTATGTTTATTTTCATTTTGCTAGCCAGCAAAATTAACTAATCTTAAACCTTAAAACTATGGATGATTAGACAAGTGGTCCATACATTATTTAATTATTGTTTCAACAGAGTTTAGCTTGTGAATAGTCTAACGTATTGTTGGACTGAGAACGCTAGTTTAGCTCCGCCATTGTTTTTCTGAAGTGCTTGTACCAAAGCCAGGGAAGTACGCGGCCATGCATGTATGTAAGTGGTATCGATTTTGCTTCTTTCTACGATTTTGTGATTGGAATTTCGAATTTTTACCGACAGTGGTATTTTTTGTTATTCATTTCATTGTATACGAATAACGTTCACACATCTACACAGACATTAGCTATAGGGTTATGTCAACATGTTCATCAAGGTAGGTAATCATGGTTTGAACAGCTTCACTGAATAAGGAAACAGTATATGTGACAGGTCACCAAAAAAAAAAAACAAAAAAAAAAACGACTGACTAGTTTAAAATAGTTCAAACTACACAGAAAAAAAAGAAATAAAAGCAATCATCACGGTGACCTAATCATATCTCTAATAGAACTATGTTTAAGCCAGTCCAGTACAAGTATAGTCAATATAACTTTACAAAGTACATGTGAACCTGACAATCATTACACCTTCCTTCCGCTATATTTAACAACTTTCTACTTTAAGATAAATCGAACATCGGTATTTGGAAATATTTAATCAATAACTGTCAGAACAGGGACTACATGTTCTGTCTTGTGCAATATAAGAAGCCAAAGGGGTAATCAGAAAGGAAAATCAGAGAAGGATAGACGATACAATGACCAATAGAAAAAAAGATCAAAGGTCAAACAATAACCTACAAAACACTACACAGAAATCTAATGATCGAGACACACGAACCCCACTAAACCAGGGGTGAACTCAGATGATCTGGAAACATTGAAGGTGTTTGTAAGAAAATGAAGACAAAAAATACCACACTGTCGAAACAGTCCCAAAATCTAATAAAAACAATCGTATAAAGGAAAAAGCGATGCCCTTTAACACATGTGATTCGCGTCTGAAATTAGCATAGATTGATTCTTGCTTCATGTCAAATGAAGAGTAGTGCAAGATGTTAGAATAATTCATCGCATTTCAGTCCATAAACATTGTACTGGTGGCATTTCTCAGGGCTCACAGCTATTCAGTTTATCCCAAATAGCGGCTATAGAATGTCCACTCGATGTGTGTTGTCAACATATAATAACACGTGACCGTGGGCCATAGTGAATGTCCTGTTCCGATCGCGAGTGCGTCATGCTTCTTGCACCTCAAATACCCATTTGGTAGATTTCTATAGACTAACATATTTTTATTGTTTTTCTTGCCATGGAAGTAGTAACTAATTTTTAATGCATTTTGGTTTTTGAAAGATTCAATTCGTAATGGGGAAATTATGTCAAAAATAAGTTATTTCTAATGTAGCACTTTACAACAAAGTTTGCATGTACATTACGGGTACTTTTAGAATGCTAGAAGGGCGAAGTACTATTTGAATATACATTAGTTAAATCACGCATGCTTCAGTTTGCGCTGATGACAAACTGGTAAGACTGTATCATATTTTATTAATTAATTTTATTTTATTAATTAATTTTATTTTATTTTTTTTAACTTTATTATTGGTCTTATCTTATATGAATTTATGAAGAAGAAATGTTTGTGTCATTTACACGTTTAAATTCGATTTGGGTACAATGTTTTGTTTTCTATATAGACAGTGTGCAAACAGGTGGGTGTCAGTTTATCATATTATCAATCGAGGATATGGTAAGCCCGTTAACTGGTGCTACTCCGTCACATTGTTGTGTCTGACCAATCACAAGACCTGGATTTTGATTTGCATATGCCGTGACATTTTTCAGTGATCTATGATTTGAGTTGAGGTCTTAGCTGTTCGTTTAGCTGATGCTGGTTGATTTATTAACCATCACTGTTTAAATATTTCTAACGTATGATTACTGATTGGATTAGTGATGCGTATTTCAAATATTGGTTCCATTAACCGAGTCATTTGTAGTTGTTCAGCGTCCAGCGGCAACTTTTCTTGCATGTTCTGGACGAGAACAAGTTAAAAGAATATCTAAACATACAGAAATGAACAAACAGAACAATGGTTTTTTACTGCCATGGGAAAAGTATGAATATTTGGGTAGGGATGAAAAAATATTCAGCCCTCTATATGTTGTATTCGAAATCTCTAAATGAGGTCTTTAACATGGAGGGAGCATGATACGTTGCTCACTATGTGTCGTATTATTACCTGACACCCCCTCCCCCCTCCGTTGAACGTTTACTACACTTTCCGCCACCCGAGCACGCACTGGGCAGCTATATGACGTAAACCCCGGGAACCGTTATCAGTACACCGACCGTATTAGTCACTGAAATACACACGTATGTTCAAATTACGTTGACCATTGTATGAAATACGTGTGATTGCGTAATTTCTTACATTGAGAAAATTATTGCGAATAATACTTTTGAACATTAGATTGGAAAACAATATTTAGTTAAATCGTCCTGTTCAACGAAGAGACAAATGATGCTCGGGATGGTATGCCTAAATTTGTGACGCCCTTGCTTTAACTGTCAGATGGCGGAGTGGCGTAAGCAAGCTATATGTGTTTACTAAACGCTAAAGAATACAGAAGGGGCAATCAGAAAAGATCAATCCAGAGAAACTGGCATCATAGGGTACACAAGACACAAGACGGAGGCAAACAAAACAAAAGCATAACATAATATTAGATAAATGGACTTCAATAATGCTCTTTCCTCATTTATGACTCATCACCGGGCTTGTAACTAGATTAACACGACGGGTGTCACTAGTGGAACAGGAACTTCCTACCCTTCCGGAGCACCTGCTTTCAATCTCGGTTTTTGGTGGGGTTCGTGTTACGCGATCTTTAGTTTTATATGTATGTTTTGTAGATCGTTGTTTGTCCTTTTGTACTTTTTCTTTTGGTCATTATGTTGTCTGTTCTTCTTCGATGTACGGATTCTGATTACCCCTTTGGTATCTTTTAACTCTTCTTCTTGGTGGCCAATCAAGATGGACACCATGTCATGACATATGCTATATTTTTATTACAATGTAAAATAGGAATGTTACCCCAGGTCACTGACTTGTGCTTATGCCGTCATTCAACTTTCTCCATAATCCATGTTGACTAAATTAATGTTATAATCGCTGGAAATGGGTTTTCAAAATGATGTGTATATATTTATTAGCTTTCAAATTAATATTTGTGTTTGCTGTTTACCAATAAAAGTAAGAGAAAACCGAAAGGGCAACCACAAATGGACAATCCAGAGACACGAACAACTTTGGGTTCATGACACAAGACGGAGACAAACAAAGCAAAAAACACAACACCAAAAAAACCGGGTGTGAACCCATGTGTTCGGGAAGGGTAATCGGTTCTTGCTTCATAAAAGACACCCACCAACATTTATGTTTCATATGTAGGTAAGTAGGATGGAATTTTGTTGGTTTTTCAGCATTCACAACAAAATAGGTTGTATTTGAAAAACAACCAGGATAAAATTAACAATTACATTTTTGGGTGTGGAGTTTTTGGGCGTATGCACATAAATAATTGATGAATAAATGATATTCTGCAATACCATGAAAAAAACAAAAAACAACATACTGTCGAAACCGTTCCAAAATCAAATATCAAAATGGTAAAAAGAGACAGAACCGATACACCCAACACACAAATACAGGACCGGTCATTTTCCTGGCTTGGTACAGGCATAGAGTGCCACATTAAGCAGGGAAACTACATTGTACTTGACATGTCCAAGCATAATACTATGCTATTTTTCTACATTTTTTTTAGGGGGGTCTCCCTTTTTATATGAGCGTGCGACCTAATTTCACCACCGTGTACCTGATATCGTTCTCGTATGCTAAATTTTCACATTCTGCAGATGCGGAGGAAATTCTTCTTCTTCTTCCAATACAGTGCAGTCCTCTAATTGAGTATTTTCGCACTATTGTCCATAATGGGTGTGACAACAAAGGTGCACAAATATATTTACAGGTGCAAGTTAAAAACAGTCTGATGATGCGATTAAGGGATGCTGCAGCTCAGTACCCCCTGCTTGAAAGCATCTAGGGAGGTACTTTGCACTAATGGTTGTGGAAGGCTGTTCCATATCCTTGTGCTGTCTGGAAAGAAGGAGTGCCTGTATGTTGAAGGTCTGGTGTATGGGACAAGAAATCGGGTTATGTGACCTCTAGCTACAGATGATGTTGTATGCAGCTCAAGCGGTGGTATTGCTACGAGGCCATTTACAATTCTGTACATCATAACAGCTTTACATCATGTCCTTCTCTCGGCTAATGGCTGCCACTGTTATGCAATTAGCATTGTTGTTACGCTACTTGTTTGTCGATATATTGAATGAATATAAAAACTAATTCACCAATCAGACCCTAGAATATCTACAACAGTAGTACTTTTTAAAGAAATAAAAGCTCCTTTCGCTTTGTTGTATTTGAAAAATATCAAATGTAATGACATAAATAAGATTGTTAATTGAAGGTCTATATATAAGGAATATCTTGATCCCTAATTTGGTTGCATTTAATTGGATTTTAATCCTTTATGGCGGTATTGATGCATGGGCTATAAATACTGAATTACTGGGAATGACGTTGCTATTTTTGGAGTAGGGGATGTCCCAAAGCATGGTATTTCACTGTAACATTTTATTCATCTCACGATATTCTGACAGAATATACAGGAACCATGTACGTTTAAAAAATATATTGTGTTGAACAAGTTAAGCTTCAGACAAAATGGTCAGATCGACTCGAGAAAAAACCTACAAATTTAGCAGAAAATCTTAAAGAAATTAGTTAATGGTAATACTCCTGAAGCCAAACCTACTATGAATGGTCCTTTGATGTGCCTTCACAAATGATATGTCTGTTACACTGATCTTCAAAGATGTCCACACTAGTAGGGTATAGTTTAACATAGAAGCACATTCTTATGGGAAAATACAAAAACAAATAATAGACACAATTACATATGAATGAACATCTGGTTGTCATATTCATATTATTTACATTGGTGGAGATAAAAAATCTAAGATGGCTGCCACTAAGAATAAAGTTTGTCAGTCATGTTTCCATCCCATTGGACATGTTGTTTCCTTAGTAACTACTAACCTGATTAATAGTAAACTACATACACGTGATCATTGGATAATAATGTCATACATTTTATATTTTGATTATTTTGAAACCACTGAAGCAAACACATTTAGACTTCCTTTTCATAAACACTAAATGCATTTTCCTTAGAATGGAGCTCCAGATTTTTAATATTCTGTGACGATCATAATTCCTAGGTGGACGACATTGCCGGTTGTGGTTTACCATGACATCAAAATGTAGAATATGTATTTTTTGAGAAACTGCCATGTGGAATTACCGCTAAACATAAACTGTACATGTATGATCATTGGAGAGTCGCTTACACAAATGTTTCCTCTAATATTACTTAAACTACATTCTCTGAAACTACTGAAAGATTTTGAAAAGGGAAAAAATGTTTTAATTTATTTTCAACCTGAAGCGATTGGAACAATTAAAGCCAATTAACAGTAAAATAAAGTGTACCTCTATCTCCCCATTATATGTGTGTTTTAATACTGATTAACAATGGCTGAATATGACTCTATGGGAAAAGGTGAAAATATATTTAAAATTACAAATCAATTTAGTATGAAGTGATCATGAACAACGACAGGAGGATGTCATCGTGATTGTGTCAAATGGAACATATCCATGGTCATCTGTGACTTATAGCCATAACAGAACAAAAATATTATATGAATTTAAAATATTATTTTCTGAAACCACTAAAATAATTAACGCCAAAAAATAACATGATTTTTTCTTTGATAGGCCTCTTCTTTTATCATTAAATAACCTCCAACATCTAACATGGAATAACTCTTCGGGAGCACCTCGGGGCAATCTTGAATTTTTCGGTAATGTCGGTGTTGCTAATCTTTTTAGTTTCCAACAAGCATACTGAAAAAACATAAAAAGGAACCACCCGTGACATACAGCCTACTATTTGTATATACACATATTTTTTAATGTCGCTAAATTCCTGTCAATGTTTTATTCCCTTGGCTATATGTTCCATCTTAATAAGAAAAGGTCACCTTCCCTGTGAAAGGTTGGGTAATTCGTATAGACTGAATCTTCATTCGTATACACCTTAGGTGAAAAATTAAGAATTCGATATGAAACCTTCTAAAATGGCTATAAATATCGCATCTGTAGACAATATCCTTTGTTCTTCAAATTTTACATCAATATGGAACAGAACATTGAATTTCAATGGATACTTTCAAGGACACAATTTATTTAGAATTTAATATCCCCCGCATTGGTGCCTCTTCTATCATAACGAATATGCCTGTATATCAATCAATGCATAATTATATGCATCGTGTTGGCTGTATATATTGAGGTGAGAGTATGCACAAATAAAAACATTTTTGAAACTAAGAAAGGATCACCAATTGCGATTCTGTAAGTAGGGATTTTTTTGTAAATTCAAGTATAATTTATATCATGTAAAGAAAACTTTAAGTCGCACAAAATGATTGCACAATGTTTACTGTTGTGTCGTAAATTTTCTATCAATGTTCTTATCAATTATGTTTTGAAAGATGAAAAATCGAAATACTCAAATTGATAGCTTAGTGAGTTATTAAGTATGGCTCCACGATCGTGAAAAAAAAGGGGAAAACGTGATTTACCTTTTGTCCACAATTCTCTCAATATTTTGTTATATGACGTGTTTTGAGTAAAAATAAATGTATGTTCAAAGACAAGTGTTTATTTATGGACTGCTGTACTTTAAAATGATTGAGAAATTTTGTTGTTGCATATGCAAAATATAATATTTCACTTAGAAATTATCCTGGAGGTATAGAGCAGAAACTTTCTTTGGTAGTCTAATCTCAACGAGATTAGTTGTGTTGTGTCATTTGAGGACAGACTCCGTACTTTACTTTGGAATATCGTCGTGATAGGAATGATATGATCCAAGTATACAGGGCCCTACATGGTGTTGACGGCATCGATTGGATGAAGCTTTTCACATTGGAACCCTCAAATAGAACAAGAAGTCACTCATTGAAACTTTTCAGGAAACAGTGCAGGACATCACAAAGATTACATTCATTTTCTATAAGAGTGATAGATCAGTGGAATAACCTGTCACTCAACAGTTACCTCAACAACTTTGAACGCTTTTAAGTCGGTTCTAAATGAAGAGGACTGGAACCATTTCAAGTTCATAAATTCATGTTAATTTGCACACGTACATGTATAAAGTTGCTGTGATATATTTATTACACGACGAGAATCTAAATATGTACATTTGTAAGAATATGAAGAGGGCTTATTGTTCTACCCAAAGACAAAGGTAAAGTAGGACTTTTTACAACGAATCTGTCTCTTACTGTAACAGTATGCATATTACATCGTTACAAACTCGTGGTAGACTTTCGGCAGAGTAAAAATGGCACTCATCATCAATATACAGGAAATTAAAGACATTTAGAGGACTATCTCCGTTCCATAGACAGATAATCTTGGAGGACTATGGTGTTTTACTACCTGTTGAAATGGTATGTTTATAATCTTTTTATTTTTATATCGCAAGATAAAGTTTTTTTAAAGTAAAATTTAGTTAAATTTACATAATAAAAATAATTTTTGAAAAATATACCAAATTTACAGGATTGGGTTGACTACTGTATTTATGTTTTGTAAACAAAATATAATTTTGGTGTTTAGCGCCACTTTCAGCAATATTTTAGCTATATCAGAATATTTGGATGTTACCGAAAAGAAAATAAGGACATGTCAACAGTTACATTAACAGCTACATTTGTAGATATCCATTCTTCATGAGTCTGTACAAAACTTTACATAGAAAAAGGATGGATGCCCAGCATTGTGGTGCACTTGTAAAAACCTATAACATTTTTAAAATGCAAAAGTTAATGTTTATCAAAACTCAAAACATCTTTTAATGTCTTATAGGGATAAACACGTCATTGCTTGGAAATCTTTTGAAATTGGAGATGATATTTTATACACAAAAGATGATGTCAAGAAAATATGTCCAACTCCATCATCACTAGGACTCGTCATTCATAAATCACTCATTTTGCCATCAAAAGAAGAAGGGATACTGTCAAGAAAAAAACAGAAAATGTTAATGAGGATCCCATAGGAAATGAAATTGTGACATCTGACCAACTAGTTAATGCAATGCCAGGCACATTTTCCTACGCTCAACTCAGATGTACATTGTACTACAAATTTTATTTATTTTGTAAACAGAACAAGTGTGGACACAGAAATGTGCTGTCCTAAAGGCAAGTGTGGATGTCAATATTTCATATTATTAACTTTAAAAAAAAAAAATCCTGGACACAGGGTCCTGGATTTTTTTTAACAAAAAACTAATCCTGGATTATTATTTTTGCTTAAAATCCGGTCCTGTGTTTTTATTTCAAATTTTCATCATAGCCCCCCTCCCCCTCCCAATGGATATGAAAGTGTATCATTAATAATAAATTAATAAATAATAAATTCAGATTTTCTATTTAAAATAAATCTCATTTACAAAACCACTGATATTTGTTCAATTTTTAAAGCTGATTTAAGCTTTAGTCGCAACCAATTTTTATTTTTCTCTTTAAACTGTCGAAACATAACATTTATTTAACTGTAAAATTCACAAATAAAATTCCCCCCCCCTTTTTTCCCTTTTTTCTTGTTTAAATCAATGATCAACAATATTCCAGAATCAAACAAATGAATAAATATAACATAGATTTCTTTTACATGCATCTTTTTACCATGCGGAGTCAGTGTGTTCTAAATCGGTCATCCAATCAGGACGCTCATTATTCTTGTCAAAGATAAAAATACATCGCTAAAATTACCTGTGGGTGTTTCCCCACTTCAACTCGTAAATTTACATAGAAATCGGAGATATTTCGTCATAAAATTTCACACATGGTTTGGTCTATCATATTTCTTGAAGACAAACATGAAATTGTATTGTATTTATCAATATGTTATGAGTATGACCAGTTTTTACAACACCGTATCTGTTTCTCGATACAGCCGCAACTTCAACTCGTAAATTTACATAGAAATCGGAGATATTTCGTCATAAAACTTCACACATGGTTTTGTCTATCATATTTCTTGAAGACAAACATAACATTTTATTGCATTTATCAATATTTTATGAGTATCAACAGTTTTTTAAACACCGTATCTGTTTCTCGATACAGCCGCCCGATTACAGTGACCCGTGACCCACTTTAGCACGTTGGACCAGTTTTTTCTTAATAGTGTTGTTTAATAATCAGGATAAGGACCCCATATTTGTATTAGAAGTTTATAGTAAAATGTTACTACAACAAATCTTTAGTATCTAAAAAGTGACTTAAAATAATAGTCCTAGAATTATACAATAAATGTATAGTACTAGAATTGTACAATAAATGTATAGTACTAGAATTGTACATTAAATGTCTAGTACTAGAATTGTACAATAAATGTATTGTACTAGAATTGTACAATAAATGTATAGTACTAGAATTGTACAATACATGTAAAGTACTAGAATTGTACAATAAATGTATAGTACTAGAATTGTACAATAAATGTATAGTATAGTCTGTTTGGTGACTCTGAAAATAGGGAAAACAATTCCTAAAAAATCAACGGGTTATCAGATTTATTTTTTAATTATATTTATAATAAGGACTGATTAATACATATTATAGGTGAATTTTTCAAAAAAAATCATTAAAGAATAAAAAAGTTTGCCATAGGACTTAATTGTAAAATTCTGTCATTTTGTCATGTAACAAACATGGGAGTAAGTACTACTGAAATGAACAGCAACATGTGGTCAGTATTGACAAACAGCAAGTCAGCTGATTTCATCATTAGCATGTTATATCAGATGTTGACATACTGACCATACCAAATATGGACAATATTCAAATTAGATTCACACCTGTTCAGGTAAAAATCAATAATGATGATACATTATTACATAACTGATTGTGGAGCATTTAAAATACATTCAAACTACCCATCCCTTTATGTGTATAGAGGTTAATAAAAGATAACAAAATTACCTGAAAATGTTGTATATTCTGACCAGTACATATCAGTAGTTTCAACCCACACTGTCATGATTTGATTTTGATATTTGATTTTTGGTGTTTTAACGCCACTTTCAACAATATTTCAGCTATATCATGGCGACCAGTTTTAGTGGTGGAGGAAGCCGGAGTACCCGGAGAGAACCACCGACCATGGGCAAGCAACTGGTAAACTTTATCACTTGTGGTTGCGAGTCGAGTGCACCCTTTTTGTAATTTACAAATTTAAAAAACCATTGAGCCACCCGGGCTCCCCACTGTCATGAAAAAAATGTTTATCTAATTTGCCTATAAGAAATTAACGTTGTATATGAATTGTTTAATTTTTGGAAGAAAACAAGTATCAAATAAGAATATTATTTAATTTATATATTTATATAAATTATACTTTCACGAAATTAGCATTTATTTTATTTTGGTATCATTTTTTAAGTGTTAATTTAAAATTTGTTATACATCCTGACATCAGCATGAGTGAATAACAAGGGACATCTCCATATAAGGGTCTCATGTGACCAGCAGTTATTAATTATTTACAAACAAATATCATATGATCAAATTGTTTATCAATTATTCAAAACATCTTGAATCTTTAACCTAATATGACATTCCCATGTGACTGAAATTAGCATAACAACAGACAGGAAAGAACAGGTAATGCTGTTCATTATAATGGTAGCCTCCTTTACTTACAATCTGATAAAATTAGTATTGGGCCCTATGGAGATTTTTTTTATTATTTGAATTATTTCTTTGACAATTTTTTCTCAGATATGTATTACATAATGTGTGCCTAAAATGTTAAAAAGAGCAATAGAAAGCAAATCCCTGATTTTTAAATAATTGTTTTCCCTATTTTCAGAGTCACCAAACAGACTATACTAGGATTGTACAATAAATGTATAGTACTAGAATTGTACAATACATGTATAGTACTAGAATTGTACAATAAATGTATAATACTAGAATTGTACAATAAATGATTTGAATTGATTGATTTGATTTTTTGTGTTTTAACGCCACTTTCAACAATATTTCAGCTATTATCATGGCGACCAGTTTTAGTGGTGGAGGAAGCTGGAGAGACCATGGGCAAGCAACTGGTAAACTTTATCACTTGCGGCTGCGAGTCGAGTGCACCATTTTTGTAATTTACAAAGCCGGGGGCGAACCCACGCCGTAATGGTGATAGGCTTGTATATCCAGCGACCTAACTCATTGGGCCACCCGGGCCCCCTGTATACAATAAATGTATAGTACTAGAATTGTACAATAAATGCATAGTACAATAACTATTCTAGTACCATAATTGTATACTACCTGAAATAATTTACCATTGAAAAATTAGCAGATTTGATTTTAAAAATGATTGAGAAATTAATGCTAGAAAACAATTTTTGCTGTGTTCTAATTGCAGATTTATCAAACTCTGTGTTTTTGTTTCCATGGAAACCATGGACATTACACTACAAACGATTATTTTTTATATGTTTTAGACAAGTGTCTATTGAACAGATACAAACAAGCATCATTCACTTAGCACCCTGTTCACAGGAGATAATAGATAATGAAAATCCTATTTTTTTACGTTTTGTTTATTTTGGAAGATGCGAAATGAGGCTGTTCGGTTGCCATGGTAACAATAATTGTTTTTCTTTCCATGACAACCATGGACATTATTTAAATTTTCATTGTTATCAGTTTAAGATTTGACATTTAGTTATGAAACCAGTAATATGGACATCTTTGTGACCAAAAGAAAATTTTATGATTTTAGCATGATATGAAATGCATTTAAAATGTTTTATTTTTGTTTCCATTGCAACCATTCGCATAATTTAAGGTTGAGAGTTTATTTAGTAGTTAGTTTGGTTACAAGTTATGTGAAAATGATAACATCAGTAAATACATTTTAGAGAAATAGAAATATTTTGTAAAAATGTAGTTATATACTATTATATAGTCCATTTGAATGCTATAGACCATCTAAAAAAAAAATTAAAACTTCATTTTAATTTTTTCTCTTCTTTTTTCTTCAAATATATATTTCAAATGTGTCTACGATCTCTTTCAGAATTTTTCATCCATAGATAAAAAAAAGTTGCCCATTAGGTGTCTATGTTAAATATTTGCACTTATATGTGTAATTTCCAGTGGAGTAAGCATGCTTTAAAGAACAGCGCTCGTACTGTAAACAAAAATAAAAACATGTGCTTGACATGCAAATTTCTATACATCATATTATTGACCATTTAAATATCAAATGGGCTTGCATGAATAGAGTTGTCCATTTAATTCAAAACACGTGTATCAAGGTCATTGTCACTTGATCTTTAATTCTGATGGAAACATTCTCTAGTTTAAATATATATTGAAGAATGCATAGAGCTTGACTTGCATGCTTTTTATTCAAGCAAGAGGCACTGTTGGTTTTATTTTTAATGAAATAAACAAATGGAAATTTATGCAATTTTCTGTTATGAATTTGAGTTGGTTTGACTTTAATATAGTTTCTATATATGACTGAAAAAACATGCATAAAATGAAAGCAATGAACACATTATTTATGAACTTTCAATAAGCGAAATACAAGTAACAATTTAGGCCTCAAAATTCCCCTCAAATTTCATTTCAAACTTTTAATCTTGGAATAAATAGAATTTTGATACAAATTTTAGATGTTGAAATGGAATTACCCTCCCCCTTTTTCGGCAAAACATAAGTAGCAATTATAGCAACTGTTACCCTCTTCGTCTGTCTACATAATGCCAAATTCTGGTAAATTAATAAACTTATTGTAGAAGTGCTTTGTACTATATATATATATATATATTTTTTTTAAAGCGAAACAAAAATGAATATACCTCCACAGTCTGCACAGAATAAAACAATTTAAAAATGCATTTCATATTCTTTAACATTTATAAACACTTGTTAAGCTTCATTTCATAGATGATAACACAATCCATCTATTTTGTAATAAGGAAGACCCTAATTGCTGATTTCGTTACATATCAATTGTAACTGGTTGATAATCGACTATTTGATCCAATCATCAATAATAATCTCTGAATGGTATTTAAAGTTCACCTCGATTTCACAAGGCTATTATCCATTGCTATTTCCAATCATTGTTTACATGTCATCTTTTTGATATTTAAATGACAAGTCACATGCCAATAGTATATTTGCATGGGGAGCACATGTTCTTATTTTTGTTTACAGTTTTAGGCTGTTCTTTCACTCCCCCAGAAATTACACATATGAAAACAAATATTTCACATAGACACCTAATGGGCAACTTTTTTTTTATCTATGGATGAAAAATTCTAAAAGTCACTGTCAGAGTTCGTAGAAACATAAAATATATATGTGCAGAAAAAAGAAAAGAAAACATTAAAATGGATTTTTAATTAATTTTTTTAGGTGGTCTATAGCATTCAAATAGACTATAGTATTTGTTGAAAAACCAAAAGTATGGGACAAACAACGCATTTTTCCAAAAATCTAAAAGTGGCTACACGTGATTATTTTTTATATGTTTTAGATAAGTGTCTATTGAACGGATACAAACAAGCTTCATTCACCAATCACTCTGTGCACAGGATATAATAGATAATGAAAATCCTGATCTTTTGCGTTTTTTTGAAGATGCGAAATGAGGCTGTTTGGTTGCCATGGTAACAGTAATTGGCAAACTTGTACTTTCTGTTCATATACGTTAATTTTTAGAAGAAGTCTTCAATATCACTAGTATGTAATTATATTTTTTGAGAAATCTGTTTAGCAAAAGTGCAAATTTAGTGATTTTAAGACTGAAATAAAAGGGGTTTTATGATGTAGTTATTATTTTTATGAGTTTTCCATCAAAATGCAACATATGAACCATATAAACTGCAATTTTGCAACTATCAATAAATTACCCACTGCATGATCCTTAGGTGGAGCCATACTTAATAAGCATGATAAACGAATTATATGGTTCTGCAATATTTTCTAGCGTAAGAAAATATTTAGATTTATCTAACAGAAATGAAAGATATGGACAAATTGCAATTAATATGTATGATGTTTGTCAACTGCTGGCTATATGTGTTTATTTTTAAATCATATTATGAACTCTAGTCATATTGTAATATTTACATTGCTTACTATATGCACATTTATAGGTAATTTGAACAAAATTCTTTTCATCATCTTAATCTCCAGGCAGAGCGCAGAGAGATGAAATTTCATTTAAACCAATGAAGAATCCCAAGTTATTTATAAAAATCCAGGGAGAAAGAGAGAGAGAGAGAGAGAGAGGGGGATCCGGGTCCATGTGTGCACCGGCAAATTTCCAAGGACTCAAACACATACACTGTTCAGTGCTTTCACAGGTGACATATAGGGGTACCCTCTAGATTGGGGTTGTCAAATTATTACACGAAAAGCCTGGCAGTGTACGATAGTAGGTAACATGCTTGGGGAGTGACACGCCTCTCTAGATTGGGGTTGTCAAGTTATTACACGGAAAGCCTGGCCGTGTACGATAGTAGGTAACGTGTTTGGGGAGTGCCACGCCCCTCTAGATTGGGGTTGTCAAGTTATTACATGGAAAGCCTGGCCGTGTACGATAGTAGTTAACGTGTTTGGGGGGTGCCACGCTCCCTGCACGCTATTGACCTCTTCTGTATATTTCGAGAAAAAAAAGAAGAAAACAAAACACACTGTAGCCGCTCCAAAAGACAAAATGGCTCGTCGCTGTCAAAATCTCCACACTTTTCATGTTGTCTCATCACTCCCTCATTGTTATAGCAGCAGCACACATACAGGAGAAAAATTCATCATATACTGCAATGCCAACTGCAAGACAGAAAATATTATTTACCTCCTGGAATGTGCAATTTGTGGTCTTCAATACATCGGAGAAACTAAACAACAACTTAGTAAACGCTTGAATGGCCACAGAAGCGATGCAAATTGCAAACCTGACCTTCCACTCAGCAGACATCTCAGATCGACGGGCCACCATGATTCTTTCGGCTAACTGAAGGTCACCATAATTGACCATAACCCCAAGTGGGATGATAAAAGCAGACAGGAAAGGGAAAGCTTCTGGATTAGAAAACTTAAGACCTTATCACCGAATGGAATCAATGAGAAAAAGTAATATCCTCTCTTGACTCCTATTCGTGTTGATCTCCTCCAGTCGTATTAGGACATACAGTTTGCTCTATTGGCCCAAAGTATATATTCCACACTGTGGCGGACCGTTTTTTTGAATGAGTTTGGGTATCATACCGTTTTCAACAATATTTTGACAGTGCTATTTGATACATTTACCAATAATGTCTCATTTTTATATTTATTTTTATTTCTAATTTAACATTTATTTAAATGTGTAGCCCTATTGTATATTTATATTATTGTTATTGTACTTTTATTAATTTATATGTAGGATTTCCATTCTTTTATGCATGTAGTTTCATATGTGCATCTTCTGGTTCTTTTGTGCCGTACATGGACCGTCAAAAACTTTTTTGAAATTTGAAAAGTCGCCATATTGTTTCGAGATTTTATTTAATTAGACATTGATAAAGTCCCTCGGTGGGACGAACATTTTGTCATTCTACGAAGTGTTTAATTCTTTATCACTTTGTTTTGTGTACTTGGTGTTGTTTTACAAACCATTTTAGACGTTTATAATTATTTTACTTGTATAGTATCGTTATACCGTAACGATCCAACACCCCGTAAGATTGATCGTTGACTGGTTTTTCAGACGTTGTATATGTTATTTCTTTCCTAGTCAGTATTATGTTACATTACATAATCCGACCGATCTTACAGCTCTGCACATCATGAGCTATGAATTTTATTTTAAAAAACTTAGAAAATTAACTCTTAAACAAATTAGTACAGAACATCACGTATCTAATTTGCGGGCATATATTGCCAATAATATTATACCAAAAGGGCTACATATAAAGTTAACACCACAAAGCACTGGTTGGAAATCAAATAGATTTGTGGAACGATGGGACTCTATACTCTTTGACTGTTCCACCCGTCTCCTTATTCTATTGTACCAGAACACTGTACACAATCTCGAGGTTCTGGATAAAACTATTACGAACATTAAAACTGACCTAAACAAATCTTTGACGTTCTCGGATACCAACAATATTAATGAACGTCTGCAAGATATCCACAATATTCAAAGCCTAAAGTTGCGAGAGAAACAACGTAAGAAATTCTTTAGGGATGGTATCAACCCGAACAAAAATATACCATCAGAATTATCTGTCACTTCTGGGGAAACGACAAGGCGGAAACGAAGATTTTCAAGACACAAAGAAATTAATAGAGACCAAAATGACACAGTCGTCAATTTGTCATCAAAAGATCTAAAACCTGCTGAAATTCGTATACTCTCTAAGGGAATTAATTTCTGCCCCACCCCCAACAAAATAAACGAGGAGCAACTATCAGCTGATCTCGACAAATTTGCTAGATCTCTTCGTATTAAAGAATATTTCTCAGCCAAAGAGAGAGACTGTCCTGTAGATGAGTCGTCCGATTCGGAAGATGATAATGAGATCCCCCTTCCTAGGTTTAAGAAAAAAAGTTCATGGATTCCAAAACCCAGCAAAAATACAACATTAGAATCCTTTATTGATTTAGTCAAAAATGATGTCCAGACAGCAACCAGCACGAACATACCAACCCATAACAACCTCACTCCAGCAGAAAAAGGTGCGCTACAAGAATTAAAGGAAAGGGATGGCAATGTCATAAAGTCAGCAGACAAGGGTAGCGCAATTGTTGTTATGGACAAAGTAGATTATTTAGAGGAGGCAAACAGACAACTGATGGATGAAAGATTTTACAAAAAACTGGACTCTGACCCCACGGAAGAATTCAGCACTAAAATAACACAGGAGCTAAAAATTATGAAAGAAAATAGTCATATCGACAAGAACACTTTCGATTACTTGAAACCAGACAAACCCAAAGTCGGACGCTTCTACCTATTACCTAAAATTCATAAAGTCAACAACCCCGGGAGACCCATTGTTTCAGCAAATGGGCACCCACAGAAAAAATCTCCGAATTCGTCGATTTCCACCTTCGACCTCATGTAGAAGCGTTACCTTCACATTTGAAAGACACCACTGATTATCTTCAAAAAATGGAATCCATGAACCCCCTTCCTTCGGGGACCATTCTTGTTTCGATGGACGTTACGTCATTATACACTAACATCCCACATAATGACGGTATCGAAGCATGTCGAGAGGCCTGGGACCAAAGAGCCGTGAAAGAACCACCAACGGAATGTCTTGTCCAGTTGCTCACATTGGTACTGAAGCATAACAATTTTACATTTAATGGAGAGCATTTTTTACAAATCAACGGAACAGTTATGGGAACAAAGATGGCACCTTCATACGCCAACATCTTCATGGGGAAGCTTGAAACACTTATCATACAATCTGCACCTCACAAGCCACTTTCCTGGTTTCGTTTCATAGACGACGTTGACATGAAGTGGACCGAGTCGGAAGAAAACCTCAATCGTTTCTTTGACCACGCCAATAATGTTCACCCCACTATAAAATTCACCCATGAAACATCTAGAAATAACATCTCCTTTCTGGATACTTACACCACTTGTGAAAATGGTATTATGTCAACTGACATATACAACAAACCGACAGATAAACATCAGTACCTGTCCCCACAGAGTTGTCATCCTAAACATTGCACCAAAAGTATTCCGTACAGCCAAGCTCTCCGAATCAAACGCATCTGCTCCAACGAACAAACCACCAAAAAACGGCTTGGAGAACTGAAATGTCATCTAAAAAAGAGGGGTTACAACAATGCGAGCATTAACCATTGTTTTAACAAAGCAAGTGGTATTGACAGAAAAGACCTCATCCAATATAAAGAAAAGAACGCAAACAACAGAGTGCCATTTGTCATTACATACCATCCTGCGCTCAGTAATTTATCCAGCATCGTTCGTGAGCACTGGACAACCATACAAAAACACCCAGAACTGTGTAAAATCTTCAAAGAACCACCCGTCTTGGCCTTCAGGAAACCCAAAAGTTTGAAAGACATCTTGGTGAGAGCTGACATCTCCCCTCGATCTGCCTACAATGGTCAGTGTCAAACATGTGATTCGAGACGATGTATGACGTGCAAAAACATCCAATGCACACAAATATTCAGCAGCACACATACAGGAGAAAAATTCATCATATACTGCAATGCCAACTGCAAGACAGAAAATATTATCTACCTCCTGGAATGTGCAATTTGTGGTCTTCAATACATCGGAGAAACTAAACAACAACTTAGTAAACGCTTGAATGGCCACAGAAGCGATGCAGATTGCAAACCTGACCTTCCACTCAGCAGACATCTCAGATCGACGGGCCACCATGATTCTTTCGGCAAACTGAAGGTCACCATAATTGACCATAACCCCAAGTGGGATGATAAAAGCAGACAGGAAAGGGAAAGCTTCTGGATTAGAAAACTTAAGACCTTATCACCGAATGGAATCAATGAGAAAAAGTAATATCCTCTCTTGACTCCTATTCGTGTTGATCTCCTCCAGTCGTATTAGGACATACAGTTTGCTCTATTGGCCCAAAGTATATATTCCACACTGTGGCGGACCGTTTTTTTGAATGAGTTTGGGTATCATACCGTTTTCAACAATATTTTGACAGTGCTATTTGATACATTTACCAATAATGTCTCATTTTTATATTTATTTTTATTTCTAATTTAACATTTATTTAAATGTGTAGCCCTATTGTATATTTATATTATTGTTATTGTACTTTTATTAATTTATATGTAGGATTTCCATTCTTGTATGCATGTAATTTCATATGTGCATCTTCTGGTTCTTTTGTGCCGTACATGGACCGTCAAAAACTTTTTTGAAATTTGAAAAGTCGCCATATTGTTTCGAGATTTTATTTAATTAGACATTGATAAAGTCCCTCGGTGGGACGAACATTTTGTCATTCTACGAAGTGTTTAATTCTTTATCACTTTGTTTTGTGTACTTGGTGTTGTTTTACAAACCATTTTAGACGTTTATAATTATTTTACTTGTATAGTATCGTTATACCGTAACGATCCAACACCCCGTAAGATTGATCGTTGACTGGTTTTTCAGACGTTGTATATATATATATATATATATATATATATTATATTTTAGAACTAGATTTCTTTTTATATAAGAAATTCAATATGTTTCGCTATTTTTTATATTCTAGCTTGACTTGCCACACCCACCAGGAAATATAACGTTTGAAATTCCCGCACGTGAGTTATATTGCCCGGTGACGATTTCCGGTTTAAGCCAATCTATTGTAAACAGACGACAAAAGTAAAAACGTTCGCATCCTATGTTTAATTTTAATAATACCACATGTACTGTTAATGTTTATTATCAGAACTGTTAGATTACTTGAAATTACTTGCTGTTAGTCTCATTTAGTATGTCAACTTACACTTATTAATATTTTTTTAGTTTTGATTAATTATTTTAATATTAGAATATAATATACAAACTATTCGATGTGACTGTGGTCAATATACAAGAACATTTTCTCTCGGTACCTTGAATTGCATGGATGTGTTATAATACCCTCCACCTGGTATATAGCTGAAATATTGCTTGAACATCAATCAATCAATCAATCAATCAATCAATCAATCAATCAATCAATCAATCAATCAATCAATCAATCAATCAATCAATCAATCAATCAATCAATCAATCAATCAATCAATCAATCAATCAATCAATCAATCAATCAATCAATCAATCAATCAATCAATCAATCAATCAATCAATCAATCAATCAATCAATCAATCAATCAATCAAGCAAGCAAGCAAGCAAGCAAGCAAGCAAGCAAGCAAGCAAGCAAGCAAGCAAGCAAGCAATTGCTACAATCTAAATGTATTTAACAACACATAAAGATGTGACCAGCGAGACTGTCCAATGATGTCTATTTTAAAAATACATGTCAAGTTACAGACTATCTACAATAAATAACCTGAAAGTATCTTACATAGCATCAATTATATCATAATATATAGGTCTAGATAATCGTTAGAGAAACCGAAGGGGAAATCAAGTATGGACAATCAAAAGAAACTGAAAATATTGGGTACACACGCAAGACGAAGACAAACAATACAAACAACACAACACAATATGTGTTGGACCTCACTATACGTAAACAAAAAACACAACACAATATGTGTTGGACATCACTATACGTAAACAAACAACACAACACAATATGTGTTGGACATCACTATACGTAAACAAAAAACACAACACAATATGTGGTGGACATCACTATACGTAAACAAAAAACACAACACAATATGTGTTGGACATCACCTTACATAAATAAACAACACAACACTATATGTGGTGGACATCACTATACGTAAACAAACAACACAACACTATATGTGTTGGACATCACCTTACATAAATAAACAACACAACACTATATGTGGTGGACATCACTATACGTAAACAAACAACACAACACTATATGTGGTGGACATCACTATGCATAAACAAACAACACAACACAATATGTGTTGGATCTCACTATACGTAAACAAACAACACAACACAATAGGTGGTGGACATCACCATACATAAACAAACAACACAACACTATATGTGGTGGACATCACTATACGTTAACAAACAACACAACACAATATGTGCTGGACCTCACTATACGTAAACAAACAACACAACTCAATAGGCGGTGGACATCACCATACATAAACAAACAACACAACACTATATGTGGTGGACATCACTATACTTAAACAAACAACACAACACAATATGTGGTGAACATCACTATACATAAACAAACAACACAACACAATATGTGGTGGACCTCATTATACATAAACAAACAACACAACACAATATGTGGTGGACATCACCATACATAAACAAACAACACAACACAATATGTGGTGGACATCACTATAAATAAACAAACAACACAACACTATATGTGGTGGACATCACTATGCATAAACAAACAACACAACACAATATGTGTTGGACCTCACTATACGTAAACAAACAACACAACACAATATGTGTTGGATATCACCATACATAAACAAACAACACAACACAATATGTGGTGAACATCACTATACATAAACAAACAACACAACACAATATGTTGTGGACCTCACTATACATAAACAAACAACACAACACAATATGTGGTGGACATCACTATAAGTAAACAAACAACACAACACAATATGTGTTGGACCTCACTATACGTAAACAAACAACACAACACAATATGTAGTGGACATCACCATACATAAACAAACAACGCAACACAATATGTGGTGGACATCACTATACGTAAACAAACAAAACAACACAATATGTGGTGGACATCACTATACGTAAACAAACAACACAACACAATATGTGGTGGACATCACTTTACGTAAGCAAACAACACAACACAATATGTGGTGGACATCACTATACATAAACAAACAACACAACACAATATGTGGTGGACATCACTATACATAAACAAACAACACAACACAATATGTGGTGGACATCACTATGCGTAAATAAACAACACAACACAATATGTGGTGGACATCACTATACGTGAACAAGCAACACAACACAATATGTGGTGGACCTCACTATGCTTAAACAAACAACACAACACAATATGTGTTGGACATCACTATACATAAACAAACAACACAACACAATATGTGGTGGACATCACTATACGTAAACAAACAACACAACACAATATGTGGTGG
The DNA here is from genome assembly GCA_963680875.1 of Bathymodiolus brooksi. Lineage (NCBI taxonomy): Eukaryota > Metazoa > Mollusca > Bivalvia > Mytilida > Modiolidae > Bathymodiolus > Bathymodiolus brooksi. Next base: position 19,355,806 of record OY804582.1, on the reverse strand, counting down.
ACATCACTATACGTAAACAAACAACGCAACACAATATGTGTTGGACATCACTATGCATAAACAAACAACACAATACAATATGTGGTGGACATCACTATACATAAACAAACAACACAACACAATATGTGGTGGACATCACTATACGTAAACAAACAACGCAACACAATATGTGTTGGACATCACTATGCATAAACAAACAACACAATACAATATGTGGTGGACATCACTATACATAAACAAACAACACAACACAATATGTGGTGGACATCACTATACGTAAACAAACAACACAACACACTATGTGTTGGACATCACTATAGATAAACAAACAACACAACACAATATGTGGTGGACATCACTATACGTAAACAAACAAAACAACACAATATGTGGTGGACATCACTATACGTAAACAAACAACACAACACAATATGTGTTGGACATCACTATGCGTAAACAAACAACACAACACAATATGTGGTGGACATCACTATACATAAGTAAACAGCACAACACAATATGTGGTGGACATCACTATACGTAAACAAACAACATAACACAATATGTTGTGGACATCACTATACGTAAACAAACAACACAACACAATATGAGGTGGACATCACTATACGTAAACAAACAACACAACACAATATGTATTGGACATCACCATACAGAAACAAACAACACAACACTATATGTGTTGGATCTCACTATACATAAACAAACAACACAACACAATATGTGTTGGATCTCACTATACGTAAACAAACCAACACAACACAATATGTGTTGGACATCACCATACATAAACAAACAACACAACACAATATGTGTTGGACCTCACTATACGTAAACAAATAACACAACACAATATGTGTTGGACATCACTATACGTAAACAAACAACACAACACAATTTGTTGTGGACATCGCTATACATAAACAAACAACACAACACAATATGTGTTGGACATCACTATACGTAAACAAACAACACAACACAATATGTGGTGGACCTCACTATACATAAACAAAAAACACAACACAATATGTGGTGGACATCACTATGCGTAAAAAACAACACAACACAATATGTGGTGGACATCACCATACATAAACAAACAACACAACACAATATGTGTTGGACATCACTATACGTAAACAAACAACACAACACAATATGTGGTGGACATCACTATACATAAACAAACAACACAACACAATATGTGGTGGACATCACTATGCGTAAATAAACAACACAACACAATATGTGGTGGACATCACTATACGTAAACAAACAACACAACACAATATGTAGTGGACATCACTATACGTAAACAAACAACACAACACAATATGTGGTGGACATCACTATACGTAAACAAACAACACAACACAATATGTGTTGGACATCACCATACATAAAAAAACAACACAACACAATATGTGTTGGACCTCACTATACGTAAACAAACAACACAACACAATATGTGTTGGACATCACCATACATAAACAAACAACACAACACAATATGTGTTGGACCTCACTATACGTAAACAAATAACACTACACAATATGTGTTGGACATCACTATACGTAAACAAACAACACAAAACAATATGTGGTGAACCTCAATATACGTAAACAAACAACACAACACAATATGTGGTGGACATTACTATACATAAACAAACAACACAACACAATATGTGTTGGACATCACTATACGTAAACAAACAACACAACACAATATGTGGTGGACCTCACTATACATAAACAAACAACACAACACAATATGTGTTGGACATCACTATATATAAGCAAACAACACAACACAATATGTGGTGGACATCACTATACATAAACAAACAACACAACACAATATGTGGTGGACATCACTATACGTAAATAAACAACACAACACTATATGTGGTGGACATCACTATGCATAAACAAACAACACAACACAATATGTGTTGGACCTCACTATACGTAAACAAACAACACAACACAATAGGTGGTGGACATCACCATACATAAACAAACAACACAACACTATATGTGGTAGACATCACTATACGTTAACAAACAACACAACACAATATGTGCTGGACATCACTATACGTAAACAAACAACACAACACAATAGGCGGTGGACATCACCATACATAAACAAACAACACAACACTATATGTGGTGGACATCACTATACTTAAACAAACAACACAACACAATATGTGGTGGACCTCATTATACATAAACAAACAACACAACACAATATGTGGTGGACATCACCATACATAAACAAACAACACAACACACTATGTGGTGGACATCACTATAAATAAACAAACAACACAACACTATATGTGGTGGACATCACTATACATAAACAAACAACACAACAAAATATGTGTTGGACCTCACTATACGTAAACAAACAACACAACACAATATGTGTTGGATATCACCATACATAAACAAACAACACAACACTATATGTGGTGGACATCACTATACGTAAACAAACAACACAACACAATATGTGTTGGACCTCACTATACGTAAACAAACAACACAACACAATAGGTGGTGGACATCACCATACATAAACAAACAACACAACACTATATGTGGTGGACATCACTATACTTAAACAAACAACACAACACAATATGTGGTGAACATCACTATACATAAACAAACAACACAACACAATATGTGGTGGACTTCACAATACATAAACAAACAACACAACACAATATGTGGTGGACATCACCATACATAAACAAACAACACAACACAATATGTGGTGGACATCACTATAAGTAAACAAACAACACAACACAATATGTGTTGGACCTCACTATACGTAAACAAACAACACAACACAATATGTAGTGGACATCACCATACATAAACAAACAACGCAACACAATATGTGGTGGACATCACTATACGTAAACAAACAAAACAACACAATATGTGGTGGACATCACTATACGTAAACAAACAACACAACACAATATGTGGTGGACATCACTTTACGTAAGCAAACAACACAACACAATATGTGGTGGACATCACTATACGTAAACAAACAACACAACACAATATGTGGTGGACATCACTATACGTAAATAAACAACACAACACAATATGTGGTGGACTCACTTTACGTAAGCAAACAACACAACACAATATGTGGTGGACATCACCATACGTAAACAAACAACACAACACAATATGTGGTGGACATCACTATGCGTAAACAAACAACACAACACAATATGTGGTGGACATCACTATAATTAAACAAACAACACAACACAATATGTGGTGGACATCACCATACATAAACAAACAACACAACACAATATGTGGTGGACATCACTATGCGTAAACAAACAACACAACAATATATGTGGTGGACATCACTATACGTAAACAAACAACACAACACTATATGTGGTGGACATCACTATACGTAAACAAACAACACAACACAATATGTGGTGGACATCACTATACATAAACAAACAACACAACACAATATGTGTTGGACATCACCATACATAAACAAACAACACAACACAATATGTGGTGGACATCACTATACGTAAACAAACAACACAACACAATATGTGGTGGACCTCACTATACGTAAATAAACAACACAACACTATATGTGGTGGACATCACTATGCGTAAATAAACAACACAACACAATATTTGGTGGACATCACTATACATAAACAAACAACACAACACAATATGTGTTGGACATCACCATAAATAAACAAACAACACAACACAATATGTGTTGGACCTCACTATACGCAAACAAACAACACAACACTATATGTGGTGGACATCACTATGCGTAAATAAACAACACAACACAATATGTGGTGGACATCACTATACATAAACAAACAACACAACACAATATTTGTTGGATATCACCATACATAAACAAACAACACAACACAATATGTGGTGGACATCACTATACGTAAACAAACAACACAACACAATATGTGTTGGACCTCACTATACGTAAACAAACAACACAACACAATATGTGGTGGACATCACCATACATAAACAAACAATACAACACTATATGTGGTGGACATCACTATACGTAAGCAAACAACACAACACAATATGTGTTGGACCTCACTATACCTAAACAAACAACACAACACAATATGTGGTGGACATCACCATACATAAACAAACAACACAACACTATATGTGTTGGACATCACCTTACATAAACAAACAACACAACACAATATGTGTTGGACCTCACTATATATAAACAAATAACACAACACAATATGTGTTGGACATCACTATATGTAAACAAACAACACAAAACAATATGTGGTGAACCTCACTATACGTAAACAAACAACACAACACAATATGTTGTGGACATCACTATACATAAACAAACAACACAACACAATATGTGTTGGACATCACTATACGTAAACAAACAACACAACACAAGATGTGGTGGACATCACTTTACGTAAGCAAACAACACAACACAATATGTGGTGGACATCACTATACGTAAACAAACAACACAACACAATATGTGGTGGACATCACTATACGTAAATAAACAACACAACACAATATGTGGTGGACTCACTTTACGTAAGCAAACAACACAACACAATATGTGGTGGACATCACTATACGTAAACAAACAACACAACACAATATGTGGTGGACATCACTATGCGTAAACAAACAACACAACACAATATGTGGTGGACATCACTATAATTAAACAAACAACACAACACAATATGTGGTGGACATCACCATACATAAACAAACAACACAACACAATATGTGGTGGACATCACTATGCGTAAACAAACAACACAACAATATATGTGGTGGACATCACTATACGTAAACAAACAACACAACACTATATGTGGTGGACATCACTATACGTAAACAAACAACACAACACAATATGTGGTGGACATCACTATACATAAACAAACAACACAACACAATATGTGTTGGACATCACCATACATAAACAAACAACACAACACAATATGTGGTGGACATCACTATACGTAAACAAACAACACAACACAATATGTGGTGGACCTCACTATACGTAAATAAACAACACAACACTATATGTGGTGGACATCACTATGCGTAAATAAACAACACAACACAATATTTGGTGGACATCACTATACATAAACAAACAACACAACACAATATGTGTTGGACATCACCATAAATAAACAAACAACACAACACAATATGTGTTGGACCTCACTATACGCAAACAAACAACACAACACTATATGTGGTGGACATCACTATGCGTAAATAAACAACACAACACAATATGTGTTGGACCTCACTATACGTAAACAAACAACACAACACAATATGTGGTGGACATCACCATACATAAACAAACAATACAACACTATATGTGGTGGACATCACTATACGTAAGCAAACAACACAACACAATATGTGTTGGACCTCACTATACCTAAACAAACAACACAACACAATATGTGGTGGACATCACCATACATAAACAAACAACACAACACTATATGTGTTGGACATCACCTTACATAAACAAACAACACAACACAATATGTGTTGGACCTCACTATATATAAACAAATAACACAACACAATATGTGTTGGACATCACTATATGTAAACAAACAACACAAAACAATATGTGGTGAACCTCACTATACGTAAACAAACAACACAACACAATATGTTGTGGACATCACTATACATAAACAAACAACACAACACAATATGTGTTGGACATCACTATACGTAAACAAACAACACAACACAAGATGTGGTGGACCTCACTATACATAAACAAACAACACAACACAATATGTGGTGAACATCACTATACATAAACAAACAACACAACACAATATGTTGTGGACCTCACTATACATAAACAAACAACACAACACAATATGTGGTGGACATCACCATACATAAACAAACAACACAACACAATATGTGGTGGACATCACTATAAGTAAACAAACAACACAACACAATATGTGTTGGACCTCACTATACGTAAACAAACAACACAACACAATATGTAGTGGACATCACCATACATAAACAAACAACGCAACACAATATGTGGTGGACATCACTATACGTAAACAAACAAAACAACACAATATGTGGTGGACATCACTATACGTAAACAAACAACACAACACAATATGTGGTGGACATCACCTTACGTAAGCAAACAACACAACACAATATGTGGTGGACATCACTATACATAAACAAACAACACAACACAATATGTGGTGGACATCACTATACATAAACAAACAACACAACACAATATGTGGTGGACATCACTATGCGTAAATAAACAACACAACACAATATGTGGTGGACATCACTATACGTGAACAAGCAACACAACACAATATGTGGTGGACCTCACTATGCTTAAACAAACAACACAACACAATATGTGTTGGACATCACTATACATAAACAAACAACACAACACAATATGTGGTGGACATCACTATACGTAAACAAACAACACAACACAATATGTGGTGGACATCACTATACGTAAACAAACAACGCAACACAATATGTGTTGGACATCACTATGCATAAACAAACAACACAATACAATATGTGGTGGACATCACTATACGTAAACAAACAACACAACACAATATGTGTTGGACATCACTATAGATAAACAAACAACACAACACAATATGTGGTGGACATCACTATACGTAAACAAACAAAACAACACAATATGTGGTGGACATCACTATACGTAAACAAACAACACAACACAATATGTGTTGGACATCACTATGCGTAAACAAACAACACAACACAATATGTGGTGGACATCACTATACATAAGTAAACAGCACAACACAATATGTGGTGGACATCACTATACGTAAACAAACAACACAATACAATATGTTGTGGACATCACTATACGTAAACAAACAACACAACACAATATGAGGTGGACATCACTATACGTAAACAAACAACACAACACAATATGTATTGGACATCACCATACAGAAACAAACAACACAACACAATATGTGTTGGATCTCACTATACATAAACAAACAACACAACACAATATGTGTTGGACCTCACTATACATAAACAAACCAACACAACACAATATGTGTTGGACATCACCATACATAAACAAACAACACAACACAATATGTGTTGGACCTCACTATACGTAAACAAATAACACAACACAATATGTGTTGGACATCACTATACGTAAACTAACAACAACACAACACAATTTGTTGTGGACATCGCTATACATAAACAAACAACACAACACAATATGTGTTGGACATCACTATACGTAAACAAACAACACAACACAATATGTGGTGGACCTCACTATACATAAACAAAAAACACAACACAATATGTGGTGGACATCACTATACGTAAAAAACAACACAACACAATATGTGGTGGACATCACCATACATAAACAAACAACACAACACAATATGTGTTGGACATCACTATACGTAAACAAACAACACAACACAATATGTGGTGGACATCACTATACATAAACAAACAACACAACACAATATGTGGTGGACATCACTATGCGTAAATAAACAACACAACACAATATGTGATGGACATCACTATACGTAAACAAACAACACAACACAATATGTGTTGGACATCACTATGCGTAAACAAACAACACAACACAATATGTGGTGGACATCACTCTACATAAGCAAATAACACAACACAATATGTGGTGGACATCACTATGCGTAAACAAACAACACAACACAATATGTAGTGGACATCACTATACGTAAACAAACAACACAACACAATATGTGGTGGACATCACTATACGTAAACAAACAACACAACACAATATGTGTTGGACATCACCATACATAAAAAAACAACACAACACAATATGTGTTGGACCTCACTATACGTAAACAAACAACACAACACAATATGTGTTGGACATCACCATACATAAACAAACAACACAACACAATATGTGTTGGACCTCACTATACGTAAACAAATAACACAACACAATATGTGTTGGACATCACTATACGTAAACAAACAACACAAAACAATATGTGGTGAACCTCAATATACGTAAACAAACAACACAACACAATATGTGGTGGACATTACTATACATAAACAAACAACACAACACAATATGTGTTGGACATCACTATACATAAACAAACAACACAACACAATATGTGGTGGACCTCACTATACATAAACAAACAACACAACACAATATGTGGTGGACATCACCATACATAAACAAACAACACAACACTATATGTGTTGGACATCACCTTACATAAACAAACAACACAACACAATATGTGTTGGACCTCACTATATATAAACAAATAACACAACACAATATGTGTTGGACATCACTATATGTAAACAAACAACACAAAACAATATGTGGTGAACCTCACTATACGTAAACAAACAACACAACACAATATGTTGTGGACATCACTATACATAAACAAACAACACAACACAATATGTGTTGGACATCACTATACGTAAACAAACAACACAACACAAGATGTGGTGGACCTCACTATACATAAACAAACAACACAACACAATATGTGGTGAACATCACTATACATAAACAAACAACACAACACAATATGTTGTGGACCTCACTATACATAAACAAACAACACAACACAATATGTGGTGGACATCACCATACATAAACAAACAACACAACACAATATGTGGTGGACATCACTATAAGTAAACAAACAACACAACACAATATGTGTTGGACCTCACTATACGTAAACAAACAACACAACACAATATGTAGTGGACATCACCATACATAAACAAACAACGCAACACAATATGTGGTGGACATCACTATACGTAAACAAACAAAACAACACAATATGTGGTGGACATCACTATACGTAAACAAACAACACAACACAATATGTGGTGGACATCACCTTACGTAAGCAAACAACACAACACAATATGTGGTGGACATCACTATACATAAACAAACAACACAACACAATATGTGGTGGACATCACTATACATAAACAAACAACACAACACAATATGTGGTGGACATCACTATGCGTAAATAAACAACACAACACAATATGTGGTGGACATCACTATACGTGAACAAGCAACACAACACAATATGTGGTGGACCTCACTATGCTTAAACAAACAACACAACACAATATGTGTTGGACATCACTATACATAAACAAACAACACAACACAATATGTGGTGGACATCACTATACGTAAACAAACAACACAACACAATATGTGGTGGACATCACTATACGTAAACAAACAACGCAACACAATATGTGTTGGACATCACTATGCATAAACAAACAACACAATACAATATGTGGTGGACATCACTATACGTAAACAAACAACACAACACAATATGTGTTGGACATCACTATAGATAAACAAACAACACAACACAATATGTGGTGGACATCACTATACGTAAACAAACAAAACAACACAATATGTGGTGGACATCACTATACGTAAACAAACAACACAACACAATATGTGTTGGACATCACTATGCGTAAACAAACAACACAACACAATATGTGGTGGACATCACTATACATAAGTAAACAGCACAACACAATATGTGGTGGACATCACTATACGTAAACAAACAACACAATACAATATGTTGTGGACATCACTATACGTAAACAAACAACACAACACAATATGAGGTGGACATCACTATACGTAAACAAACAACACAACACAATATGTATTGGACATCATCATACAGAAACAAACAACACAACACAATATGTGTTGGATCTCACTATACATAAACAAACAACACAACACAATATGTGTTGGACCTCACTATACATAAACAAACCAACACAACACAATATGTGTTGGACATCACCATACATAAACAAACAACACAACACAATATGTGTTGGACCTCACTATACGTAAACAAATAACACAACACAATATGTGTTGGACATCACTATACGTAAACTAACAACAACACAACACAATTTGTTGTGGACATCGCTATACATAAACAAACAACACAACACAATATGTGTTGGACATCACTATACGTAAACAAACAACACAACACAATATGTGGTGGACCTCACTATACATAAACAAAAAACACAACACAATATGTGGTGGACATCACTATACGTAAAAAACAACACAACACAATATGTGGTGGACATCACCATACATAAACAAACAACACAACACAATATGTGTTGGACATCACTATACGTAAACAAACAACACAACACAATATGTGGTGGACATCACTATACATAAACAAACAACACAACACAATATGTGGTGGACATCACTATGCGTAAATAAACAACACAACACAATATGTGATGGACATCACTATACGTAAACAAACAACACAACACAATATGTGTTGGACATCACTATGCGTAAACAAACAACACAACACAATATGTGGTGGACATCACTCTACATAAGCAAATAACACAACACAATATGTGGTGGACATCACTATGCGTAAACAAACAACACAACACAATATGTAGTGGACATCACTATACGTAAACAAACAACACAACACAATATGTGGTGGACATCACTATACGTAAACAAACACCACAACACAATATGTGTTGGACATCACCATACATAAAAAAACAACACAACACAATATGTGTTGGACCTCACTATACGTAAACAAACAACACAACACAATATGTGTTGGACATCACCATACATAAACAAACAACACAACACAATATGTGTTGGACCTCACTATACGTAAACAAATAACACAACACAATATGTGTTGGACATCACTATACGTAAACAAACAACACAAAACAATATGTGGTGAACCTCAATATACGTAAACAAACAACACAACACAATATGTGGTGGACATTACTATACATAAACAAACAACACAACACAATATGTGTTGGACATCACTATACATAAACAAACAACACAACACAATATGTGGTGGACCTCACTATACATAAACAAACAACACAACACAATATGTGTTGGACATCACTATATATAAGCAAACAACACAACACAATATGTGGTGGACATCACTATACATAAACAAACAACACAACACAATATGTGGTGGACATCACTATACGTAAATAAACAACACAACACTATATGTGGTGGACATCACTATACATAAACAAACAACACAACACAATATGTGTTGGACCTCACTATACGTAAACAAACAACACAACACAATAGGTGGTGGACATCACCATACATAAACAAACAACACAACACTATATGTGGTAGACATCACTATACGTTAACAAACAACACAACACAATATGTGCTGGACCTCACTATACGTAAACAAACAACACAACACAATAGGCGGTGGACATCACCATACATAAACAAACAACACAACACTATATGTGGTGGACATCACTATACTTAAACAAACAACACAACACAATATGTGGTGGACCTCATTATACATAAATAAACAACACAACACAATATGTGGTGGACATCACCATACATAAACAAACAACACAACACACTATGTGGTGGACATCACTATAAATAAACAAACAACACAACACTATATGTGGTAGACATCACTATACATAAACAAACAACACAATACAATATGTATTGGACATCACCATACAGAAACAAACAACACAACACAATATGTGTTGGATCTCACTATACATAAACAAACAACACAACACAATATGTGTTGGACCTCACTATACGTAAACAAACCAACACAACACAATATGTGTTGGACATCACCATACATAAACAAACAACACAACACAATATGTGTTGGACATCACCATACATAAACAAACAACACAACACAATATGTGGTGGACATCACTATACGTAAACAAACAACACAACACAATATGTGGTGGATATCACTATACATAAACAAACAACACAACACAATATGTGGTGGACATCACTATACATAAACAAACAACACAACACAATATGTGGTGGACCTCACTATACGTAAATAAACAACACAACACTATATGTGGTGGACATCACTATGCGTAAATAAACAACACAACACAATATTTGGTGGACATCACTATACATAAACAAACAACACAACACAATATGTGTTGGACATCACCATAAATAAACAAACAACACAACACAATATGTGTTGGACCTCACTATGCGCAAACAAACAACACAACACTATATGTGGTGGACATCACTATGCGTAAATAAACAACACAACACAATATGTGGTGGACATCACTATACATAAACAAACAACACAACACAATATTTGTTGGATATCACCATACATAAACAAACAACACAACACAATATGTGGTGGACATCACTATACGTAAACAAACAACACAACACAATATGTTGTGGACATCACTATACGTAAACAAACAACACAACACAATATGAGGTGGACATCACTATACGTAAACAAACAACACAACACAATATGTATTGGACATCACCATACAGAAACAAACAACACAACACAATATGTGTTGGATCTCACTATACATAAACAAACAACACAACACAATATGTGTTGGACCTCACTATACGTAAACAAACCAACACAACACAATATGTGTTGGACATCACCATACATAAACAAACAACACAACACAATATGTGTTGGACCTCACTATACGTAAACAAATAACACAACACAATATGTGTTGGACATCACTATACGTAAACAAACAACACAACACAATTTGTTGTGGACATCGCTATACATAAACAAACAACACAACACAATATGTGTTGGACATCACTATACGTAAACAAACAACACAACACAATATGTGGTGGACCTCACTATACATAAACAAAAAACACAACACAATATGTGGTGGACATCACTATACGTAAAAAACAACACAACACAATATGTGGTGGACATCACCATACATAAACAAACAACACAACACAATATGTGTTGGACATCACTATACGTAAACAAACAACACAACACAATATGTGGTGGACATCACTATACATAAACAAACAACACAACACAATATGTGGTGGACATCACTATGCGTAAATAAACAACACAACACAATATGTGATGGACATCAATATACGTAAACAAACAACACAACACAATATGTGTTGGACATCACTATGCGTAAACAAACAACACAACACAATATGTGGTGGACATCACTCTACATAAGCAAATAACACAACACAATATGTGGTGGACATCACTATACGTAAACAAACAACACAACACAATATGTGTTGGACATCACCATACATAAACAAACAACACAACACAATATGTGTTGGACCTCACTATACGTAAACAAATAACACAACACAATATGTGTTGGACATCACTATACGTAAACAAACAACACAAAATAATATGTGGTGAACCTCAATATACGTAAACAAACAACACAACACAATATGTGGTGGACATTACTATACATAAACAAACAACACAACACAATATGTGGTGGACATCACTATACGTAAACAAACAACACAACACAATATGAGGTGGACATCACTATACGTAAACAAACAACACAACACAATATGTATTGGACATCACCATACATAAACAAACAACACAACACAATATGTGTTGGACCTCACTATACGTAAACAAACAACACAACACAATATGTGTTGGACCTCACTATACGTAAACAAACCAACACAACACAATATGTGTTGGACATCACCATACATAAACAAACAACACAACACAATATGTGTTGGACCTCACTATACGTAAACAAATAACACAACACAATATGTGTTGGACATCACTATACGTAAACAAACAACACAACACAATATGTTGTGGACATCACTATACATAAACAAACAACACAACACAATATGTGTTGGACATCACTATACGTAAACAAACAACACAACACAATATGTGGTGGACCTCACTATACATAAACAAAAAACACAACACAATATGTGGTGGACATCACTATACGTAAACAAACAACACAACACAATATGTGGTGGACATCACCATACATAAACAAACAACACAACACAATATGTGTTGGACATCACTATACGTAAACAAACAACACAACACAATATGTGGTGGACATCACTATACATAAACAAACAATACAACACAATATGTGGTGGACATCACTATGCGTAAATAAACAACACAACACAATATGTGATGGACATCACTATACATAAAAAAACAACACAACACAATATGTGTTGGACATCACTATGCGTAAACAAACAACACAACACAATATGTGGTGGACATCACTATACATAAGCAAACAACACAACACAATATGTGGTGGACATCACTATACGTAAACAAACAACACAACACAATATGTGGTGGACATCACTATACGTAAACAAACAACACAACACAATATGTGGTGGACATCACTATACGTAAACAAACAACACAACACAATATGTGTTGGACATCACCATACATAAAAAAACAACACAACACAATATGTGTTGGACCTCACTATACGTAAACAAACAACACAACACAATATGTGTTGGACATCACCATACATAAACAAACAACACAACACAATATGTGTTGGACCTCACTATACGTAAACAAATAACACAACACAATATGTGTTGGACATCACTATACGTAAACAAACAACACAAAATAATATGTGGTGAACCTCAATATACGTAAACAAACAACACAACACAATATGTGGTGGACATTACTATACATAAACAAACAACACAACACAATATGTGTTGGACATCACTATACGTAAACAAACAACACAACACAATATGTGGTGGACCTCACTATACATAAACAAACAACACAACACAATATGTGTTGGACATCACTATATGTAAGCAAACAACACAACACAATATGTGGTGGACATCACTATACATAAACAAACAACACAACACAATATGTGGTGGACATCACTATACGTAAATAAACAACACAACACAATATGTGGTGGACATCACTATTCGTAAACAAACAACACAAAACAATATGTGGTGGACCTCACTATACGTAAACAAACAACACAACACAATATGTGTTGGACATCACTATACACAAACAAACAACACAACACAATATGTGGTGGACATCACTATACGTAAATAAACAACACAACACAATATGTGGTGGACATCACTATACGTAAACAAACAACACAACACAATATGTGTTGGACATCACTATACATAAACAAACAACACAACACAATATGTGGTGGACCTCACTATACGTAAACAAACAACACAACACAATATGTGTTGGACCTCACTATACGTAAACAAACAACACAACACAATACGTGGTGGACATCACTATACGTAAATAAACAACACAACACAATATGTGGTGGACATCACTATACGTAAACAAACAACACAACACAATATGTGTTGGACCTCACCATACATAAACAAACAACACAACACTATATGTGGTGTACATCACTATACATAAACAAACAACACAACACAATATGTGGTGGACATCACTATACGTAAATAAACAACACAACACAATATGTGGTGGACATCACTATACGTGAACAAACAACACAACACAATATGTGGTGGACCTCACTATGCGTAAGCAAACAACACAACACAATATGTGTTGGACATCACTATATATAAACAAACAACACAACACAATATGTGGTGGACATCACTATACGTAAACAAACAACACAACACAATATGTGGTGGACATCACTATACGTAAACAAACAACGCAACACAATATGTGGTGGACATCACTATACGTAAACAAACAAAACTACACAATATGTGGTGGACATCACTATACGTAAACAAACAACACAACACAATATGTGTTGGACATCACTATACGTAAACAAACAACACAACACAATATGTGGTGGACATCACTATACATAAGCAAACAGCACAACACAATATGTGGTGGACATCACTATACGTAAACAAACAACACAACACAATATGTGGTGGACATCACTATACGTAAACAAACAACACAACACAATATGAGGTGGACATCACTATACGTAAGCAAACAACACAACACAATATGTATTGGACATCACCATACATAAACAAACAACACAACACAATATGTGTTGGACCTCACTATACGTAAACAAACAACACAACACAATATGTGTTGGACCTCACTATACGTAAACAAACCAACACAACACAATATGTGTTGGACATCACCATACATAAACAAACAACACAACACAATATGTGTTGGACCTCACTATACGTAAACAAATAACACAACACAATATGTGTTGGACATCACTATATGTAAACAAACAACACAACACAATATGTTGTGGACATCACTATACATAAACAAACAACACAACACAATATGTGTTGGACATCACTATACGTAAACAAACAACACAACACAATATGTGGTGGACCTCACTATACATAAACAAACAACACAACACAATATGTGGTGGACATCACTATACGTAAACAAACAACACAACACAATATGTGGTGGACATCACCATACATAAACAAACAACACAACACAATATGTGTTGGACATCACTATACGTAAACAAACAACACAACACAATATGTGGTGGACATCACCATACATAAACAAACAACACAACACAATATGTGGTGGACATCACTATACGTAAATAAACAACACAACACAATATGTGGTGGACATCACTATACGTAAACAAACAACGCAACACAATATGTGTTGGACATCACTATACATAAACAAACAACACAATACAATATGTGGTGGACCTCACTATACGTAAACAAACAACAAAACACAATATGTGGTGGACATCACTATACGTAAACAAACAAAACTACACAATATGTGGTGGACATCACTATACGTAAACAAACAACACAACACAATATGTGGTGGACATCACTATACGTAAACAAACAACACAACACAATATGTGGTGGACATCACTATACGTAAACAAACAACACAACACAATATGTGTTGGACATCACCATACATAAACAAACAACACAACACAATATGTGTTGGACCTCACTATACGTAAACAAACAACACAACACAATATGTGTTGGACCTCACTATACGTAAACAAACAACACAACACAATATGTGTTGGACATCACCATACATAAACAAACAACACAACACAATATGTGTTGGACATCACTATACGTAAGCAAACAACACAACACAATATGTGGTGGACATCACTATACATAAACAAACAACACAACACAATATGTGGTGGACATCACTATACGTGAACAAACAACACAACACAATATGTGGTGGACCTCACTATGCGTAAACAAACAACACAACACAATATGTGTTGGACATCACTATATATAAACAAACAACACAACACAATATGTGGTGGACATCACTATACGTAAACAAACAACACAACACAATATGTGGTGGACATCCCTATACGTAAACAAACAACGCAACACAATATGTGTTGGACATCACTATACATAAACAAACAACACAATACAAAATGTGGTGGACCTCACTATACGTAAACAAACAACAAAACACAATATGTGGTGGACATCACTATACGTAAACAAACAAAACTACACAATATGTGGTGGACATCACTATACGTAAACAAACAACACAACACAATATGTGTTGGACATCACTATACGTAAACAAACAACACAACACAATATGTGGTGGACATCACTATACATAAGCAAACAGCACAACACAATATGTGGTGGACATCACTATACGTAAACAAACAACACAACACAATATGTGGTGGACATCGCTATACGTAAACAAACAACACAACACAATATGAGGTGGACATCACTATACGTAAACAAACAACACAACACAATATGTATTGGACATCACCATACATAAACAAACAACACAACACAATATGTGTTGGACCTCACTATACGTAAACAAACAACACAACACAATATGTGTTGGACCTCACTATACGTAAACAAAACAACACAACACAATATGTGTTGGACATCACCATACATAAACAAACAACACAACACAATATGTGTTGGACCTCACTATACGTAAACAAATAACACAACACAATATGTGTTGGACATCACTATATGAAAACAAACAACACAAAACAATATGTGGTGAACCTCACTATACGTAAACAAACAACACAACACAATATGTTGTGGACATCACTATACATAAACAAACAACACAACACAATATGTGTTGGACATCACTATACGTAAACAAACAACACAACACAATATGTGGTGGACCTCACTATACATAAACAAACAACACAACACAATATGTGGTGGACATCACTATACATAAACAAACAACACAACACAATATGTGGTGGACATCACCATACATAAACAAACAACACAACACAATATGTGTTGGACATCAATATACGTAAACAAACAACACAACACAATATGTGGTGGACATCACCATACATAAACAAACAACACAACACAATATGTGGTGGACATCACCATACATAAACAAACAACACAACACAATATGTGGTGGACATCACTATACGTAAACAAACAACGCAACACAATATGTGTTGGACATCACTATACATAAACAAACAACACAATACAATATGTCGTGGACCTCACTATACGTAAACAAACAACAAAACACAATATGTGGTGGACATCACTATACGTAAACAAACAAAACTACACAATATATGGTGGACATCACTATACGTAAACAAACAACACAACACAATATGTGGTGGACATCACTATACGTAAACAAACAACACAACACAATATGTGGTGGACATCACTATACGTAAACAAACAACACAACACAATATGTGTTGGACATCACCATACATAAACAAACAACACAACACAATATGTGTTGGACCTCACTATACGTAAACAAACAACACAACACAATATGTGTTGGACATCACTATACGTAAACAAACAACACAACACAATATGTGTTGGACATCACCATACATAAACAAACAACACAACACAATATGTGTTGGACATCACTATACGTAAGCAAACAACACAACACAATATGTGGTGGACATCACTATACATAAACAAACAACACAACACAATATGTGGTGGACATCACTATACGTAAATAAACAACACAACACAATATGTGGTGGACATCACTATACGTAAACAAACAACACAACACAATATGTGGTGGACCTCACTAAACGTAAACAAACAACACAACACAATATGTGTTGGACATCACCATACATAAACAAACAACACAACACAATATGTGTTGGACCTCACTATACGTAAACAAATAACACAACACAATATGTGTTGGACATCACTATACGTAAACAAACAACACAAAACAATATGTGGTGAACCTCAATATGCGTAAACAAACAACACAACACAATATGTGGTGGACATCACTATACATAAGCAAACAACACAACACAATATGTGGTGGACATCACTATGCGTAAACAAACAAAACAACACAATATGTGGTGGACATCACTATACGTAAACAAACAACACAACACAATATGTGGTGGACATCACTATACGTAAACAAACAACACAACACAATATGTGTTGGACATCACCATACATAAACAAACAACACAACACAATATGTGTTGGACCTCACTATACGTAAACAAATAACACAACACAATATGTGTTGGACATCACTATGCGTAAACAAACAACACAAAACAATATGTGGTGAACCTCAATATACGTAAACAAACAACACAACACAATATGTGGTGGATATTACTATACATAAACAAACAACACAACACAATATGTGTTGGACATCACTATACGTAAACAAACAACACAACACAATATGTGGTGGACCTTACTATGCATAAACAAACAACACAACACAATATGTGGTGGACATCACTATTCGTAAACAAACAACACAACAAAATATGTGGTGGGCATCACTATACGTAAATAAACAACACAACACAATATGTGGTGGACATCACTATAGATAAACAAACAACACAACACAATATGTGGTGGACATCACTATACATAAATAAACAACACAACACAATATGTGGTGGACATCACTATAGATAAACAAACAAAACAACACAATATGTGGTGGACATCACTATACATAAATAAACAACACAACACAATATGTGGTGGACATCACTATACGTAAACAAACAAAACTACACAATATGTGGTGGACATCACTATACGTAAACAAACAACACAACACAATATGTGTTGGACATCACTATACGTAAACAAACAACACAACACAATATGTGGTGGATATCACTATACATAAGCAAACAGCACAACACAATATGTGGTGGACATCACTATACGTAAACAAACAACACAACACAATATGTGGTGGACATCGCTATACGTAAACAAACAACACAACACAATATGAGGTGGACATCACTATACGTAAACAAACAACACAACACAATATGTATTGGACATCACCATACATAAACAAACAACACAACACAATATGTGTTGGACCTCACTATACGTAAACAAACAACACAACACAATATGTGTTGGACCTCACTATACGTAAACAAACCAACACAACACAATATGTGTTGGACATCACCATACATAAACAAACAACACAACACAATATGTGTTGGACCTCACTATACGTAAACAAATAACACAACACAATATGTGTTGGACATCACTATATGTAAACAAACAACACAAAACAATATGTGGTGAACCTCACTATACGTAAACAAACAACACAACACAATATGTTGTGGACATCACTATACATAAACAAACAACACAACACAATATGTGTTGGACATCACTATACGTAAACAAACAACACAACACAATATGTGGTGGACCTCACTATACATAAACAAACAACACAACACAATATGTGGTGGACATCACTATACGTAAACAAACAACACAACACAATATGTGGTGGACATCACCATACATAAACAAACAACACAACACAATATGTGTTGGACATCAATATACGTAAACAAACAACACAACACAATATGTGGTGGACATCACCATACAAAAACAAACAACACAACACAATATGTGGTGGACATCACCATACATAAACAAACAACACAACACAATATGTGGTGGACATCACTATACGTAAACAAACAACGCAACACAATATGTGTTGGACATCACTATACATAAACAAACAACACAATACAATATGTCGTGGACCTCACTATACGTAAACAAACAACAAAACACAATATGTGGTGGACATCACTATACGTAAACAAACAAAACTACACAATATGTGGTGGACATCACTATACGTAAACAAACAACACAACACAATATGTGGTGGACATCACTATACGTAAACAAACAACACAACACAATATGTGGTGGACATCACTATACGTAAACAAACAACACAACACAATATGTGTTGGACATCACCATACATAAACAAACAACACAACACAATATGTGTTGGACCTCACTATACGTAAACAAACAACACAACACAATATGTGTTGGACATCACTATACGTAAACAAACAACACAACACAATATGTGTTGGACATCACCATACATAAACAAACAACACAACACAATATGTGTTGGACATCACTATACGTAAGCAAACAACACAACACAATATGTGGTGGACATCACTATACATAAACAAACAACACAACACAATATGTGGTGGACATCACTATACGTAAATAAACAACACAACACAATATGTGGTGGACATCACTATACGTAAACAAACAACACAACACAATATGTGGTGGACCTCACTAAACGTAAACAAACAACACAACACAATATGTGTTGGACATCACCATACATAAACAAACAACACAACACAATATGTGTTGGACCTCACTATACGTAAACAAATAACACAACACAATATGTGTTGGACATCACTATACGTAAACAAACAACACAAAACAATATGTGGTGAACCTCAATATGCGTAAACAAACAACACAACACAATATGTGGTGGACATCACTATACATAAGCAAACAACACAACACAATATGTGGTGGACATCACTATACGTAAACAAACAACACAACACAATATGTGGTGGACATCACTATACGTAAACAAACAACACAACACAATATGTGGTGGACATCACTATACGTAAACAAACAACACAACACAATATGTGTTGGACATCACCATACATAAACAAACAACACAACACAATATGTGTTGGACCTCACTATACGTAAACAAATAACACAACACAATATGTGTTGGACATCACTATACGTAAACAAACAACACAAAACAATATGTGGTGAACCTCAATATACGTAAACAAACAACACAACACAATATGTGGTGGATATTACTATACATAAACAAACAACACAACACAATATGTGTTGGACATCACTATACGTAAACAAACAACACAACACAATATGTGTTGGACATCACCATACATAAACAAACAACACAACACAATATGTGTTGGACATCACTATACGTAAACAAACAACACAACACAATATGTGGTGGACCTCACTATACTTAAACAAACAACACAACACAATATGTGGTGGACATCACTATACGTAAACAAACAACACAACACAATATGTGGTGGACATCACTATACGTAAACAAACAACACAACACAATATGTGGTGGACCTCACTATACTTAAACAAACAACACAACACAATATGTGGTGGACATCACTATACGTAAACAAACAACACAACACAATATGTGGTGGACATCACCATACATAAACAAACAACACAACACAATATGTGTTGGACATCAATATACGTAAACAAACAACACAACACAATATGTGGTGGACATCACCATACATAAACAAACAACACAACACAATATGTGGTGGACATCACCATACATAAACAAACAACACAACACAATATGTGGTGGACATCACTATACGTAAACAAACAACGCAACACAATATGTGTTGGACATCACTATACATAAACAAACAACACAATACAATATGTCGTGGACCTCACTATACGTAAACAAACAACAAAACACAATATGTGGTGGACATCACTAAACGTAAACAAACAAAACTACACAATATGTGGTGGACATCACTATACGTAAACAAACAACACAACACAATATGTGGTGGACATCACTATACGTAAACAAACAACACAACACAATATGTGGTGGACATCACTATACGTAAACAAACAACACAACACAATATGTGTTGGACATCACCATACATAAACAAACAACACAACACAATATGTGTTGGACCTCACTATACGTAAACAAACAACACAACACAATATGTGTTGGACATCACTATACGTAAACAAACAACACAACACAATATGTGTTGGACATCACCATACATAAACAAACAACACAACACAATATGTGTTGGACATCACTATACGTAAGCAAACAACACAACACAATATGTGGTGGACATCACTATACATAAACAAACAACACAACACAATATGTGGTGGACATCACTATACGTAAATAAACAACACAACACAATATGTGGTGGACATCACTATACGTAAACAAACAACACAACACAATATGTGGTGGACCTCACTAAACGTAAACAAACAACACAACACAATATGTGTTGGACATCACCATACATAAACAAACAACACAACACAATATGTGTTGGACCTCACTATACGTAAACAAATAACACAACACAATATGTGTTGGACATCACTATACGTAAACAAACAACACAAAACAATATGTGGTGAACCTCAATATGCGTAAACAAACAACACAACACAATATGTGGTGGACATCACTATACATAAGCAAACAACACAACACAATATGTGGTGGACATCACTATACGTAAACAAACAACACAACACAATATGTGGTGGACATCACTATACGTAAACAAACAACACAACACAATATGTGGTGGACATCACTATACGTAAACAAACAACACAACACAATATGTGTTGGACATCACCATACATAAACAAACAACACAACACAATATGTGTTGGACCTCACTATACGTAAACAAATAACACAACACAATATGTGTTGGACATCACTATACGTAAACAAACAACACAAAACAATATGTGGTGAACCTCAATATACGTAAACAAACAACACAACACAATATGTGGTGGATATTACTATACATAAACAAACAACACAACACAATATGTGTTGGACATCACTATACGTAAACAAACAACACAACACAATATGTGGTGGACCTTACTATACATAAACAAACAACACAACACAATATGTGGTGGACATCACTATTCGTAAACAAACAACACAACAAAATATGTGGTGGGCATCACTATACGTAAATAAACAACACAACACAATATGTGGTGGACATCACTATAGATAAACAAACAACACAACACAATATGTGGTGGACATCACTATACATAAATAAACAACACAACACAATATGTGGTGGACATCACTATAGATAAACAAACAAAACAACACAATATGTGGTGGACATCACTATACATAAATAAACAACACAACACAATATGTGGTGGACATCACTATAGATAAACAAACAAAACAACACAATATGTGGTGGACATCACTATACATAAATAAACAACACAACACAATATGTGGTGGACATCACTATAGATAAACAAACAAAACAACACAATATGTGGTGGACATCACTATACATAAATAAACAACACAACACAATATGTGGTGGACATCACTATAGATAAATAAACAACACAACACAATATGTGGTGGACATCACTATACATAAATAAACAACACAACACAATATGTGGTGGACATCACTATAGATAAACAAACAAAACAACACAATATGTGGTGGACATCACTATACATAAATAAACAACACAACACAATATGTGGTGGACATCACTATAGATAAACAAACAAAACAACACAATATGTGGTGGACATCACTATACATAAATAAACAACACAACACAATATGTGGTGGACATCACTATAGATAAATAAACAACACAACACAATATGTGGTGGACATCACTATAGATAAATAAACAACACAACACAATATGTGGTGGACATCACTATACATAAATAAACAACACAACACAATATGTGGTGGACATCACTATAGATAAACAAACAAAACAACACAATATGTGGTGGACATCACTATACATAAATAAACAACACAACACAATATGTGGTGGACATCACTATAGATAAATAAACAACACAACACAATATGTGGTGGACATCACTATACATAAATAAACAACACAACACAATATGTGGTGGACATCACTATAGATAAACAAACAAAACAACACAATATGTGGTGGACATCACTATACATAAATAAACAACACAACACAATATGTGGTGGACATCACTATAGATAAACAAACAAAACAACACAATATGTGGTGGACATCACTATACATAAATAAACAACACAACACAATATGTGGTGGACATCACTATAGATAAATAAACAACACAACACAATATGTGGTGGACATCACTATACATAAATAAACAACACAACACAATATGTGGTGGACATCACTATAGATAAACAAACAAAACAACACAATATGTGGTGGACATCACTATACATAAATAAACAACACAACACAATATGTGGTGGACATCACTATACGTAAACAAACAACGCAACACAATATGTGTTGGACATCACTATACATAAACAAACAACACAACACAATATGTGGTGGACATCACTATACGTAAACAAACAACACAACACAATATGTGTTGGACATCACTATACATAAACAAACAACACAACACAATATGTGGTGGACATCACTATACGTAAACAAACAACGCAACACAATATGTGTTGGACATCACTATGCATAAACAAACAACACAACACAATATGTGGTGGACATCACTATACATAAATAAACAACACAACACAATATGTGGTGGACATCACTATAGATAAATAAACAACACAACACAATATGTGGTGGACATCACTATAGATAAATAAACAACACAACACAATATGTGGTGGACATCACTATACATAAATAAACAACACAACACAATATGTGGTGGACATCACTATAGATAAACAAACAAAACAACACAATATGTGGTGGACATCACTATACATAAATAAACAACACAACACAATATGTGGTGGACATCACTATAGATAAATAAACAACACAACACAATATGTGGTGGACATCACTATACATAAATAAACAACACAACACAATATGTGGTGGACATCACTATAGATAAACAAACAAAACAACACAATATGTGGTGGACATCACTATACATAAATAAACAACACAACACAATATGTGGTGGACATCACTATAGATAAACAAACAAAACAACACAATATGTGGTGGACATCACTATACATAAATAAACAACACAACACAATATGTGGTGGACATCACTATAGATAAATAAACAACACAACACAATATGTGGTGGACATCACTATACATAAATAAACAACACAACACAATATGTGGTGGACATCACTATAGATAAACAAACAAAACAACACAATATGTGGTGGACATCACTATACATAAACAAACAACACAACACAATATGTGGTGGACATCACTATACGCCAGCAAACACAAATACAAATAAACCGTAATTTAGACATGAGCCCTCCTGCAAACAACTGAGGGTAAAGACGAACCGGAAATCTTAACGGACATCACAACACGGAACTAATAACGTAAAGACACATAATAGGATAACACACAAAACTAAACAGATGCTCAACACGAACCCCACCAGTTCCTGCTTCTTAAACGATACCCGTCGTGTTAATCATACAGACAAGTCCAGTCAAAGCAGTGATAGAACAAAGAAAAAATATACGTCAAAGTAAAAGATCCATTGTTATTTGAGATATGGATATTTCGTAATGGTCAACAAGTTCGTGATGACGACCGTATAATGTTTATAGCGATGACTTCAACCTAGGAACAACGTAGTCTTGTTTGAGTAGCTTTTGCTTCTAAAGCGAGTATCCTCGTGTTATCAAGATAACACAGCCGAGACAAACCATTCCACAGAAGACAAAATTGCAATGAAATTTAAAAAAGCAGGCAATTACTCCTCTTCTAAAATAAAAAAAAAATGTCAAAATGTCTAAAATTAGAATAGTATTTGGTCTTGCCTTTGCAAAATATCAATATTGTTGTATATTCATGGAATTCCAAACAAAAAAGAGATAGATTCGAACTCAAATTCGACTATTAACCATTGAAGTGTTGGGCTTACATGTGACAATTGTGGCTAGTGAGGCGGACACACCTATCCGACCCCTGTCGCTCTTTGTTATACATCTAAATGATCCTTATATAATTAGATTTGATTTGACCGAAAACATAACCCATGATCTTCCTAAGTCGCGGTGAACATGATAATTATAACACCATTCACCGGGCGGTTGTGAAAACTTTGTGTCACTCAGGTGTAAATATGGCTAAAAGAACAGAAACATGTTTAATTCTTACATGTTGGTATCATATATGGTATCTGTTTTAATAACACAGACTCACTACTATTGAAATTAAGCATCTTTTGTTCCTCCTACAAACTGCATGCATCCTAACATCCTAACATCCTAACATCCTAACTAAATGACATTTTGATTACTGTTGAAATGCAGTACACTCTATAATTATTCGATTTAATTTGTTGTTATTACTTTTTATACTACGATAAAGAAACTACTTTTGTTTTCTCTCTTTTGATATGAACTTTATCATATGGGATATGGGACGTTTAAGATCCCATTAACCGGATTAATCCAGCCACTTTTTATGCCTGTTCCAAGCCAAGACATGAATTTCCTATGCCATATGTCATGGCCTTTTTGATGTCCAATAGTTTGAAGTGAGGGGCGCCTGTTCGTTTGTTGATATTGCTGGAATTGTAAACCATTATGTTGTAAGTATCGTTTGATAATTAGCCGCTCGCAGTCGAGCTTCTGTCTTTAACAATGCGGGTCACAAAGTTATATATGAGGAATGGCATTTTACTCACATAACGGAAGATAGCTGTATAATCGATTCATTTCACTAATAAGCGAGGTTTGGGTGCATCAACTAACTGTTCCCGCCCCCTTTTATTGAAGTACCAGTACCAGGTGAGCAGTGTATGTTAGGGGTATCGATTTTGCCTCTTTCTATGATTATTATATTAGATTGTGGAACAGTTCCGACAGTGTAGCACTGACAGGGATTATTAGATATTAGAAACGTACCTGATGAAGGTTATTCCAGAAACGTACCTGATGAAGGTTATTCCAGAAACGTAACTGATGAAGGTTATTCCAGAAACGTACCTGATGAAGGTTATTCCAGAAACACGTCGTACCTGATGAAGGTTATTCCAGAAACGTACCTGATGAAGGTTATTCCAGAAACGTAACTGATGAAGGTTATTCCAGAAACGTACCTGATGAAGGTTATTCCAGAAACGTACCTGATGAAGGTTATTCCAGAAACACGTCGTACCTGATGAAGGTTATTCCAGAAACGTACCTGATGAAGGTTATTCCAGAAACACGTCGTACCTGATGAAGGTTATTCCAGAAACGTACCTGATGAAGGTTATTCCAGAAACACGTCGTACCTGATGAAGGTTATTCCAGAAACGTACCTGATGAAGGTTATTCCAGAAACACGTCGTACCTGATGAAGGTTATTCCAGAAACACGTCGTACCTGATGAAGGTTATTCCAGAAACACGTCGTACCTGATGAAGGTTATTCCAGAAACGTACCTGATGAAGGTTATTCCAGAAACGTACCTGATGAAGGTTATTCCAGAAACATGTCGTACCTGATGAAGGTTATTCCAGAAACGTACCTGATGAAGGTTATTCCAGAAACACGTCGTACCTGATGAAGGTTATTCCAGAAACGCGTCGTACCTGATGAAGGTTATTCCAGAAACGCGTTGTGCGCACTAAATTTGATATCTATGTTTTGTTGTTGTTCATTTTTATTGCTAATCGAGTTTTTAAGCAGCATTGTTTTACTGGAAGAAAAAAATATACATATTCTATGCACTTTCAACAATATTTCAGTTCTATCGTGGCAGTAAGTTTTATTAATGGAGGAAACCGGAAAACCACTGACCTGTCATAAGTCACAGACAAAGTGTGTCAACAAACAAAAACTAAACCAACCTATTATGTCCACAAATGATACCTTGCATTTATTGTTACTATTTACAGAGAGTATACTATGACACGTTGCCTGTCATGGATTATAGTTCTGTCGATTATAGCCATTGTGGGAAGCAGGGTGCGCATCGTACCAATACCATATGTCTACCCTTATCACGTTCGCCCACGTGGTGGCATGCAAGGGGAATTTGGACAAGGTAAGCAAATACTTAAAATACGCAATTAAATGCTGCGAAAATCGTTCCTTTGTCTTTTGTTTTTTCTGTGTTTTTTTTTAATTTATTTATTCATTTTTTCATTTATTGTTATTACTTGCTTTTTTGTTTTTGCTTGTTGTATTTTTTTTTTTTAAATATTCTGTTCATAAGATTGTACAATTACAATTTTAAACAAGGTACAGACAAGGTTCGACATTAGAAATGAAAGAACATAAAAATCAACTGGAACGTAATCTAAAAAAATTGGTGAACATTTTGATAATATGGACGATATTCTTCTTGAGAAATATACATATGTAGCGAAGTATCTGTCAAAAATAACTTTTTTCGCATTTTAAGAAAAAAATAATAAATACTCCTAATCATTACGTATATGTGGGTGATATAAGGCGCATGAATGGAGAGTGTTAAACATTAAGCTTATTCTCCGGAATTACCTGATTGGTCCATCAGCATACCTTTGCTGTGGTTTATTTTATCGTAAAACCATCCAAAACAATAATTTATTTGTGAATTTTTTTATTACATTATAAACAAATGTCGCTTAATGAGATTAATATTACAAGGATAACGAAACATTTTTGTAAAGCATTGGTTTCGAATTAATTGAATCCTCTGTGTCTAATTTTGCTCTATATTTAATTTTAACCGTTTTTCATAAAAGTTTTGACCAAAACATAAATCCATCCATCCGTTTCAATGACTGAAAAGTAGACCAAGCGACGTACGCTGAATATTCTTGTCCAATTCGTCTGAGGGGGGACCGGTAGGTATATTTAAATGTGGCAGTCGAAAGGAGAAATATATCGGGAGTGTAACGATATAATTGGGTCTGCGAGAGGATCACAAATAAGCGAAAAATATTGAGGCGAAGTGGGGAAGGGGAAAAGGGCAGATATTTATCTTGAAGTAAGGAAGAGGAGAGGGCATATATTTTTTGGATGAAACCTTTCAAAAGGACACCAACAGTGACAAACAAATTGTAATTACTCACCGCGTTTCATCATACTGATGTTGTTTTGTCAGAATTAATTTACTGCAACTTTATTATCCTTCATGTCACGTGTTTTGTCGAAAAGCGAGTCAACAATAATCGTAAAAGAAATAAACATTGTACATTTTGCCAACATGTTGTATTGACAATCATTGATGGCGAAGGCCGGGGTGGCTCAATGAGTTAGGTAGTTGGATTAACTACTCATACAAGCCTATCACAAATACGGTGTGAGTTCGCACCTGGCTTTGTAAATTGCAAAAAATTCGACTCGCAGCCGCAAGTGATAAAGCTTACCAGTTGCTTGTGGTTCTCTCTGAGTACTCCGGCTTCTTCCACCACTAAAACTGGTCGCCATGATATAGCTGAATTATTGCTGAAATTGGCGTTAAACACCAAAATCAAATAAAGTCAATCTTTTCATGGCTTTCATTTTAAACATGCAATAGATGTTTTTTTTTCAATGTTTCTATATTGAGTGTTAATTACAATACAGCCGATGTGCCTAACTATACGATACAGCTGATGTGCCTAGCTATACGATACAGCTGATGTGCCTATCTATACGGAACAGCTGATGTGCCTAGCTATACGATACAGCTGATGTGCCTAGCTGTACGGTACAGCCAATGTGCCTAGCTATACGATACAGCCGATGTGCCTAGCTATACGATACAGCTGATGTGCCTAGCTATACGATACAGCTGATGTGCCTAGCTATACGGTACAGCTGATGTGCCTATCTATACGGTACAGCTGATGTGCCTATCTATACGGTACAGCTGATGTGCCTAGCTATACGGTACAGCTGATGTGCCTATCTATACGATACAGCTGATGTACCTAGCTATACGGTACAGCTGATGTGCCTATCTATACGGTACAGCTGATGTGCCTATCTGTACGATACAGCTGATGTGCCTAGCTATACGGTACAGCTGATGTGCCTATCTATACGATACAGCTGATGTGCCTAGCTATACGGTACAGCTGATGTGCCTATCTATACGGTACAGCTGATGTGCCTATCTATACGATACAGCTGATGTGCCTATCTATACGGTACAGCTGATGTGCCTATCTATACGGTACAGCTGATGTGCCTATCTATACGGTACAGCTGATGTGCCTATCTATACGATACAGCTGATGTGCCTATCTATACGGTACAGCTGATGTGCCTATCTATACGATACAGCTGATGTGCCTATCTATACAGTACAGCTGGTGTGCCTAGCTATACGGTACAGCCGATGTGCCTAGCTATACGGTACAGCCGATGTGCCTAGCTATACGGTACAGCTGATGTGCCTATCTATACGATACAGCTGATGTGCCTATCTATACAGTACAGCTGGTGTGCCTAGCTATACGGTACAGCTGATGTGCCTATCTATACGGTACAGCTGATGTGCCTAGCTATACGGTACAGCTGATGTGCCTAGCTATACGGTACAGCTGATGTGCCTATCTATACGGTACAGCTGATGTGCCTAGCTATACGGTACAACTGATGTGCCTGTCTATACAGTACAGCTGATGTGCCTAGCTATACGGTACAGCTGATGTGCCTATCTATACGGTACAGCTGATGTGCCTAGCTATACGATACAGCTGATGTGCCTAGCTATACGGTACAGCTGATGTGCCTATCTATACGGTACAGCTGATGTGCCTAGCTATACGGTACCGCTGATGTGCCTAGCTATACGGTACAGCCGATGTGCCTAGCTATACGATACAGCCGATGTGCCTAGCTATACGATACAGCCGATGTGCCTAGCTATACGGTACAGCCGATATGCCTAGCTATACGATACAGCTAATGTGCCTAGCTATACGACACAGCCGATGTGCCTAGCTATACGATACAGCTGATGTGCCTAGCTATACGGTACAGCCGATGTGTCTAGCTATACGATACAGCTGATGTGCCTAGCTATACGGTACAGCCGATGTGCCTAGCTATACGGTACAGCCGATGTGCCTAGCTATACGATACAGCTGATGTGCCTAGCTATACGATACAGCTGATGTGCCTAGCTATACGGTACAGCCGATGTGACTAGCTATACGGTACAGCTGATGTGCCTAGCTATACGATACAGCTGATGTGCCTAGTATACGGTACAGCCGATGTGCCTAGCTATACGATACAGCTGATGTGCCTAGCTATACGGTACAGCCGATGTGCCTAGCTATACGGTACAGCCGATGTGCCTAGCTATACGGTTGGGTTGATAAAATCGTAGATATATAATTCTGTGCGTACGACGCTTTTTTGAATAATCTTCATCATGTAAGCTCAGTCAAAAGGTTGGAAAGCCAAAGAATTTAAAAGTCTTTGTGACCAAAATAACCAAAGGGCATAAGGGAACGACCATTTAACTTGAAGGGGGGGGGGGGGGGGTTATGTTTTTTTTTCTAAAATAAAATATTCTGATTCCCATTGTTGCTCAAAAAAAATATTCTGATTTTGGTGGAGGTAAAAAAAAATCTGATTCAGAGTTTTTGTCATATAGCCTAATGTTGAATCCTGGGAACAAAATTATTCTAACTCTCGTGTTGTCCGAAAAAAAAATTCTGAACGGAACAAAGAACCATAACCCCTCCCCCTGCAAGTTAAATGGTCGGTCCCTAAGCAGGATATCCAAAATAGGCTAATGTCCACTATCCCTAAAGGCTCTCTTCTAGCTAAAATCAAGATGGTTGATAACGGATAGATCAAAAATCTGAAACAATTATTGTTTTATATTGTAATAATTATGTCACATATTATATTAAAGCAAAACATATCTCAACAGATATACTGTGCACACAAATCATGCAACAATTACATTTTTACATGCGGTAAATAGGAAGAACATTTTCATTTTAAGTCATTCATTTGGCTAATTATTCGTTATCAATGTCTAGCTGTTAATAGTCGTCAAAATTTGTCTAATAGAAACATTGCACATTCCCGATTTGATTGTAAAATTATACATTGTTATACAAGTTATCTCCATTACGACGGACAAAATGGTACCCGGTCTGGCAAGAGCAATGAAACAGACAAAAACTTTGAGTACTTGTAGATATTTGAACCTTGTAACACATCAGAAGATAATTGTATTGTTAATAGAAAATTCACAAGTCGTTTCAACAGATTACGGGGGAAACGGGGGTGGGTATATGTTATCTTCTTTGAACTTTGCATCAAAGGTAACCCATTTGCCCGCCTTGAATGAAAAAATTCCGATAAAACATATAATTTTAGAATCAGTGTCATAAATGTGCAAATGGTCTATTTGGAGCTAAAAATGCATTTTTCTCCCTTCCTTTTTCCGCGCAGTTTCAATTTTTGTATTTCATCTTCGTGATACAATATAAAGGCGATTCTATTTGATTGTACTTCACTCTGGTATAAAATTAAAAGAACTATTGAGCATACGTATTGCTACGTAAAGTTTGTTTTCTATAATATTCTAGTAACAGAAAGAAACAACCAACAATCACTTAAGTGTCTATATTTTAATAAAATAACAAAAATTACTTAATGATAATATACAATTACAAAAATCAAATCTATAACGTTTAAAACTGTCCTGAACTTTCAATTAAATCCCTTGAAATACATGTCCCCTCCCTTTTCCAGACGTAGTTCGATTGCTCTCATTCGAAATTGAATTCATGTTGAATTATAATATCCTTTAGTATCATTCACTTGACTTCACTGAAATAAATATATCAACTATAATGCTATATATTCCCACTGTTTTGTAAATCTCAAATTTCTGACTGACTGCTCTCAAATTCTCAAAAAATATAGATATGTACAAATATCTAGAACATTCAGGTGCATTTTTGTTTATTTGTCCATTTAAAAAAATACACAGAAACATCTAGAATATATTAACACACAACGTCAAATATTAAAACTTATAATTTTTTTTTAATTTTTTTGCAACCTATTTGTACTGATGATGCAATATTATCTTTATCTTTGTCAACAAAAAATATTCTCCACGAATAAGATAATGCATCATATGTATTACATATACTTAACAGTATCAGTACCTTATAATTTAAAAAAAATATATTGTGAATAAAATGTTATATAATTAAAAGAGATAACGGATATATTAGTAAGAACGTTCAAGGCGTAACGCTTTATAGCAGGATGCGCAATTTTGAGTACTGATGCAAGAATGTTTGAATACACCAAAGGGATAATCAGAAGCTGTAGATCGAAAAAGGACAAACATTATCTACAATGCACTACACAGGAAAGCAAAGACTGAACATCCATAATCTCACTAAAATTCGGGGATTAAGTCAGGAGCGGAACGGTAATCATTTCCTGCTCCACTAGAGTCACCCGTCGTGCTACTGCTAAATGATATGAACATCATGTAATCTGAAAATCATGTTGGACACCAGAATTCGAAAATAAATGTATATAGCAAATTAAACATGAACACTATACAAACCAAATGGGAGTACACACGAACTGAACATCGTTTTACGAGGGAATCGTAGAGAACATTACAAAACGGAACTAAAAAAAACATCAATGCATGTAATTTGAGATATACTTTGTGCATGGTGCAATTTGATGTATAAACTAATGTTTTATATTGACCTATTTCTGACAGATCCAGGCATATTTCCCTTCATTGACCCAGATCAGGTGCCACCACTGATAAATCCGATCGTGCCAACGATAGCAGTTATCGCTGTAATTGCTGCTGCTGTGCCGATGATGCAAGCAATGATGGTGCCACCATTGACTACCACCACAACCATATCGACGACTGCCACTGTAGCCCCAACTACTACTACCACTGTCACCGCCCCTATAGGTACACACTTGGTTTGTTTGTGCCAGGCCAATTTGCTGGCGTGGGATAGTTTTTTGATTGATATATTTAGTATTGCGTATCGCCCAGGCCGACAACAAGATGAAAAACATATAAAAACTACATAGAAATGATAGAGGTATGGTGTCAACCAGAGAAACGACTTTTAACTCTCACTGGAAAAGTATGGATAGGAAAACAAATAGCCTTTTGTAACTGCATGCTACAAGACGCGCACTCTTTTTCAAAAGAGATATTAAAAGTGCAGAAGCGGGGAACTCTTCTGGCAGTTTTTGTAAATAAAATAAATAATCTGGCCACCCAAAGTTGGAAAAAAAATTCTGGCATTTGCTTCATAGAAAAAAAAAATCTGGCCTGAACTGAGTAAACAATGTTATAACCTGTCCTGCACTATGTGTCGAATGAATTTTCTGTCAAATATTCTAACCTGATTAATCTTGCCAGGCCCCCTCAGAATCAAATTATTTGCCTATATATTATTATGAGATAAAGAATGTGTGCCTTCTTTCACAATCTTGTCTCTTAGGCCAAATAAATTTTAAATAGATTTGAAACAAAGTAGTATTCATTTTTAATATAAAAAAAACCTAATGTTTTAACATAATTACAAGTTGCGTATGCAGTGTCCCCTTACCGGGCCCCGCGAAATTTGCTGAATTATATAAGATTCTATATACGTCCTTGATTATACACATAATGCCGTTAACAGACATTTACGGCGGTTTAGATCATGGATGGTGATATATATTTATTTTCCAGGTAAAGAGATCCTTGTTTAACGTTTCGCTAAGGGGAAATTATTTTTAATCATGGATTGAATGGAAAATAATGGAATGTAAATCGAAACGAAAATGATGTTACCTGTCAAGACTATAGCGGAGCATGCGCACAATCTCTACCGAATGAGTTCAAATCTGAGGTCAATCGCATATGATTTGCATTATTGTCCGGGTAGCAAGAATTATCGAAGACAGAATAAAATGACGTTTTCTCATGAATTATACATCGTAGCTCTCAAAAAGTGAATGGTTTACGTTCTTTGTATATTTAATCTTTACATATATCAGAAATTTTTAGAAAACTGAAAATAATGATTTTGGCATTTCATATTACTTTAAGTTTTCACTTAAATCTAAGGTACCTATTGAGGTATCTTAAATATATAAAATGCAGCGACTTCGAACCAATTAACAACGCAAAATTGTCAATATCGTTGATATTCATTTAAATGAATATCGGATGGGTATATTGTCCGAAATATTTTTTATGGGCTCTAATTATTAATTAATTCAGTATACGTAACTTTTCCAGTGCAGTTTACTTGATTTATTGCGTCAAAAATATAAATATTCGTTGTTGGAACCACAAGTCTTGTTTTTCAGATTAAAAATGTTCACGTACCTGTACATACATGCATAGTATCTTATGACAAGCGTGCAATTCATGCTATGTAACATTTTCATTGATTCTTTGTACAGGTCTGCCCATATAAACTCATTTCAAAATAAAAAATTGTCACTACAATGTTTCACGTTAACCGGCATCGAATGCTAGAAGTTAGGAGGGCTATGACAAGGGAACGTACCATTAGAGATAGAACTAATCCATTAGAAATATATGATGATTTGGAATTAATTGAAAGATTTAGATATAATGAAACCTCAGTTTTTGCGGTAGCACATATATTGTCCCATGTTTTCTGTATTTCTTTAATGTCTATTTTTACGGAATTCCCGGCATTTACTGTGTTTGCAATTTCCTGCCATGCCCTACATATGTCAAAATCATGCTCATTATTTTATTCATGAGATATGAATATTCATGAATCGTGGATACACGTGACATTTTTTTTCAGCAACATTGGGAAGAATGTTTTTTTTTTTACAGAAAAAACAAACCATAGCCTAGCGCCCCCCCCCCCCCCCCCCCCCCCCCCCCCCCAATCATATTTGTTCTATATATTTATTTGATAACAGTAATAAATAAAAAAGAACGGACTTGAGATTTTACTGTTATGTTACCCCTCAAGGCACCTCACATAATTATTTGATCACGTGATACTTTGTTTATGAAGAAGCGGTGCAAATGGAACAGACGAATTGTATGAAATGCCTCGGGAATAATGGTACGTTTCACACGCCCAACACCCGTACGTTGCCTCTTAAATGGCGTCGGGCATTGGAAAGTGTAAAAACGATCACAATTAATCTTCTCCAGGAACCTACAGATCATAAGTCTTCCATTCTAAACAAATAACAAGTGGAACTTTTTTACCGGAAGTTTTAATGTGAACGAAGAGAACTTATGTGAGTACGGCGGTTTCGTCAGTGTTATAATTTTTTTTAACCATATTTTAAGGGTTCTTTAGGAAATGATAGGAAAATTGTATCAAAATAAGAACAACTCCAGGAACTTCCAATATATTGAGTATGGTATCAAAAATTTGCTTGAACAACTCTAAGCGGTGTTTGGTGAAAAAAGAACTCAGAAATTATGTCCAGGTTTAATAAAAGATCAACACGGCCTCTTTTACTTCTTCAGCCGTTCATTGCTTAGTACTACGATGACGTCCATTTTGATTCAATATGGCGGTCGTATGCAAATTAGCAAAATGGGCTTGATTTTGCCATATGATTTTTGTCCAACAATACGTAATAGTTACCGACTGAGATCGAGGTGTTCAAGCTAGATGAACACCTGAGCCCGTGCAAATTGTGCGCCGAGAGCGCGTACCGGTCGAGGTGCTAAAAGCACGGGCGAGGGTGTTTATCTAGCTTGAACCCGAGATCGAAGTCGGTAACTGACTTACACTCTAGTGATATTGACAATATTATTGTTTATAAAAAATATATAATTTTATTTTGTTCTACTTGTTAGGCATGTTAGGTGAAAGTGGCCAAAGTCGTAAGTGCATGTACATTTATATTGTAGTATTTGAGAGAAAAAAAAACATACATTTTACTAACAAATGGATATTTTACATAGTATTCTGGAATAAACTATTGTTTTAAATCTATAACGGTAGTGTTGTTACATAAACATTTAAAATGCAATTCAACCCTCCCACCCCCTCCCGGGCCACATAACAAAACCAGTCATACCAATATAACATCGTTCTCTCATTTTTGCTATTTACCGTTTGTATTGGAAATTTAATATTACAAGTCCGCAACTTGCACGATGACTGCACTCTAACCTCAGTAAGTACAATTCCTGTGTAAATTAAATTCGTTTTAAATTTGGAGAAAAGACGAATTATTCATATTCGCAAATCATTTTTGGATGAAGACGGTGTTTGACAATATATTTTAAAAAGTTTGAATTAACATTCAAGTTCCAATGAAGCCACAGATTTTACAGGTTTTAATTTTTTTTTTTTTTTGTGAGTGTAAGGGACCGTCCATTTAACTTGAAGGGGGGTTATGGTTTTTTGTTTCGTTCAGAAATTTGTTTTCGGACAACACAAGAGTTAGAATATTTATTTTTATTGTCGCGCAAAGCGCGAATTTTTTTCAATAATTTAACATTAGGTTATATGACAAAAACTCTGAATCAGATTATTTTTTTTTCCTCCACCAAAATCAGTATATTTTTTTCAGCAACATACATTGGGAATCAGAATATTTTTTTAGAAAAACACACCCGACCTTGAATGTTTACCCACACAAAGTAATAAAAGCGTGCATTACCCATCTATTGAAAAATTAAAGCGAAATTACCAAGGATGAGTTAATATAATATTAAACGGTAAATGGAGAAGCGTTCCGATAATTTCCACTTAATGTTTCCTTAGTTAAGTCCAAATTTAAGTAGCTATGTGTATACTACTTAATATCATCACTTAACTAAGGGATTCCTTAGTGGAATTTTAGTTTAAGGCATACTTAAATTAAGATGTTTTATGCATACGGGCCCTGATCATTATCTTCATATATAGTCTCACAAACGAATGAGTTAAATGCAGTCAAAATTATATTAAGAGATCACCTGTGCGACAAGGACAAAGTGGTGTATTAAGACAGGTGACCCATTAAATGGGGTTCAATTAATATGACATTTTCTATGACAGAACAGAAAAGGTGACATTTTAATACAGGTGACAGCTTAGTAAAGTTAACCACAGGGGTAGGTTTAGCTGTAGACAATTTAAGTTTTACTCACTGATCGCTACGTTTTCTATGTAATTACTGTTTTATGCCCCTATTTTACGATTGACAGCTAACACGTATTGATCTATGTTCTGTTATAATCCACAGCTACAACTGGTCCCTGTCAGCCTAATCCCTGTTTAAATGGTGGACAGTGTCGGAGTAGTGGCGGTGTATTCGTTGGCTGTAACTGTATGCCGACCTTCTGTAGTACACTTTGTAACTGCCGTGTGTTTGCGGCAACAAAGGCATGCATATGTCCATGAATATACTCAAATGGTATGGATTAGTAATATGAATATAATGTAATGCTTATTTAGATAATGTCTTGAAGTGAGTGACCTGGACAGGTGTGTCATTTCAACTGAATCTGAATAATTCTGTCATTTTTAATATGGGACAATGTTATGTGCACTGGAAATACTAGGTGAATACTACGGTAATATATGTTTGGATAGATAAACATAAATAGACCAATAAACAAACCTACATTGTAGTATCACGTTAAACTTTAATTATTGATAAAATGAAGAAAAAAAATATCACACAGTCGGAACAATTCCAAGATCCTATAGAAAATTCACAGAAAGAGCCAAATCGTTACCATTAATACACAGATACATGATCTCTAACTCTCCTCTGTTGGTACAGTGACAGGGTTAAACTAGATTTATGGGTCCAAACTGACCTTAGCGAAATGATGCCGTCGAGTTCTGATTGATTTAATTTTGTTTAACATCAACTGAGCTGTGTTTCAGTTGTATTCACGACAGCTAAAACGTGTTTTTCTCAGCGCATTGTGGCAGTCTTTCTTCGTCATTGTTTTTCACAGTTAAGGAAAAAGACTGAATGTGACTGGTCATTGGAGTCATTTTGACATCCAATAGTGTTAATCAGAAGTTTAGATTGGCACAAGATAACAAGGATGTAATGGAAGGAGCAGAAGGCAGCTTCTGCACCTTAAATTACCACCAAAAGAGGTTAAGCACTCATCTATAAAGTGCATATAGAGTAAAATAGCACTACAACCAATACATTAAAAGCAAGCGATTTAGAAACTAAAAAAATGTCATTACATATAGTTGAAGGACTTCTTCGAATATTCAGTTAGACTTTGGAACTGTTCCAATGGTTGGGTATCTTTTGTTTTTCATTTTATTGAAAATTGTGCGTTGGTTTGTTTTAAATTTCCAGAGTTTTTATCAGCAAGCAATGGTCTACAAAACACTATACAGAACACTTAAGATTGAGCAACACGAACTGCTACTGAAAATCGACGATAAACTCGGGTGCTCCACTAACGGCATCCGTCATGTCTCCTACTTATAATCGACGATAAACTCGGGTGCTCCACTAACGGCACCCGTCACGTCTCCCACTTATAATCGACGATAAACTCGGGTGCTCCACTAACGGCACCCGTCAATGTCTCCCACTTATAATCGACGATAATCTCGGGTGCTCCACTAACGGCACCCGTCATGTCTCCCACTTATAATCGACGATAAACTCGGGTGATCCACTAACGGCACCCGTCATGTCTCCCACTTATAATCGACGATAAACTCGGGTGCTCCACTAGCGGCACCTGTCATGTCTCCCACTTATAATCGACGATAAACTCGGGTGCTCCACTAGCGGCACCTGTCATGTCTCCCACTTATAATCGACGATAAACTCGGGTGCTCCACTAGCGGTACCTGTCATGTCTCCCACTTATAATCGACGATAAACTCGGGTGCTCCACTAACGCACCCGTCATGTCTCCCACTTAAAATCGACGATAAACTTGGGTGCCCCTCTAACGGCACCCGTCATGTCTCCCACTTATAATGGACGATAAACTCGGGTGCTCCACTAACGGCACCCGTCACGTCTCCCACTTATAATCGACGATAAACTCGGGTGCTCCACTAACCGCACCCGTCATGTCTCCCACTTATAATCGACGATAAACTCGGGTGCTCCACTAACGGCACCTGTCATGTCTCCCACTTATAATCGACGATAAACTCGGGTGCTCCACTAACGCATCCGTCATGTCTCCCACTTATAATCGACGATAAACTCGGGTGCTCCACTAACGGCACCTGTCATGTCTCCCACTTATAATCGACGATAAACTCGGGTGCTCCACTAACGGCACCCGTCATGTCTCCCACTTATAATCGACGATAAACTCGGGTGCTCCACTAGCGGCACCTGTCATGTCTCCCACTTATAATCGACGATAAGCTCGGGTGCTCCACTAGCGGCACCTGTCATGTCTCCCACTTATAATCGACGATAAACTCGGGTGCTCCACTAACGCACCCGTCATGTCTCCCACTTAAAATCGACGATAAACTTGGGTGCCCCTCTAACGGCACCCGTCATGTCTCCCACTTATAATCGACGATAAACTCGGGTGCTCCACTAACGGCACCCGTCACGTCTCCCACTTATAA
The DNA here is from genome assembly GCA_963680875.1 of Bathymodiolus brooksi. Classification (NCBI taxonomy): domain Eukaryota; kingdom Metazoa; phylum Mollusca; class Bivalvia; order Mytilida; family Modiolidae; genus Bathymodiolus; species Bathymodiolus brooksi. The sequence continues at coordinate 19,313,693 of OY804582.1, read as the reverse complement.
TCGACGATAAACTCGGGTGCTCCACTAACCGCACCCGTCATGTCTCCCACTTATAATCGACGATAAACTCGGGTGCTCCACTAACGGCACCTGTCATGTCTCCCACTTATAATCGACGATAAACTCGGGTGCTCCACTAACGCATCCGTCATGTCTCCCACTTAAAATCGACGATAAACTCGGGTGCTCCACTAACGGCACCCGTCATGTCTCCCACTTATAATCGACGATAAACTCGGGTGCTCCACTAACGGCACCCGTCATGTCTCCCACTTATAATCGACGATAAACTCGGGTGCTCCATTAACGGCACCCGTCATGTCTCCCACTTATAATCGACGATAAACTCGGGTGCTCCACTAACGGCACCCGTCATGTCTCCCACTTATAATCGACGATAAACTCGGGTGCTCCACTAACGGCACCCGTCATGTCTCCCACTTATAATCGACGATAAACTCGGGTGCTCCACTAACGGCACCCGTCATGTCTCCCACTTATAATCGACGATAAACTCGGGTGCTCCACTAACGGCACCCGTCATGTCTCCCACTTATAATCGACGATAAACTCGGGTGCTCCACTAGCGGCACCTGTCATGTTACTCTTCAAAGACAAGGACATCATTGTAGCGTATATCACAACACAGAAATAAATAACATGAAAACATATATTTAAACAAAATGAACAACACAAATCCCATTAATAACCGGTAGTGAATTAGGTTCCTGTCCTACTATAGCCAGTGGCGCCCATCGTTACTCTTCTTAAAATTCGATGAATGTCGTGAAAGTGGAAAGAATGACGAGATTACGATAACATATCATTGGTCATCCATCTGTGACGTAGATCATCTGTAAAGTCATAGTGGCGACCATAAAAATCAACATTACCGCTACCATTTCCTTCCTTAGCAACAACCTCCAAATCAGTAATTTATGATAATAACCACAATGTTTTCAATATCGTATCAGCTGTAATATATATATATGCTCCATGTGCAGTCTTGAATTTTTAAATACAAACCAAAAACAATAATTTTAATTTGTCAGATTAGTGGAGCAGGAACTGCCTACCCTTCCGGAGCAGCTGAGTTCATCCCCGATTCTTAGTGGGGTTCGTGTTACTCGATCTTTGTAGATCGTTGTGTGTCGTTTTGTACTTTTTCTTTGTGGCCATTGTGTGGTTTATTCTTCTTCGATATACGGATTCTGGTAACCCTTTTGGTATCTTCAAACTCTTCTTAATATTTTAATTGACATAAATTTCCGAATGCAAATACAATGTGTGCATTTTGTCGACGGTTTATTAAAACGTCATATTTTCATATATACATTGTACTATGTGTAATTTGTTTGTTCAAAAAGTAAAAAGTATACAGTTAATAATTATCAGTAGATATAAAGTATTTTATTTTAACATGATGTAATATTTCTACTAATACTTTTTTTCCTTTTCCGTAGATTGATAAAGAAGACATTTGGTGAAATAAAACTATTCAATAAAATATAAAATAGTTGATGTCGTATGCCTTGGCTTTTTTTGTTGCCATTGGATGATCGATTTGTTTTTGCTTTATCGGTAATTTGTTACAGTTTCCTTTGATCTTTACTAACCGATAACTTTAGTAACAACGTTCAGTTGACCACCGACTCGTGATACTAGAAATTATCAGCTGTTGGTCATTTGTCATGCGCGGTCTAACGTGACGTCACTAAACCTTTCATTAAAAAAAAAGGGTCAAAACACAACAAACAAATCACAAAGCTGTGTTAAAATTGTGAAATTACCGATAAAAAAATTATTAGTATTGTTTTTCGCAAGACGAGGATTATAAGGTCCATATCAGATGAGCTCGATACCCCCATACCCGCCAGAAAAACGATTCAAGAGACTGTGTCAAGCCAGTCAACCCCCAAACCCCCCAGAAAAACGACTTAAATGACTGTGTCAAGCCAGTCAACCCCCATACCCCCCAGATAAACGACTGAAGTAACTATGTCAAGACAGTCAACCCCCATACTTCCTAGATAAACGACTGAAGTGACTGTGTCAAGCCATTCATCTCCCATACCCCTCCCCCCCCCCCCACAGATAAACGACTAAAGTGAATGTGTCAGGCCAGTCAACCCCCATACCCCCAGATAAACGACTGAAGTGACATGTCAAGCCAGTCAACCACCATACCCCCCAGAGAATCGACTGATGTGACTGTGTCAAGCCATTCAACCCCCATACCCACCAGATAACCGACTGAAGTGACTGTCAAGCCAGTCCACCCCCATACCCCCCAGATAAGCGACTGAAGTGACTATGTCAAGCCAGTCAACCCCCGTACTTCCCAGATAAACGACTGAAGTGACTGTGTCAAGCCAGTCATCTCCCATACCCCCCCCCCCCCCCAGATAAACGACTAAAGTGAATGTGTCAAGCCATCCAACCCCCATACCCCCCAGATAAGCGACTGAAGTGACTATGTCAAGCCAGTCAACCCCCATACTTCCCAGATAAACGACTGAAGTGACTGTGTCAAGCCAGTCATCTCCCATACCCCCCCCCCCCCCCCCCAGATAAACGACTAAAGTGAATGTGTCAAGCAAGTCAACCCCCATACCCCCAGATAAACGACTGAAGATACTGTGTCAAGTCAGTCAACTCCCATGCCCTCCAGATAAAAGAGTGAAGTGACTGTGTCAAGCCAGTCAGCCCCCATACCCCCAGAAAAACGAGTGAAGTGACTGTGTCCAGCCAGTCAACCCCCATACCCCCAGATAAATGACTGACGTGACTGTGTCAAGTCAGTCAACCCCCATTCCCCCAGAAAAACGACTGAAATGACTGTGTCAAGCCAGTCAACCCCATACCCCCAGATAAACGACTGAAGTGACTGTAACAAGTCAGTGTACCCCCATACCCCCCAGATAAGGGACTGAAGTGACTGTGTCAAGCCAGTCAACCTCCATACCCCCCCCAGAAAAACGACTGAAGTGACTGTGTCAAGCCAGTCAACCATATACTCCCCCCCCCCCACCCCCCAGATAAACGACTGAAGTGTCTCTGTCAAGCCAGTCAACCCCTAAACCCCCCAGATAAACGACTGAAGTGACTCTGTCAAGCCAGTCAACCTCATAACCCCCAGATAAACGACTGAAGTGACTCTGTCAAGCCAGTCAACCTCATAACCCCCCAGATAAACGACTGAAGTGACTGTGTCAAGCCAGTCAACCCCCATGCTCCCAGATTAACGACTGAAGTGACTGTGTCAAGCCATTCATCTCCCATATCCCTCCCCCCCCCCCCACAGATAAACGACTAAAGTGAATGTGTCAGGCCAGTCAACCCCCAAACCCATCAGATAAACAACTGAAGTGACTGTGTCAAGCCAGTCAACCCCCATACCCCCAGATAAACGACTGAAGTGACATGTCAAGCCAGTCAACCACCATACCCCCCAGAGAATCGACTGATGTGACTGTGTCAAGCCATTCAACCCCCATACCCACCAGATAACCGACTGAAGTGACTGTCAAGCCAATCCACCCCCATACCCCCCAGATAAGCGACTGAAGTGACTATGTCAAGCCAGTCAACCCCCGTACTTCCCAGATAAACGACTGAAGTGACTGTGTCAAGCCAGTCATCTCCCATACCCCCCCCCCCCCCCCCCCCCCAGATAAACGACTAAAGTGAATATGTCAAGCAAGTCAACCCCCATACCCCCAGATAAACGACTGAAGATACTGTGTCATGCCAGTCAACTCCCATGCCCCCCAGATAAAAGAGTGAAGTGACTGTGTCAAGCCAGTCAGCCCCCATAGCCCCAGATAAACGACTGAAGTGACTATGTCAATCCAGTCAACCCCTAAACCCCCCAGAAAAACGAGTGAAGTGACTGTGTCCAGCCAGTCAACCCCCATACCCCCAGATAAATGACTGACGTGACTGTGTCAAGTCAGTCAACCCCCATTCCCCCAGAAAAACGACTGAAATGACTGTGTCAAGCCAGTCAACCCCATACCCCCAGATAAACGACTGAAGTGACTGTAACAAGTCAGTGTACCCCCATACCCCCCGGATAAGGGACTGAAGTGACTGTGTCAAGCCAGTCAACCTCCATACCCCCCCAGATAAACGACTGAAGTGACTGTGTCAAGCCCATCCACCCTCATATCACCCAGAGAAACGACAGAAGTGACTGTGTCAAGCCAGTCAACCCCATACCCCCACCCCCAGATAAACGACTGATGTGTCTGTGTCAAGCCAGTCAACCCCTAAACCCCCCAGATAAACGACTGAAGTGGCTGTGTCAAGACTGTCAACCTCCATACCCCCCCCAGATAAACGACTGAAGTGACTGTGTCAAGCCCATCCACCCTCATATCACCCAGAGAAACGACAGAAGTGACTGTGTCAAGCCAGTCAACCCCATACCCCCCCCCCCCCAGATAAACGACTGATGTGTCTGTGTCAAGCCAGTCAACCCCTAAACCCCCCAGATAAACGACTGAAGTGACTGTGTCAAGACTGTCAACCTCCATACCCCCAGACAAATGACTAAAGTGAAAATGTCAAGCCAGTCAACCCCCATACCCCCCAGATAAACGACTGAGGTGACTCTGTCAAGCCAGTCAACCTCATAACCCCCAGATAAACGACTGAAGTGACTGTGTCAAGCCAGTCAACCCCATACCCCCCAGACAAACGACTGAAGTGACTGTGTCAAGCCAGTCAACCCCCATGCTCCCAGATTAACGACTGAAGTGACTGTGTCAAGCAAGTCAACCCCCAAACCCCGCCGATAAACGACTGAAATGACTGTGCCAAGCCAGTCAAGCACCATACCCCCCAGATAAACGCCTGATGTGACTGTGCAAAGCCAGTCAACTCATACTCCCAGATAAACGACAGAAGTGACTGTGTCAAGCCAGTCAACCTCCGTACCCCCCAGATATACGACTGAAGTGACTGTCAAGCAAGTTAACCCCCATACCCCCCAGATAAACGACTGAAGTGACTGTGTCAAGCCAGTCAACCCCCATACCCCCAAGATAATCGACTGAAGTGACTGTGTCAAGCCAGTCAATGTGTCAAGCCAGACAATCCCCATACCCCAGATAAACGACTGAAGTGATTGTGTCAAGCCAGTCAATGTGTGAAGCCAGCCAATCCCCATACCCCCCAGATAAACGACTGAAGCGACTGTGTCAAGCCAGTCAACCCCAATACCCCCAGATAAACGATTGAAGTTACTGTGTCAATCCAGTCAACCTCCATACCCCCAAATAAACGACTGAAGTGACTGTACCCAACCAGTCAACCTCCATACACCCACATAAACGACTGAAGTGACTGTGCCCAGCCAGTCAACCTCCATACCCCCATAAAAACGACTGAAGTGACTGTGTCAATCCAGTCAACCTCCATACACCCATTTAAACGACTGAAGTGACTGTGTCAATCCAGTCAACCTTCATACCCTCAGATAAACGACTGAAGTGACTGTGCCCAGCCAGTCAACCTCCATACACCCACATAAACGACTGAAGTGACTGTGTCAATCCAGTCAACCCCCAACCCCCCAGATAAACGACTGAAGTGACTGTGTCATGCCAGTCAACACCCATACCCCACAGAGAAACGACTGAAGTGACTGTGTCAAGCTAGTCAACCCCCATACCCCCAGATAGACGACTGAAGTGATTGTGTAAAGCCAATCAACCCCCAAACCCCCCAGATAAACGACTGAAGTGACTGTGTCAAGCCAGTCAACCCCATACCCCCAGATAAACGACTGAAGTGACTGTGTAAAGTCAGTGTACCTCCATACCCCCAGTAAAAAAGGACTGAAGTGACTGTGTCAAGCCAGTCAATCCCCATACCCCAGATAAACGACTGAAGTGATTGTGTCAAGCCAGTCAATGTGTCAAGCCAGTCAACCCCCATACCCCCAAGATAATCGACTGAAGTGACTGTGTCAAGCCATTCAATGTGTCAAGCCAGTCAATCGCCATACCCCAGATAAACGACTGAAGTGATTGTGTCAAGCCAGTCAATGTGTGAAGCCAGTCAATCCCCATACCCCCCAGATAAACGACTGAAGTGACTGTTTCAAGCCAGTCAACCCCAATACCCCCAGATAAAGGATTGAAGTTACTGTGTCAAGCCAGTCAACCTCCATACCCCCAGATAAACGATTGAAGTAACTGTGCCCAGCCAGTCAACCTCCATACACCCCAGATAAACGACTGAAGTGACTGTGTCAAGCAGTCAATCCCTAACCCCCCAGATAAACGACTGAAGTGACTGTGTCATGCCAGTCAACACCCATACCCCACAGAGAAACGACTGAAGTGACTGTGTCAAGCTAGTCAACCCCCATACCCCCAGATAGACGACTGAAGTGATTGTGTAAAGCCAGTCAACCCCCATACCCCCCCAGATAAACGACTGAAGTGACTGTGTCAAGCCAGTCAACCCCATACCCCCAGATAAACGACTGAAGTGACTGTGTAAAGTCAGTGTTCCTCCATACCCCCAGTAAAAAAGGACTGAAGTGACTGTGTCAAGCCAGTCAATCCCCATACCCCAGATAAACGACTGAAGTGATTGTGTCAAGCCAGTCAATGTGTCAAGCCAGTCAACCCCCATACCCCCAAGATAATCGATTGAAGTGACTGTGTGAAGCCATTCAATGTGTCAAGCCAGTCAATCCCCATACCCCAGATAAACGACTGAAGTGATTGTGTCAAGCCAGTCAATGTTTGAAGCCAGTCAATCCCCATACCCCCCAGATAAACGACTGAAGTGACTGTTTCAAGCCAGTCAACCCCAATACCCCCAGATAAACGATTGAAGTGACTGTGCCCAGCCAGTCAACCTCCATACACCCCAGATAAACGACTGAAGTGACTGTGTCAAGCAGTCAATCCCCATACCCCAGATAAACGACTGAAATGATTGTGTCAAGCCAGTCAATGTGTGAAGCCAGTCAATTCCCATACCCCCCAGATAAACGACTGAAGTGACTGTGTCAAGCAGTCAATCCCCATACCCCAGATAAACGACTGAAGTGATTGTGTCAAGCCAGTCAATGTGTCAAGCCAGTCAATTCCCAATACCCCCAGATAAAGGATAGAAGTTACTGTGTCAAGCCAGTCAACCTCCTTACTCCCAGATAAACGACTGAAGTGACTGTGCCCAGCCAGTCAACCTCCTTACCCCCAGATAAACGACTGAAGTGACTGTGTCAATCCAGTCAACCCCCAAACCCCCCAGATAAACGACTGAAGTGACTGTGTCAAGCCAGTCAACACCCATACCCCACAGAGAAACGACTGAAGTGACTGTGTCAAGCTAGTCAACCCCCCCATACCCCCAGATAGACGACTGAAGTGATTGTGTCAAGCCAATCAACCCCCATACCCCCCCCCCCCCCGAGAAACGACTGAAGTGACTGTGTCAAGCCAGTCAACCCCCATACTCCCCAGATAAACGACTGAAGTGACTGTGCCGAGTCAGTCAACATATCTCCCAGATAAACGACAAAAGTGGCTGTGTCAAGCCAGTCAACCTCCATACCCACAAGAAAAACGACTGAAGTGACTGTGTCAAGCAAATTAACCCCCATACTCCCCAGATAAACGACTGAAGTGACTGTGTCAAGCCAGTCAACCCCCATACCCCCAAGATAATCGACTGAAGTGACTGTGTCAAGCCAGGCAATGTGTCAAGCCAGTCAATCCCCATACCCCAGATACACGACTGCAATGATTGTGTCAAGCCAGTCAATGTGTGAAGCCAGTCAATCCCCATGCCCCCCAGATAAACGACTGAAGTGACTGTGTCAAGCCAGTCAACCCCAATACCCCCAGATAAACGATTGAAGTTACTGTGTCAAGCCAGTCAACCTCCTTACTCCCAGATAAACGACTGAAGTGACTGTGCCCAGCCAGTCATCCTCCATACACCCCAGATAAACGACTGAAGTGACTGTTTCAATCCAGTTAATCCCCAATCCCCCAGATAAACTACTGAAGTGACTGTGTCAAGCTAGTCAACACCCATACCCCACAGAGAAACGACTGAAGTGACTGTGTCAAGCTAGTCAACCCCCATACCCCCAGATAGACGACTGAAGTGATTGTGTCAAGCCAATCAACCCCCATACCCCCCAGAGAAACGACTGAAGTGACTGTGTCAAGCCAGTCAACCCCCATACCCCCCAGAGAAACGACTGAAGTGACTGTGTCAAGCCAGTCAACCCCAATACCTGCAGATAAACGATTGAAGTTACTGTGTCAATCCAGTCAACCTCCATACCCCCAAATAAACGACTGAAGTGACTGTACCCAGCCAGTCAACCTCCATACACCCACATAAACGACTGAAGTGACTGTGCCCAGCCAGTCAACCTCCATACCCCCAGAAAAACGACTGAAGTGACTGTGTCAATCCAGTCAACCTCCATACACCCACATAAACGACTGAAGTGACTGTGTCAATCCAGTCAACCTTCATACCCCCAGATAAACGACTGAAGTGACTGTGTCATGCCAGTCAACACCCATACCCCACAGAGAAACGACTGAAGTGACTGTGTCAAGCTAGTCAACCCCCATACCCCCAGATAGACGACTGAAGTGATTGTGTAAAGCCAGTCAACCCCCATACCCCCCCAGATAAACGACTGAAGTGACTGTGTCAAGCCAGTCAACCCCATACCCCCAGATAGACGACTGAAGTGATTGTGTAAAGCCAGTCAACCCCCATACCCCCCCAGATAAACGACTGAAGTGACTGTGTCAAGCCAGTCAACCCCCATACCCCCCAGAGAAACGACTGAAGTGACTGTGTCAAGCCAGTCAACCCCAATACCCGCAGATAAACGATTGAAGTTACTGTGTCAATCCAGTCAACCTCCATACCCCCAAATAAACGACTGAAGTGACTGTACCCAGCCAGTCAACCTCCATTCACCCACATAAACGACTGAAGTGACTGTGCCCAGCCAGTCAACCTCCATACCCCCAGAAAAACGACTGAAGTGACTGTGTCAATCCAGTCAACCTCCATACCCCCAGATAAACGACTGAAGTGACTGTGCCCAGCCAGTCAACCTCCATACATCCAGATAAACGACTGAAGTGACTGTGTCAATCCAGTCAACCTTCATACCCCCAGATAAACGACTGAAGTGACTGTGCCCAGCCAGTCAACCTCCATACACCCACATAAACGACTGAAGTGACTGTGTCAATCCAGTCAACCCCCAACCCCCCAGATAAACGACTGAAGTGACTGTGTCATGCCAGTCAACACCCATACCCCACAGAGAAACGACTGAAGTGACTGTGTCAAGCTAGTCAACCCCCATACCCCCAGATAGACGACTGAAGTGATTGTGTAAAGCCAGTCAACCCCCATACCCTCCCCAGATAAACGACTGAAGTGACTGTGTCAAGCCAGTCAACCCCATACCCCCAGATAAACGACTGAAGTGACTGTGTAAAGTCAGTGTACCTCCATACCCCCAGTAAAAAAGGACTGAAGTGACTGTGTCAAGCCAGTCAATCCCCATACCCCAGATAAACGACTGAAGTGATTGTGTCAAGCCAGTCAATGTGTCAAGCCAGTCAACCCCCATACCCCCAAGATAATCGATTGAAGTGACTGTGTGAAGCCGTTCAATGTGTCAAGCCAGTCAACCCCAATACCCCCCAGATAAACGACTGAAGTGACTGTTTCAAGCCAGTCAACCCCAATACCCCCAGATAAACGATTGAAGTGACTGTGCCCAGCCAGTCAACCTCCATACACCCCAGATAAACGACTGAAGTGACTGTGTCAAGCAGTCAATCCCCATACCCCAGATAAACGACTGAAGTGATTGTGTCAAGCCAGTCAATGTGTGAAGCCAGTCAATTCCCATACCCCCCAGATAAACGACTAAAGTGACTGTTTCAAGCCAATCAATCCCAATACCCCCAGATAAAGGATAGAAGTTACTGTGTCAAGCCAGTCAACCTCCATACCCCCAGATAAACGACTGAAGTGACTGTGTCAATCCAGTCAACCCCCAAACCCCCCAGATAAACGACTGAAGTGACTGTGTCAAGCCAGTCAACCCCAATACCCGCAGATAAACGATTGAAGTTACTGTGTCAATCCAGTCAACCTCCATACCCCCAAATAAACGACTGAAGTGACTGTACCCAGCCAGTCAACCTCCATACACCCACATAAACGACTGAAGTGACTGTGCCCAGCCAGTCAACCTCCATACCCCCAGAAAAACGACTGAAGTGACTGTGTCAATCCAGTCAACCTCCATACCCCCAGATAAACGACTGAAGTGACTGTGCCCAGCCAGTCAACCTCCATACATCCAGATAAACGACTGAAGTGACTGTGTCAATCCAGTCAACCTTCATACCCCCAGATAAACGACTGAAGTGACTGTGCCCAGCCAGTCAACCTCCATACACCCACATAAACGACTGAAGTGACTGTGTCAATCCAGTCAACCCCCAACCCCCCAGATAAACGACTGAAGTGATTGTGTCATGCCAGTCAACACCCATACCCCACAGAGAAACGACTGAAGTGACTGTGTCAAGCTAGTCAACCCCCATACCCCCAGATAGACGACTGAAGTGATTGTGTAAAGCCAGTCAACCCCCATACCCTCCCCAGATAAACGACTGAAGTGACTGTGTCAAGCCAGTCAACCCCATACCCCCAGATAAACGACTGAAGTGACTGTGTAAAGTCAGTGTACCTCCATACCCCCAGTAAAAAAGGACTGAAGTGACTGTGTCAAGCCAGTCAATCCCCATACCCCAGATAAACGACTGAAGTGATTGTGTCAAGCCAGTCAATGTGTCAAGCCAGTCAACCCCCATACCCCCAAGATAATCGATTGAAGTGACTGTGTGAAGCCGTTCAATGTGTCAAGCCAGTCAACCCCAATACCCCCCAGATAAACGACTGAAGTGACTGTTTCAAGCCAGTCAACCCCAATACCCCCAGATAAACGATTGAAGTGACTGTGCCCAGCCAGTCAACCTCCATACACCCCAGATAAACGACTGAAGTGACTGTGTCAAGCAGTCAATCCCCATACCCCAGATAAACGACTGAAGTGATTGTGTCAAGCCAGTCAATGTGTGAAGCCAGTCAATTCCCATACCCCCCAGATAAACGACTAAAGTGACTGTTTCAAGCCAATCAATCCCAATACCCCCAGATAAAGGATAGAAGTTACTGTGTCAAGCCAGTCAACCTCCATACCCCCAGATAAACGACTGAAGTGACTGTGTCAATCCAGTCAACCCCCAAACCCCCCAGATAAACGACTGAAGTGACTGTGTCAAGCCAGTCAACACCCATACCCCACAGAGAAACGACTGAAGTGACTGTGTCAAGCTAGTCAATCCCCCCCCACACCCCCAGATAGACGACTGAAGTGATTGTGTCAAGCCAATCAACCCCCATACCCCCCCCCCCCCCCCCCGAGAAACGACTGAAGTGACTGTGTCAAGCCAGTCAACCCCCATACTCCCCAGATAAACGACTGAAGTGACTGTGCCGAGTCAGTCAACATATCTCCCACATAAACGACAGAAGTGGCTGTGTCAAGCCAGTCAACCTCCATACCCCCCAGAAAAACGACTGAAGTGACTGTGTCAAGCAAATTAACCCCCATACTCCCCAGATAAACGACTGAAGTGACTGTGTCAAGCCAGTCAACCCCCATACCCCCAAGATAATCGACTGAAGTGACTGTGTCAAGCCAGTCAATCCCCATACCCCAGATACACGACTGCAATGATTGTGTCAAGCCAGTCAATGTGTGAAGGCAGTCAATCCCCATGCCCCCCAGATAAACGACTGAAGTGACTGTGTCAAGCCAGTCAACCCCAATACCCCCAGATAAACGATTGAAGTTACTGTGTCAAGCCAGTCAACCTCCTTACTCCCAGATAAACGACTGAAGTGACTGTGCCCAGCCAGTCAACCTCCATACACCCACATAAACGACTGAAGTGACTGTGTCAATCCAGTTAATCCCCAACCCCCCAGATAAACGACTGAAGTGACTGTGTCAAGCTAGTCAACACCCATACCCCACAGAGAAACGACTGAAGTGACTGTGTCAAGCTAGTCAACCCCCATACCCCCAGATAAGCGACTGAAGTGACTGTGTCAAGCTAGTCAACCCCCATACCCCCAGATAGACGACTGAAGTGATTGTGTCAAGCCAATCAACCCCCATACCCCCCAGAGAAACGACTGAAGTGACTGTGCCGAGTCAGTCAACGCATACCTCCCAGATAAACGACTGAAATGGCTGTGTCAAGCCAGTCAACCCCCATATCCTGCGGAAAAACGATTGAAGTGACTGTGTCAAGCCAGTCAACCTCCATATCCCCTAGAAAAACGGCTGAAGTGATTGTGTCAAGCCAGTCAACCTCCATACCCCCAGATAAACGACTGAAGTGACTGTGTCAAGCCAGTCAAACCCTATGCCCCCAGATAAACGACTGAAGTTATTGTGTCAAGACTGTCAACCTCCATGCCCCCCAGATAAATGACTAAAGTGAATGTGTCAACAAGACAGTCAACCCCCATACCCCCCCAGATAAACGTCTGAAGTGACTCTGTCAAGACGGTCAACCTCATACCCCCCAGATAAACGACTAAAGTGACTGTGTCAAGCCAGTCAACCCTCATACCCCCCAGATAAACGATTGAAGTGAATGTGTCAAGCCAGTCAACCTCCGTACCCCCCAGATATACGACTGAAGTGACTGTCAAGCAATTTAACCCCCATACCCCCCAGATAAACGACTGAAGTGACTGTCAAGCCAGTCAACCCCCATACCCCCAAGATAATCGACTGAAGTGACTGTGTCACGCCAATCAATGTGTCAAGCCAGTCAATCCCCATACCCCAGATAAACGACTGAAGTGATTGTGTCAAGCCAGTCAATGTGTGAAGCCAGTCAATCCCCATACCCCCCAGATAAACGACTGAAGCGACTGTGTCAAGCCAGTCAACCCCAATACCCCCAGATAAACGATTAAAGTTACTGTGTCAATCCAGTCAGCCTCCATACCCCCAAAAAAACGACTGAAGTGACTGTACCCAGCCAGTCAACCTCCATACACCCACATAAACGACTGAAGTGATTGTGCCCAGCCAGTCAACCTCCATACCCCCAGAAAAACGACTGAAGTGACTGTGTCAATCCAGTCAACCTCCATACCCCCAGATAAACGACTGAAGTGACTGTGCCCAGCCAGTCAACCTCCATACATCCAGATAAACGACTGAAGTGACTGTGTCAATCCAGTCAACCTTCATACCCCCAGATAAACGACTGAAGTGACTGTGTCAATCCAGTCAACCCCCAACCCCACAGATAAACGACTGAAGTGAGTGTGTCATGCCAGTCAACACCCATACCCCACAGAGAAACGACCGAAGTGACTGTGTCAAGCTAGTCAACCCCCATACCCCCAGATAGACGACTGAAGTGATTGTGTAAAGCCAGTCAACCCCCATACCCCCCAGATAAACGACTGAAGTGACTGTGCCGAGTCAGTCAACATATCTCCCAGATAAACGACAGAAGTGGATGTGTCAAGCCAGTCAACCTCCATACCCCCCAGAAAAACGACTGAAGTGACTGTGTCAAGCAAATTAACCTCCATACCCCCCAGATAAACGACTGAAGTGACTGTGTCAAGCCAGTCAACCCCCATACCCCCAAGATAATCGACTGAAGTAACTGTGTCAAGCCAGTCAATGTGTCAAGCCAGTCAATCCCCATACCCCAGATACACGACTGAAATGATTGTGTCAAGCCAGTCAATGTGTGAAGCCAGTCAATCCCCATGCCCCCCAGATAAACGACTGAAGTGACTGTGTCAAGCCAGTCAACCCCAATAATCCCAGATAAACGATTGAAGTTACTGTGTCAAGCCAGTCAACCTCCTTACTCCCAGATAAACGACTGAAGTGACTGTGCCCAGCCAGTCAACCTCCATACACCCACATAAACGACTGAAGTGACTGTGTCAATCCAGTCAACCTCCTTACTCCCAGATAAACGACTGAAGTGACTGTGCCCAGCCAGTCAACCTCCATACTCCCACATAAACGACTGAAGTGACTGTGTCAATCCAGTTAATCCCCAACCCCCCAGATAGACGACTGAAGTGACTGTGTCAAACTAGTCAACTCCCATACCCCCAGATAGACGACTGAAGTGATTGTGTCAAGCCAATAAACCCCCATACCCCCCAGAGAAACGACTGAAGTGACTGTGTCAAGCCAGTCAACCCCCATACCCCCCAGAGAAACGACTGAAGTGACTGTCAAGCTAGTCAACCCCCATACTCCCCAGATAAACGACTGAAGTGACTGTGCCGAGTCAGTCAACGCATACCTCCCAGATAAACGACTGAAGTTGCTGTGTCAAGCCAGTCAACCCCCATATCCCCCAGAAAAACGACTGAAGTGACTGTGTCAAGCCAGTCAACCTCCATATCCCCTAGAGAAACGGCTGCAGTGATTTTGTCAAGCCAGTCAACCCCCATATCCCGCAGAAAAACGATTGAAGTGACTGTTTCAAGCCAGTCAACCTCCATATCCCCTAGAGAAACGGCTGAAGTGATTGTGTCAAGACAGTCAAGCTCCATACCCCCAGATAAACGACTGAAGTGACTGTGTCAAGCCAGCCAAACCCTATACCCCCAGATAAACGACTGAAGTAACTGTGTCAAGACTGTCAACCTCCATGCCCCCCAGATAAATGACTAAAGTGAATGTGTCAACAAGACAGTCAACCCCCATACCCACCAGATAAACGACTGAAGTGACTCTGTCAAGACGGTCAACCTCATACCCCCAGATAAACGACTGAAGTGACTGTGTCAAGCCAGTCAACCCCATGCCCCCCAGATAAACGACTGAAGTGACTGTGTCAAGCCAGTCAACCCCATGCCCCCCAGATAAACGACTGAAGTGACTGTGTCAAGCCAGTCAACCCCATATCCCCCAGATAAACGACTGAAGTGACTCTGTCAAGACGGTCAACCTCATACCCCCAGATAAACGACTGAAGTGACTGTGTCAAGCCAGTCAACCCCATACCCCCCAGATAAATGACTAAAGTGAATGTGTCAACAAGACAGTCAACCCCATACCCCCCAGATAAACGACTGAAGTGACTCTGTCAAGACAGTCAACCTCATACCCCCCAGATAAACGACTGAAGTGACTGTGTCAAGCCAGTCAACCCCCTTGCTCCCTGATAAACGACTGAAATGACTGTGTCAAGCCAGTCAACCCCATACCCCCCAGATAAACGACTGAAGTGACTGTGTCAAGCCGGTCAACCCCCATGCTCCCTGATAAACGACTGAAATGACTGTGTCAAGCCAGTCAAGCCCTATGCCCCCCAGATAAACGCCTGAAGTGACTGTGCAAAGGCAGTCAACTCATACCCCCAGATAAACGACAAAAGTGACTGTGTCAAGCCAGTCAACCCTCATACCCCCCAGATAAACGATTGAAGTGAATGTGTCAAGCCAGTCAACCTCCGTACCCCCCAGATATACGACTGAAGTGACTGTCAAGCAAGTTAACCCCCATACCCCCCAGATAAACGACTGGAGTGACTGTGTCAAGCCAGTCAACCCCTATACCCCCAAGATAATCGACTGAAGTGATTGTGTCAAGCCAGTCAATGTGTCAAGCCAGTCAATCCCCATACCCCAGATAAACGACTGAAGTGATTGTGTCAAGCCAGTCAATGTGTGAAGCCAGTCAATCCCCATACCCCCCAGATAAACGACTGAAGTGACTGTGTCAAACCAGTCAACCCCAATACCCCCAGATAAACGATTGAAGTTACTGTGTCAATCCAGTCAACCTCCATACCCTCAAATAAACGACAGAAGTGACTGTACCCAGACAATCAACCTCCATACACCCACATAAACGACTGAAGTGACTGTGCCCAGGCAGTCAACCTCCATACACCCACATGAACGACTGAGGTGACTGTGTCAATCCAGTCAACCTTCATACCCCCACATAAACGACTGAAGTGACTGTGTCAATCCAGACAACCCCCAGACAAACGACTGAAGTGACTGTGTCATGCCAGTCAACACCCATACCCCACAGAGAAACGACTGAAGTGACTCTGTCAAGCTAGTCAACCCCATACCACCCAGATAAACGACTGAAGTGACTGTGCCCAGGCAGTCAACCCCCATACCCCCCAGAAAAACAACTGAAGTGACTGTGTCAAGCAAGTTAACCCCCATACCCCCGAGATAAACGACTGAAGTGACTGTGTCAAGCCAGTCAATCCCCATACCCCAGATAAACGACTGAAATGATTGTGTCAAGCCAGTCAACCTCCATATCCCCTAGAGAAACGACTGAAGTGACTGTGTCAAGCCAGTCAACCCGATACCCCCCAGATAAACGACCGATGTGACTGTGCCAAGCCAGTCAACGCATATCTCCCAGATAAACGACTGAGGTGACTGTGTCAAGCCATTCAAGACCCATAGCCCCCAGATAAACGACTGAAGTGACTGTGTCAATCTAGTCAACCCCCATACCTCCAGAGAAACGACTGAAGTGACTGTCTCAAGCCAGTTAAACTCCATACCCCCCAGATAAACGACTGAAGTGACTGTGCCGAATCAGTCAACGCATACCTACCAGATAAACGACTGAAGTGACTGTGTGAAGCCAGTCAACCCCCATACCCCCCAGATAAACGACTGAAGTGACTATCAAGCCAGTTAACCCCCATACCCCCAGATAAACGACTGAAGTGACTATCAAGCCAGTTAACCCCCATACCCCCAGATAAACGACTGAAGTGACTGTGTAAAGCCAGTCAACACCCATACCCCACAGAAAAACGACTGAAGTGACTGTGTCAAGCCAGTCAACCTCCATATCCCCTAGAGAAACGGCTGAAGTGATTGTGTCAAGCCAGTCAACCACCATATCCCGCAGATAAACGACTAAAGTGACTGTGGCAAGCCAGTCAACCTCCATATCCCCTAGAGAAACAGCTGAAGTGATTGTGTCAAGCCAGTCAACCACCATATCCCGCAGATAAACGACTGAAGTGACTGTGTAAAGCCAGTCAACACCCATACCCCACAGAAAAACGACTGAAGTGACTGTGTCAAGCCAGTCAACCTCCATATCCCCTAGAGAAACGGCTGAAGTTATTGTGTCAAGCCAGTCAACCTCCATACCCCCAGATAAACGACTGAAGTGACTGTGTCAAGCCAGTTAAACCCCATACCCCCCAGATAAATGACTGAAGTGACTGTGCCGAATCAGTCAACGCATACCTCCCAGATAAACGACTGAAGTGACTGTGTCAAGCCATTCAAGCCCCATACCTCCAGATAAACGACTGAAGTAACTGTGTCAATTTAGTCAACCCCCATACCCCCAGAGAAACGACTGAAGTGAATGTGTCAAGCCAGTTAACCACCATACCCCCCAGAAAAACGACTGAAGTGACTGTCAATCCAGTCAACCCCCATACCCCCAGAGAAACGACTGCAGTGACTGTGTCCAGCTAGTCAACCCCCTTACCCCCAGATAAACGAATGAAGTGACTGTGTCCAGCTAGTCAACCCCCCATACCTCCCAGATGAACGACCGAAGTGACTGTGTCAAGCCAGTCAACCCCTATACAACCCAGAAAAACGACTGAAGTGACTGTGTCAAGCCATTCAACCTCCATACCCCCCAGATAAACGACTGAAGTGACTCAATCCAGTCAACCCCCATACCCCCAGATAAACGACTGAAGTGACTGTGTCCAGCCAGTCAACCCCCATATCCCTCAGAGAAACGACTGAAGTGACTGTGTCAAGCCAGTCAACCCCATATCCCCCAGATAAACGACTGAAGTGACTCTGTCAAGACGGTCAACCTCATACCCCCAGATAAACGACTGAAGTGACTGTGTCAAGCCAGTCAACCCCATACCCCCCAGATAAATGACTAAAGTGAATGTGTCAACAAGACAGTCAACCCCCATATCCCCAGATAAGCGACTGAAGTGACTGTGTCCAGCCAGTCAACCCCCATATCCCTCAGAGAAACGACTGAAGTGACTGTATCAAGCCAGTCAACCCCTATACACCCCAGAAAAACGACTGTGTCAAACCATTCAAGCCCCATACCCCCCCAAATAAACGACTTGAGTGACTGTTTCAAGCCAGTTAACCCCCACCCCCCCCCCCCCAGATACTTCCATACTCCCAGATAAACGACTGAAGTGACTGTGTCAAGCGAGGCAACCCCCATACCCCCAGATAAACCACCTAATTGACTGTGATAAGGCAGTCAACCTCCGTATCCCCCAGATAAATGACTAAAGTGACTGTGCCAAGCCAGTCAACGCATACCTTCCAGATAAACGACTGAAGTGACTGTGTCAAGCCATTCAAGTCCCATGCCCTCCAGATAAACGACTGAAGTGACTGTGTCAAGCCAGTCAACGCAAATATCCCAGATAAACGACTGAAGTGACTGTGTCAAGCCAGTCAACGCATACCCCAAGATAAACGACTGCAGTGACCGTCAAGCCAGTCAACCCCATACCTACCAGATAAACGACTGAAGTGACTGTGTCAAGCCAGTCAACCCCCATACCCACCAGAAAAACCAATGAAGTGACTGTTTCAAGCCAGTCAACCTCCATACCCCCCAGATAAACGACTGAAGTGACTGTGTCCAGCCAGTCAACCCCCATACCCCCAGAAAAAACGACTGTAGTGACTGTGCCGAGTCAGTCAATGCATACCTACCAGATAAACGACTGAAGTGACTGTGTCAAGCCAGTCAACCCCCATACCCACCAGAAAAAACGACTGTAGTGACTGTGCCGAGTCAGTCAATGCATACCTACCAGATAAACGACTGAAGTGACTGTGTCAAGCCAGTCAACCCCCATACCCACCAGAAAAACGACTGAAGTGACGGTGTCAAGCCATTCAACCTCCATACCCCCCAGATAAACGACTGAAGTGACTATCAAGCCAGTCAACCCCCATACCCCCAGATAAACGAATGAAGTGATTGTTCCAAGCCAGTCAACGCCATACCCCCAGACAAACGAATGAAGTGATTGTGCCAAGCCAGTCAACGCCATACCCCCCAGATAAACGACTGAAGTGACTGTGCCAAGCCAGTCAACGCCATACCCCCCAGATAAACGACTGAAGTGACTGTGCCAAGCCAGTCAACACCATACGCCCAGATAAACGAATGAAGTGATTGTGCCAAGCCAGTGAACACCATACCCCCCATATATACGACTGAAGTGAATGTACCAAGCCAGTCAACGACCCCCCATATGAAAGACTGACGAGACTGTGCCAAGCCAGTCAACGCCATACCCCTTTCCCCCCCCCCAATTTATACGACTGAAGTGACTGTGCCAAGCCAGTCAACACATACCCTCCGATAAACGACTGAAGTGACTGTGCCAAGCCAGTCAACACATACCCCCCAGATAAACGACAGAAGTGACTGCCAAGCCAGTCAACACATACCCCCCAGATAAACGACTGAAGTGTCTGTGCCAAGCCAGTCAACGCCATACCCCCAGACAAACGAATGAAGTGATTGTGCCAAGCCAGTCAACGCCATACCCCCCCAGATAAACGACTGAAGTGACTGTGCCAAGCCAGTCAACGCCATACCCCCCAGATAAACGACTGAAGTGACTGTGCCAAGCCAGTCAACACCATACCCCCAGATAAACGAATGAAGTGATTGTGCCAAGCCAGTGAACGCCATACCCCCCCATATATACGACTGAAGTGAATGTACCAAGCCAGTCAATGACCCGCCAGATGAACGACTGCAGTGACTGTGCCAAGCCAGTCAACGCCATACCCCCCAGATGAACGACGATCAGGCTACTTTTTTTATTGAAGTGACTGTGCCAAGCCAGTCAACACATACCCCTCAGATGAACGACAATCCAGCTACTTTTTATTGAAATGACTGTGCCAAGCCAGTCAACAGATACCCCCCAGATGAACGACGATCAGGCTACTTTTCATTGAAGTGACTGTGCCAAGCCAGTCAACGCATGCCCCCCCTCCCAGATAACCAACAATCCAACTACTTTTTATTGAAGTGACTGTGCCAAGCCAGTCAACTTCCATACCCCCCAAAAATAAACGACTGAAGTGACTGTGTCAAGCCAGTCAACCCCCATACCCCCAGATAAACGACCTAATTGACTGATAAGGCAGTCAATCTCCGTAACCCCCAGATAAATGACTGAAGTCACTGTGCCAAGCCAGTCAACGCATACCCACAAGATAAACGACTGCAGTGACCGTCAAGCCAGTCAACCCCATACCCCCCAGATAAACGACTGAAGTGACTGTGCCAAGCCAGTCAACGCATACATCCCAGATAAACGACTGAAGTGACTGTGTCAAGTCCTCAAGCCCCATACCCCCCCCTCCCCGATAAACGACTGGATTGACTGTGTCAATCCAGTCAACCCCCATACCCCCCAGAGAAACGTCTGAAGTGACTGTGTCAGGCTAGTCAACCCCCATACCCGCCAGAAAAACGACTGAAGTGACAGTGCCGAATCAGTCAACGCATACCTCACAGATAAACGACTGCAGTGACTGTGTCAAGCCAGTCAACCCCTATACACCCCAGAAAAACGACTGAAGTGACTGTGTCAAGCCATTCAACCTCCATACCCCCCAGATAAACGACTGAAGTGACTATCAAGCCAGTCAACCCCCATACCCCCAGATAAACGACTGAAGTGACTGTGTCAAGCCAGTCAACCTCCATACCCCCAGAACAACGACTGAAGTGACTGTCAAGCCAGTCAACCCCATACCCCCAGATAAACGACTGAAGTGACTGTGCCAAGCCAGTCAACGCATACCTCCCAGATAAACGACTGAAATCACTTTGTCAAGCCATTCAAGCCCCATACCCCCCACCAGATAAACGACTGGAGTGACTTTGTCAAGCGAGTTAACCCCCATACCCCCAGATACACGATTGAAGTGACTGTGTCAAGCCAGTCGACTTCCATATCCCCAGATAAACGACTGAAATGACTGTGCCAAGCCAGTCAACGCATACCTCCCAGATAAACGACTGAAGTGACTGTGTCAAGCCATTAAAGCCCCATACCCCCACCCCCCAGAAAAACAACTGGAGTAACTGTGTCAAGCCAGTTAATCCCCATACCCCTAGATACACGACTGAAGTGACTGTGTCAAGCCAGTCAACTTCCATACCCCCCAAAAATAAACGACTGAAGTGACTGTGTCAAGCCAGTCAACCCCCATACCCCCAGATAAACGACCTAATTGACTGTGATAAGGCAGTCAATCTCCGTAATCCCCAGATAAATGACTGAAGTGACTGTGCCAAGCCAGTCAACGCATACCCCCAAGATAAACGACTGCAGTGACCGTCACGCCAGTCAACCCCATACCCCCCAGATAAACGACTGAAGTGACTGTGTCAAGCCAGTCAACGCAAACATCCCAGATAAACGACTGAAGGGACTGTGACAAGCCATTCCAGCCCCATACCACCCCCCCCCCCCCCCGATAAACGACTGGAGTGACTGTGTCAAGCCAGTCAACTTCCATTCTCCCCAGATAAACGACTGAAGTGACTGTGTCAAGCCAGTCAACGCCATACCTCCCAGATAAACGACTGAAGTGACTGACAAGCCATTCAAGCCCCATACCCCCCCCCCCCCCCCCGATAAACGACTGGAGTGACTGTGTCAATCCAGTCAACCCCCACACCCCCCAGAGAAACGACTGAAGTGACTGTGCCAAGCCAGTCAACATATACATCCCAGATAAACGACTGAAGTGACTGTGTCAAGCCATTAAAGCCCCATACCCCCACCCCCCAGAAAAACAACTGGAGTAACTGTGTCAAGCCAGTTAATCCCCATACCCCTAGAAACACGACTGAAGTGACTGTGTCAAGCCAGTCAACCCCCATACCCCCAGATAAACGACCTAATTGACTGTGATAAGGCAGTCAATCTCCGTAATCCCCAGATAAATGACTGAAGTGACTGTGCCAAGCCAGTCAACGCATACCCCCAAGATAAACGACTGCAGTGACCGTCAAGCCAGTCAACCCCATACCCCCCAGATAAACGACTGAAGTGACTGTGTCAAGCCAGTCAACGCAAACATCCCAGATAAACGACTGGAGGGACTGTGACAAGCCACTCCAGCCCCATACCACCCCCCCCCCCCCCGATAAACGACTGGAGTGACTGTGTCAAGCCAGTCAACTTCCATTCTCCCCAGATAAACGACTGAAGTGACTGTGTCAAGCCAGTCAACGCCATACCTCCCAGATAAACGACTGAAGTGACTGACAAGCCATTCAAGCCCCATACCCCCCCCCCCCCCCGATAAACGACTGGAGTGACTGTGTCAATCCAGTCAACCCCCACACCCCCCAGAGAAACGACTGAAGTGACTGTGCCAAGCCAGTCAACATATACATCCCAGATAAACGACTGAAGTGACTGTGTCAAGCCATTAAAGCCCCATACCCCCACCCCCCAGAAAAACAACTGGAGTAACTGTGTCAAGCCAGTTAATCCCCATACCCCTAGATACACGACTGAAGTGACTGTGTCAAGCCAGTCAACCCCCATACCCCCAGATAAACGACCTAATTGACTGTGATAAGGCAGTCAATCTCCGTAACCCCCAGATAAACGACTGCAGTGACCGTCAAGCCAGTCAACGCAAACATCCCAGATAAACGACTGAAGGGACTGTGTCAAGCCATTCAAGCCCCATACCACCCCCCCCGATAAACGACTGGAGTGACTGTGTCAAGCCAGTCAACTTCCATTCTCCCCAGATAAACGACTGAAGTGACTGTGTCAAGCCAGTCAACGCCATACCTCCCAGATAAACGACTGAAGTGACTGTGACAAGCCATTCAAGCCCCATACCCCCCCCCCAGATAAACGACTGGAGTGACTGTGTGAAGCCAGTTAGCCCCCATACCCCCCCCCCCCGATACACGACTGAAGTGACTGTGTCAAGCCAGTCAACGCCATACCCCCCATATATACGACTGAAGTGAATGTGCCAAGCCAGTCAATGACCCCCCCAGATGAACGACTGCAGTGACTGTGCCAAGCCAGTCAACGCCATACCCCCCAGATGAACGACGATCAGGCTACTTTTTTTTATTGAAGTGACTGTGCCAAGCCAGTCAACACATACCCCTCAGATGAACGACGATCAGGCTACGCTTTATTGAAGTGACTGTGCCAAGCCAGTCAACAGATACCCCCCAGATGAACGACGATCAGGCTACTTTTTATTGAAGTGACTGTGCCAAGCCAGTCAACGCCATACCCCCCAAAAATAAACGACTGAAGTGACTGTGTCAAGCCAGTCAACCCCCATACCCCCAGATAAACGAATTAATTGACTGTGATAAGGCAGTCAATCTCCGTAACCCCCAGATAAATGACTGAAGTGACTGTGCCAAGCCAGTCAACGCATACCCCCAAGATAAACGACTGCAGTGACCGTCAAGCCAGTCAACCCCATACCCCCCAGATAAACGACTGAAGTGACTGTGTCAAGCCAGTCAACGCATACATCCCAGATAAACGACTGAAGTGACTGTGTCAAGCCATTCAAGCCCCATACCCACCCACCCCCCCCAACGATAAACGACTGGATTGACTGTGTCAAGCCAGTTAACCCCCATACCCCCCCCCCCCCAGATACACGACTGAAGTGACTGTGTCAAGCCAGTCAACTTCCATACCCCCCAGATAAACGATTGAAGTGACTGTGTCAAGCCAGTCAACGCCATACCCCCCAGATAATCGACTGAAGTGACTGTGCCAAGCCAGTCAACATATACCTCCCAGATAAACGACTGAAGTGACTGTGTCAAGCCATTCAAGCACCATACCGCCCAAGATAAACGACTGGAGTAACTGTGTCAAGCCAGTTAATCCCCATACCCCCCAGATACACGACTGAAGTGACTGTGTAAAGCCAGTTAATCCCCATACCCCCCAGATACACGACTGAAGTGACTGTGTAAAGCCAGTTAATCCCCATACCCCCCAGATACACGACTGAAGTGACTGTGTAAAGCCAGTCAACCCCCATACCCCCAGATAAATGACTGAAGTGACTGTGTAAAGCCAGTCAACCCCCATACCCCCAGATAAACGACCGAATTTACTGTGATAAGGCAGTCAACTTTTATTGAAGTGACTGTGCCAATCCAGTCAACGCATAATCCCAGATGAACGACGATCAGGCTACGTTTTATTGAAGTGACTGTGCCAAGCCAGTCAACACATACCCTCAGATAAACGACTGAAGTGACTGTGCCAAGCCAGTCAACACATACCCCCCAGATAAACCACAGAGGTGACTGCCAAGCCAGTCAACACATACCCCCCAGATAAACGACTGAAGTGACTGTGCCAAGCCAGTCAACGCCATACCCCCAGATAAACGAATGAAGTGATTGTGCCAAGCCAGTGAACGCCATACCCCCCATATATACGACTGAAGTGAATGTACCAAGCCAGTCAACGACCCCCCATATGAACGACTGAAGAGACTGTGCCAAGCCAGTCAACGCCATACCCCCCATATATACGACTGAAGTGAATGTGCCAAGCCAGTCAATGACCCCCCAGATGAACGACTGCAGTGACTGTGCCAAGCCAGTCAACGCATACCCCCAAGATAAACGACTGCAGTGACCGTCAAGCCAGTCAACCCCATACCCCCCAGATAAACGACTGAAGTGACTGTGCCAAGCCAGTCAACGCACACATCCCAGATAAATGACTGAAGTGGCTGTGTCAAGCCATTCAAGCCCCATACCCCCCCCCCCCGATAAACGACTGTATTGACTGTGTCAAGCCAGTTAACCCCCATACCCCCCCAGATACACGACTGAAGTGACTGTGTCAAGCCAGTCATCTTCCATATCCCCCAGATAAACGATTGAAGTGATTGTATCAAGCTAGTCAACGCCATACCCCCCAGATAAACGACTGAAGTGACTGTGTCAAGCCAGTCAACATATACCTCCCAGATAAACGACTGAAGTGACTGTGTCAAGCCATTCAAGCACCATACCGCCCAAGATAAACGACTGGAGTAACTGTGTCAAGCCAGTTAATCCCCATACCCCCCAGATACACGACTGAAGTGACTGTGTAAAGCCAGTTAATCCCCATACCCCCCAGATACACGACTGAAGTGACTGTGTAAAGCCAGTCAACCCCCATACCCCCAGATAAACGACTGAAGTGACTGTGTAAAGCCAGTCAACCCCCATACCCCCAGATAAACGACCGAATTGACTGTGATAAGCAGTCAACTTTTATTGAAGTGACTGTGCCAATCCAGTCAACGCATAATCCCAGATGAACGACGATCAGGCTACGTTTTATTGAAGTGACTGTGCCAAGCCAGTCAACACATACCCTCATATAAACGACTGAAGTGACTGTGCCAAGCCAGTCAACACATACCCCCCAGATAAACGACAGAAGTGACTGCCAAGCCAGTCAACACATACCCCCCAGATAAACGACTGAAGTGACTGTGCCAAGCCAGTCAACGCCATACCCCCAGATAAACGAATGAAGTGATTGTGCCAAGCCAGTGAACGCCATACCCCCCATATATACGACTGAAGTGAATGTACCAAGCCAGTCAACGACCCCCCATATGAACGACTGAAGAGACTGTGCCAAGCCAGTCAACGCCATACCCCCCATATATACGACTGAAGTGAATGTGCCAAGCCAGTCAATGACCCCCCAGATGAACGACTGCAGTGACTGTGCCAAGCCAGTCAACGCATACCCCCAAGATAAACGACTGCAGTGACCGTCAAGCCAGTCAACCCCATACCCCCCAGATAAACGACTGAAGTGACTGTGCCAAGCCAGTCAACGCATACATCCCAGATAAACGATTGAAGTGACTGTGTCAAGCCATTCAAGCCCCATACCCCCCCCCCCCCCGATAAACGACTGGATTGACTGTGTCAAGCCAGTTAACCCCCATACCCCTAAAGATACACGACTGAAGTGACTGTATCAAGCGAGTCAACGCCATACCCCCCAGATAAACGACTGAAGTGACTGTGCCAAGCCAGTCAACATAAACCTCCCAGATAAACGACTGAAGTGACTGTGTCAAGCCATTCAAGCACCATACCGCCCAAGATAAACGACTGGAGTAACTGTGTCAAGCCAGTTAATCCCCATACCCCCCAGATACACGACTGAAGTGACTGTGTAAAGCCAGTTAATCCCCATACCCCCCAGATACACGACTGAAGTGACTGTGTAAAGCCAGTCAACCCCCATACCCCCAGATAAACGACTGAAGTGACTGTGTAAAGCCAGTCAACCCCCATACCCCCAGATAAACGACCGAATTGACTGTGATAAGGCAGTCAACTTTTATTGAAGTGACCGTGCCAATCCAGTCAACGCATAATCCCAGATGAACGACGATCAGACTACGTTTTATTGAAGTGACTGTGCCAAGCCAGTCAACACATACCCTCAGATAAACGACTGAAGTGACTGCCAAGCCAGTCAACACATACCCCCCAGATAAACGACAGAAGTGACTGCCAAGCCAGTCAACACATACCCCCCAGATAAACGACTGAAGTGATTGTGCCAAGCCAGTCAACGCCATACCCCCAGATAAACGACTGAAGTGACTGTGCCAAGCCAGTCAACACCATACCCCCAGATAAACGAATGAAGTGATTGGGTCAAGCCAGTGAACGCCATACCCCCCATATATACGACTGAAGTGAATGTACCAAGCCAGTCAACGACCCCCCATATGAACGACTGAAGAGACTGTGCCAAGCCAGTCAACGCCATACCCCCCATATATACGACTACTGAAGTGAATGTGCCAAGCCAGTCAATGACCCCCCAGATGAACGACTGCAGTGACTGTGCCAAGCCAGTCAACGCCATACCCCTCAGATGAACGACGATCAGGCTACTTTTTATTGAAGTGACTGTCCCAAGCCAGTCAACAGATACCCGCCAGATGAACGACGATCAGGCTACGTTTCATTGAAGTGACTGTGCCAAGCCAGTCAACACATACACCCATAGATAAACAACAATCCAGCTACTTTTTATTGAAGTGACTGTGCCAAGCCAGTCAACACATACACCCATAGATAAACGACAATCCACCTACTTTTTATTGAAGTGACTGTCCCAAGCCAGTCAACACATAACCCCCCAGATAAACAACAATCCACCTACTTTTTATTGAAGTAACTGTCCCAAGCCAGTCAACACATACCCCCCAGATAAACAACAATCCAGCTACTTTTTATTGAAGTAACTGTCCCAAGCCAGTCCACACATACCCCCCAGATAAACGACAATCCACCTACTTTTTATTGAAGTGACTGTCCAAAGCCAGTCAACACATAACCCCCCCCCCCCCCCCCCCCCCCAGATAAACGATAATCCACCTACTTTTTATTGAAGTAACTGTCCCAAGCCAGTCAACACATACCCCCCAGATAAACAACAATCCAGCTACTTTTTATTGAAGTGACTGTCCCAAGCCAGTCAACACATACACCCCTAGATAAACAACAATCCAGCTGCTTTTTATTGAAGTAACTGTCCAAAGCCAGTCAACGCATACCCCCCCAGATAAACGACAATCCAGCTACTTTTTATTGAAGTGACTGTGCCAAGCCAGTCAACACATACCCCCCAGATAAACAACAATCCAGCTACTTTTTATTGAAGTAACCGTCCCAAGCCAGTCAACACATACACCCCTAGATAAACAACAATCCACCTACTTTTTATTGAAGTGACTGTCCCAAGCCAGTCAACACATACACCCATAGATAAACGACAATCCACCTACTTTTTATTGAAGTGACTGTCCCAAGCCAGTCAACACATACACCCATAGATAAACGACAATCCACCTACTTTTTATTGAAGTAACTGTCCCAAGCCAGTCAACACATACCCCCTAGATAAACGACAATCCAGCTACTTTTTATTGAAGTGACTGTCCCAAGCCAGTCAACACATACCCCCTAGATAAACAACAATCCAGCTACTTTTTATTGAAGTGACTGTCCCAAGCCAGTCAACACATACCCCCCAGATAAACGACAATCCAGCTACTTTTTATTGAAGTAACTGTCCCTAGCCAGTCAACACATAACCCCTAGATAAACGACAATCCAGCTACTTTTTATTGAAGTAACTGTCCCAAGCTATTCAACACATACCCCCCAGATAAACAACAATCCAGCTACTTTTTATTGAAGTAACTGTCCCAAGCCAGTCAACACATACCCCCCAGATAAAAAACAATCCAGCTACTTTTTATTGAAGTAACCGTCCCAAGCCAGTCAACACATACACCCCTAGATAAACAACAATCCACCTACTTTTTATTGAAGTGACTGTCCCAAGCCAGTCAACACATACACCCATAGATAAACGACAATCCACCTACTTTTTATTGAAGTGACTGTCCCAAGCCAGTCAACACATACACCCATAGATAAACGACAATCCACCTACTTTTTATTGAAGTAACTGTCCCAAGCCAGTCAACACATACCCCCTAGATAAACGACAATCCAGCTACTTTTTATTGAAGTGACTGTCCCAAGCCAGTCAACACATACCCCCTAGATAAACAACAATCCAGCTACTTTTTATTGAAGTGACTGTCCCAAGCCAGTCAACACATACCCCCCAGATAAACGACAATCCAGCTACTTTTTATTGAAGTAACTGTCCCTAGCCAGTCAACACATACCCCCCAGATAAAGGACAATCCAGCTACTTTTTATTGAAGTGACTGTCCCAAGCCAGTCAACACATACCCCCAGATAAACGACAATCCACCTACTTTTTATTGAAGTGACTGTGCCAAGCCAGTCAACACATACCCCCCAGATAAACGACAATCCAGCTACCTTTTATTGAAGTAACTGTCCCAAGCCAGTCAACACATATCCCCTAGATAAACAACAATCCACCTACTGTTTATTGAAGTGACTGTGCCAAGCCAGTCAACACATACCCCCCAGATAAACGACAATCCAGCTACTTTTTATTGAAGTGACTGTCCCAAGCCAGTCAACACATACCCCCTAGATAAACGACAATCCAGCTACTTTTTATTGAAGTAACTGTCCCAAGCCAGTCAACACATACCCCCTAGATAAACAACAATCCAGCTACTTTTTATTGAAGTGACTGTGCCAAGCCAGTCAACACATACCCCCCAGATAAACGACAATCCACCTACTTTTTTTTGAAGTAACTGTCCCAAGCCAATCAACACATACCCCCCAGATAATCAACAATCCAGCTACTTTTTTATTGAAGTAACTGTCCCAAGCCAGTCAACACACACCCATAGATAAACGACAATCCAGCTACTTTTTATTGAAGTGACTGTGCCAAGCCAGTCAACGCATATCTCCCAGATAAACGACAATCCAGGTACTTTTTATTGAAGTGACTGTCCAAAGCCAGTCAACACATACCCCCCAGATAAACGACCATCCAGCTACTTTTTATTGAAGTGACTGTTCCAAGCCAGTCAACGCATACCCCCCAGATAAACGACAATCCATCTACTTTGTATTGAAGTGACTGTGCCAAGCCAGTCAACGCAAACCTCCCAGATAAACGACAATCCAGGTACTTTTTATTGAAGTAACTGTCCCAAGCCAGTCAACACATAACCCCCCAGATAAACAACAATCCACCTACTTTTTATTGAAGTAACTGTCCCAAGCCAGTCAACACATACCCCCCAGATAAACAACAATCCAGCTACTTTTTATTGAAGTAACTGTGCCAAGCCAGTCAACACATACCCCCCAGATAAACAACAATCCAGCTACTTTTTATTGAAGTAACTGTCCCAACCCAGTCAACGCATACCCCCCAGATAAACAACAATCCACCTACTTTTTATTGAAGTAACTGTCCCAAGCCAGTCAACACATATCCCCCAGATAAACGACAACCCAGCTACCTTTTATTGAAGTAACTGTCCCAAGCCAGTCAACGCATACCCCCCAGATAAACAACAATCCACCTACTTTTTATTGAAGTAACTGTCCCAAGCCAGTCAACGCATACCCCCTAGATAAACAACAATCCACCTACTTTTTATTGGAGTAACTGTCCCAAGCCAGTCAACACATATCCCCCAGATAAACGACAATCCAGCTACTTTTTATTGAAGTAACTGTCCCAAGCCAGTCAACACATACAGCCATAGATAAACGACAATCCAGCTACTTTTTATTGAAGTAACTGTCCCAAGCCAGTCAACACATACACCCCAGATAAACAACAATCCAGCTACTTTTTATTGAAGTGACTGTCCCAAGCCAGTCAACACATACCCCCCAGATAAACGACAATCCACCTACTTTTTATTGAAGTAACTGTCCCAAGCCAGTCAACGCATACCCCCCAGATAAACAACAATCCACCTACTTTTTATTGAAGTAACTGTCCCAAGCCAGTCAACGCATACCCCCCAGATAAACAACAATCCACCTACTTTTTATTGAAGTAACTGTCCCAAGCCAGTCAACACATATCCCCCAGATAAACGACAATCCAGCTACTTTTTATTGAAGTAACTGTCCCAAGCCAGTCAACACATATCCCCCCAGATAAACAACAATCCAGCTACCTTTTATTGAAGTAACTGTCCCAAGCCAGGCAACGCATACCCCCCAGATAAACAACAATCCACCTACTTTTTATTGAAGTAACTGTCCCAAGCCAGTCAACACATATCCCCCAGATAAACGACAATCCAGCTACTTTTTATTGAAGTAACTGTCCCAGATAAACAACAATCCACCTACTTTTTATTGAAGTAACTGTCCCAAGCCAGTCAACACATATCCCACCAGATAAACGACAATCCAGCTACTTTTTATTGAAGTGACTGTGCCAAGCCAGTCAACACATACCCCCCAGATAAACGACAATCCAGCTACTTTTTATTGAAGTGACTGTGCCAAGCCAGTCAACACATACCCCCCAGATAAACAACAATCCAGCTACTTTTTATTGAAGTGACTGTCCCAAGCCAGTCAACACATACACCCCTAGATAAACGACAATCCACCTACTTTTTATTGAAGTGACTGTGCCAAGCCAGTCAACCCATACACCCCAGATAAACGACAATCCACCTACTTTTTATTGAAGTGACTGTGCCAAGCCAGTCAACGCATACCCCCAGATAAACGACAATCCAGCTACTTTTTATTGAAGTGACTGTCCCAAGCCAGTCAACACATACCCCCAGATAAACAACAATCCAGCTACTTTTTATTGAAGTGACTGTGCCAAGCCAGTCAACACATATCCCCCAGATAAACGACAATCCGGCTACTTTTTATTGAAGTGAATGTGCCAAGCCAGTCAACACATATCCCACCAGATAAACGACAATCCAGCTACTTTTTATTGAAGTGACTGTGCCAGGCCAGTCAACACATACCCCCCAGATAAACGACAATCCACCTACTTTTTATTGAAATGACTGTCCCAAGCCAGTCAACACATACCCCCTAGATAAACAACAATCCAGCTACTTTTTATTGAAGTAACTGTCCCAAGTCAGTCAACACATACCCCCTAGATAAACAACAATCCAGCTACTTTTTATTGAAGTAACTGTCCCAAGCCAGTCAACACATACCCCCCAGATAAACAACAATCCAGCTACTTTTTATTGAAGTGACTGTCCCAAGCCAGTCAACACATACACCCCTAGATAAACGACAATCCACCTACTTTTTATTGAAGTGACTGTCCCAAGCCAGTCAACCCATACACCCCAGATAAACGACAATCCACCTACTTTTTATTGAAGTGACTGTGCCAAGCCAGTCAACGCATACCCCCAGATAAACGACAATCCAGCTACTTTTTATTGAAGTGACTGTCCCAAGCCAGTCAACGCATACCCCCCAGATAAACAACAATCCACCTACTTTTTATTGAAGTAACTGTCCCAAGCCAGTCAACACATACCCCCCAGATAAACAACAATCCAGCTACTTTTTATTGAAGTAACTGTGCCAAGCCAGTCAACACATACCCCCCAGATAAACAACAATCCAGCTACTTTTTATTGAAGTAACTGTCCCAACCCAGTCAACGCATACCCCCCAGATAAACAACAATCCACCTACTTTTTATTGAAGTAACTGTCCCAAGCCAGTCAACACATATCCCCCAGATAAACGACAATCCAGCTACCTTTTATTGAAGTAACTGTCCCAAGCCAGTCAACGCATACCCCTCAGATAAACAACAATCCACCTACTTTTTATTGAAGTAACTGTCCCAAGCCAGTCAACGCATACCCCCTAGATAAACAACAATCCACCTACTTTTTATTGGAGTAACTGTCCCAAGCCAGTCAACACATATCCCCCAGATAAACGACAATCCAGCTACTTTTTATTGAAGTAACTGTCCCAAGCCAGTCAACACATACAGCCATAGATAAACGACAATCCAGCTACTTTTTATTGAAGTAACTGTCCCAAGCCAGTCAACACATACACCCCAGATAAACAACAATCCAGCTACTTTTTATTGAAGTGACTGTCCCAAGCCAGTCAACACATACCCCCCAGATAAACGACAATCCACCTACTTTTTATTGAAGTAACTGTCCCAAGCCAGTCAACGCATACCCCCCAGATAAACAACAATCCACCTACTTTTTATTGAAGTAACTGTCCCAAGCCAGTCAACGCATACCCCCCAGATAAACAACAATCCACCTACTTTTTATTGAAGTAACTGTCCCAAGCCAGTCAACACATATCCCCCAGATAAACGACAATCCAGCTACTTTTTATTGAAGTGACTGTGCCAAGCCAGTCAACACATACCCCCCAGATAAACAACAATCCAGCTACTTTTTATTGAAGTGACTGTCCCAAGCCAGTCAACACATACACCCCTAGATAAACGACAATCCACCTACTTTTTATTGAAGTGACTGTGCCAAGCCAGTCAACCCATACACCCCAGATAAACGACAATCCACCTACTTTTTATTGAAGTGACTGTGCCAAGCCAGTCAACGCATACCCCCAGATAAACGACAATCCAGCTACTTTTTATTGAAGTGACTGTCCCAAGCCAGTCAACACATACCCCCAGATAAACAACAATCCAGCTACTTTTTATTGAAGTGACTGTGCCAAGCCAGTCAACACATATCCCCCAGATAAACGACAATCCGGCTACTTTTTATTGAAGTGAATGTGCCAAGCCAGTCAACACATATCCCACCAGATAAACGACAATCCAGCTACTTTTTATTGAAGTGACTGTGCCAGGCCAGTCAACACATACCCCCCAGATAAACGACAATCCACCTACTTTTTATTGAAATGACTGTCCCAAGCCAGTCAACACATACCCCCTAGATAAACAACAATCCAGCTACTTTTTATTGAAGTAACTGTCCCAAGCCAGTCAACACATACCCCCTAGATAAACAACAATCCAGCTACTTTTTATTGAAGTAACTGTCCCAAGCCAGTCAACACATACCCCCCAGATAAACAACAATCCAGCTACTTTTTATTGAAGTGACTGTCCCAAGCCAGTCAACACATACACCCCTAGATAAACGACAATCCACCTACTTTTTATTGAAGTGACTGTCCCAAGCCAGTCAACCCATACACCCCAGATAAACGACAATCCACCTACTTTTTATTGAAGTGACTGTGCCAAGCCAGTCAACGCATACCCCCAGATAAACGACAATCCAGCTACTTTTTATTGAAGTGACTGTCCCAAGCCAGTCAACGCATACCCCCCAGATAAACAACAATCCACCTACTTTTTATTGAAGTAACTGTCCCAAGCCAGTCAACACATACCCCCCAGATAAACAACAATCCAGCTACTTTTTATTGAAGTAACTGTGCCAAGCCAGTCAACACATACCCCCCAGATAAACAACAATCCAGCTACTTTTTATTGAAGTAACTGTCCCAACCCAGTCAACGCATACCCCCCAGATAAACAACAATCCACCTACTTTTTATTGAAGTAACTGCCCAAGCCAGTCAACACATATCCCCCAGATAAACGACAATCCAGCTACCTTTTATTGAAGTAACTGTCCCAAGCCAGTCAACGCATACCCCCCAGATAAACAACAATCCACCTACTTTTTATTGAAGTAACTGTCCCAAGCCAGTCAACGCATACCCCCTAGATAAACAACAATCCACCTACTTTTTATTGGAGTAACTGTCCCAAGCCAGTCAACACATATCCCCCAGATAAACGACAATCCAGCTACTTTTTATTGAAGTAACTGTCCCAAGCCAGTCAACACATACAGCCATAGATAAACGACAATCCAGCTACTTTTTATTGAAGTAACTGTCCCAAGCCAGTCAACACATACACCCCAGATAAACAACAATCCAGCTACTTTTTATTGAAGTGACTGTCCCAAGCCAGTCAACACATACCCCCCAGATAAACGACAATCCACCTACTTTTTATTGAAGTAACTGTCCCAATCCAGTCAACGCATACCCCCCAGATAAACAACAATCCACCTACTTTTTATTGAAGTAACTGTCCCAAGCCAGTCAACGCATACCCCCCAGATAAACAACAATCCACCTACTTTTTATTGAAGTAACTGTCCCAAGCCAGTCAACACATATCCCCCAGATAAACGACAATCCAGCTACTTTTTATTGAAGTAACTGTCCCAAGCCAGTCAACACATATCCCCCCAGATAAACAACAATCCAGCTACCTTTTATTGAAGTAACTGTCCCAAGCCAGTCAACGCATACCCCCCAGATAAACAACAATCCACCTACTTTTTATTGAAGTAACTGTCCCAAACCAGTCAAAACATATCCCCCAGATAAACGACAATCCAGCTACTTTTTATTGAAGTAACTGTCCCAGATAAACAACAATCCACCTACTTTTTATTGAAGTAACTGTCCCAAGCCAGTCAACACATATCCCACCAGATAAACGACAATCCAGCTACTTTTTATTGAAGTGACTGTGCCAAGCCAGTCAACACATACCCCCCAGATAAACAACAATCCAGCTACTTTTTATTGAAGTGACTGTGCCAAGCCAGTCAACACATACCCCCCAGATAAACAACAATCCAGCTACTTTTTATTGAAGTAACTGTCCCAAGCCAGTCAACACATACACCCCAGATAAACAACAATCCAGCTACTTTTTATTGAAGTGACTGTCCCAAGCCAGTCAACACATACACCCCTAGATAAACGACAATCCACCTACTTTTTATTGAAGTGACTCTCCCAAGCCAGTCAACCCATACACCCCAGATAAACAACAATCCACCTACTTTTTATTGAAGTGACTGTGCCAAGCCAGTCAACGCATACCCCTAGATAAACGACAATCCAGCTACTTTTTATTGAAGTGACTGTCCCAAGCCAGTCAACACATACCCCCAGATAAACAACAATCCAGCTACTTTTTATTGAAGTGACTGTGCCAAGCCAGTCAACACATATCCCCCAGATAAACGACAATCCAGCTACTTTTTATTGAAGTGAATGTGCCAAGCCAGTCAACACATATCCCACCAGATAAACGACAATCCAGCTACTTTTTATTGAAGTGACTGTGCCAGGCCAGTCAACACATACCCCCCAGATAAACGACAATCCACCTACTTTTTATTGAAGTGACTGTCCCAAGCCAGTCAACACATACCCCCTAGATAAACAACAATCCAGCTACTTTTTATTGAAGTAACTGTCCCAAGCCAGTCAATACATACCCCCTAGATAAACAACAATCCAGCTACTTTTTATTGAAGTAACTGTCCCAAGCCAGTCAACACATACCCCCCAGATAAACAACAATCCAGCTACTTTTTATTGAAGTGACTGTCCCAAGCCAGTCAACACATACACCCCTAGATAAACGACAATCCACCTACTTTTTATTGAAGTGACTGTCCCAAGCCAGTCAACCCATACACCCCAGATAAACGACAATCCACCTACTTTTTATTGAAGTGACTGTGCCAAGCCAGTCAACGCATACCCCCAGATAAACGACAATCCAGCTACTTTTTATTGAAGTGACTGTCCCAAGCCAGTCAACACATACCCCCCAGATAAACAACAATCCAGCTACTTTTTATTGAAGTGACTGTGCCAAGCCAGTCAACACATACCCCCCAGATAAACGACAATCCACCTACTTTTTATTGAAGTGACTGTCCCAAGCCAGTCAACACATACCCCCTAGATAAACAACAATCCAGCTACTTTTTATTGAAGTAACTGTCCCAAGCCAGTCAACACATACCCCCTAGATAAACAACAATCCAGCTACTTTTTATTGAAGTAACTGTCCCAAGCCAGTCAACACATACCCCCCAGATAAACAACAATCCAGCTACTTTTTATTGAAGTGACTGTCCCAAGCCAGTCAACACATACACCCCTAGATAAACAACAATCCAGCTACTTTTTATTGAAGTAACTGTCCCAAGCCTGTCAACACATATCCCCCCAGATAAACGACAATCCAGCTACTTTTTATTGAAGTAACTGTCCCAAGCCAGTCAACACATACCCCCTAGATAAACAACAATCCAGCTACTTTTTATTGAAGTAACTGTCCCAAGCCAGTCAACACATATCCCCCCAGATAAACGACAATCCAGCTACGTTTTATTGAAGTAACTGTCCCAAGCCAGTCAACACATACCCCCCAGATAAACAACAATCCAGCTACTTTTTATTGAAGTGACTGTGCCAAGCCAGTCAACACATACCCCCCAGATAAACAACAATCCAGCTACTTTTTATTGAAGTGACTGTCCCAAGCCAGTCAACACATACCCCCCAGATAAACGACAATCCACCTACTTTTTATTGAAGTGACTGTCCCAAGCCAGTCAACCCATACCCCCAGATAAACGACAATCCACCTACTTTTTATTGAAGTGACTGTCCCAAGCCAGTCAAAGTATATCTCCCCCCCATAAACAACAATCCAGCTACTTTTTTATTGAAGTGACTGTCCCAAGCCAGTCAACGCATACCCCCCAGATAAACGACAATCCCCACCTACTTTTTATTGAAGTGACTGTGCCAAGCCAGTCAACACATACCCCCCAGATAAACGACAATCCACTTACTTTTTATTGAAGTGACTGTCCCAAGCCAGTCAACACATACCCCCCAAATAAACAACAATCCAGCTACTTTTTATTGAAGTGACTGTCCCAAGCCAGTCAACACATACACCCCTAGATAAACGACAATCCAGCTACTTTTTATTGAAGTAACTGTCCCAAGCCAGTCAACACATACACCCATAGATAAACGACAATCCAGCTACTTTTTATTGAAGTGACTGTCCCAAGACAGTCAACACATACACCCCCCAGATAAACAACAATCCAGCTACTTTTTATTGAAGTAACTGTCCCAAGCCAGTCAACACATACCCCCCAGATAAACGACAATCCAGCTACTTTTTATTGAAGTGACTGTCCCAAGCCAGTCAACACATACCCCCTAGATAAACAACAATCCAGCTACTTTTTATTGAAGTAACTGTCCCAAGCCAGTCAACACATACCCCCTAGATAAACAACAATCCAGCTACTTTTTATTGAAGTAACTGTCCCAAGCCAGTCAACACATACCCCCCAGATAAACAACAATCCAGCTACTTTTTATTGAAGTGACTGTCCCAAGCCAGTCAACACATACACCCCTAGATAAACAACAATCCAGCTACTTTTTATTGAAGTAACTGTCCCAAGCCTGTCAACACATATCCCCCCAGATAAACGACAATCCAGCTACTTTTTATTGAAGTAACTGTCCCAAGCCAGTCAACACATACCCCCTAGATAAACAACAATCCAGCTACTTTTTATTGAAGTAACTGTCCCAAGCCAGTCAACACATATTCCCCCAGATAAACGACAATCCAGCTACGTTTTATTGAAGTAACTGTCCCAAGCCAGTCAACACATACCCCCCAGATAAACAACAATCCAGCTACTTTTTATTGAAGTGACTGTGCCAAGCCAGTCAACACATACCCCCCAGATAAACAACAATCCAGCTACTTTTTATTGAAGTGACTGTCCCAAGCCAGTCAACACATACCCCCCAGATAAACGACAATCCACCTACTTTTTATTGAAGTGACTGTCCCAAGCCAGTCAACCCATACCCCCAGATAAACGACAATCCACCTACTTTTTATTGAAGTGACTGTCCCAAGCCAGTCAACGTATATCTCCCCCCCATAAACGACAATCCAGCTACTTTTTTATTGAAGTGACTGTCCCAAGCCAGTCAACGCATACCCCCCAGATAAACAACAATCCCCACCTACTTTTTATTGAAGTGACTGTGCCAAGCCAGTCAACACATACCCCCCAGATAAACGACAATCCACTTACTTTTTATTGAAGTGACTGTCCCAAGCCAGTCAACACATACCCCCCAGATAAACAACAATCCAGCTACTTTTTATTGAAGTGACTGTCCCAAGCCAGTCAACACATACACCCCTAGATAAACGACAATCCAGCTACTTTTTATTGAAGTAACTGTCCCAAGCCAGTCAACACATACACCCATAGATAAACGACAATCCAGCTACTTTTTATTGAAGTGACTGTCCCAAGCCAGTCAACACATACACCCCCCAGATAAACAACAATCCAGCTACTTTTTATTGAAGTAACTGTCCCAAGCCAGTCAACACATATCCCCCAGATAAACGACAATCCAGCTACTTTTTATTGAAGTAACTGTCCCAAGCCAGTCAACGTATACCCCCCAGATAAACAACAATCCAGCTACTTTTTATTGAAGTAACTGTCCCAAGCTAGTCAACACATACCCCCCAGATAAACAACAATCCAGCTACTTTTTATTGAAGTGACTGTCCCAAGCCAGTCAACACATACCCCCCAGATAAACAACAATCCACCTACTTTTTATTGAAGTGACTGTGCCAAGCCAGTCAACACATACCCCCCCAGATAAACAACAATCCAGCTACTTTTTATTGAAGTGACTGTCCCAAGCCAGTCAACACATACCCCCCAGATAAACGACAATCCAGCTACTTTTTATTGAAGTAACTGTCCCAAGCCAGTCAACACATACCCCCCAGATAAACAACAATCCAGCTACTTTTTATTGAAGTGACTGTCCCAAGCCAGTCAACACATACCCCCCAGATAAACGACAATCCACCTACTTTTTATTGAAGTGACTGTCCCAAGCCAGTCAACACATACCCACCAGATAAACGACAATCCACCTACTTTTTATTGAAGTGACTGTCCCAAGCCAGTCAACACATACACCCATAGATAAACAACAATCCAGCTACTTTTTATTGAAGTGACTGTGCCAAGCCAGTCAACACATACCCCCCAGATAAACAACAATCCAGCTACTTTTTATTGAAGTGACTGTGCCAAGCCAGTCAACACATACCCCCCAGATAAACAACAATCCAGCTACTTTTTATTGAAGTGACTGTCCCAAGCCAGTCAACACATACCCCCCAGATAAACGACAATCCACCTACTTTTTATTGAAGTAACTGTCCCAAGCCAGTCAACGCATACCCCCCAGATAAACAACAATCCACCTACTTTTTATTGAAGTAACTGTCCCAAGCCAGTCAACGCATACCCCCCAGATAAACAACAATCCACCTACTTTTTATTGAAGTAACTGTCCCAAGCCAGTCAACACATATCCCCCAGATAAACGACAATCCAGCTACTTTTTATTGAAGTAACTGTCCCAAGCCAGTCAACACATATCCCCCCAGATAAACAACAATCCAGCTACTTTTTATTGAAGTGACTGTCCCAAGCCAGTCAACACATACACCCCTAGATAAACGACAATCCACCTACTTTTTATTGAAGTGACTGTGCCAAGCCAGTCAACCCATACACCCCAGATAAACGACAATCCACCTACTTTTTATTGAAGTGACTGTGCCAAGCCAGTCAACGCATACCCCCAGATAAACGACAATCCAGCTACTTTTTATTGAAGTGACTGTCCCAAGCCAGTCAACACATACCCCCAGATAAACAACAATCCAGCTACTTTTTATTGAAGTGACTGTGCCAAGCCAGTCAACACATATCCCCCAGATAAACGACAATCCGGCTACTTTTTATTGAAGTGAATGTGCCAAGCCAGTCAACACATATCCCACCAGATAAACGACAATCCAGCTACTTTTTATTGAAGTGACTGTCCCAAGCCAGTCAACACATACCCCCCAGATAAACGACAATCCACCTACTTTTTATTGAAGTGACTGTCC
This sequence comes from Bathymodiolus brooksi, assembly GCA_963680875.1. Taxonomy (NCBI): domain Eukaryota; kingdom Metazoa; phylum Mollusca; class Bivalvia; order Mytilida; family Modiolidae; genus Bathymodiolus; species Bathymodiolus brooksi. The sequence goes on along the minus strand of OY804582.1, from coordinate 19,273,119 downwards.
CAAGCCAGTCAACACATACCCCCTAGATAAACAACAATCCAGCTACTTTTTATTGAAGTAACTGTCCCAAGCCAGTCAACACATACCCCCTAGATAAACAACAATCCAGCTACTTTTTATTGAAGTAAATGTCCCAAGCCAGTCAACACATACCCCCCAGATAAACAACAATCCAGCTACTTTTTATTGAAGTGACTGTGCCAAGCCAGTCAACACATACCCCCCAGATAAACGACAATCCACCTACTTTTTATTGAAGTGACTGTCCCAAGCCAGTCAACACATACCCCCTAGATAAACAACAATCCAGCTACTTTTTATTGAAGTAACTGTCCCAAGCCAGTCAACACATACCCCCTAGATAAACAACAATCCAGCTACTTTTTATTGAAGTAACTGTCCCAAGCCAGTCAACACATACCCCCCAGATAAACAACAATCCAGCTACTTTTTATTGAAGTGACTGTCCCAAGCCAGTCAACACATACACCCCTAGATAAACAACAATCCAGCTACTTTTTATTGAAGTAACTGTCCCAAGCCAGTCAACACATATCCCCCCAGATAAACGACAATCCAGCTACTTTTTATTGAAGTAACTGTCCCAAGCCAGTCAACACATACCCCCTAGATAAACAACAATCCAGCTACTTTTTATTGAAGTAACTGTCCCAAGCCAGTCAACACATACCCCCCCAGATAAACAACAATCCAGCTACTTTTTATTGAAGTGACTGTCCCAAGCCAGTCAACACATACACCCCTAGATAAACAACAATCCAGCTACTTTTTATTGAAGTAACTGTCCCAAGCCAGTCAACACATATCCCCCCAGATAAACGACAATCCAGCTACTTTTTATTGAAGTAACTGTCCCAAGCCAGTCAACACATACCCCCCAGATAAACAACAATCCAGCTACTTTTTATTGAAGTGACTGTGCCAAGCCAGTCAACACATACCCCCCAGATAAACAACAATCCAGCTACTTTTTATTGAAGTGACTGTCCCAAGCCAGTCAACACATACCCCCAGATAAACGACAATCCACCTACTTTTTATTGAAGTGACTGTCCCAAGCCAGTCAACACATACACCCCTAGATAAACGACAATCCACCTACTTTTTATTGAAGTGACTGTGCCAAGCCAGTCAACCCATACACCCCAGATAAACGACAATCCACCTACTTTTTATTGAAGTGACTGTGCCAAGCCAGTCAACGCATACCCCCAGATAAACGACAATCCAGCTACTTTTTATTGAAGTGACTGTCCCAAGCCAGTCAACACATACCCCCAGATAAACAACAATCCAGCTACTTTTTATTGAAGTGACTGTGCCAAGCCAGTCAACACATATCCCCCAGATAAACGACAATCCGGCTACTTTTTATTGAAGTGAATGTGCCAAGCCAGTCAACACATATCCCACCAGATAAACGACAATCCAGCTACTTTTTATTGAAGTGACTGTGCCAAGCCAGTCAACACATACCCCCCAGATAAACGACAATCCACCTACTTTTTATTGAAGTGACTGTCCCAAGCCAGTCAACACATACCCCCTAGATAAACAACAATCCAGCTACTTTTTATTGAAGTAACTGTCCCAAGCCAGTCAACACATACCCCCTAGATAAACAACAATCCAGCTACTTTTTATTGAGGTAAATGTCCCAAGCCAGTCAACACATAGCCCCCAGATAAACAACAATCCAGCTACTTTTTATTGAAGTGACTGTGCCAAGCCAGTCAACACATACCCCCCAGATAAACGACAATCCACCTACTTTTTATTGAAGTGACTGTCCCAAGCCAGTCAACACATACCCCCTAGATAAACAACAATCCAGCTACTTTTTATTGAAGTAACTGTCCCAAGCCAGTCAACACATACCCCCTAGATAAACAACAATCCAGCTACTTTTTATTGAAGTAACTGTCCCAAGCCAGTCAACACATACCCCCCAGATAAACAACAATCCAGCTACTTTTTATTGAAGTGACTGTCCCAAGCCAGTCAACACATACACCCCTAGATAAACAACAATCCAGCTACTTTTTATTGAAGTAACTGTCCCAAGCCAGTCAACACATATCCCCCCAGATAAACGACAATCCAGCTACTTTTTATTGAAGTAACTGTCCCAAGCCAGTCAACACATACCCCCTAGATAAACAACAATCCAGCTACTTTTTATTGAAGTAACTGTCCCAAGCCAATCAACACATACCCCCCCAGATAAACAACAATCCAGCTACTTTTTATTGAAGTGACTGTCCCAAGCCAGTCAACACATACACCCCTAGATAAACAACAATCCAGCTACTTTTTATTGAAGTAACTGTCCCAAGCCAGTCAACACATATCCCCCCAGATAAACGACAATCCAGCTACTTTTTATTGAAGTAACTGTCCCAAGCCAGTCAACACATACCCCCCAGATAAACAACAATCCAGCTACTTTTTATTGAAGTGACTGTGCCAAACCAGTCAACACATACCCCCCAGATAAACAACAATCCAGCTACTTTTTATTGAAGTGACTGTCCCAAGCCAGTCAACACATACCCCCAGATAAACGACAATCCACCTACTTTTTATTGAAGTGACTGTCCCAAGCCAGTCAACACATACCCCCAGATAAACGACAATCCACCTACTTTTTATTGAAGTCACTGTCCCAAGCCAGTCAACGTATACCTCCCCCCCATAAACGACAATCCAGCTACTTTTTTATTGAAGTGACTGTCCCAAGCCAGTCAACGCATACCCCCCAGATAAACGACAATCCCCACCTACTTTTTATTGAAGTGACTGTGCCAAGCCAGTCAACACATACCCCCCAGATAAACAACAATCCAGCTACTTTTTATTGAAGTGACTGTCCCAAGCCAGTCAACACATACACCCCTAGATAAACGACAATCCAGCTACTTTTTATTGAAGTAACTGTCCCAAGCCAGTCAACACATACACCCATAGATAAACGACAATCCAGCTACTTTTTATTGAAATGACTGTCCCAAGCCAGTCAACACATACACCCCCCAGATAAACAACAATCCAGCTACTTTTTATTGAAGTAACTGTCCCAAGCCAGTCAACACATACCCCCCAGATAAACGACAATCCAGCTACTTTTTATTGAAGTAACTGTCCCAAGCCAGTCAACGTATACCCCCCAGATAAACAACAATCCAGCTACTTTTTATTGAAGTAACTGTCCCAAGCCAGTCAACACATATCCCCCAGATAAACAACAATCCAGCTACTTTTTATTGAAGTGACTGTCCCAAGCCAGTCAACACATACCCCCCAGATAAACAACAATCCACCTACTTTTTATTGAAGTGACTGTGCCAAGCCAGTCAACACATACCCCCCCAGATAAACAACAATCCAGCTACTTTTTATTGAAGTGACTGTCCCAAGCCAGTCAACACATACCCCCCAGATAAACGACAATCCAGCTACTTTTTATTGAAGTAACTGTCCCAAGCCAGTCAACACATACCCCCCAGATAAACAACAATCCAGCTACTTTTTATTGAAGTGACTGTCCCAAGCCAGTCAACACATACCCCCCAGATAAACGACAATCCACCTACTTTTTATTGAAGTGACTGTCCCAAGCCAGTCAACACATACCCACCAGATAAACGACAATCCACCTACTTTTTATTGAAGTGACTGTCCCAAGCCAGTCAACGTATAACTCCCCCCCCCCCCCAGATAAACAACAATCCAGCTACTTTTTATTGAAGTGACTGTCCCAAGCCAGTCAACACATACCCCCCAGATAAACGACAATCCACCTACTTTTTATTGAAGTAACTGTCCCAAGCCAGTCAACGCATACCCCCCAGATAAACAACAATCCACCTACTTTTTATTGAAGTAACTGTCCCAAGCCAGTCAACGCATACCCCCCAGATAAACAACAATCCACCTACTTTTTATTGAAGTAACTGTCCCAAGCCAGTCAACACATATCCCCCAGATAAACGACAATCCAGCTACTTTTTATTGAAGTAACTGTCCCAAGCCAGTCAACACATATCCCCCCAGATAAACAACAATCCAGCTACTTTTTATTGAAGTGACTGTCCCAAGCCAGTCAACACATACACCCCTAGATAAACGACAATCCACCTACTTTTTATTGAAGTGACTGTGCCAAGCCAGTCAACCCATACACCCCAGATAAACGACAATCCACCTACTTTTTATTGAAGTGACTGTGCCAAGCCAGTCAACGCATACCCCCAGATAAACGACAATCCAGCTACTTTTTATTGAAGTGACTGTCCCAAGCCAGTCAACACATACCCCCAGATAAACAACAATCCAGCTACTTTTTATTGAAGTGACTGTGCCAAGCCAGTCAACACATATCCCCCAGATAAACGACAATCCGGCTACTTTTTATTGAAGTGAATGTGCCAAGCCAGTCAACACATATCCCACCAGATAAACGACAATCCAGCTACTTTTTATTGAAGTGACTGTCCCAAGCCAGTCAACACATACCCCCCAGATAAACGACAATCCACCTACTTTTTATTGAAGTGACTGTCCCAAGCCAGTCAACACATACCCCCTAGATAAACAACAATCCAGCTACTTTTTATTGAAGTAACTGTCCCAAGCCAGTCAACACATACCCCCTAGATAAACAACAATCCAGCTACTTTTTATTGAAGTAAATGTCCCAAGCCAGTCAACACATACCCCACAGATAAACAACAATCCAGCTACTTTTTATTGAAGTGACTGTGCCAAGCCAGTCAACACATACCCCCCAGATAAACGACAATCCACCTACTTTTTATTGAAGTGACTGTCCCAAGCCAGTCAACACATACCCCCTAGATAAACAACAATCCAGCTACTTTTTATTGAAGTAACTGTCCCAAGCCAGTCAACACATACCCCCTAGATAAACAACAATCCAGCTACTTTTTATTGAAGTAACTGTCCCAAGCCAGTCAACACATACCCCCCAGATAAACAACAATCCAGCTACTTTTTATTGAAGTGACTGTCCCAAGCCAGTCAACACATACACCCCTAGATAAACAACAATCCAGCTACTTTTTATTGAAGTAACTGTCCCAAGCCAGTCAACACATATCCCCCCAGATAAACGACAATCCAGCTACTTTTTATTGAAGTAACTGTCCCAAGCCAGTCAACACATACCCCCCAGATAAACGACAATCCACCTACTTTTTATTGAAGTGACTGTCCCAAGCCAGTCAACACATACCCACCAGATAAACGACAATCCACCTACTTTTTATTGAAGTGACTGTCCCAAGCCAGTCAACGTATAACTCCCCCCCCCCCCCCAGATAAACAACAATCCAGCTACTTTTTATTTAAGTGACTGTCCCAAGCCAGTCAACACATACCCCCCAGATAAACGACAATCCACCTACTTTTTATTGAAGTAACTGTCCCAAGCCAGTCAACGCATACCCCCCAGATAAACAACAATCCACCTACTTTTTATTGAAGTAACTGTCCCAAGCCAGTCAACGCATACCCCCCAGATAAACAACAATCCACCTACTTTTTATTGAAGTAACTGTCCCAAGCCAGTCAACACATATCCCCCAGATAAACGACAATCCAGCTACTTTTTATTGAAGTAACTGTCCCAAGCCAGTCAACACATATCCCCCCAGATAAACAACAATCCAGCTACTTTTTATTGAAGTGACTGTCCCAAGCCAGTCAACACATACACCCCTAGATAAACGACAATCCACCTACTTTTTATTGAAGTGACTGTGCCAAGCCAGTCAACCCATACACCCCAGATAAACGACAATCCACCTACTTTTTATTGAAGTGACTGTGCCAAGCCAGTCAACGCATACCCCCAGATAAACGACAATCCAGCTACTTTTTATTGAAGTGACTGTCCCAAGCCAGTCAACACATACCCCCAGATAAACAACAATCCAGCTACTTTTTATTGAAGTGACTGTGCCAAGCCAGTCAACACATATCCCCCAGATAAACGACAATCCGGCTACTTTTTATTGAAGTGAATGTGCCAAGCCAGTCAACACATATCCCACCAGATAAACGACAATCCAGCTACTTTTTATTGAAGTGACTGTCCCAAGCCAGTCAACACATACCCCCCAGATAAACGACAATCCACCTACTTTTTATTGAAGTGACTGTCCCAAGCCAGTCAACACATACCCCCTAGATAAACAACAATCCAGCTACTTTTTATTGAAGTAACTGTCCCAAGCCAGTCAACACATACCCCCTAGATAAACAACAATCCAGCTACTTTTTATTGAAGTAAATGTCCCAAGCCAGTCAACACATACCCCACAGATAAACAACAATCCAGCTACTTTTTATTGAAGTGACTGTGCCAAGCCAGTCAACACATACCCCCCAGATAAACGACAATCCACCTACTTTTTATTGAAGTGACTGTCCCAAGCCAGTCAACACATACCCCCTAGATAAACAACAATCCAGCTACTTTTTATTGAAGTAACTGTCCCAAGCCAGTCAACACATACCCCCTAGATAAACAACAATCCAGCTACTTTTTATTGAAGTAACTGTCCCAAGCCAGTCAACACATACCCCCCAGATAAACAACAATCCAGCTACTTTTTATTGAAGTGACTGTCCCAAGCCAGTCAACACATACACCCCTAGATAAACAACAATCCAGCTACTTTTTATTGAAGTAACTGTCCCAAGCCAGTCAACACATATCCCCCCAGATAAACGACAATCCAGCTACTTTTTATTGAAGTAACTGTCCCAAGCCAGTCAACACATACCCCCTAGATAAACAACAATCCAGCTACTTTTTATTGAAGTAACTGTCCCAAGCCAGTCAACACATACCCCCCCAGATAAACAACAATCCAGCTACTTTTTATTGAAGTGACTGTCCCAAGCCAGTCAACACATACACCCCTAGATAAACAACAATCCAGCTACTTTTTATTGAAGTAACTGTCCCAAGCCAGTCAACACATATCCCCCCAGATAAACGACAATCCAGCTACTTTTTATTGAAGTAACTGTCCCAAGCCAGTCAACACATACACCCCTAGATAAACAACAATCCAGCTACTTTTTATTGAAGTAACTGTGCCAAGCCAGTCAACACATACCCCCCAGATAAACAACAATCCAGCTACTTTTTATTGAAGTGACTGTGCCAAGCCAGTCAACACATACCCCCCAGATAAACAACAATCCAGCTACTTTTTATTGAAGTGACTGTCCCAAGCCAGTCAACACATACCCCCAGATAAACGACAATCCACCTACTTTTTATTGAAGTGACTGTCCCAAGCCAGTCAACACATACACCCCTAGATAAACGACAATCCACCTACTTTTTATTGAAGTGACTGTGCCAAGCCAGTCAACCCATACACCCCAGATAAACGACAATCCACCTACTTTTTATTGAAGTGACTGTGCCAAGCCAGTCAACGCATACCCCCAGATAAACGACAATCCAGCTACTTTTTATTGAAGTGACTGTCCCAAGCCAGTCAACACATACCCCCAGATAAACAACAATCCAGCTACTTTTTATTGAAGTGACTGTGCCAAGCCAGTCAACACATATCCCCCAGATAAACGACAATCCGGCTACTTTTTATTGAAGTGAATGTGCCAAGCCAGTCAACACATATTCCACCAGATAAACAACAATCCAGCTACTTTTTATTGAAGTGACTGTGCCAAGCCAGTCAACACATACCCCCCAGATAAACGACAATCCACCTACTTTTTATTGAAGTGACTGTCCCAAGCCAGTCAACACATACCCCCTAGATAAACAACAATCCAGCTACTTTTTATTGAAGTAACTGTCCCAAGCCAGTCAACACATACCCCCTAGATAAACAACAATCCAGCTACTTTTTATTGAAGTAAATGTCCCAAGCCAGTCAACACATAGCCCCCAGATAAACAACAATCCAGCTACTTTTTATTGAAGTGACTGTGCCAAGCCAGTCAACACATACCCCCCAGATAAACGACAATCCACCTACTTTTTATTGAAGTGACTGTCCCAAGCCAGTCAACACATACCCCCTAGATAAACAACAATCCAGCTACTTTTTATTGAAGTAACTGTCCCAAGCCAGTCAACACATACCCCCTAGATAAACAACAATCCAGCTACTTTTTATTGAAGTAACTGTCCCAAGCCAGTCAACACATACCCCCCAGATAAACAACAATCCAGCTACTTTTTATTGAAGTGACTGTCCCAAGCCAGTCAACACATACACCCCTAGATAAACAACAATCCAGCTACTTTTTATTGAAGTAACTGTCCCAAGCCAGTCAACACATATCCCCCCAGATAAACGACAATCCAGCTACTTTTTATTGAAGTAACTGTCCCAAGCCAGTCAACACATACCCCCTAGATAAACAACAATCCAGCTACTTTTTATTGAAGTAACTGTCCCAAGCCAGTCAACACATACCCCCCCAGATAAACAACAATCCAGCTACTTTTTATTGAAGTGACTGTCCCAAGCCAGTCAACACATACACCCCTAGATAAACAACAATCCAGCTACTTTTTATTGAAGTAACTGTCCCAAGCCAGTCAACACATATCCCCCCAGATAAACGACAATCCAGCTACTTTTTATTGAAGTAACTGTCCCAAGCCAGTCAACACATACCCCCCAGATAAACAACAATCCAGCTACTTTTTATTGAAGTGACTGTGCCAAGCCAGTCAACACATACCCCCCAGATAAACAACAATCCAGCTACTTTTTATTGAAGTGACTGTCCCAAGCCAGTCAACACATACCCCCAGATAAACGACAATCCACCTACTTTTTATTGAAGTGACTGTCCCAAGCCAGTCAACACATACCCCCAGATAAACGACAATCCACCTACTTTTTATTGAAGTCACTGTCCCAAGCCAGTCAACGTATACCTCCCCCCCATAAACGACAATCCAGCTACTTTTTTATTGAAGTGACTGTCCCAAGCCAGTCAACGCATACCCCCCAGATAAACGACAATCCCCACCTACTTTTTATTGAAGTGACTGTGCCAAGCCAGTCAACACATACCCCCCAGATAAACAACAATCCAGCTACTTTTTATTGAAGTGACTGTCCCAAGCAAGTCAACACATACACCCCTAGATAAACGACAATCCAGCTACTTTTTATTGAAGTAACTGTCCCAAGCCAGTCAACACATACACCCATAGATAAACGACAATCCAGCTACTTTTTATTGAAATGACTGTCCCAAGCCAGTCAACACATACACCCCCCAGATAAACAACAATCCAGCTACTTTTTATTGAAGTAACTGTCCCAAGCCAGTCAACACATACCCCCCAGATAAACGACAATCCAGCTACTTTTTATTGAAGTAACTGTCCCAAGCCAGTCAACGTATACCCCCCAGATAAACAACAATCCAGCTACTTTTTATTGAAGTAACTGTCCCAAGCCAGTCAACACATATCCCCCAGATAAACAACAATCCAGCTACTTTTTATTGAAGTGACTGTCCCAAGCCAGTCAACACATACCCCCCAGATAAACAACAATCCACCTACTTTTTATTGAAGTGACTGTGCCAAGCCAGTCAACACATACCCCCCCAGATAAACAACAATCCAGCTACTTTTTATTGAAGTGACTGTCCCAAGCCAGTCAACACATACCCCCCAGATAAACGACAATCCAGCTACTTTTTATTGAAGTAACTGTCCCAAGCCAGTCAACACATACCCCCCAGATAAACAACAATCCAGCTACTTTTTATTGAAGTGACTGTCCCAAGCCAGTCAACACATACCCCCCAGATAAACGACAATCCACCTACTTTTTATTGAAGTGACTGTCCCAAGCCAGTCAACACATACCCACCAGATAAACGACAATCCACCTACTTTTTATTGAAGTGACTGTCCCAAGCCAGTCAACGTATAACTCCCCCCCCCCCCCCCATAAACGACAATACAGCTACTTTTTTATTGAAGTGACTGTCCCAAGCCAGTCAACGCATACCCCCCAGATAAACGACAATCCACCTACTTTTTATTGAAGTGACTGTCCCAAGCCAGTCAACGTATAACTCCCCCCCCCCCCCATAAACGACAATCCAGCTATTTTTTTATTGAAGTGACTGTCCCAAGCCAGTCAACACATACACCCATAGATAAACAACAATCCACCTACTTTTTATTGAAGTGACTGTGCCAAGCCAGTCAACACATACCCCCCAGATAAACAACAATCCAGCTACTTTTTATTGAAGTGACTGTGCCAAGCCAGTCAACACATACCCCCCAGATAAACAACAATCCAGCTACTTTTTTATTGAAGTAACTGTCTCAAGCCAGTCAACACATACCCCCCAGATAAACAACAATTCAGCTACTTTTTATTGAAGTGACTGTGCCAAGCCAGTCAACGCATACCCCCAGATAAACGACAATCCAGCTACTTTTTATTGAAGTGACTGTCCCAAGCCAGTCAACACATACCCCCAGATAAACAACAATCCAGCTACTTTTTATTGAAGTGAATGTGCCAAGCCAGTCAACACATATCCCACCAGATAAACGACAATCCAGCTACTTTTTATTGAAGTGACTGTCCCAAGCCAGTCAACACATACCCCCTAGATAAACAACAATCCAGCTACTTTTTATTGAAGTAACTGTCCCAAGCCAGTCAACACATACCCCCTAGATAAACAACAATCCAGCTACTTTTTATTGAAGTAAATGTCCCAAGCCAGTCAACACATACCCCCCAGATAAACAACAATCCAGCTACTTTTTATTGAAGTGACTGTGCCAAGCCAGTCAACACATACCCCCCAGATAAACGACAATCCACCTACTTTTTATTGAAGTGACTGTCCCAAGCCAGTCAACACATACCCCCCAGATAAACAACAATCCAGCTACTTTTTATTGAAGTAACTGTCCCAAGCCAGTCAACACATACCCCCTAGATAAACAACAATCCAGCTACTTTTTATTGAAGTAACTGTCCCAAGCCAGTCAACACATACCCCCCAGATAAACAACAATCCAGCTACTTTTTATTGAAGTGACTGTCCCAAGCCAGTCAACACATACACCCCTAGATAAACAACAATCCAGCTACTTTTTATTGAAGTAACTGTCCCAAGCCAGTCAACAGATATCCCCCCAGATAAACGACAATCCAGCTACTTTTTATTGAAGTAACTGTCCCAAGCCAGTCAACACATACCCCCTAGATAAACAACAATACAGCTACTTTTTATTGAAGAAACTGTCCCAAGCCAGTCAACACATACCCCCCCAGATAAACAACAATCCAGCTACTTTTTATTGAAGTGACTGTCCCAAGCCAGTCAACACATACACCCCTAGATAAACAACAATCCAGCTACTTTTTATTGAAGTAACTGTCCCAAGCCAGTCAACACATATCCCCCCAGATAAACGACAATCCAGCTACTTTTTATTGAAGTAACTGTCCCAAGCCAGTCAACACATACCCCCCAGATAAACAACAATCCAGCTACTTTTTATTGAAGTGACTGTGCCAAGCCAGTCAACACATACCCCCCAGATAAACAACAATCCAGCTACTTTTTATTGAAGTGTCTGTCCCAAGCCAGTCAACACATACCCCCAGATAAACGACAATCCACCTACTTTTTATTGAAGTGACTGTCCCAAGCCAGTCAACACATACCCCCAGATAAACGACAATCCACCTACTTTTTATTGAAGTCACTGTCCCAAGCCAGTCAACGTATACCTCCCCCCCCATAAACGACAATCCAGCTACTTTTTTATTGAAGTGACTGTCCCAAGCCAGTCAACGCATACCCCCCAGATAAACGACAATCCCCACCTACTTTTTATTGAAGTGACTGTGCCAAGCCAGTCAACACATACCCCCCAGATAAACGACAATCCACCTACTTTTTATTGAAGTGACTGTCCCAAGCCAGTCAACACATACCCCCCAGATAAACAACAATCCAGCTACTTTTTATTGAAGTGACTGTCCCAAGCCAGTCAACACATACACCCCTAGATAAACGACAATCCAGCTACTTTTTATTGAAGTAACTGTCCCAAGCCAGTCAACACATACACCCATAGATAAACGACAATCCAGCTACTTTTTATTGAAATGACTGTCCCAAGCCAGTCAACACATACACCCCCCAGATAAACAACAATCCAGCTACTTTTTATTGAAGTAACTGTCCCAAGCCAGTCAACACATACCCCCCAGATAAACGACAATCCAGCTACTTTTTATTGAAGTAACTGTCCCAAGCCAGTCAACGTATACCCCCCAGATAAACAACAATCCAGCTACTTTTTATTGAAGTAACTGTCCCAAGCCAGTCAACACATATCCCCCAGATAAACAACAATCCAGCTACTTTTTATTGAAGTGACTGTCCCAAGCCAGTCAACACATACCCCCCAGATAAACAACAATCCACCTACTTTTTATTGAAGTGACTGTGCCAAGCCAGTCAACACATACCCCCCCAGATAAACAACAATCCAGCTACTTTTTATTGAAGTGACTGTCCCAAGCCAGTCAACACATACCCCCCAGATAAACGACAATCCAGCTACTTTTTTTTGAAGTAACTGTCCCAAGCCAGTCAACACATACCCCCCAGATAAACAACAATCCAGCTACTTTTTATTGAAGTGACTGTCCCAAGCCAGTCAACACATACCCCCCAGATAAACGACAATCCACCTACTTTTTATTGAAGTGACTGTCCCAAGCCAGTCAACACATACCCACCAGATAAACGACAATCCACCTACTTTTTATTGAAGTGACTGTCCCAAGCCAGTCAACGTATAACCCCCCCCCCCCCCCATAAACGACAATACAGCTACTTTTTTATTGAAGTGACTGTCCCAAGCCAGTCAACGCATACCCCCCAGATAAACGACAATCCACCTACTTTTTATTGAAGTGACTGTGCCAAGCCAGTCAACACATACCCCCCAGATAAACGACAATCCACCTACTTTTTATTGAAGTGACTGTCCCAAGCCAGTCAACGTATAACTCCCCCCCCCCCATAAACGACAATCCAGCTATTTTTTTATTGAAGTGACTGTCCCAAGCCAGTCAACACATACCCCCCAGATAAACAACAATCCAGCTACTTTTTATTGAAGTGACTGTGCCAAGCCAGTCAACACATACCCCCCAGATAAACAACAATCCAGCTACTTTTTATTGAAGTGACTGTGCCAAGCCAGTCAACACATACCCCCCAGATAAACAACAATCCAGCTACTTTTTATTGAAGTGACTGTGCCAAGCCAGTCAACACATACCCCCCAGATAAACAACAATCCAGCTACTTTTTTATTGAAGTAACTGTCTCAAGCCAGTCAACACATACCCCCCAGATAAACAACAATTCAGCTACTTTTTATTGAAGTAACTGTCCCAAGCCAGTCAACACATACCCCCCAGATAAACAACAATCCAGCTACGTTTTTATTGAAGTAACTGTCCCAAGCCAGTCAACACATACCCCCCAGATAAACAACAATCCAGCTACTTTTTATTGAAGTAACTGTCCCAAGCCAGTCAACACATACCCCCCAGATAAACAACAATCCAGCTACTTTTTATTGAAGTAACTGTCCCAAGCCAGTCAACACATACACCCCTAGATAAACAACAATCCAGCTACTTTTTATTGAAGTAACTGTCCCAAGCCAGTCAACACATACCCCCCAGATAAAAAACAATCCAGCTACTTTTTTATTGAAGTAACTGTCCCAAGCCAGTCAACACATACCCCCCAGATAAACAACAATCCAGCTACTTTTTATTGAAGTAACTGTCCCAAGCCAGTCAACACATACCCCCAGATAAACAACAATCCAGCTACTTTTTATTGAAGTAACTGTCCCAAGCCAGTCAACACATACACCCCTAGATAAACAACAATCCAGCTACTTGTTATTGAAGTGACTGTGCCAAGCCAGTCAACGCATACACCCATAGATAAACGACAATCCAGCTACTTTTTATTGAAGTAACTGTCCCAAGCCAGTCAACACATACCCCCCAGATAAACAACAATCCACCTACTTTTTATTGAAATGACTGTGCCAAGCCAGTCAACACATACCCCCCAGATAAACAACAATCCACCTACTTTTTATTGAAGTGACTGTGCCAAGCCAGTCAACACATACCCCCCAGATAAACAACAATCCAGCTACTTTTTATTGAAGTAACTGTCCCAAGCCAGTCAACACATACCCCCCAGATAAACGACCATCCAGCTACTTTTTATTGAAGTGACTGTCCCAAGCCAGTCAACGCATACCCCCCCAGATAAACGACAATCCAGCTACTTTTTATTGAAGTGACTGTGCCAAGCCAGTCAACACATACCCCCCAGATAAACAACAATCCAGCTACTTTTTATTGAAGTGACTGTCCCAAGCCAGTCAACACATACCCCCCAGATAAACGACAATCCACCTACTTTTTATTGAAGTGACTGTCCCAAGCCAGTCAACACATACCCACCAGATAAACGACAATCCACCTACTTTTTATTGAAGTGACTGTCCCAAGCCAGTCAACGTATAACTCCCCCCCCCATAAACGACAATACAGCTACTTTTTTATTGAAGTGACTGTCCCAAGCCAGTCAACGCATACCCCCCAGATAAACGACAATCCACCTACTTTTTATTGAAGTGACTGTGCCAAGCCAGTCAACACATACCCCCCAGATAAACGACAATCCACCTACTTTTTATTGAAGTGACTGTCCCAAGCCAGTCAACGTATAACTCCCCCCCCCCCCCATAAACGACAATCCAGCTACTTTTTTATTGAAGTGACTGTCCCAAGCCAGTCAACACATACACCCATAGATAAACAACAATCCACCTACTTTTTATTGAAGTGACTGTGCCAAGCCAGTCAACACATACCCCCTAGATAAACAACAATCCAGCTACTTTTTCATTGAAGTAACTGTCTCAAGCCAGTCAACACATACCCCCCAGATAAACAACAATTCAGCTACTTTTTTATTGAAGTAACTGTCCCAAGCCAGTCAACACATACCCCCCAGATAAACAACAATCCAGCTACTTTTTATTGAAGTAACTGTCCCAAGCCAGTCAACACATACCCCCCAGACAAAAAACAATCCAGCCACTTTTTTATTGAAGTAACTGTCCCAAGCCAATCAACACATACCCCCCAGATAAACAACAATCCAGCTACTTTTTATTGAAGTAACTGTCCCAAGCCAGTCAACACATACCCCCCAGATAAACAACAATCCAGCTACTTTTTATTGAAGTAACTGTCCCAAGCCAGTCAACACATACACCCCTAGATAAACAACAATCCAGCTACTTTTTATTGAAGTAACTGTCCCAAGCCAGTCAACACATACCCCCCAGATAAACAACAATCCAGCTACTTTTTATTGAAGTAACTGTCCCAAGCCAGTCAACACATACACCCATAGATAAACGACAATCCAGCTACTTTTTATTGAAGTGACTGTCCCAAGACAGTCAACACATACCCCCCAGATAAACAACAATCCAGCTACTTTTTATTGAAGTGACTGTGCCAAGCCAGTCAACGCATACACCCATAAATAAACGACAATCCAGCTACTTTTTATTGAAGTAACTGTCCCAAGCCAGTCAACACATACCCCCCAGATAAACAACAATCCACCTACTTTTTATTGAAATGACTGTGCCAAGCCAGTCAACACATACCCCCCAGATAAACAACAATCCACCTACTTTTTATTGAAGTGACTGTGCCAAGCCAGTCAACACATACCCCCCAGATAAACAACAATCCAGCTACTTTTTATTGAAGTAACTGTCCCAAGCCAGTCAACACATACCCCCCAGATAAACGACCATCCAGCTACTTTTAATTGAAGTGACTGTCCCAAGCCAGTCAACGCATACCCCCCAGATAAACGACAATCCAGCTACTTTTTATTGAAGTGACTGTGCCAAGCCAGTCAACACATACCTCCAGATAAACAACAATCCAGCTACTTTTTTATTGAAGTAACTGTCCCAAGTCAGTCAGCACATACCCCCCAGATAAACAACAATCCAGCTACTTTTTATTGAGGTAACTGTCCCAAGCCAGTCAACGCATACCCCCCCCCCCCCCCCAGATAAACAACAATCCAGCTACTTTTTATTGAAGTGACTGTGCCAAGCCAGTCAACACATACACCCCAGATAAACAACAATCCAGCTACTTTTTATTGAAGTAACTGTGCCAAGCCAGTCAACACATACACCCCTAGATAAACGACAATCCAGCTACTTTTTATTGAAGTAACTGTCCCAAGTCAGTCAACACATACCCCCTAGATAAACGACAATCCAGCTACTTTTTATTGAAGTAACTGTCCCAAGCCAGTCAACACATACCCCCCAGATATACAACAATCCAGCTACTTTTTATTGAAGTAACTGTCCCAAGCCAGTCAACACATACTCCCTCCCCCCAGATAAACAACAATCCAGATACTTTTTATTGAAGTGACTGTGCCAAGCCAGTCAACACATACACCCCCAGATAAACAACAATCCAGCTACTTTTTATTGAAGTGACTGTCCCAAGCCAGTCAACACATACACCCATAGATAAACAACAATCCACCTACTTTTTATTGAAGTGACTGTGCCAAGCCAGTCAACACATACCCCCCAGATAAACAACAATCCAGCTACTGTTTCATTGAAGTAACTGTCTCAAGCCAGTCAACACATACCCCCCAGATAAACAACAATTCAGCTACTTTTTATTGAAGTAACTGTCCCAAGCCAGTCAACACATACCCCCCAGATAAACAACAATCCAGCTACTTTTTTATTGAAGTAACTGTCCCAAGCCAGTCAACACATACCCCCCAGATAAACAACAATCCAGCTACTTTTTATTGAAGTAACTGTCCCAAGCCAGTCAACACATACCCCCAGATAAACAACAATCCAGCTACTTTTTATTGAAGTAACTGTCCCAAGCCAGTCAACACATACACCCCTAGATAAACAACAATCCAGCTACTTTTTATTGAAGTAACTGTCCCAAGCCAGTCAACACATACCCCCCAGATAAAAAACAATCCAGCTACTTTTTTATTGAAGTAACTGTCCCAAGCCAATCATCACATACCCCCCAGATAAACAACAATCCAGCTACTTTTTATTGAAGTAACTGTCCCAAGCCAGTCAACACATACCCCCCAGATAAACAACAATCCAGCTACTTTTTATTGAAGTAACTGTCCCAAGCCAGTCAACACATACACCCCTAGATAAACAACAATCCAGCTACTTTTTATTGAAGTAACTGTCCCAAGCCAGTCAACACATACCCCCCAGATAAACAACAATCCAGCTACTTTTTATTGAAGTAACTGTCCCAAGCCAGTCAACACATACACCCATAGATAAACGACAATCCAGCTACTTTTTATTGAAGTGACTGTCCCAAGACAGTCAACACATACCCCCCAGATAAACAACAATCCAGCTACTTTTTATTGAAGTGACTGTGCCAAGCCAGTCAACGCATACACCCATAAATAAACGACAATCCAGCTACTTTTTATTGAAGTAACTGTCCCAAGCCAGTCAACACATACCCCCCAGATAAACAACAATCCACCTACTTTTTATTGAAATGACTGTGCCAAGCCAGTCAACACATACCCCCCAGATAAACAACAATCCACCTACTTTTTATTGAAGTGACTGTGCCAAGCCAGTCAACACATACCCCCCAGATAAACAACAATCCAGCTACTTTTTATTGAAGTAACTGTCCCAAGCCAGTCAACACATACCCCCCAGATAAACGACCATCCAGCTACTTTTAATTGAAGTGACTGTCCCAAGCCAGTCAACGCATACCCCCCAGATAAACGACAATCCAGCTACTTTTTATTGAAGTGACTGTGCCAAGCCAGTCAACACATACCTCCAGATAAACAACAATCCAGCTACTTTTTTATTGAAGTAACTGTCCCAAGTCAGTCAGCACATACCCCCCAGATAAACAACAATCCAGCTACTTTTTATTGAGGTAACTGTCCCAAGCCAGTCAACGCATACCCCCCCCCCCCCCCCCCCCAGATAAACAACAATCCAGCTACTTTTTATTGAAGTGACTGTGCCAAGCCAGTCAACACATACACCCCAGATAAACAACAATCCAGCTACTTTTTATTGAAGTAACTGTGCCAAGCCAGTCAACACAAACACCCCTAGATAAACGACAATCCAGCTACTTTTTATTGAAGTAACTGTCCCAAGTCAGTCAACACATACCCCCTAGATAAACGACAATCCAGCTACTTTTTATTGAAGTAACTGTCCCAAGCCAGTCAACACATACCCCCCAGATAAACAACAATCCAGCTACTTTTTATTGAAGTAACTGTCCCAAGCCAGTCAACACACATCCCCCCCCCCCAGATAAACAACAATCCAGCTACTTTGTATTGAAGTAACTGTCCCAAGCCAGTCATCACATACCCCCCCCCCCCAGATAAACAACAATCCAGCTACTTTTTATTGAAGTAACTGTCCCAAGCCAGTCAACACATACTCCCTCCCCCCAGATAAACAACAATCCAGATACTTTTTATTGAAGTGACTGTGCCAAGCCAGTCAACACATACACCCCCAGATAAACAACAATCCAGCTACTTTTTATTGAAGTGACTGTCCCAAGCCAGTCAACACATACACCCCCAGATAAACAACAATCCAGCTACTTTTTATTGAAGTAACTGTCCCAAGCCAATCAACACATACACCCCCAGATAAACAACAATCCAGCTACTTTTTATTGAAGTGACTGTGCCAAGCCAGTCAAAACATACCCCCCAGATGATCAACAATTCAGCTACTTTTTATTGAAGTGACTGTGCCAAGCCAGTCAACACATACACCCCAGATAAACAACAATCCAGCTACTTTTTATTGAAGTAACTGTGCCAAGCCAGTCAACACATACACCCCCAGATAAACAACAATCCAGCTACTTTTTATTGAAGTGACTGTGCCAAGCCAGTCAACGTATACCCCACAGATAAACAACAATCCAGCTACTTTTTATTGAAGTGACTGTGCCAAGCCAGTCAACACATACCCCCCAGATAAACGACAATCCAGCAACTTTTTATTGAAGTGACTGTGCCAAGCCAGTCAACACATACACCCAGAAAAACGACAATCCAGCTACTTTTTATTGAAGTGACTGTGCCAAGCCAGTCAACACATACCCCCCAGATAAACAACAATCCACCTACTTTTTATTGAAGTGACTGTCCCAAGCCAGTCAACACATACCCCCCAGATAAACAACAATCCAGCTACTTTTTATTGAAGTAACTGTCCCAAGCCAGTCAACACATACCCCCCAGATAAACGACAATCCAGCTACTTTTTATTGAAGTGACTGTCCCAAGCCAGTCGACACATACACCCCTAGATAAACGACAATCCAGCTACTTTTTATTGAAGTGACTGTCCCAAGCCAGTCAACACATATCCCCCCAGATAAACGACAATCCAGCTACTTTTTATTGAAGTAACTGTCCCAAGCCAGTCAACACATACACCCAGATAAACGACAATCCAGCTACTTTTTATTGAAGTGACTGTCCCAAGCCAGTCGACACATACACCCCTAGATAAACGACAATCCAGCTACTTTTTATTGAAGTGACTGTTGCAAGCCAGTCAACACATACCCCCCAGATAAACAACAATCCAGCTACTTTTTATTGCAGTAACTGTCCCAAGCCAGTCAACACATACCCCCCCCAGATAAACGACAATCCAGCTACTTTTTATTGAAGTGACTGTCCCAAGCCAGTCGACACATACACCCCTAGATAAACGACAATCCAGCTACTTTTTATTGAAGTGACTGTCCCAAGCCAGTCAACACATATCCCCCAGATAAACGACAATCCAGCTACTTTTTATTGAAGTAACTGTCCCAAGCCAGTCAACACATACACCCCAGATAAACGACAATCCAGCTACTTTTTATTGAAGTAACTGTCCCAAGCCAGTCAACACATACCCCCCAGATAAACGACAATCCAGCTACTTTTTATTGAAGTGACTGTCCCAAGCCAGTCGACACATACACCCCTAGATAAACGACAATCCAGCTACTTTTTATTGAAGTGACTGTGCCAAGCCAGTCAACACATACCCCCCAGATAAACAACAATCCAGCTACTTTGTATTGAAGTAACTGTCCCAAGCCAGTCAACACATACCCCCCAGATAAACAACAATCCAGCTACTTTTTATTGAAGTAACTGTCCCAAGCCAGTCAACACATAACCCCCAGATAAACGACAATCCACCTACTTTTTATTGAAGTAACTGTCCCAAGCCAGTCAACACATACCCCCCCCCCCCCCCAGATAAACGACAATCCAGCTACTTTTTATCGAAATGACTGTGCCAAGCCAGTCAACGCATACCCCCAGATGAACGACGATCAGGCTAATTTTTATTGAAGTGCCTGTGCCAAGCCAGTCAACGCATACCCCCGCCCCCGGAAGATAAATGACAATCCACCTACTTTTTATTGAAGTGACTGTCCCAAGCCAGTCAACACATACCTCCCAGATAAACAACAATCCAGCTACTTTTTTATTGAAGTAACTGTCCCAAGCCAGTCAACACATACCCCCCAGATAAACAACAATCCACCTACTTTTTATTGAAGTGACTGTCCCAAGCCAGTCAACACATACCCCCCAGATAAACGACAATCCACCTACTTTTTATTGAAGTGACTGTCCCAAGCCAGTCAACACATACCCCCCCAGATAAACGACAATCCAGCTACTTTTTATTGAAATGACTGTGCCAAGCCAGTCAACGCATACCCCCAGATGAACGACGATCAGGCAACTTTTTATTGAAGTGCCTCTGCCAAGCCAGTCAACGCATACCCCCCCCCCGGAAGATAAACGACAATCCACCTACTTTTAATTGAAGTGACTGTCCCAAGCCAGTCAACACATACACCCCTAGATAAACAACAATCCACCTACTTTTTATTGAAGTGACTGTCCCAAGCCAGTCAACACATACCCCCCAGATAAACGACAATCCACCTACTTTTTATTGAAATGACTGTGCCAAGCGAGTCAACGCATACCCCCAGATGAACGACGATCAGGCTACTTTTTATTGAAGTGCCAAGCCAGTCAACGCATACCCCCCCCCCTCCGGAAGATAAACGACAATCCACCTACTTTTTATTGAAGTGACTGTCCCAAGCCAGTCAACACATACCCCCCCAGATAAACGACAATCCAGCTACTTTTTATTGAAATGACTGTGCCAAGCCAGTCAACACATACCCCCCAGATAAACAACAATCCAGCTACTTTTTATTGAAGTATCTGTCCCAAGCCAGTCAACACATACCCCCCAGATAAACAACAATCCACCTACTTTTTATTGAAGTGACTGTCCCAAGCCAGTCAACACATACACCCCTAGATAAACAACAATCCAGCTACTTTTTATTGAAGTAACTGTCCCAAGCCAGTCAACACATACCCCACAGATAAACGACAATCCACCTACTTTTTATTGAAGTAACTGTCCCAAGCCAGTCAACACATACACCCTTAGATAAACAACAATCCAGCTAATTTTTATTGAAGTGACTGTCCCAAGCCAGTCAACATATACACCCCTAGATAAACAACAATCCAGCTACTTTTTATTGAAGTAACTGTCCCAAGCCAGTCAACACATACCCCCCCAGATAAACGACAATCCAGCTACTTTTTATTGAAGTGACTGTGCCAAGCCAGTCAACACATACACCCATAGATAAACGACAATCCAGCAACTTTTTATTGAAGTGACTGTGCCAAGCCAGTCAACACATATCCCCCAGATAAACGACAATCCAGCTACTTTTTATTGAAGTGACTGTGCCAAGCCAGTCAACGTATACCCCCCAGATAAACAACAATCCAGCTACTTTTTATTGAAGTAACTGTCCCAAGCCAGTCAACACATACCCCCCAGATAAACGACAATCCAGCTACTTTTTATTGAAGTGACTGTCCCAAGCCAGTCAACACATACCCCCCCAGATAAACGACAATCCAGCTACTTTTTATTGAAGTGACTGTGCCAAGCCAGTCAACGTATACCCCCCAGATAAACAACAATCCACCTACTTTTTATTGAAGTAACTGTCCCAAGCCAGTCAACACATACCCTCCAGATAAACGACAATCCAGCTACTTTTTATTGAAGTGACTGTCCCAAGCCAGTCAACACATACCCCCCCAGATAAACGACAATCCAGCTACTTTTTATTGAAATGACTGTGCCAAGCCAGTCAACGCATACCCCCAGATGAACGATGATCAGGCTACTTTTTATTGAAGTGCCTGTGCCAAGCCAGTCAACGCATACCCCCCCCCCCCCCGGAAGATAAACGACAATCCACCTACTTTTAATTGAAGTGACTGTCCCAAGCCAATCAACACATACACCCCTAGATAAACAACAATCCAGCTACTTTTTATTGAAGTAACTGTCCCAAGCCAGTCAACACATACACCCCAGATAAACAACAATCCAGCTACTTTTTATTGAAGTAACTGTCCCAAGCCAGTCACCACATACACCACCAGATAAACAACAATCCAGCTACTTTTTATTGAAGTGACTGTCCCAAGCCAGTCGAAACATACACCCCTAGATAAACGACAATCCAGCTACTTTTTATTGAAGTGACTGTCCCAAGCCAGTCAACACATATCCCCCAGATAAACGACAATCCAGCTACTTTTTATTGAAGTAACTGTCCCAAGCCAGTCAACACATACACCCCAGATAAACGACAATCCAGCTACTTTTTATTGAAGTAACTGTCCCAAGCCAGTCAACACATACCCCCCAGATAAACGACAATCCAGCTACTTTTTATTGAAGTGACTGTCCCAAGCCAGTCGACACATACACCCCTAGATAAACGACAATCCAGCTACTTTTTATTGAAGTGACTGTGCCAAGCCAGTCAACACATACCCCCCAGATAAACAACAATCCAGCTACTTTGTATTGAAGTAACTGTCCCAAGCCAGTCAACACATACCCCCCAGATAAACAACAATCCAGCTACTTTTTATTGAAGTAACTGTCCCAAGCCAGTCAACACATAACCCCCAGATAAACGACAATCCACCTACTTTTTATTGAAGTAACTGTCCCAAGCCAGTCAACACATACCCCCCCCCCCCCCCAGATAAACGACAATCCAGCTACTTTTTATCGAAATGACTGTGCCAAGCCAGTCAACGCATACCCCCAGATGAACGACGATCAGGCTACTTTTTATTGAAGTGCCTGTGCCAAGCCAGTCAACGCATACCCCCGCCCCCGGAAGATAAATGACAATCCACCTACTTTTTATTGAAGTGACTGTCCCAAGCCAGTCAACACATACCTCCCAGATAAACAACAATCCAGCTACTTTTTTATTGAAGTAACTGTCCCAAGCCAGTCAACACATACCCCCCCAGATAAACGACAATCCAGCTACTTTTTATTGAAGTGACTGTGCCAAGCCAGTCAACACATACACCCATAGATAAACGACAATCCAGCAACTTTTTATTGAAGTGACTGTCCCAAGCCAGTCAACATATACACCCCTAGATAAACAACAA
The DNA here is from genome assembly GCA_963680875.1 of Bathymodiolus brooksi. Classification (NCBI taxonomy): domain Eukaryota; kingdom Metazoa; phylum Mollusca; class Bivalvia; order Mytilida; family Modiolidae; genus Bathymodiolus; species Bathymodiolus brooksi. Next base: position 19,249,290 of record OY804582.1, on the reverse strand, counting down.
TCCAGCTACTTTTTATTGAAGTAACTGTCCCAAGCCAGTCAACACATACCCCCCCAGATAAACGACAATCCAGCTACTTTTTATTGAAGTGACTGTGCCAAGCCAGTCAACACATACACCCATAGATAAACGACAATCCAGCAACTTTTTATTGAAGTGACTGTGCCAAGCCAGTCAACACATATCCCCCAGATAAACGACAATCCAGCTACTTTTTATTGAAGTGACTGTGCCAAGCCAGTCAACGTATACCCCCCAGATAAACAACAATCCAGCTACTTTTTATTGAAGTAACTGTCCCAAGCCAGTCAACACATACCCCCCAGATAAACGACAATCCAGCTACTTTTTATTGAAGTGACTGTCCCAAGCCAGTCAACACATACCCCCCCAGATAAACGACAATCCAGCTACTTTTTATTGAAGTGACTGTGCCAAGCCAGTCAACGTATACCCCCCAGATAAACAACAATCCACCTACTTTTTATTGAAGTAACTGTCCCAAGCCAGTCAACACATACCCTCCAGATAAACGACAATCCAGCTACTTTTTATTGAAGTGACTGTCCCAAGCCAGTCAACACATACCCCCCCAGATAAACGACAATCCAGCTACTTTTTATTGAAATGACTGTGCCAAGCCAGTCAACGCATACCCCCAGATGAACGATGATCAGGCTACTTTTTATTGAAGTGCCTGTGCCAAGCCAGTCAACGCATACCCCCCCCCCCCCCGGAAGATAAACGACAATCCACCTACTTTTAATTGAAGTGACTGTCCCAAGCCAATCAACACATACACCCCTAGATAAACAACAATCCAGCTACTTTTTATTGAAGTAACTGTCCCAAGCCAGTCAACACATACACCCCAGATAAACAACAATCCAGCTACTTTTTATTGAAGTAACTGTCCCAAGCCAGTCACCACATACACCACCAGATAAACAACAATCCAGCTACTTTTTATTGAAGTGACTGTCCCAAGCCAGTCGACACATACACCCCTAGATAAACGACAATCCAGCTACTTTTTATTGAAGTGACTGTCCCAAGCCAGTCAACACATATCCCCCAGATAAACGACAATCCAGCTACTTTTTATTGAAGTAACTGTCCCAAGCCAGTCAACACATACACCCCAGATAAACGACAATCCAGCTACTTTTTATTGAAGTAACTGTCCCAAGCCAGTCAACACATACCCCCCAGATAAACGACAATCCAGCTACTTTTTATTGAAGTGACTGTCCCAAGCCAGTCGACACATACACCCCTAGATAAACGACAATCCAGCTACTTTTTATTGAAGTGACTGTGCCAAGCCAGTCAACACATACCCCCCAGATAAACAACAATCCAGCTACTTTGTATTGAAGTAACTGTCCCAAGCCAGTCAACACATACCCCCCAGATAAACAACAATCCAGCTACTTTTTATTGAAGTAACTGTCCCAAGCCAGTCAACACATAACCCCCAGATAAACGACAATCCACCTACTTTTTATTGAAGTAACTGTCCCAAGCCAGTCAACACATACCCCCCCCCCCCAGATAAACGACAATCCAGCTACTTTTTATCGAAATGACTGTGCCAAGCCAGTCAACGCATACCCCCAGATGAACGACGATCAGGCTACTTTTTATTGAAGTGCCTGTGCCAAGCCAGTCAACGCATACCCCCGCCCCCGGAAGATAAATGACAATCCACCTACTTTTTATTGAAGTGACTGTCCCAAGCCAGTCAACACATACCTCCCAGATAAACAACAATCCAGCTACTTTTTTATTGAAGTAACTGTCCCAAGCCAGTCAACACATACCCCCCAGATAAACAACAATCCACCTACTTTTTATTGAAGTGACTGTCCCAAGCCAGTCAACACATACCCCCCAGATAAACGACAATCCACCTACTTTTTATTGAAGTGACTGTCCCAAGCCAGTCAACACATACCCCCCCAGATAAACGACAATCCAGCTACTTTTTATTGAAATGACTGTGCCAAGCCAGTCAACGCATACCCCCAGATGAACGACGATCAGGCAACTTTTTATTGAAGTGCCTCTGCCAAGCCAGTCAACGCATACCCCCCCCCCCCGGAAGATAAACGACAATCCACCTACTTTTAATTGAAGTGACTGTCCCAAGCCAGTCAACACATACACCCCTAGATAAACAACAATCCACCTACTTTTTATTGAAGTGACTGTCCCAAGCCAGTCAACACATACCCCCCAGATAAACGACAATCCACCTACTTTTTATTGAAATGACTGTGCCAAGCCAGTCAACGCATACCCCCAGATGAACGACGATCAGGCTACTTTTTATTGAAGTGCCAAGCCAGTCAACGCATACCCCCCCCCCCCCTCCGGAAGATAAACGACAATCCACCTACTTTTTATTGAAGTGACTGTCCCAAGCCAGTCAACACATACACCCCTAGATAAACAACAATCCAGCTACTTTTTATTGAAGTAACTGTCCCAAGCCAGTCAACACATACCCCACAGATAAACGACAATCCACCTACTTTTTATTGAAGTAACTGTCCCAAGCCAGTCAACACATACACCCTTAGATAAACAACAATCCAGCTAATTTTTATTGAAGTGACTGTCCCAAGCCAGTCAACATATACACCCCTAGATAAACAACAATCCAGCTACTTTTTATTGAAGTAACTGTCCCAAGCCAGTCAACACATACCCCCCCAGATAAACGACAATCCAGCTACTTTTTATTGAAGTGACTGTGCCAAGCCAGTCAACACATACACCCATAGATAAACGACAATCCAGCAACTTTTTATTGAAGTGACTGTGCCAAGCCAGTCAACACATATCCCCCAGATAAACGACAATCCAGCTACTTTTTATTGAAGTGACTGTGCCAAGCCAGTCAACGTATACCCCCCAGATAAACAACAATCCAGCTACTTTTTATTGAAGTAACTGTCCCAAGCCAGTCAACACATACCCCCCAGATAAACGACAATCCAGCTACTTTTTATTGAAGTGACTGTCCCAAGCCAGTCAACACATACCCCCCCAGATAAACGACAATCCAGCTACTTTTTATTGAAGTGACTGTGCCAAGCCAGTCAACGTATACCCCCCAGATAAACAACAATCCACCTACTTTTTATTGAAGTAACTGTCCCAAGCCAGTCAACACATACCCTCCAGATAAACGACAATCCAGCTACTTTTTATTGAAGTGACTGTCCCAAGCCAGTCAACACATACCCCCCCAGATAAACGACAATCCAGCTACTTTTTATTGAAATGACTGTGCCAAGCCAGTCAACGCATACCCCCAGATGAACGATGATCAGGCTACTTTTTATTGAAGTGCCTGTGCCAAGCCAGTCAATGCATACCCCCCCCCCCCCCCGGAAGATAAACGACAATCCACCTACTTTTAATTGAAGTGACTGTCCCAAGCCAATCAACACATACACCCCTAGATAAACAACAATCCAGCTACTTTTTATTGAAGTAACTGTCCCAAGCCAGTCAACACATACACCCCAGATAAACAACAATCCAGCTACTTTTTATTGAAGTAACTGTCCCAAGCCAGTCACCACATACACCACCAGATAAACAACAATCCAGCTACTTTTTATTGAAGTAACTGTCCCAAGCCAGTCAACACATACACCCATAGATAAACGACAATCCAGCTACTTTTTATTAAAGTAACTGTCCCAAGTCAGTCAACACATAACCCTCCAGATAAACAACAATCCAGCTACTTTTTATTGAAGTGACTGTGCCAAGCCAGTAAACGCATACACCCCTAGATGAACGACAATCCACCTACTTTTTATTGAAGTGACTGTGCCAAGCCAGTCAACACATACCCCCCAGATAAACAACAATCCACCTACTTTTTATTGAAGTGACTTTGCCAAGCCAGTCAACGTATACCTCCCAGATAAACAACAATCCAGCTACTTTTTATTGAAGTAACTGTCCCAAGCCAGTCAACAGATACACCCCAGATAAACAACAATCCAGCTACTTTTTATTGAAGTAACTGTCCCAAGCCAGTCAACACATACACCCCCAGATAAACAACAATCCAGCTACTTTTTATTGAAGTAACTGTCCCAAGCCAGTCAACACATACCCCCCAGATAAACAACAATCCAGCTACTTTTTATTGAAGTAACTGTCCCAAGCCAGTCAACACATACCCCCCAGATAAACAACAATCCAGCTACTTTTTATTGAAGTGACTGTGCCAAGCCAGTCAACGCATACCCCCAGATGAACGACGATCAGGCAACTTTTTATTGAAGTGCCTCTGCCAAGCCAGTCAACGCATACCCCCCCCCCCCCCGGAAGATAAACGACATTCCACCTACTTTTTATTGAAGTGACTGTGCCAAGCCAGTCAACCCATACACCCCAGATAAACGACAATCCACCTACTTTTTATTGAAGTGACTGTGCCAAGCCAGTCAACGCATACCCCCAGATAAACGACAATCCAGCTACTTTTTATTGAAGTGACTGTCCCAAGCCAGTCAACACATACCCCCCAGATAAACAACAATCCAGCTACTTTTTATTGAAGTGACTGTGCCAAGCCAGTCAACACATATCCCCCAGATAAACGACAATCCGGCTACTTTTTATTGAAGTGACTGTGCCAAGCCAGTCAACACATATCCCACCAGATAAACGACAATCCAGCTACTTTTTATTGAAGTGACTGTGCCAAGCCAGTCAACACATACCCCCCAGATAAACGACAATCCACCTACTTTTTATTGAAGTGACTGTCCCAAGCCAGTCAACACATACCCCCTAGATAAACAACAATCCAGCTACTTTTTATTGAAGTAACTGTCCCAAGCCAGTCAACACATACCCCCTAGATAAACAACAATCCAGCTACTTTTTATTGAAGTGACTGTGCCAAGCCAGTCAACACATACCCCCCAGATAAACAACAATCCAGCTACTTTTTATTGAAGTGACTGTGCCAAGCCAGTCAACACATACCCCCCAGATAAACGACAATCCACCTACTTTTTATTGAAGTGACTGTCCCAAGCCAGTCAACACATACCCCCAGATAAACGACAATCCACCTACTTTTTATTGAAGTGACTGTCCCAAGCCAGTCAACACATACCCCCTAGATAAACAACAATCCAGCTACTTTTTATTGAAGTAACTGTCCCAAGCCAGTCAACACATACCCCCTAGATAAACAACAATCCAGCTACTTTTTATTGAAGTAACTGTCCCAAGCCAGTCAACACATACCCCCTAGATAAACAACAATCCAGCTACTTTTTATTGAAGTGACTGTGCCAAGCCAGTCAACACATACCCCCCAGATAAACAACAATCCAGCTACTTTGTATTGAAGTAACTGTCCCAAGCCAGTCAACACATACCCCCCAGATAAACAACAATCCAGCTACTTTTTATTGAAGTAACTGTCCCAAGCCAGTCAACACATAACCCCCAGATAAACGACAATCCACCTACTTTTTATTGAAGTAACTGTCCCAAGCCAGTCAACACATACCCCCCCCCCCCAGATAAACGACAATCCAGCTACTTTTTATCGAAATGACTGTGCCAAGCCAGTCAACGCATACCCCCAGATGAACGACGATCAGGCTACTTTTTATTGAAGTGCCTGTGCCAAGCCAGTCAACGCATACCCCCGCCCCCGGAAGATAAATGACAATCCACCTACTTTTTATTGAAGTGACTGTCCCAAGCCAGTCAACACATACCTCCCAGATAAACAACAATCCAGCTACTTTTTTATTGAAGTAACTGTCCCAAGCCAGTCAACACATACCCCCCAGATAAACAACAATCCACCTACTTTTTATTGAAGTGACTGTCCCAAGCCAGTCAACACATACCCCCCAGATAAACGACAATCCACCTACTTTTTATTGAAGTGACTGTCCCAAGCCAGTCAACACATACCCCCCCAGATAAACGACAATCCAGCTACTTTTTATTGAAATGACTGTGCCAAGCCAGTCAACGCATACCCCCAGATGAACGACGATCAGGCAACTTTTTATTGAAGTGCCTCTGCCAAGCCAGTCAACGCATACCCCCCCCCCCCGGAAGATAAACGACAATCCACCTACTTTTAATTGAAGTGACTGTCCCAAGCCAGTCAACACATACACCCCTAGATAAACAACAATCCACCTACTTTTTATTGAAGTGACTGTCCCAAGCCAGTCAACACATACCCCCCAGATAAACGACAATCCACCTACTTTTTATTGAAATGACTGTGCCAAGCCAGTCAACGCATACCCCCAGATGAACGACGATCAGGCTACTTTTTATTGAAGTGCCAAGCCAGTCAACGCATACCCCCCCCCCCCCCCCCTCCGGAAGATAAACGACAATCCACCTACTTTTTATTGAAGTGACTGTCCCAAGCCAGTCAACACATACACCCCTAGATAAACAACAATCCAGCTACTTTTTATTGAAGTAACTGTCCCAAGCCAGTCAACACATACCCCACAGATAAACGACAATCCACCTACTTTTTATTGAAGTAACTGTCCCAAGCCAGTCAACACATACACCCTTAGATAAACAACAATCCAGCTAATTTTTATTGAAGTGACTGTCCCAAGCCAGTCAACATATACACCCCTAGATAAACAACAATCCAGCTACTTTTTATTGAAGTAACTGTCCCAAGCCAGTCAACACATACCCCCCCAGATAAACGACAATCCAGCTACTTTTTATTGAAGTGACTGTGCCAAGCCAGTCAACACATACACCCATAGATAAACGACAATCCAGCAACTTTTTATTGAAGTGACTGTGCCAAGCCAGTCAACACATATCCCCCAGATAAACGACAATCCAGCTACTTTTTATTGAAGTGACTGTGCCAAGCCAGTCAACGTATACCCCCCAGATAAACAACAATCCAGCTACTTTTTATTGAAGTAACTGTCCCAAGCCAGTCAACACATACCCCCCAGATAAACGACAATCCAGCTACTTTTTATTGAAGTGACTGTCCCAAGCCAGTCAACACATACCCCCCCAGATAAACGACAATCCAGCTACTTTTTATTGAAGTGACTGTGCCAAGCCAGTCAACGTATACCCCCCAGATAAACAACAATCCACCTACTTTTTATTGAAGTAACTGTCCCAAGCCAGTCAACACATACCCTCCAGATAAACGACAATCCAGCTACTTTTTATTGAAGTGACTGTCCCAAGCCAGTCAACACATACCCCCCCAGATAAACGACAATCCAGCTACTTTTTATTGAAATGACTGTGCCAAGCCAGTCAACGCATACCCCCAGATGAACGATGATCAGGCTACTTTTTATTGAAGTGCCTGTGCCAAGCCAGTTAATGCATACCCCCCCCCCCCCCCGGAAGATAAACGACAATCCACCTACTTTTAATTGAAGTGACTGTCCCAAGCCAATCAACACATACACCCCTAGATAAACAACAATCCAGCTACTTTTTATTGAAGTAACTGTCCCAAGCCAGTCAACACATACACCCCAGATAAACAACAATCCAGCTACTTTTTATTGAAGTAACTGTCCCAAGCCAGTCACCACATACACCACCAGATAAACAACAATCCAGCTACTTTTTATTGAAGTAACTGTCCCAAGCCAGTCAACACATACACCCATAGATAAACGACAATCCAGCTACTTTTTATTAAAGTAACTGTCCCAAGTCAGTCAACACATAACCCTCCAGATAAACAACAATCCAGCTACTTTTTATTGAAGTGACTGTGCCAAGCCAGTAAACGCATACACCCCTAGATGAACGACAATCCACCTACTTTTTATTGAAGTGACTGTGCCAAGCCAGTCAACACATACCCCCCAGATAAACAACAATCCACCTACTTTTTATTGAAGTGACTTTGCCAAGCCAGTCAACGTATACCTCCCAGATAAACAACAATCCAGCTACTTTTTATTGAAGTAACTGTCCCAAGCCAGTCAACAGATACACCCCAGATAAACAACAATCCAGCTACTTTTTATTGAAGTAACTGTCCCAAGCCAGTCAACACATACACCCCCAGATAAACAACAATCCAGCTACTTTTTATTGAAGTAACTGTCCCAAGCCAGTCAACACATACCCCCCAGATAAACAACAATCCAGCTACTTTTTATTGAAGTAACTGTCCCAAGCCAGTCAACACATACCCCCCAGATAAACAACAATCCAGCTACTTTTTATTGAAGTGACTGTGCCAAGCCAGTCAACGCATACCCCCAGATGAACGACGATCAGGCAACTTTTTATTGAAGTGCCTCTGCCAAGCCAGTCAACGCATACCCCCCCCCCCCCCGGAAGATAAACGACATTCCACCTACTTTTTATTGAAGTGACTGTGCCAAGCCAGTCAACCCATACACCCCAGATAAACGACAATCCACCTACTTTTTATTGAAGTGACTGTGCCAAGCCAGTCAACGCATACCCCCAGATAAACGACAATCCAGCTACTTTTTATTGAAGTGACTGTCCCAAGCCAGTCAACACATACCCCCCAGATAAACAACAATCCAGCTACTTTTTATTGAAGTGACTGTGCCAAGCCAGTCAACACATATCCCCCAGATAAACGACAATCCGGCTACTTTTTATTGAAGTGACTGTGCCAAGCCAGTCAACACATATCCCACCAGATAAACGACAATCCAGCTACTTTTTATTGAAGTGACTGTGCCAAGCCAGTCAACACATACCCCCCAGATAAACGACAATCCACCTACTTTTTATTGAAGTGACTGTCCCAAGCCAGTCAACACATACCCCCTAGATAAACAACAATCCAGCTACTTTTTATTGAAGTAACTGTCCCAAGCCAGTCAACACATACCCCCTAGATAAACAACAATCCAGCTACTTTTTATTGAAGTGACTGTGCCAAGCCAGTCAACACATACCCCCCAGATAAACAACAATCCAGCTACTTTTTATTGAAGTGACTGTGCCAAGCCAGTCAACACATACCCCCCAGATAAACGACAATCCACCTACTTTTTATTGAAGTGACTGTCCCAAGCCAGTCAACACATACCCCCAGATAAACGACAATCCACCTACTTTTTATTGAAGTCACTGTCCCAAGCCAGTCAACGTATACCTCCCCCCATAAACGACAATCCAGCTACTTTTTTATTGAAGTGACTGTCCCAAGCCAGTCAACGCATACCCCCCAGATAAACGACAATCCCCACCTACTTTTTATTGAAGTGACTGTGCCAAGCCAGTCAACACATACCCCCCCAGATAAACGACAATCCACCTACTTTTTATTGAAGTGACTGTCCCAAGCCAGTCAACACATACCCCCCAGATAAACAACAATCCAGCTACTTTTTATTGAAGTGACTGTCCCAAGCCAGTCAACACATACACCCCTAGATAAACGACAATCCAGCTACTTTTTATTGAAGTAACTGTCCCAAGCCAGTCAACACATACACCCATAGATAAACGACAATCCAGCTACTTTTTATTGAAATGACTGTCCCAAGCCAGTCAACACATACACCCCCCAGATAAACAACAATCCAGCTACTTTTTATTGAAGTAACTGTCCCAAGCCAGTCAACGTATACCCCCCAGATAAACAACAATCCAGCTACTTTTTATTGAAGTAACTGTCCCAAGCCAGTCAACACATACCCCCCAGATAAACAACAATCCAGCTACTTTTTATTGAAGTGACTGTCCCAAGCCAGTCAACACATACCCCCCAGATAAACAACAATCCACCTACTTTTTATTGAAGTGACTGTGCCAAGCCAGTCAACACATACCCCCCCAGATAAACAACAATCCAGCTACTTTTTATTGAAGTGACTGTCCCAAGCCAGTCAACACATACCCCCCAGATAAACAACAATCCAGCTACTTTTTATTGAAGTAACTGTCCCAAGCCAGTCAACACATACCCCCCAGATAAACAACAATCCAGCTACTTTTTATTGAAGTGACTGTCCCAAGCCAGTCAACACATACCCCCCAGATAAACGACAATCCACCTACTTTTTATTGAAGTGACTGTCCCAAGCCAGTCAACACATACCCACCAGATAAACGACAATCCACCTACTTTTTATTGAAGTGACTGTCCCAAGCCAGTCAACGTATAACTCCCCCCCCCCCCATAAACGACAATACAGCTACTTTTTTATTGAAGTGACTGTCCCAAGCCAGTCAACGCATATCCCCCAGATAAACAACAATCCACCTACTTTTTATTGAAGTGACTTTGCCAAGCCAGTCAACGTATACCCCCCAGATAAACAACATTCCAGCTACTTTTTATTGAAGTAACTGTCCCAAGCCAGTCAACACATACACCCCAGATAAACATCAATCCAGCTACTTTTTATTGAAGTAACTGTCCCAAGCCAGTCAACACATACACCCCCAGATAAACAACAATCCAGCTACTTTTTATTGAAGTAACTGTCCCAAGCCAGTCAACACATACCCCCCAGATAAACAACAATCCAGCTACTTTTTATTGAAGTAACTGTCCCAAGCCAGTCAACACATACCCCCCAGATAAACAACAATCCAGCTACTTTTTATTGAAGTGACTGTGCCAAGCCAGTCAACGCATACCCCCAGATGAACGACGATCAGGCAACTTTTTATTGAAGTGCCTCTGCCAAGCCAGTCAACGCATACCCCCCCCCCCCGGAAGATAAACGACAATCCACCTACTTTTTATTGAAGTGACTGTGCCAAGCCAGTCAACCCATACACCCCAGATAAACGACAATCCACCTACTTTTTATTGAAGTGACTGTGCCAAGCCAGTCAACACATACACCCATAGATAAACGACAATCCAGCTACTTTTTATTGAAATGACTGTCCCAAGCCAGTCAACACATACACCCCCCAGATAAACAACAATCCAGCTACTTTTTATTGAAGTAACTGTCCCAAGCCAGTCAACGTATACCCCCCAGATAAACAACAATCCAGCTACTTTTTATTGAAGTAACTGTCCCAAGCCAGTCAACACATACCCCCCAGATAAACAACAATCCAGCTACTTTTTATTGAAGTGACTGTCCCAAGCCAGTCAACACATACCCCCCAGATAAACAACAATCCACCTACTTTTTATTGAAGTGACTGTGCCAAGCCAGTCAACACATACCCCCCCAGATAAACAACAATCCAGCTACTTTTTATTGAAGTGACTGTCCCAAGCCAGTCAACACATACCCCCCAGATAAACGACAATCCAGCTACTTTTTATTGAAGTAACTGTCCCAAGCCAGTCAACACATACCCCCCAGATAAACAACAATCCAGCTACTTTTTATTGAAGTGACTGTCCCAAGCCAGTCAACACATACCCCCCAGATAAACGACAATCCACCTACTTTTTATTGAAGTGACTGTCCCAAGCCAGTCAACACATACCCACCAGATAAACGACAATCCACCTACTTTTTATTGAAGTGACTGTGCCAAGCCAGTCAACGTATAACTCCCCCCCCCCATAAACGACAACGCATATCCCCCAGATAAACAACAATCCACCTACTTTTTATTGAAGTGACTTTGCCAAGCCAGTCAACGTATACCCCCCAGATAAACAACAATCCAGCTACTTTTTATTGAAGTAACTGTCCCAAGCCAGTCAACACATACACCCCCAGATAAACAACAATCCAGCTACTTTTTATTGAAGTAACTGTCCCAAGCCAGTCAACACATACCCCCTAGATAAACAACAATCCAGCTACTTTTTATTGAAGTAACTGTCCCAAGCCAGTCAACACATACCCCCCAGATAAACAACAATCCAGCTACTTTTTATTGAAGTGACTGTGCCAAGCCAGTCAACGCATACCCCCAGATGAACGACGATCAGGCAACTTTTTATTGAAGTGCCTCTGCCAAGCCAGTCAACGCATACCCCCCCCCCCGGAAGATAAACGACAATCCACCTACTTTTTATTGAAGTGACTGTGCCAAGCCAGTCAACCCATACACCCCAGATAAACGACAATCCACCTACTTTTTATTGAAGTGACTGTGCCAAGCCAGTCAACGCATACCCCCAGATAAACGACAATCCAGCTACTTTTTATTGAAGTGACTGTCCCAAGCCAGTCAACACATACCCCCCAGATAAACAACAATCCAGCTACTTTTTATTGAAGTGACTGTGCCAAGCCAGTCAACACATATCCCCCAGATAAACGACAATCCGGCTACTTTTTATTGAAGTGACTGTGCCAAGCCAGTCAACACATATCCCACCAGATAAACGACAATCCAGCTACTTTTTATTGAAGTGACTGTGCCAAGCCAGTCAACACATACCCCCCAGATAAACGACAATCCACCTACTTTTTATTGAAGTGACTGTCCCAAGCCAGTCAACACATACCCCCTAGATAAACAACAATCCAGCTACTTTTTATTGAAGTAACTGTCCCAAGCCAGTCAACACATACCCCCTAGATAAACAACAATCCAGCTACTTTTTATTGAAGTAACTGTCCCAAGCCAGTCAACACATACCCCCCAGATAAACAACAATCCAGCTACTTTTTATTGAAGTGACTGTCCCAAGCCAGTCAACACATACACCCCTAGATAAACAACAATCCAGCTACTTTTTATTGAAGTAACTGTCCCAAGCCAGTCAACACATATCCCCCCAGATAAACGACAATCCAGCTACTTTTTATTGAAGTAACTGTCCCAAGCCAGTCAACACATACCCCCTAGATAAACAACAATCCAGCTACTTTTTATTGAAGTAACTGTCCCAAGCCAGTCAACACATACACCCCTAGATAAACAACAATCCAGCTACTTTTTATTGAAGTAACTGTCCCAAGCCAGTCAACACATATCCCCCCAGATAAACGACAATCCAGCTACTTTTTATTGAAGTAACTGTCCCAAGCCAGTCAACACATACACCCCTAGATAAACGACAATCCAGCTACTTTTTATTGAAGTAACTGTCCCAAGCCAGTCAACGCATACACCCCTAGATAAACAACAATCCAGCTACTTTTTATTGAAGTGACTGCCCCAAGCCAGTCAACACATAGCCCCCAGATAAACAACAATCCAGCTACTTTTTATTGAAGTAACTGTGCCAAGCCAGTCAACACATACCCCCCAGATAAACAACAATCCAGCTACTTTTTATTGAAGTAACTGTCCCAAGCCAGTCAACACATACCCCCCAGATAAACAACAATCCAGCTACTTTTTATTGAAGTGACTGTCCGAAGCCAGTCAACGCATACCCCCCAGATAAACAACAATCCAGCTACTTTTTATTGAAGTAACTGTCCCAAGTCAGTCAACGCATACCCCCCAGATAAACGACAATCCAGCTACTTTTTATTGAAGTGACTGTCCCAAGCCAGTCAACACATACCCCCCAGAAAAACGACAATCCACCTACTTTTTATTGAAGTGACTGTCCCAAGCCAGTCAACACATACCCCCCAGATAAACAACAATCCAGCTACTTTTTATTGAAGTAACTGTCCCAAGCCAGTCAACGTATACCCCCCAGATAAACAACAATCCAGCTACTTTTTATTGAAGTGACTGTGCCAAGCCAGTCAACACATACCCCCCAGATAAACAACAATCCAGCTACTTTTTATTGAAGTAACTGTCCCAAGCCAGTCAACACATACCCCCCAGATAAACAACAATCCAGCTACTTTATATTGAAGTGACTGTCCGAAGCAAGTCAACGCATACCCCCCAGATAAACAACAATCCAGCTACTTTTCATTGAAGTAACTGTCCCAAGCCAGTCAACGCATACCCCCCAGATAAACGACAATCCAGCTACTTTTTATTGAAGTGACTGTCCCAAGCCAGTCAACACATACCCCCCCAGATAAACGACAATCCACTTACTTTTTATTGAAGTGACTGTCCCAAGCCAGTCAACACATACCCCCCAGATAAACAACAATCCAGCTACTTTTTATTGAAGTAACTGTCCCGAGGCAGTCAACGTATACCCCCCAGATAAACAACAATCCAGCTACTTTTTATTGAAGTGACTGTGCCAAGCCAGTCAACACATACCCCCCAGATAAACAACAATCCAGCTACTTTTTATTGAAGTAACTGTCCCAAGCCAGTCAACGTATACCCCCCAGATAAACAACAATCCAGCTACTTTTTATTGAAGTGACTGTTCCAAGCCAGTCAACACATACACCCCTAGATAAACGACAATCCAGCTACCCTTTATTTAAGTGACTGTGCCAAGCCAGTCAACACATACCCCCAGATAAACAACAATCCAGCTACTTTTTATTGAAGTGACTGTGCCAAGCCAGTCAACACATACACCCCTAGATAAACGACAATCCAGCTACTTTTTATTGAAGTGACTGTCCCAAGCCAGTCAACACATACCCCCCAGATAAACAACAATCCAGCTACTTTTTATTGAAGTAACTGTCCCAAGCCAGTCAACGTATAACCCCCAGATAAACAACAATCCAGCTACTTTTTATTGAAGTGACTGTGCCAAGCCAGTCAACACATACACCCCTAGATAAACGACAATCCAGCTACTTTTTATTGAAGTGACTGTGCCAAGCCAGTCAACACATACCCCCCAGATAAACGACAATCCAGCTACTTTTTATTGAAGTAACTGTCCCAAGCCAGTCAACACATACCCCCCAGATAAACAACAATCCAGCTACTTTTTATTGAAGTGACTGTCCCAAGCCAGTCAACACATATCCCCCCAGATAAACGACAATCCACCTACTTTTTATTGAAGTAACTGTCCCAAGCCAGTCAACACATACACCCCTAGATAAACAACAATCCAGCTACTTTTTATTGAAGTAAATGTGCCAAGCCAGTCAACGTATACCCCCCAGATAAACAACAATCCAGCTACTTTTTATTGAAGTGACTGTGCCAAGCCAGTCAACACATACCCCCCAGAAAAACAACAATCCAGCTACTTTTTATTGAAGTGACTGTGCCAAGCCAGTCAACACATACACCCCTAGATAAACGACAATCCAGCTACTTTTTATTGAAGTAACTGTCCCAAGCCAGTCAACGCATACACCCCTAGATAAACAACAATCCAGCTACTTTTTATTGAAGTGACTGCCCCAAGCCAGTCAACACATAGCCCCCAGATAAACAACAATCCAGCTACTTTTTATTGAAGTAACTGTCCCAAGCCAGTCAACGTATACCCCCCAGATAAACAACAATCCAGCTACTTTTTATTGAAGTGACTGTGCCAAGCCAGTCAACACATACCCCCCAGATAAACAACAATCCAGCTACTTTTTATTGAAGTAACTGTCCCAAGCCAGTCAACACATACACCCCTAGATAAACGACAATCCAGCTACTTTTTATTGAAGTAACTGTCCCAAGCCAGTCAACGCATACACCCCTAGATAAACAACAATCCAGCTACTTTTTATTGAAGTGACTGCCCCAAGCCAGTCAACACATAGCCCCCAGATAAACAACAATCCAGCTACTTTTTATTGAAGTAACTGTCCCAAGCCAGTCAACGTATACCCCCCAGATAAACAACAATCCAGCTACTTTTTATTGAAGTGACTGTGCCAAGCCAGTCAACACATACCCCCCAGATAAACAACAATCCAGCTACTTTTTATTGAAGTAACTGTCCCAAGCCAGTCAACGTATACCCCCCAGATAAACAACAATCCAGCTACTTTTTATTGAAGTGACTGTGCCAAGCCAGTCAACACATACCCCCCAGATAAACAACAATCCAGCTACTTTTTATTGAAGTAACTGTCCCAAGCCAGTCAACACATACCCCCCAGATAAACAACAATCCAGCTACTTTTTATTGAAGTGACTGTCCGAAGCCAGTCAACGCATACCCCCCAGATAAACAACAATCCAGCTACTTTTTATTGAAGTAACTGTCCCAAGTCAGTCAACGCATACCCCCCCAGATAAACGACAATCCAGCTACTTTTTATTGAAGTGACTGTCCCAAGCCAGTCAACACATACCCCCCAGATAAACGACAATCCACCTACTTTTTATTGAAGTGACTGTCCCAAGCCAGTCAACACATACCCCCCAGATAAACAACAATCCAGCTACTTTTTATTGAAGTAACTGTCCCAAGCCAGTCAACGTATACCCCCCAGATAAACAACAATCCAGCTACTTTTTATTGAAGTGACTGCCAAGCCAGTCAACGCATACCCCCCAGATAAACAACAATCCAGCTACTTTTTATTGAAGTAACTGTCCCAAGCCAGTCAACGTATACCCCCCAGATAAACAACCATCCAGCTACTTTTTATTGAAGTGACTGTTCCAAGCCAGTCAACACATACACTCCTAGATAAACGACAATCCAGCTACTCTTTATTGAAGTGACTGCCCCAAGCCAGTCAACACATACCCCCCAGATAAACAACAATCCAGCTACTTTTTATTGAAGGGACTGTCCGAAGCCAGTCAACGCATACCCCCCAGATAAACAACAATCCAGCTACTTTTTATTGAAGTAACTGTCCCAAGCCAGTCAACACATACCCCCCAGATAAACAACAATCCAGCTACTTTTTATTGAAGTGACTGTCCGAAGCAAGTCAACGCATACCCCCCAGATAAACAACAATCCAGCTACTTTTCATTGAAGTAACTGTCCCAAGCCAGTCAACGCATACCCCCCAGATAAACGCCAATCCAGCTACTTTTTATTGAAGTGACTGTCCCAAGCCAGTCAACACATACCCCCCAGATAAACGACAATCCACTTACTTTTTATTGAAGTGACTGTCCCAAGCCAGTCAACACATACCCCCCAGAAAAACAACAATCCAGCTACTTTTTATTGAAGTAACTGTCCCAAGCCAGTCAACGCATACACCCCTAGATAAACAACAATCCAGCTACTTTTTATTGAAGTAACTGTCCCAAGCCAGTCAACACATACCCCCCAGATAAACAACAATCCAGCTACTTTTTATTGAAGTGACTGTCCGAAGCCAGTCAACGCATACCCCCCAGATAAACAACAATCCAGCTACTTTTTATTGAAGTAACTGTCCCAAGCCAGTCAACACATACCCCCCAGATAAACAACAATCCAGCTACTTTTTATTGAAGTGACTGTCCGAAGCAAGTCAACGCATACCCCCCAGATAAACAACAATCCAGCTACTTTTCATTGAAGTAACTGTCCCAAGCCAGTCAACGCATACCCCCCAGATAAACGACAATCCACCTACTTTTTATTGAAGTGACTGTCCCAAGCCAGTCAACACATACCCCCCAGATAAACAACAATCCAGCTACTTTTTATTGAAGTAACTGTCCCAAGCCAGTCAACGTATACCCCCCAGATAAACAACAATCCAGCTACTTTTTATTGAAGTGACTGTGCCAAGCCAGTCAACACATACCCCCCAGATAAACAACAATCCAGCTACTTTTTATTGAAGTAACTGTCCCAATCCAGTCAACGTATACCCCCCAGATAAACAACAATCCAGCTACTTTTTATTGAAGTGACTGTTCCAAGCCAGTCAACACATACACCCCTAGATAAACGACAATCCAGCTACCCTTTATTGAAGTGACTGTGCCAAGCCAGTCAACACATACCCCCCAGATAAACAACAATCCAGCTACTTTTTATTGAAGTGACTGTGCCAAGCCAGTCAACACATACACCCCTAGATAAACGACAATCCAGCTACTTTTTATTGAAGTGACTGTCCCAAGCCAGTCAACACATACCCCCCAGATAAACAACAATCCAGCTACTTTTTATTGAAATAACTGTCCCAAGCCAGTCAACGTATAACCCCCAGATAAACAACAATCCAGCTACTTTTTATTGAAGTGACTGTGCCAAGCCAGTCAACACATACACCCCTAGATAAACGACAATCCAGCTACTTTTTATTGAAGTGACTGTGCCAAGCCAGTCAACACATACCCCCCAGATAAACGACAATCCAGCTACTTTTTATTGAAGTAACTGTCCCAAGCCAGTCAACACATACCCCCCAGATAAACAACAATCCAGCTACTTTTTATTGAAGTGACTGTCCCAAGCCAGTCAACACATATCCCCCCAGATAAACGACAATCCACCTACTTTTTATTGAAGTAACTGTCCCAAGCCAGTCAACACATACACCCCTAGATAAACAACAATCCAGCTACTTTTTATTGAAGTAAATGTGCCAAGCCAGTCAACGTATACCCCCCAGATAAACAACAATCCAGCTACTTTTTATTGAAGTGACTGTGCCAAGCCAGTCAACACATACCCCCCAGAAAAACAACAATCCAGCTACTTTTTATTGAAGTGACTGTGCCAAGCCAGTCAACACATACACCCCTAGATAAACGACAATCCAGCTACTTTTTATTGAAGTAACTGTCCCAAGCCAGTCAACGCATACACCCCTAGATAAACAACAATCCAGCTACTTTTTATTGAAGTGACTGCCCCAAGCCAGTCAACACATAGCCCCCAGAAAAACAACAATCCAGCTACTTTTTATTGAAGTAACTGTGCCAAGCCAGTCAACACATACCCCCCAGATAAACGACAATCCAGCTACTTTTTATTGAAGTGACTGTCCTAAGCCAGTCAACACATACCCCCCAGATAAACGACAATCCACCTACTTTTTATTGAAGTGACTGTCCCAAGCCAGTCAACACATACCCCCCAGATAAACAACAATCCAGCTACTTTTTATTGAAGTAACTGTCCCAAGCCAGTCAACGTATACCCCCCAGATAAACAACAATCCAGCTACTTTTTATTGAAGTGACTGTGCCAAGCCAGTCAACACATACACCCCTAGATAAACGACAATCCAGCTACTTTTTATTGAAGTGACTGTCCCAAGCCAGTCAACACATACCCCCCAGATAAACAACAATCCAGCTACTTTTTATTGAAGTAACTGTCCCAAGCCAGTCAACGCATACACCCCTAGATAAACAACAATCCAGCTACTTTTTATTGAAGTAACTGTCCCAAGCCAGTCAACACATACCCCCCAGATAAACAACAATCCAGCTACTTTTTATTGAAGTGACTGTCCGAAGCCAGTCAACGCATACCCCCCAGATAAACAACAATCCAGCTACTTTTTATTGAAGTAACTGTCCCAAGCCAGTCAACACATACCCCCCAGATAAACAACAATCCAGCTACTTTTTATTGAAGTAACTGTCCCAAGCCAGTCAACACATACCCCCCAGATAAACAACAATCCAGCTACTTTTTATTGAAGTGACTGTCCGAAGCAAGTCAACGCATACCCCCCAGATAAACAACAATCCAGCTACTTTTCATTGAAGTAACTGTCCCAAGCCAGTCAACGCATACCCCCCAGATAAACGACAATCCACCTACTTTTTATTGAAGTGACTGTCCCAAGCCAGTCAACACATACCCCCCAGATAAACAACAATCCAGCTACTTTTTATTGAAGTAACTGTCCCAAGCCAGTCAACGTATACCCCCCAGATAAACAACAATCCAGCTACTTTTTATTGAAGTGACTGTGCCAAGCCAGTCAACACATACCCCCCAGATAAACAACAATCCAGCTACTTTTTATTGAAGTAACTGTCCCAATCCAGTCAACGTATACCCCCCAGATAAACAACAATCCAGCTACTTTTTATTGAAGTGACTGTTCCAAGCCAGTCAACACATACACCCCTAGATAAACGACAATCCAGCTACCCTTTATTGAAGTGACTGTGCCAAGCCAGTCAACACATACCCCCCAGATAAACAACAATCCAGCTACTTTTTATTGAAGTGACTGTGCCAAGCCAGTCAACACATACACCCCTAGATAAACGACAATCCAGCTACTTTTTATTGAAGTGACTGTCCCAAGCCAGTCAACACATACCCCCCAGATAAACAACAATCCAGCTACTTTTTATTGAAATAACTGTCCCAAGCCAGTCAACGTATAACCCCCAGATAAACAACAATCCAGCTACTTTTTATTGAAGTGACTGTGCCAAGCCAGTCAACACATACACCCCTAGATAAACGACAATCCAGCTACTTTTTATTGAAGTGACTGTGCCAAGCCAGTCAACACATACCCCCCAGATAAACGACAATCCAGCTACTTTTTATTGAAGTAACTGTCCCAAGCCAGTCAACACATACCCCCCAGATAAACAACAATCCAGCTACTTTTTATTGAAGTGACTGTCCCAAGCCAGTCAACACATATCCCCCCAGATAAACGACAATCCACCTACTTTTTATTGAAGTAACTGTCCCAAGCCAGTCAACACATACACCCCTAGATAAACAACAATCCAGCTACTTTTTATTGAAGTAAATGTGCCAAGCCAGTCAACGTATACCCCCCAGATAAACAACAATCCAGCTACTTTTTATTGAAGTGACTGTGCCAAGCCAGTCAACACATACCCCCCAGAAAAACAACAATCCAGCTACTTTTTATTGAAGTGACTGTGCCAAGCCAGTCAACACATACACCCCTAGATAAACGACAATCCAGCTACTTTTTATTGAAGTAACTGTCCCAAGCCAGTCAACGCATACACCCCTAGATAAACAACAATCCAGCTACTTTTTATTGAAGTGACTGCCCCAAGCCAGTCAACACATAGCCCCCAGAAAAACAACAATCCAGCTACTTTTTATTGAAGTAACTGTGCCAAGCCAGTCAACACATACCCCCCAGATAAACGACAATCCAGCTACTTTTTATTGAAGTGACTGTCCTAAGCCAGTCAACACATACCCCCCAGATAAACGACAATCCACCTACTTTTTATTGAAGTGACTGTCCCAAGCCAGTCAACACATACCCCCCAGATAAACAACAATCCAGCTACTTTTTATTGAAGTAACTGTCCCAAGCCAGTCAACGTATACCCCCCAGATAAACAACAATCCAGCTACTTTTTATTGAAGTGACTGTGCCAAGCCAGTCAACACATACACCCCTAGATAAACGACAATCCAGCTACTTTTTATTGAAGTGACTGTCCCAAGCCAGTCAACACATACCCCCCAGATAAACAACAATCCAGCTACTTTTTATTGAAGTAACTGTCCCAAGCCAGTCAACGCATACACCCCTAGATAAACAACAATCCAGCTACTTTTTATTGAAGTAACTGTCCCAAGCCAGTCAACACATACCCCCCAGATAAACAACAATCCAGCTACTTTTTATTGAAGTGACTGTCCGAAGCCAGTCAACGCATACCCCCCAGATAAACAACAATCCAGCTACTTTTTATTGAAGTAACTGTCCCAAGCCAGTCAACACATACCCCCCAGATAAACAACAATCCAGCTACTTTTTATTGAAGTGACTGTCCGAAGCAAGTCAACGCATACCCCCCAGATAAACAACAATCCAGCTACTTTTCATTGAAGTAACTGTCCCAAGCCAGTCAACGCATACCCCCCAGATAAACGACAATCCACCTACTTTTTATTGAAGTGACTGTCCCAAGCCAGTCAACACATACCCCCCAGATAAACAACAATCCAGCTACTTTTTATTGAAGTAACTGTCCCAAGCCAGTCAACGTATACCCCCCAGATAAACAACAATCCAGCTACTTTTTATTGAAGTGACTGTGCCAAGCCAGTCAACACATACCCCCCAGATAAACAACAATCCAGCTACTTTTTATTGAAGTAACTGTCCCAATCCAGTCAACGTATACCCCCCAGATAAACAACAATCCAGCTACTTTTTATTGAAGTGACTGTTCCAAGCCAGTCAACACATACACCCCTAGATAAACGACAATCCAGCTACCCTTTATTGAAGTGACTGTGCCAAGCCAGTCAACACATACCCCCCAGATAAACAACAATCCAGCTACTTTTTATTGAAGTGACTGTGCCAAGCCAGTCAACACATACACCCCTAGATAAACGACAATCCAGCTACTTTTTATTGAAGTGACTGTCCCAAGCCAGTCAACACATACCCCCCAGATAAACAACAATCCAGCTACTTTTTATTGAAATAACTGTCCCAAGCCAGTCAACGTATAACCCCCAGATAAACAACAATCCAGCTACTTTTTATTGAAGTGACTGTGCCAAGCCAGTCAACACATACACCCCTAGATAAACGACAATCCAGCTACTTTTTATTGAAGTGACTGTGCCAAGCCAGTCAACACATACCCCCCAGATAAACGACAATCCAGCTACTTTTTATTGAAGTAACTGTCCCAAGCCAGTCAACACATACCCCCCAGATAAACAACAATCCAGCTACTTTTTATTGAAGTGACTGTCCCAAGCCAGTCAACACATATCCCCCCAGATAAACGACAATCCACCTACTTTTTATTGAAGTAACTGTCCCAAGCCAGTCAACACATACACCCCTAGATAAACAACAATCCAGCTACTTTTTATTGAAGTAAATGTGCCAAGCCAGTCAACGTATACCCCCCAGATAAACAACAATCCAGCTACTTTTTATTGAAGTGACTGTGCCAAGCCAGTCAACACATACCCCCCAGAAAAACAACAATCCAGCTACTTTTTATTGAAGTGACTGTGCCAAGCCAGTCAACACATACACCCCTAGATAAACGACAATCCAGCTACTTTTTATTGAAGTAACTGTCCCAAGCCAGTCAACGCATACACCCCTAGATAAACAACAATCCAGCTACTTTTTATTGAAGTGACTGCCCCAAGCCAGTCAACACATAGCCCCCAGAAAAACAACAATCCAGCTACTTTTTATTGAAGTAACTGTGCCAAGCCAGTCAACACATACCCCCCAGATAAACGACAATCCAGCTACTTTTTATTGAAGTGACTGTCCTAAGCCAGTCAACACATACCCCCCAGATAAACGACAATCCACCTACTTTTTATTGAAGTGACTGTCCCAAGCCAGTCAACACATACCCCCCAGATAAACAACAATCCAGCTACTTTTTATTGAAGTAACTGTCCCAAGCCAGTCAACGTATACCCCCCAGATAAACAACAATCCAGCTACTTTTTATTGAAGTGACTGTGCCAAGCCAGTCAACACATACACCCCTAGATAAACGACAATCCAGCTACTTTTTATTGAAGTGACTGTCCCAAGCCAGTCAACACATACCCCCCAGATAAACAACAATCCAGCTACTTTTTATTGAAGTAACTGTCCCAAGCCAGTCAACGCATACACCCCTAGATAAACAACAATCCAGCTACTTTTTATTGAAGTAACTGTCCCAAGCCAGTCAACACATACCCCCCAGATAAACAACAATCCAGCTACTTTTTATTGAAGTGACTGTCCGAAGCCAGTCAACGCATACCCCCCAGATAAACAACAATCCAGCTACTTTTTATTGAAGTAACTGTCCCAAGCCAGTCAACACATACCCCCCAGATAAACAACAATCCAGCTACTTTTTATTGAAGTGACTGTCCGAAGCAAGTCAACGCATACCCCCCAGATAAACAACAATCCAACTACTTTTCATTGAAGTAACTGTCCCAAGCCAGTCAACGCATACCCCCCAGATAAACGACAATCCACCTACTTTTTATTGAAGTGACTGTCCCAAGCCAGTCAACACATACCCCCCAGATAAACAACAATCCAGCTACTTTTTATTGAAGTAACTGTCCCAAGCCAGTCAACGTATACCCCCCAGATAAACAACAATCCAGCTACTTTTTATTGAAGTGACTGTGCCAAGCCAGTCAACACATACCCCCCAGATAAACAACAATCCAGCTACTTTTTATTGAAGTAACTGTCCCAATCCAGTCAACGTATACCCCCCAGATAAACAACAATCCAGCTACTTTTTATTGAAGTGACTGTTCCAAGCCAGTCAACACATACACCCCTAGATAAACGACAATCCAGCTACCCTTTATTGAAGTGACTGTGCCAAGCCAGTCAACACATACCCCCCAGATAAACAACAATCCAGCTACTTTTTATTGAAGTGACTGTGCCAAGCCAGTCAACACATACACCCCTAGATAAACGACAATCCAGCTACTTTTTATTGAAGTGACTGTCCCAAGCCAGTCAACACATACCCCCCAGATAAACAACAATCCAGCTACTTTTTATTGAAATAACTGTCCCAAGCCAGTCAACGTATAACCCCCAGATAAACAACAATCCAGCTACTTTTTATTGAAGTGACTGTGCCAAGCCAGTCAACACATACACCCCTAGATAAACGACAATCCAGCTACTTTTTATTGAAGTGACTGTGCCAAGCCAGTCAACACATACCCCCCAGATAAACGACAATCCAGCTACTTTTTATTGAAGTAACTGTCCCAAGCCAGTCAACACATACCCCCCAGATAAACAACAATCCAGCTACTTTTTATTGAAGTGACTGTCCCAAGCCAGTCAACACATATCCCCCCAGATAAACGACAATCCACCTACTTTTTATTGAAGTAACTGTCCCAAGCCAGTCAACACATACACCCCTAGATAAACAACAATCCAGCTACTTTTTATTGAAGTAAATGTGCCAAGCCAGTCAACGTATACCCCCCAGATAAACAACAATCCAGCTACTTTTTATTGAAGTGACTGTGCCAAGCCAGTCAACACATACCCCCCAGAAAAACAACAATCCAGCTACTTTTTATTGAAGTGACTGTGCCAAGCCAGTCAACACATACACCCCTAGATAAACGACAATCCAGCTACTTTTTATTGAAGTAACTGTCCCAAGCCAGTCAACGCATACACCCCTAGATAAACAACAATCCAGCTACTTTTTATTGAAGTGACTGCCCCAAGCCAGTCAACACATAGCCCCCAGAAAAACAACAATCCAGCTACTTTTTATTGAAGTAACTGTGCCAAGCCAGTCAACACATACCCCCCAGATAAACGACAATCCAGCTACTTTTTATTGAAGTGACTGTCCTAAGCCAGTCAACACATACCCCCCAGATAAACGACAATCCACCTACTTTTTATTGAAGTGACTGTCCCAAGCCAGTCAACACATACCCCCCAGATAAACAACAATCCAGCTACTTTTTATTGAAGTAACTGTCCCAAGCCAGTCAACGTATACCCCCCAGATAAACAACAATCCAGCTACTTTTTATTGAAGTGACTGTGCCAAGCCAGTCAACACATACCCCCCAGATAAACAACAATCCAGCTACTTTTTATTGAAGTAACTGTCCCAAGCCAGTCAACACATATCCCCCAGATAAACAACAATCCAGCTACTTTATATTGAAGTGACTGTCCGAAGCAAGTCAACGCATACCCCCCAGATAAACAACAATCCAGCTACTTTTCATTGAAGTAACTGTCCCAAGCCAGTCAACGCATACCCCCCAGATAAACGACAATCCAGCTACTTTTTATTGAAGTGACTGTCCCAAGCCAGTCAACACATACCCCCCAGATAAACGACAATCCACTTACTTTTTATTGAAGTGACTGTCCCAAGCCAGTCAACACATACCCCCCAGATAAACAACAATCCAGCTACTTTTTATTGAAGTAACTGTCCCGAGGCAGTCAACGTATACCCCCCAGATAAACAACAATCCAGCTACTTTTTATTGAAATGACTGTGCCAAGCCAGTCAACACATACCCCCCAGATAAACAACAATCCAGCTACTTTTTATTGAAGTAACTGTCCCAAGCCAGTCAACGTATACCCCCCAGATAAACAACAATCCAGCTACTTTTTATTGAAGTGACTGTTCCAAGCCAGTCAACACATACACCCCTAGATAAACGACAATCCAGCTACCCTTTATTGAAGTGACTGTGCCAAGCCAGTCAACACATACGCCCCAGATAAACAACAATCCAGCTACTTTTTATTGAAGTGACTGTGCCAAGCCAGTCAACACATACACCCCTAGATAAACGACAATCCAGCTACTTTTTATTGAAGTGACTGTCCCAAGCCAGTCAACACATACCCCCCAGATAAACAACAATCCAGCTACTTTTTATTGAAGTAACTGTCCCAAGCCAGTCAACGTATAACCCCCAGATAAACAACAATCCAGCTACTTTTTATTGAAGTGACTGTGCCAAGCCAGTCAACACATACACCCCTAGATAAACGACAATCCAGCTACTTTTTATTGAAGTGTCTGTGCCAAGCCAGTCAACACATACCCCCCAGATAAACGACAATCCAGCTACTTTTTATTGAAGTAACTGTCCCAAGCCAGTCAACACATACCCCCCAGATAAACAACAATCCAGCTACTTTTTATTGAAGTGACTGTCCCAAGCCAGTCAACACATATCCCCCCAGATAAACGACAATCCACCTACTTTTTATTGAAGTAACTGTCCCAAGCCAGTCAACACATACACCCCTAGATAAACAACAATCCAGCTACTTTTTATTGAAGTAAATGTGCCAAGCCAGTCAACGTATACCCCCCAGATAAACAACAATCCAGCTATTTTTTATTGAAGTGACTGTGCCAAGCCAGTCAACACATACCCCCCAGAAAAACAACAATCCAGCTACTTTTTATTGAAGTGACTGTGCCAAGCCAGTCAACACATACACCCCTAGATAAACGACAATCCAGCTACTTTTTATTGAAGTAACTGTCCCAAGCCAGTCAACGCATACACCCCCAGATAAACAACAATCCAGCTACTTTTTATTGAAGTGACTGTGCCAAGCCAGTCAACACATACCCCCCAGATAAACAACAATCCAGCTACTTTTTATTGAAGTAACTGTCCCAAGCCAGTCAACACATACCCCCCAGATAAACAACAATCCAGCTACTTTTTATTGAAGTGACTGTCCGAAGCCAGTCAACGCATACCCCCCAGATAAACAACAATCCAGCTACTTTTTATTGAAGTAACTGTCCCAAGTCAGTCAACGCATACCCCCCAGATAAACGACAATCCAGCTACTTTTTATTGAAGTGACTGTCCCAAGCCAGTCAACACATACCCCCCAGATAAACGACAATCCACCTACTTTTTATTGAAGTGACTGTCCCAAGCCAGTCAACACATACCCCCCAGATAAACAACAATCCAGCTACTTTTTATTGAAGTAACTGTCCCAAGCCAGTCAACGTATACCCCCCAGATAAACAACAATCCAGCTACTTTTTATTGAAGTGACTGTGCCAAGCCAGTCAACGCATACCCCCCAGATAAACAACAATCCAGCTACTTTTTATTGAAGTAACTGTCCCAAGCCAGTCAACGTATACCCCCCAGATAAACAACCATCCAGCTACTTTTTATTGAAGTGACTGTTCCAAGCCAGTCAACACATACACTCCTAGATAAACGACAATCCAGCTACTCTTTATTGAAGTGACTGTGCCAAGCCAGTCAACACATACCCCCCAGATAAACAACAATCCAGCTACTTTTTATTGAAGTGAATGTCCCAAGCCAGTCAACAGATACACCCCTAGATAAACGACAATCCAGCTACTTTTTATTGAAGTGACTGTCCCAAGCCAGTCAACACATACCCCCAGATAAACAACAATCCAGCTACTTTTTATTGAAGTAACTGTCCCAAGCCAGTCAACGTATAACCCCCAGATAAACAACAATCCAGCTACTTTTTATTGAAGTGACTGTGCCAAGCCAGTCAACACATACACCCCTAGATAAACGACAATCCAGCTACTTTTTATTGAAGTGACTGTGCCAAGCCAGTCAACACATACCCCCCAGATAAACGACAATCCAGCTACTTTTTATTGAAGTAACTGTCCCAAGCCAGTCAACACATACCCCCCAGATAAACAACAATCCAGCTACTTTTTATTGAAGTGACTGTCCCAAGCCAGTCAACACATATCCCCCAGATAAACGACAATCCACCTACTTTTTATTGAAGTAACTGTCCCAAGCCAGTCAACACATACACCCCTAGATAAACAACAATCCAGCTACTTTTTATTGAAGTAAATGTCCCAAGCCAGTCAACGTATACCCCCCAGATAAACAACAATCCAGCTACTTTTTATTGAAGTGACTGTGCCAAGCCAGGCAACACATACCCCCCAGATAAACAACAATCCAGCTACTTTTTATTGAAGTGACTGTGCCAAGCCAGTCAACACATACACCCCTAGATAAACGACAATCCAGCTACTTTTTATTGAAATAACTGTCCTAAGCCAGTCAACGCATACACTCCTAGATAAACAACAATCCAGCTACTTTTTATTGAAGTGACTGCCCCAAGCCAGTCAACACATAGCCCCTAGATAAACGACAATCCAGCTACTTTTTATTGAAGTAACTGTGCCAAGCCAGTCAACACATACCCCCCAGATAAACAACAATCCAGCTACTTTTTATTGAAGTGACTGTGCCAAGCCAGTCAACACATACCCCCCAGATAAACAACAATCCAGCTACTTTTTATTGAAGTAACTGTCCCAAGCCAGTCAACACATACACCCCAGATAAACAACAATCCAGCTACTTTTTATTGAAGTGACTGTGCCAAGCCAGTCAACACATACACCCCTAGATAAACGACAATCCAGCTACTTTTTATTGAAGTAACTGTCCCAAGCCAGTCAACACATACCCCCCAGATAAACAACAATCCAGCTACTTTTTATTGAAGTAACTGTCCCAAGCCAGTCAACACATACACCCCTAGATAAACAACAATCCAGCTACTTTTTATTGAAGTGACTGTGCCAAGCCAGTCAACACATAGCCCCCAGATAAACAACAATCCAGCTACTTTTTATTGAAGTGACTGTGCCAAGCCAGTCAACACATACCCCCCAGATAAACAACAATCCAGCTACTTTTTATTGAAGTAACTGTCCCAAGCCAGTCAACACATACCCCCCAGATAAACAACAATCCAGCTACTTTTTATTGAAGTGACTGTCCGAAGCCAGTCAACGCATACCCCCCAGATAAACAACAATCCAGCTACTTTTTATTGAAGTAACTGTCCCAAGTCAGTCAACGCATACCCCCCAGATAAACGACAATCCAGCTACTTTTTATTGAAGTGACTGTCCCAAGCCAGTCAACACATACCCCCCAGATAAACGACAATCCACCTACTTTTTATTGAAGTGACTGTCCCAAGCCAGTCAACACATACCCCCCAGATAAACAACAATCCAGCTACTTTTTATTGAAGTAACTGTCCCAAGCCAGTCAACGTATACCCCCCAGATAAACAACAATCCAGCTACTTTTTATTGAAGTGACTGTGCCAAGCCAGTCAACACTCACCCCCCAGATAAACAACAATCCAGCTACTTTTTATTGAAGTAACTGTCCCAAGCCAGTCAACGTATACCCCCCAGATAAACAACCATCCAGCTACTTTTTATTGAAGTGACTGTTCCAAGCCAGTCAACACATACACCCCTAGATAAACGACAATCCAGCTACTCTTTATTGAAGTGACTGTGCCAAGCCAGTCAACACATACCCCCCAGATAAACAACAATCCAGCTACTTTTTATTGAAGTGACTGTGCCAAGCCAGTCAACACATACCCCCCAGATAAACAACAATCCAGCTACTTTTTATTGAAGTAACTGTCCCAAGCCAGTCAACGTATACCCCCCAGATAAACAACAATCCAGCTACTTTTTATTGAAGTGACTGTGCCAAGCCAGTCAACACTCACCCCCCAGATAAACAACAATCCAGCTACTTTTTATTGAAGTAACTGTCCCAAGCCAGTCAACGTATACCCCCCAGATAAACAACCATCCAGCTACTTTTTATTGAAGTGACTGTTCCAAGCCAGTCAACACATACACCCCTAGATAAACGACAATCCAGCTACTCTTTATTGAAGTAACTGTCCCAAGCCAGTCAACACATACACCCCTAGATAAACGACAATCCAGCTACTTTTTATTGAAGTGACTGTCCCAAGCCAGTCAACACATACCCCCAGATAAACAACAATCCAGCTACTTTTTATTGAAGTAACTGTCCCAAGTCAGTCAACGTATAACCCCCAGATAAACAACAATCCAGCTACTTTTTATTGAAGTGACTGTGCCAAGCCAGTCAACACATACACCCCTAGATAAACGACAATCCAGCTACTTTTTATTGAAGTAACTGTCCCAAATCAGTCAACGCATACCCCCCAGATAAACGACAATCCAGCTACTTTTTATTGAAGTGACTGTCCCAAGCCAGTCAACACATACCCCCCAGATAAACGACAATCTACCTACTTTTTATTGAAGTGACTGTCCCAAGCCAGTCAACACATACCCCCCAGATAAACAACAATCCAGCTACTTTTTATTGAAGTAACTGTCCCAAGCCAGTCAACGTATACCCCCCAGATAAACAACAATCCAGCTACTTTTTATTGAAGTGACTGTGCCAAGCCAGTCAACACATACCCTCCAGATAAACAACAATCCAGCTACTTTGTATTGAAGTAACTGTCCCAAGCCAGTCATCGTATACCCCCCAGATAAACAACCATCCAGCTACTTTTTATTGAAGTGACTGTTCCAAGCCAGTCAACACATACACCCCTAGATAAACGACAATCCAGCTACTCTTTATTGAAGTGACTGTGCCAAGCCAGTCAACACATACCCCCCAGATAAACAACAATCCAGCTACTTTTTATTGAAGTGACTGTGCCAAGCCAGTCAACACATACACCCCTAGATAAACGACAATCCAGCTACTTTTTATTGAAGTGACTGTCCCAAGCCAGTCAACACATACCCCCCAGATAAACAACAATCCAGCTACTTTTTATTGAAGTAACTGTCCCAAGCCAGTCAACGTATAACCCCCAGATAAACAACAATCCAGCTACTTTTTATTGAAGTGACTGTGCCAAGCCAGTCAACACATACACCCCTAGATAAACGACAATCCAGCTACTTTTTATTGAAGTGACTGTGCCAAGCCAGTCAACACATACCCCCCAGATAAACGACAATCCAGTTACTTTTTGTTGAAGTAACTGTCCCAAGCCAGTCAACACATACCCCCCAGATAAACAACAATCCAGCTACTTTTTATTGAAGTGACTGTCCCAAGCCAGTCAACACATATCCCCCAGATAAACGACAATCCACCTACTTTTTATTGAAGTAACTGTCCCAAGCCAGTCAACACATACACCCCTAGATAAACAACAATCCAGCTACTTTTTATTGAAGTAAATGTCCCAAGCCAGTCAACGTATACCCCCCAGATAAACAACAATCCAGCTACTTTTTATTGAAGTGACTGTGCCAAGCCAGGCAACACATACCCCCCAGATAAACAACAATCCAGCTACTTTTTATTGAAGTGACTGTGCCAAGCCAGTCAACACATACACCCCTAGATAAACGACAATCCAACTACTTTTTATTGAAGTGACTGTCCCAAGCCAGTCAACACATACCCCCCAGATAAACGACAATCCACCTACTTTTTATTGAAGTGACTGCCCCAAGCCAGTCAACACATACCCCCCAGATAAACAACAATCCAGCTACTTTTTATTGAAGTAACTGTCCCAAGCCAGTCAACGTATACCCCCCAGATATACAACAATCCAGCTACTTTTTATTGAAGTGACTGTGCCAAGCCAGTCAACACTCACCCCCCAGATAAACAACAATCCAGCTACTTTTTATTGAAGTAACTGTCCCAAGCCAGTCAACGTATACCCCCCAGATAAACAACCATCCAGCTACTTTTTATTGAAGTGACTGTTCCAAGCCAGTCAACACATACACCCCTAGATAAACGACAATCCAGCTACTCTTTATTGAAGTGACTGTGCCAAGCCAGTCAACACATACCCCCCAGATAAACAACAATCCAGCTACTTTTTATTGAAGTGACTGTGCCAAGCCAGTCAACACATACACCCCTAGATAAACGACAATCCAGCTACTTTTTATTGAAGTGACTGTCCCAAGCCAGTCAACACATACCCCCAGATAAACAACAATCCAGCTACTTTTTATTGAAGTAACTGTCCCAAGCCAGTCAACGTATAACCCCCAGATAAACAACAATCCAGCTACTTTTTATTGAAGTGACTGTGCCAAGCCAGTCAACACATACACCCCTAGATAAACGACAATCCAGCTACTTTTTATTGAAGTAACTGTCCCAAGTCAGTCAACGCATACCCCCCAGATAAACGACAATCCAGCTACTTTTTATTGAAGTGACTGTCCCAAGCCAGTCAACACATACCCCCCAGATAAACGACAATCCACCTACTTTTTATTGAAGTGACTGTCCCAAGCCAGTCAACACATACCCCCCAGATAAACAACAATCCAGCTACTTTTTATTGAAGTAACTGTCCCAAGCCAGTCAACGTATACCCCCCAGATAAACAACAATCCAGCTACTTTTTATTGAAGTGACTGTGCCAAGCCAGTCAACACATACCCTCCAGATAAACAACAATCCAGCTACTTTTTATTGAAGTAACTGTCCCAAGCCAGTCAACGTATACCCCCCAGATAAACAACCATCCAGCTACTTTTTATTGAAGTGACTGTTCCAAGCCAGTCAACACATACACCCCTAGATAAACGACAATCCAGCTACTCTTTATTGAAGTGACTGTGCCAAGCCAGTCAACACATACCCCCCAGATAAACAACAATCCAGCTACTTTTTATTGAAGTGACTGTGCCAAGCCAGTCAACACATACACCCCTAGATAAACGACAATCCAGCTACTTTTTATTGAAGTGACTGTCCCAAGCCAGTCAACACATACCCCCCAGATAAACAACAATCCAGCTACTTTTTATTGAAGTAACTGTCCCAAGCCAGTCAACGTATAACCCCCAGATAAACAACAATCCAGCTACTTTTTATTGAAGTGACTGTGCCAAGCCAGTCAACACATACACCCCTAGATAAACGACAATCCAGCTACTTTTTATTGAAGTGACTGTGCCAAGCCAGTCAACACATACCCCCCCAGATAAACGACAATCCAGCTACTTTTTGTTGAAGTAACTGTCCCAAGCCAGTCAACACATACCCCCCAGATAAACAACAATCCAGCTACTTTTTATTGAAGTGACTGTCCCAAGCCAGTCAACACATATCCCCCAGATAAACGACAATCCACCTACTTTTTATTGAAGTAACTGTCCCAAGCCAGTCAACACATACACCCCTAGATAAACAACAATCCAGCTACTTTTTATTGAAGTAAATGTCCCAAGCCAGTCAACGTATACCCCCCAGATAAACAACAATCCAGCTACTTTTTATTGAAGTGACTGTGCCAAGCCAGGCAACACATACCCCCCAGATAAACAACAATCCAGCTACTTTTTATTGAAGTGACTGTGCCAAGCCAGTCAACACATACACCCCTAGATAAACGACAATCCAGCTACTTTTTATTGAAGTAACTGTCCCAAGCCAGTCAACGCATACACCCCTAGATAAACAACAATCCAGCTACTTTTTATTGAAGTGACTGCCCCAAGCCAGTCAACACATAGCCCCTAGATAAACGACAATCCAGCTACTTTTTATTGAAGTAACTGTGCCAAGCCAGTCAACACATACCCCCCAGATAAACAACAATCCAGCTACTTTTTATTGAAGTGACTGTGCCAAGCCAGTCAACACATACCCCCCAGATAAACAACAATCCAGCTACTTTTTATTGAAGTAACTGTCCCAAGCCAGTCAACACATACACCCCAGATAAACAACAATCCAGCTACTTTTTATTGAAGTGACTGTGCCAAGCCAGTCAACACATACACCCCAGATAAACAACAATCCAGCTACTTTTTATTGAAGTAACTGTCCCAAGCCAGTCAACACATACACCCAGATAAACAATAATCCAGCTACTTTTTATTGAAGTGACTGTGCCAAGCCAGTCAACACATACCCCCCTAGATAAACGACAATCCAGCTACAATTTATTGAAGTAACTGTCCCAATCCAGGCAACACATAACCCCCAGATGAACAACAATCCAGCTACTTTTTATTGAAGTGACTGTGCCAAGCCAGTCAACACATACCCCCCAGATAAACAACAATCCAGCTACTTTTTATTGAAGTAACTGTCCCAAGCCAGTCAACACATACACTCCAGATAAACAACAATCCAGCTACTTTTTATTGAAGTGACTGTCCCAAGCCAGTCAACACATACACCCAGATAAACAACAATCCAGCTACTTTTTATTGAAGTGACTGTGCCAAGCCAGTCAACACATATCCCCCTAGATAAACGACAATCCAGCTACTTTTTATTGAAGTAACTGTCCCAAGCCAGTCAACACATACCCCCCAGATGAACAACAATCCAGCTACTTTTTATTGAAGTGACTGTGCCAAGCCAGTCAACACATACCCCCCAGATAAACAACAATCCAGCTACTTTTTATTGAAGTAACTGTCCCAAGCCAGTCAACACATACGCCCCAGATAAACAACAATCCAGCTACTTTTTATTGAAGTAACTGTCCCAAGCCAATCAACACATACCCCCCTAGATAAACGACAATCCAGCTACTTTTTATTGAAGTAACTGTCCCAAGCCAGTCAACACATACCCCCCTAGATAAACAACAATCCAGCTACTTTTTATTGAAGTAACTGTCCCAAGCCAATCAACGTATACCCCCCAGATAAACAATAATCCAGCTACTTTTTATTGAAGTGACTGTCCCAAGCCAGTCAACACATACCCCCTAGATAAACAACAATCCAGCTACTTTTTATTGAAGTAACTGTCCCAAGCCAGTCAACACATACCCCACAGATAAACAACAATCCAGCTACTTTTTATTGAAGTGACTGTCCCAAGCCAGTCAACACATACCCCCCAGATAAACAACAATCCAGCTACTTTTTATTGAAGTAACTGTTCCAGCCAGTCAACACATACCCCCCAGATAAACAACAATCCAGCTACTTTTATTGAAGTAACTGTGCCAAGCCAGTCAACACATACCCCCCAGATAAACAACAATCCAGCTACTTTTTATTGAAGTGACTGTGCCAAGCCAGTCAACACATACCCCCCAGATAAACAACAATCCAGGTACTTTTTATTGAAGTGACTGTGCCAAGTCAGTCAACACATACCACCCAGATAAACAACAATCCAGCTACTTTTTATTGAAGTGACTGTCCCAAGCCAGTCAACACATACCACCCAGATAAACAACAATCCAGCTACTTTTTATTGAAGTGACTGTGCCAAGCCAGTCAACACATACCCCCCTAGATAAACGACAATCCAGCTACAATTTATTGAAGTGACTGTGCCAAGCCAGTCAACACATACCCCCCAGATAAACAACAATCCAGCTACTTTTTATTGAAGTAACTGTCCCAAGCCAGTCAACACATACACTCCAGATAAACAACAATCCAGCTACTTTTTATTGAAGTGACTGTCCCAAGCCAGTCAACACATACACCCAGATAAACAACAATCCAGCTACTTTTTATTGAAGTGACTGTGCCAAGCCAGTCAACACATACCCCCCAGATAAACAACAATCCAGCTACTTTTTATTGAAGTAACTGTCCCAAGCCAGTCAACACATACGCCCCAGATAAACAACAATCCAGCTACTTTTTATTGAAGTAACTGTCCCAAGCCAATCAACACATACCCCCCTAGATAAACGACAATCCAGCTACTTTTTATTGAAGTAACTGTCCCAAGCCAGTCAACACATACCCCCCTAGATAAACAACAATCCAGCTACTTTTTATTGAAGTAACTGTCCCAAGCCAGTCAACGTATACCCCCCAGATAAACAATAATCCAGCTACTTTTTATTGAAGTGACTGTCCCAAGCCAGTCAACACATACACCCCTAGATAAACAACAATCCAGCTACTTTTTATTGAAGTAACTGTCCCAAGCCAGTCAACACATACCCCACAGATAAACAACAATCCAGCTACTTTTTATTGAAGTGACTGTCCCAAGCCAGTCAACACATACCCCCCCAGATAAACAACAATCCAGCTACTTTTTATTGAAGTAACTGTTCCAGCCAGTCAACACATACCCCCCAGATAAACAACAATCCAGCTACTTTTATTGAAGTAACTGTGCCAAGCCAGTCAACACATACCCCCCAGATAAACAACAATCCAGCTACTTTTTATTGAAGTGACTGTGCCAAGCCAGTCAACACATACCCCCCAGATAAACAACAATCCAGCTACTTTTTATTGAAGTGACTGTGCCAAGCCAGTCAACACATACCACCCAGATAAACAACAATCCAGCTACTTTTTATTGAAGTGACTGTCCCAAGCCAGTCAACACATACCACCCAGATAAACAACAATCCAGCTACTTTTTATTGAAGTGACTGTGCCAAGCCAGTCAACAGATACCCCCCAGATAAACAACAATCCAGCTACTTTTTATTGAAGTAACTGTCCCAAGCCAGTCAACGCATACCCCCTAGATAAACGACAATCCAGCTACTTTTTATTGAAGTGACTGTCCCAAGCCAGTCAACACATACCCCCCTAGATAAACGACAATCCAGCTACTTTTTATTGAAGTAACTGTCCCAAGCCAGTCAACACATACCCCCCAGATAAACAACAATCCAGCTACTTTTTATTGAAGTAACTGTCCCAAGCCAGTCAACACATACCCCCCTAGATAAACAACAATCCAGCTACTTTTTATTGAAGTGACTGTCCCAAGCCAGTCAACACATACCCCCCCAGATAAACGACAATCCAGCTACTTTTTATTGAAGTAACTTTCCCAAGCCAGTCAACGCATACCCCCTAGATAAACGACAATCCAGCTACAATTTATTGAAGTAACTGTCCCAATCCAGGCAACACATAACCCCCAGATGAACAACAATCCAGCTACTTTTTATTGAAGTGACTGTGCCAAGCCAGTCAACACATACCCCCCAGATAAACAACAATCCAGCTACTTTTTATTGAAGTAACTGTCCCAAGCCAGTCAACACATACACTCCAGATAAACAACAATCCAGCTACTTTTTATTGAAGTGACTGTCCCAAGCCAGTCAACACATACACCCAGATAAACAACAATCCAGCTACTTTTTATTGAAGTGACTGTGCCAAGCCAGTCAACACATATCCCCCTAGATAAACGACAATCCAGCTACTTTTTATTGAAGTAACTGTCCCAAGCCAGTCAACACATACCCCCCAGATGAACAACAATCCAGCTACTTTTTATTGAAGTGACTGTGCCAAGCCAGTCAACACATACCCCCCAGATAAACAACAATCCAGCTACTTTTTATTGAAGTAACTGTCCCAAGCCAGTCAACACATACGCCCCAGATAAACAACAATCCAGCTACTTTTTATTGAAGTAACTGTCCCAAGCCAATCAACACATACCCCCCTAGATAAACGACAATCCAGCTACTTTTTATTGAAGTAACTGTCCCAAGCCAGTCAACACATACCCCCCTAGATAAACAACAATCCAGCTACTTTTTATTGAAGTAACTGTCCCAAGCCAATCAACGTATACCCCCCAGATAAACAATAATCCAGCTACTTTTTATTGAAGTGACTGTCCCAAGCCAGTCAACACATACCCCCTAGATAAACAACAATCCAGCTACTTTTTATTGAAGTAACTGTCCCAAGCCAGTCAACACATACCCCACAGATAAACAACAATCCAGCTACTTTTTATTGAAGTGACTGTCCCAAGCCAGTCAACACATACCCCCCAGATAAACAACAATCCAGCTACTTTTTATTGAAGTAACTGTTCCAGCCAGTCAACACATACCCCCCAGATAAACAACAATCCAGCTACTTTTATTGAAGTAACTGTGCCAAGCCAGTCAACACATACCCCCCAGATAAACAACAATCCAGCTACTTTTTATTGAAGTGACTGTGCCAAGCCAGTCAACACATACCCCCCAGATAAACAACAATCCAGGTACTTTTTATTGAAGTGACTGTGCCAAGTCAGTCAACACATACCACCCAGATAAACAACAATCCAGCTACTTTTTATTGAAGTGACTGTCCCAAGCCAGTCAACACATACCACCCAGATAAACAACAATCCAGCTACTTTTTATTGAAGTGACTGTGCCAAGCCAGTCAACACATACCCCCCTAGATAAACGACAATCCAGCTACAATTTATTGAAGTAACTGTCCCAATCCAGGCAACACATACCCCCCAGATGAACAACAATCCAGCTACCTTTTATTGAAGTGACTGTGCCAAGCCAGTCAACACATACCCCCCAGATAAACAACAATCCAGCTACTTTTTATTGAAGTAACTGTCCCAAGCCAGTCAACACATACACTCCAGATAAACAACAATCCAGCTACTTTTTATTGAAGTGACTGTCCCAAGCCAGTCAACACATACACCCAGATAAACAACAATCCAGCTACTTTTTATTGAAGTGACTGTGCCAAGCCAGTCAACACATACCCCCCAGATAAACAACAATCCAGCTACTTTTTATTGAAGTAACTGTCCCAAGCCAGTCAACACATACGCCCCAGATAAACAACAATCCAGCTACTTTTTATTGAAGTAACTGTCCCAAGCCAATCAACACATACCCCCCTAGATAAACGACAATCCAGCTACTTTTTATTGAAGTAACTGTCCCAAGCCAGTCAACACATACCCCCCTAGATAAACAACAATCCAGCTACTTTTTATTGAAGTAACTGTCCCAAGCCAGTCAACGTATACCCCCCAGATAAACAATAATCCAGCTACTTTTTATTGAAGTGACTGTCCCAAGCCAGTCAACACATACACCCCTAGATAAACAACAATCCAGCTACTTTTTATTGAAGTAACTGTCCCAAGCCAGTCAACACATACCCCACAGATAAACAACAATCCAGCTACTTTTTATTGAAGTGACTGTCCCAAGCCAGTCAACACATACCCCCCCAGATAAACAACAATCCAGCTACTTTTTA
This sequence comes from Bathymodiolus brooksi, assembly GCA_963680875.1. Taxonomy (NCBI): domain Eukaryota; kingdom Metazoa; phylum Mollusca; class Bivalvia; order Mytilida; family Modiolidae; genus Bathymodiolus; species Bathymodiolus brooksi. Next base: position 19,210,242 of record OY804582.1, on the reverse strand, counting down.
TTGAAGTAACTGTTCCAGCCAGTCAACACATACCCCCCAGATAAACAACAATCCAGCTACTTTTATTGAAGTAACTGTGCCAAGCCAGTCAACACATACCCCCCAGATAAACAACAATCCAGCTACTTTTTATTGAAGTGACTGTGCCAAGCCAGTCAACACATACCCCCCAGATAAACAACAATCCAGCTACTTTTTATTGAAGTGACTGTGCCAAGCCAGTCAACACATACCACCCAGATAAACAACAATCCAGCTACTTTTTATTGAAGTGACTGTCCCAAGCCAGTCAACACATACCACCCAGATAAACAACAATCCAGCTACTTTTTATTGAAGTGACTGTGCCAAGCCAGTCAACAGATACCCCCCAGATAAACAACAATCCAGCTACTTTTTATTGAAGTAACTGTCCCAAGCCAGTCAACGCATACCCCCTAGATAAACGACAATCCAGCTACTTTTTATTGAAGTGACTGTCCCAAGCCAGTCAACACATACCCCCCTAGATAAACGACAATCCAGCTACTTTTTATTGAAGTAACTGTCCCAAGCCAGTCAACACATACCCCCCAGATAAACAACAATCCAGCTACTTTTTATTGAAGTAACTGTCCCAAGCCAGTCAACACATACCCCCCTAGATAAACAACAATCCAGCTACTTTTTATTGAAGTGACTGTCCCAAGCCAGTCAACACATACCCCCCCAGATAAACGACAATCCAGCTACTTTTTATTGAAGTAACTTTCCCAAGCCAGTCAACGCATACCCCCTAGATAAACGACAATCCAACTACTTTTTATTGAAGTGACTGTCCCAAGCCAGTCAACACATACCCCCCCAGATAAACGACAATCCAGCTACTTTTTATTGAAGTGACTGTCCCAAGCCAGTCAACACATACCCCCCAGATAAACAACAATCCAGCTACTTTTTATTGAAGTGACTGTGCCAAGCCAGTCAACACATACCCCCCAGATAAACGACAATCCAGCTACTTTTTATTGAAGTAACTGTCCCAAGCCAGTCAACGCATACCCCCCTAGATAAACAACAATTCAGCTACTTTTTATTGAAGTGACTGCCCCAAGCCAGTCAGCACATAGCCCCTAGATAAACGACAATCCAGCTACTTTTTATTGAAGTAACTGTGCCAAGCCAGTCAACACATACCCCCCAGATAAACAACAATCCAGCTACTTTTTATTGAAGTGACTGTGCCAAGCCAGTCAACACATACCCCCCAGATAAACAACAATCCAGCTACTTTTTATTGAAGTAACTGTCCCAAGCCAGTCAACACATACACCCCAGATAAACAACAATCCAGCTACTTTTTATTGAAGTGACTGTGCCAAGCCAGTCAACACATGCACCCCAGATAAACAACAATCCAGCTACTTTTTATTGAAGTAACTGTCCCAAGCCAGTCAACACATACACCCAGATAAACAATAATCCAGCTACTTTTTATTGAAGTGACTGTGCCAAGCCAGTCAACACATACCCCCCTAGATAAACGACAATCCAGCTACAATTTATTGAAGTAACTGTCCCAAGCCAGGCAACACATACCCCCCAGATGAACAACAATCCAGCTACTTTTTATTGAAGTGACTGTGCCAAGCCAGTCAACACATACCCCCCAGATAAACAACAATCCAGCTACTTTTTATTGAAGTAACTGTCCCAAGCCAGTCAACACATACACTCCAGATAAACAACAATCCAGCTACTTTTTATTGAAGTGACTGTCCCAAGCCAGTCAACACATACACCCAGATAAACAACAATCCAGCTACTTTTTATTGAAGTGACTGTGCCAAGCCAGTCAACACATACCCCCCTAGATAAACGACAATCCAGCTACTTTTTATTGAAGTAACTGTCCCAAGCCAGTCAACACATACCTCCCAGATGAACAACAATCCAGCTACTTTTTATTGAAGTGACTGTGCCAAGCCAGTCAACACATACCCCCCAGATAAACAACAATCCAGCTACTTTTTATTGAAGTAACTGTCCCAAGCCAGTCAACACATACGCCCCAGATAAACAACAATCCAGCTACTTTTTATTGAAGTAACTGTCCCAAGCCAATCAACACATACCCCCCTAGATAAACGACAATCCAGCTACTTTTTATTGAAGTAACTGTCCCAAGCCAGTCAACACATACCCCCCTAGATAAACAACAATCCAGCTACTTTTTATTGAAGTAACTATCCCAAGCCAGTCAACGTATACCCCCCTAGATAAACAATAATCCAGCTACTTTTTATTGAAGTGACTGTGCCAAGCCAGTCAACACATATCCCCTAGATAAACGACAATCCAGCTACTTTTTATTGAAGTAACTGTCCCAAGCCAGTCAACACATACCCCCCAGATAAACAACAATCCAGCTACTTTTTATTGAAGTAACTGTCCCAAGCCAGTCAACACATACCCCCCTAGATAAACAACAATCCAGCTACTTTTTATTGAAGTGACTGTCCCAAGCCAGTCAACACATACCCCCCAGATAAACAACAATCCAGCTACTTTTTATTGAAGTAACTGTTCCAGCCAGTCAACACATACCCCCCAGATAAACAACAATCCAGCTACTTTTATTGAAGTAACTGTGCCAAGCCAGTCAACACATACCCCCCAGATAAACAACAATCCAGCTACTTTTTATTGAAGTGACTGTGCCAAGCCAGTCAACACATACCCCCCAGATAAACAACAATCCAGCTACTTTTTATTGAAGTGACTGTGCCAAGCCAGTCAACACATACCACCCAGATAAACAACAATCCAGCTACTTTTTATTGAAGTGACTGTCCCAAGCCAGTCAACACATACCACCCAGATAAACAACAATCCAGCTACTTTTTATTGAAGTGACTGTGCCAAGCCAGTCAACAGATACCCCCCCGATAAACAACAATCCAGCTACTTTTTATTGAAGTAACTGTCCCAAGCCAGTCAACGCATACCCCCTAGATAAACGACAATCCAGCTACTTTTTATTGAAGTGACTGTCCCAAGCCAGTCAACACATACCCCCCTAGATAAACGACAATCCAGCTACTTTTTATTGAAGTAACTGTCCCAAGCCAGTCAACACATACCCCCCAGATAAACAACAATCCAGCTACTTTTTATTGAAGTAACTGTCCCAAGCCAGTCAACACATACCCCCCTAGATAAACAACAATCCAGCTACTTTTTATTGAAGTGACTGTCCCAAGCCAGTCAACACATACCCCCCCCAGATAAACGACAATCCAGCTACTTTTTATTGAAGTAACTTTCCCAAGCCAGTCAACGCATACCCCCTAGATAAACGACAATCCAACTACTTTTTATTGAAGTGACTGTCCCAAGCCAGTCAACACATACCCCCCCAGATAAACGACAATCCAGCTACTTTTTATTGAAGTGACTGTCCCAAGCCAGTCAACACATACCCCCCAGATAAACAACAATCCAGCTACTTTTTATTGAAGTGACTGTGCCAAGCCAGTCAACACATACCCCCCAGATAAACGACAATCCAGCTACTTTTTATTGAAGTAACTGTCCCAAGACAGTCAACGCATACCCCCCTAGATAAACAACAATCCAGCTACTTTTTATTGAAGTGACTGCCCCAAGCCAGTCAACACATAGCCCCTAGATAAACGACAATCCAGCTACTTTTTATTGAAGTAACTGTGCCAAGCCAGTCAACACATACCCCCCAGATAAACAACAATCCAGCTACTTTTTATTGAAGTGACTGTGCCAAGCCAGTCAACACATACCCCCCAGATAAACAACAATCCAGCTACTTTTTATTGAAGTAACTGTCCCAAGCCAGTCAACACATACACCCCAGATAAACAACAATCCAGCTACTTTTTATTGAAGTGACTGTGCCAAGCCAGTCAACACATACACCCCAGATAAACAACAATCCAGCTACTTTTTATTGAAGTAACTGTCCCAAGCCAGTCAACACATACACCCAGATAAACAATAATCCAGCTACTTTTTATTGAAGTGACTGTGCCAAGCCAGTCAACACATACCCCCCTAGATAAACGACAATCCAGCTACAATTTATTGAAGTAACTGTCCCAAGCCAGGCAACACATACCCCCCAGATGAACAACAATCCAGCTACTTTTTATTGAAGTGACTGTGCCAAGCCAGTCAACACATACCCCCCAGATAAACAACAATCCAGCTACTTTTTATTGAAGTAACTGTCCCAAGCCAGTCAACACATACACTCCAGATAAACAACAATCCAGCTACTTTTTATTGAAGTGACTGTCCCAAGCCAGTCAACACATACACCCAGATAAACAACAATCCAGCTACTTTTTATTGAAGTGACTGTGCAAAGCCAGTCAACACATACCCCCCTAGATAAACGACAATCCAGCTACTTTTTATTGAAGTAACTGTCCCAAGCCAGTCAACACATACCCCCCAGATGAACAACAATCCAGCTACTTTTTATTGAAGTAACTGTGCCAAGCCAGTCAACACATACCCCCCAGATAAACAACAATCCAGCTACTTTTTATTGAAGTAACTGTCCCAAGCCAGTCAACACATACGCCCCAGATAAACAACAATCCAGCTACTTTTTATTGAAGTAACTGTCCCAAGCCAATCAACACATACCCCCCTAGATAAACGACAATCCAGCTACTTTTTATTGAAGTAACTGTCCCAAGCCAGTCAACACATACCCCCCTAGATAAACAACAATCCAGCTACTTTTTATTGAAGTAACTATCCCAAGCCAGTCAACGTATACCCCCCTAGATAAACAATAATCCAGCTACTTTTTATTGAAGTGACTGTCCCAAGCCAGTCAACACATACCCCCCTAGATAAACAACAATCCAGCTACTTTTTATTGAAGTAACTGTCCCAAGCCAGTCAACACATACCCCACAGATAAACAACAATCCAGCTACTTTTTATTGAAGTGACTGTCCCAAGCCAGTCAACACATACCCCCCAGATAAACAACAATCCAGCTACTTTTTATTGAAGTAACTGTTCCAGCCAGTCAACACATACTCCCCAGATAAACAACAATCCAGCTACTTTTTATTGAAGTGACTGTGCCAAGCCGGTCAACACATACCCCCCAGATAAACAACAATCCAGCTACTTTTTATTGAAGTGACTGTGCCAAGCCAGTCAACACATACCACCCAGATAAACAACAATCCAGCTACTTTTTATTGAAGTGACTGTCCCAAGCCAATCAACATATACCCCCCAGATAAACAACAATCCAGCTACTTTTTATTGAAGTGACTGTCCCAAGCAAGTCAACACATACCACCCAGATAAACAACAATCCAGCTACTTTTTATTGAAGTGACTGTGCCAAGCCAGTCAACACATACCCCCCAGATAAACAACAATCCAGCTACTTTTTACTGAAGTAACTGTCCCAAGCCAGTCAACGCATACCCCCTAGATAAACGACAATCCAGCTACTTTTTATTGAAGTGACTGTCCCAAGCCAGTCAACACATACCCCCCTAGATAAACGACAATCCAGCTACTTTTTATTGAAGTAACTGTCCCAAGCCAGTCAACACATACCCCCCAGATAAACAACAATCCAGCTACTTTTTATTGAAGTAACTGTCCCAAGCCAGTCAACACATACCCCCCTAGATAAACAACAATCCAGCTACTTTTTATTGAAGTGACTGTCCCAAGCCAGTCAACACATACCCCCCCCCCCCCCAGATAAACGACAATCCAGCTACTTTTTATTGAAGTAACTTTCCCAAGCCAGTCAACGCATACCCCCTAGATAAACGACAATCCAACTACTTTTTATTGAAGTGACTGTCCCAAGCCAGTCAACACATACCCCCCCAGATAAACGACAATCCAGCTACTTTTTATTGAAGTGACTGTCCCAAGCCAGTCAACACATACCCCCCAGATAAACAACAATCCAGCTACTTTTTATTGAAGTGACTGTGCCAAGCCAGTCAACACATACCCCCTAGATAAACAACAATCCAGCTACTTTTTATTGAAGTGACTGCCCCAAGCCAGTCAACACATAGCCCCTAGATAAACGACAATCCAGCTACTTTTTATTGAAGTAACTGTGCCAAGCCAGTCAACACATACCCCCCAGATAAACAACAATCCAGCTACTTTTTATTGAAGTGACTGTGCCAAGCCAGTCAACACATACCCCCCAGATAAACAACAATCCAGCTACTTTTTATTGAAGTAACTGTCCCAAGCCAGTCAACACATACACCCCAGATAAACAACAATCCAGCTACTTTTTATTGAAGTGACTGTGCCAAGCCAGTCAACACATACACCCCAGATAAACAACAATCCAGCTACTTTTTATTGAAGTAACTGTCCCAAGCCAGTCAACACATACACCCAGATAAACAATAATCCAGCTACTTTTTATTGAAGTGACTGTGCCAAGCCAGTCAACACATACCCCCCTAGATAAACGACAATCCAGCTACAATTTATTGAAGTAACTGTCCCAAGCCAGGCAACACATACCCCCCAGATGAACAACAATCCAGCTACTTTTTATTGAAGTGACTGTGCCAAGCCAGTCAACACATACCCCCCAGATAAACAACAATCCAGCTACTTTTTATTGAAGTAACTGTCCCAAGCCAGTCAACACATACACTCCAGATAAACAACAATCCAGCTACTTTTTATTGAAGTGACTGTCCCAAGCCAGTCAACACATACACCCAGATAAACAACAATCCAGCTACTTTTTATTGAAGTGACTGTGCCAAGCCAGTCAACACATACCCCCCTAGATGAACGACAATCCAGCTACTTTTTATTGAAGTAACTGTCCCAAGCCAGTCAACACATACCCCCCAGATGAACAACAATCCAGCTACTTTTTATTGAAGTGACTGTGCCAAGCCAGTCAACACATACCCCCCAGATAAACAACAATCCAGCTACTTTTTATTGAAGTAACTGTCCCAAGCCAGTCAACACATACGCCCCAGATAAACAACAATCCAGCTACTTTTTATTGAAGTAACTGTCCCAAGCCAATCAACACATACCCCCCTAGATAAACGACAATCCAGCTACTTTTTATTGAAGTAGCTGTCCCAATCCAGTCAACACATACCCCCCTAGATAAACAACAATCCAGCTACTTTTTATTGAAGTAAGTGTCCCAAGCCAGTCAACGTATACCCCCCAGATAAACAATAATCCAGCTACTTTTTATTGAAGTGACTGTCCCAAGCCAGTCAACACATACCCCCCTAGATAAACAACAATCCAGCTACTTTTTATTGAAGTAACTGTCCCAAGCCAGTCAACACATACCCCACAGATAAACAACAATCCAGCTACTTTTTATTGAAGTGACTGTCCCAAGCCAGTCAACACATACCCCCCAGATAAACAACAATCCAGCTACTTTTTATTGAAGTAACTGTTCCAGCCAGTCAACACATAACCCCCAGATAAACAACAATCCAGCTACTTTTTATTGAAGTAACTGTGCCAAGCCAGTCAACACATACCCCCCAGATAAACAACAATCCAGCTACTTTTTATTGAAGTGACTGTGCCAAGCCAGTCAACACATACCCCCCAGATAAACAACAATCCAGGTACTTTTTATTGAAGTGACTGTGCCAAGCCAGTCAACACATACCACCCAGATAAACAACAATCCAGCTACTTTTTATTGAAGTGACTGTCCCAAGCCAATCAACATATACCCCCCAGATAAACAACAATCCAGCTACTTTTTATTGAAGTGACTGTCCCAAGCCAGTCAACACATACCACCCAGATAAACAACAATCCAGCTACTTTTTATTGAAGTGACTGTGCCAAGCCAGTCAACACATACCCCCCAGATAAACAACAATCCAGCTACTTTTTATTGAAGTAACTGTCCTAAGCCAGTCAACGCATACCCCCTAGATAAACGACAATCCAGCTACTTTTTATTGAAGTGACTGTGCCAAGCCAGTCAACACATACCCCCCTAGATAAACGACAATCCAGCTACTTTTTATTGAAGTAACTGTCCCAAGCCAGTCAACACATACCCCCCAGATAAACAACAATCCAGCTACTTTTTATTGAAGTAACTGTCCCAAGCCAGTCAACACATACCCCCCTAGATAAACAACAATCCAGCTACTTTTTATTGAAGTGACTGTCCCAAGCCAGTCAACACATACCCCCCCCCCCCCAGATAAACGACAATCCAGCTACTTTTTATTGAAGTAACTTTCCCAAGCCAATCAACATATACCCCCCAGATAAACAACAATCCAGCTACTTTTTTATTGAAGTGACTGTCCCAAGCCAGTCAACACATACCACCCAGATAAACAACAATCCAGCTACTTTTTATTGAAGTGACTGTGCCAAGCCAGTCAACACATACCCCCCAGATAAACAACAATCCAGCTACTTTTTATTGAAGTAACTGTCCCAAGCCAGTCAACGCATACCCCCTAGATAAACGACAATCCAGCTACTTTTTATTGAAGTGACTGTGCCAAGCCAGTCAACACATACCCCCCTAGATAAACGACAATCCAGCTACTTTTTATTGAAGTAACTGTCCCAAGCCAGTCAACACATACCCCCCAGATAAACAACAATCCAGCTACTTTTTATTGAAGTAACTGTCCCAAGCCAGTCAACACATACCCCCCTAGATAAACAACAATCCAGCTACTTTTTATTGAAGTGACTGTCCCAAGCCAGTCAACACATACCCCCCCCCCCCAGATAAACGACAATCCAGCTACTTTTTATTGAAGTAACTTTCCCAAGCCAGTCAACGCATACCCCCTAGATAAACGACAATCCAACTACTTTTTATTGAAGTGACTGTCCCAAGCCAGTCAACACATACCCCCCCAGATAAACGACAATCCAGCTACTTTTTATTGAAGTGACTGTCCCCAGCCAGTCAACACATACCCCCCAGATAAACAACAATCCAGCTACTTTTTATTGAAGTGACTGTGCCAAGCCAGTCAACACATACCCCCCAGATAAACGACAATCCAGCTACTTTTTATTGAAGTAACTGTCCCAAGCCAGTCAACGCATACCCCCCCAGATAAACGACAATCCAGCTACTTTTTATTGAAGTGACTGTCCCAAGCCAGTCAACACATACCCCCCCAGATAAACGACAATCCAGCTACTTTTTATTGAAGTAACTGTCCCAAGCCAGTCAACACATACACCCAGATAAACAACAATCCAGCTACTTTTTATTGAAGTAACTGTTCCAGCCAGTCAACACATACCCCCCAGATAAACAACAATCCAGCTACTTTTTATTGAAGTAACTGTGCCAAGCCAGTCAACACATACCCCCCAGATAAACAACAATCCAGCTACTTTTTATTGAAGTGACTGGGCCAAGCCAGTCAACACATACCCCCCAGATAAACAACAATCCAGGTACTTTTTATTGAAGTGACTGTGCCAAGCCAGTCAACACATACCACCCAGATAAACAACAATCCAGCTACTTTTTATTGAAGTGACTGTCCCAAGCCAATCAACATATACCCCCCAGATAAACAACAATCCAGCTACTTTTTATTGAAGTGACTGTCCCAAGCCAGTCAACAAATACCACCCAGATAAACAACAATCCAGCTACTTTTTATTGAAGTGACTGTGCCAAGCCAGTCAACACATACCCCCCAGATAAACAACAATCCAGCTACTTTTTATTGAAGTAACTGTCCCAAGCCAGTCAACGCATACCCCCTAGATAAACGACAATCCAGCTACTTTTTATTGAAGTGACTGTCCCAAGCCAGTCAACACATATCCCCTAGATAAACGACAATCCAGCTACTTTTTATTGAAGTAACTGTCCCAAGCCAGTCAACACATACCCCCCAGATAAACAACAATCCAGCTACTTTTTATTGAAGTAACTGTCCCAAGCCAGTCAACACATACCCCCCTAGATAAACAACAATCCAGCTACTTTTTATTGAAGTGACTGTCCCAAGCCAGTCAACACATACCCCCCCCCCCCCAGATAAACGACAATCCAGCTACTTTTTATTGAAGTAACTTTCCCAAGCCAGTCAACGCATACCCCCTAGATAAACGACAATCCAACTACTTTTTATTGAAGTGACTGTCCCAAGCCAGTCAACACATACCCCCCCCAGATAAACGACAATCCAGCTACTTTTTATTGAAGTGACTGTCCCAAGCCAGTCAACACATACCCCCCAGATAAACAACAATCCAGCTACTTTTTATTGAAGTGACTGTGCCAAGCCAGTCAACACATACCCCCCAGATAAACGACAATCCAGCTACTTTTTATTGAGGTAACTGTCCCAAGCCAGTCAACGCATACCCCCCCAGATAAACGACAATCCAGCTACTTTTTATTGAAGTGACTGTCCCAAGCCAGTCAACACATACCCCCCCCCCCCCCCCCCCAGATAAACGACAATCCAGCTACTTTTTATTGAAGTAACTGTCCCAAGCCAGTCAACACATACCCCCCTAGATAAACAACAATCCAGCTTCTTTTTATTGAAGTGACTGTCCCAAGCCAGTCAACACATACCCCCCAGATAAACGACAATCCAGCTACTTTTTATTGAAGTGACTGTCCCAAGCCAGTCAACACATACCCCCCAGATAAACAACAATCCAGCTACATTTTATTGAAGTGACTGTGCCAAGCCAGTCAACACATACACCCCTAGATAAACGACAATCCAGCTACTTTTTATTGAAGTGACTGTCCCAAGCCAGTCAACACATACCCCCCAGATAAACAACAATCCAGCTACTTTTTATTGAAGTGACTGTGCCAAGCCAGTCAACACATACCCCCCAGATAAACGACAATCCAGCTACTTTTTATTGAAGTAACTGTCCCAAGTCAGTCAACACATATCCCCCAGATAAACAACAATCCAGCTACTTTTTATTGAAGTGACTGTCCCAAGCCAGTCAACACATATCCCCCCAGATAAACGACAATCCACCTACTTTTTATTGAGGTAACTGTCCCAAGCCAGTCAACACATACACCCCTAGATAAACAACAATCCAGCTACTTTTTATTGAAGTGACTGTGCCAAGCCAGTCAACACATACCCCCCAGATAAACAACAATCCAGCTACTTTTTATTGAAGTGACTGTGCCAAGCCAGTCAACACATACCACCCAGATAAACAACAATCCAGCTACTTTTTATTGAAGTGACTGTCCCAAGCCAATCAACATATACCCCCCAGATAAACAACAATCCAGCTACTTTTTATTGAAGTGACTGTCCCAAGCCAGTCAACACATACCACCCAGATAAACAACAATCCAGCTACTTTTTATTGAAGTGACTGTGCCAAGCCAGTCAACACATACCCCCCAGATAAACAACAATCCAGCTACTTTTTATTGAAGTAACTGTCCCAAGCCAGTCAACGCATACCCCCTAGATAAACGACAATCCAGCTACTTTTTATTGAAGTGACTGTCCCAAGCCAGTCAACACATACCCCCCTAGATAAACGACAATCCAGCTACTTTTTATTGAAGTAACTGTCCCAAGCCAGTCAACACATACCCCCCAGATAAACAACAATCCTGCTACTTTTTATTGAAGTAACTGTCCCAAGCCAGTCAACACATACCCCCCAGATAAACAACAATCCAGCTACTTTTTATTGAAGTGACTGTGCCAAGCCAGTCAACACATACCCCCCAGATAAACGACAATCCAGCTACTTTTTATTGAAGTAACTGTCCCAAGCCAGTCAACGCATACCCCCCCAGATAAACGACAATCCAGCTACTTTTTATTGAAGTGACTGTCCCAAGCCAGTCAACACATACCCCCCCAGATAAACGACAATCCAGCTACTTTTTATTGAAGTAACTGTCCCAAGCCAGTCAACACATACCCCCCTAGATAAACAACAATCCAGCTTCTTTTTATTGAAGTGACTGTCCCAAGCCAGTCAACACATACCCCCCCAGATAAACAACAATCCTGCTACTTTTTATTGAAGTAACTGTCCCAAGCCAGTCAACACATACCCCCCAGATAAACAACAATCCAGCTACATTTTATTGAAGTGACTGTGCCAAGCCAGTCAACACATACACCCCTAGATAAACGACAATCCAGCTACTTTTTATTGAAGTGACTGTCCCAAGCCAGTCAACACATACCCCCCAGATAAACAACAATCCAGCTACTTTTTATTGAAGTAACTGTCCCAAGCCAGTCAACGTATAACCCCCAGATAAACAACAATCCAGCTACTTTTTATTGAAGTGACTGTGCCAAGCCAGTCAACACATACCCCCCAGATAAACGACAATCCAGCTACTTTTTATTGAAGTAACTGTCCCAAGCCAGTCAACACATATCCCCCAGATAAACAACAATCCAGCTACTTTTTATTGAAGTGACTGTCCCAAGCCAGTCAACACATATCCCCCCAGATAAACGACAATCCACCTACTTTTTATTGAGGTAACTGTCCCAAGCCAGTCAACACATACACCCCTAGATAAACAACAATCCAGCTACTTTTTATTGAAGAAAATGTCCCAAGCCAGTCAACGTATACCCCCCAGATAAACAACAATCCAGCTACTTTTTATTGAAGTGACTGTCCCAAGCCAGTCAACACATACCCCCCAGATAAACAACAATCCAGCTACTTTTTATTGAAGTGACTGTGCCAAGCCAGTGAACACATACACCCCTAGATAAACGACAATCCAGCTACTTTTTATTGAGGTAACTGTCCCAAGCCAGTCAACGCATACACCCCTAGATAAACAACAATCCAGCTACTTTTTATTGAAGTGACTGCCCAAAGCCAGTCAACACATAGCCCCTAGATAAACGACAATCCAGCTACTTTTTATTGAAGTAACTGTACCAAGCCAGTCAACACATACCCCCCAGATAAACAACAATCCAGCTACTTTTTATTGAAGTGACTGTGCCAAGCCAGTCAACACATACCCCCCAGATAAACAACAATCCAGCTACTTTTTATTGAAGTAACTGTCCCAAGCCAGTCAACACATACACCCCAGATAAACAACAATCCAGCTACTTTTTATTGAAGTGACTGTGCCAAGCCAGTCAACACATACACCCCAGATAAACAACAATCCAGCTACTTTTTATTGAAGTAACTGTCCGAAGCCAGTCAACACATACACCCAGATAAACAATAATCCAGCTACTTTTTATTGAAGTGACTGTGCCAAGCCAGTCAACACATACCCCCCAGATAAACGACAATCCAGCTGCAATTTATTGAAGTAACTGTCCCAAGCCAGTCAACACATACCCCCAGATGAACAACAATCCAGCTACTTTTTATTGAAGTGACTGTCCCAAGCCAGTCAACACATACCCCCCAGATAAACAACAATCCAGCTACTTTTTATTGAAGTAACTGTCCCAAGCAAGTCAACACATACACCCCAGATAAACAACAATCCAGCTACTTTTTATTGAAGTGACTGTCCCAAGCCAGTCAACACATACACCCAGATAAACAACAATCCAGCTACTTTTCATTGAAGTGACTGTGCCAAGCCAGTCAACACATACCCCCCTAGATAAACGACAATCCAGCTACTTTTTATTGAAGTGACTGTCCCAAGCCAGTCAACACATACCCCCCAGATAAACAACAATCCAGCTACATTTTATTGAAGTGACTGTGCCAAGCCAGTCAACACATACACCCCTAGATAAACGACAATCCAGCTACTTTTTATTGAAGTGACTGTCCCAAGCCAGTCAACACATACCCCCCAGATAAACAACAATCCAGCTACTTTTTATTGAAGTAACTGTCCCAAGCCAGTCAACGTATAACCCCCAGATAAACAACAATCCAGCTACTTTTTATTGAAGTGACTGTGCCAAGCCAGTCAACACATACCCCCCAGATAAACAACAATCCAGCTACTTTTTATTGAAGTGACTGTCCCAAGCCAGTCAACACATATCCCCCCAGATAAACGACAATCCACCTACTTTTTATTGAGGTAACTGTCCCAAGCCAGTCAACACATACACCCCTAGATAAACAACAATCCAGCTACTTTTTATTGAAGAAAATGTCCCAAGCCAGTCAACGTATACCCCCCAGATAAACAACAATCCAGCTACTTTTTATTGAAGTGACTGTCCCAAGCCAGTCAACACATACCCCCCAGATAAACAACAATCCAGCTACTTTTTATTGAAGTGACTGTGCCAAGCCAGTGAACACATACACCCCTAGATAAACGACAATCCAGCTACTTTTTATTGAGGTAACTGTCCCAAGCCAGTCAACGCATACACCCCTAGATAAACAACAATCCAGATACTTTTTATTGAAGTGACTGCCCCAAGCCAGTCAACACATAGCCCGTAGATAAACGACAATCCAGCTACTTTTTATTGAAGTAACTGTCCCAAGCCAGTCAACACATACCCCCCAGATAAACCACAATCCATCTACTTTTTATTGAAGTGACTGTGCCAAGCCAGTCAACACATACCCCCCAGATAAACAACAATCCAGCTACTTTTTATTGAAGTAACTGTCCCAAGCCAGTCAACACATACACCCCAGATAAACAACAATCCAGCTACTTTTTATTGAAGTGACTGTGCCAAGCCAGTCAACACATACACCCCAGATAAACAACAATCCAGCTACTTTTTATTGAAGTAACTGTCCGAAGCCAGTCAACACATACACCCAGATAAACAATAATCCAGCTACTTTTTATTGAAGTGACTGTGCCAAGCCAGTCAACACATACCCCCCTAGATAAACGACAATCCAGCTGCAATTTATTGAAGTAACTGTCCCAAGCCAGTCAACACATACCCCCCAGATGAACAACAATCCAGCTACTTTTTATTGAAGTAACTGTGCCAAGCCAGTCAACACATACCCCCCAGATAAACAACAATCCAGCTACTTTTTATTGAAGTAACTGTCCCAAGCCAGTCAACACATACACCCCAGATAAACAACAATCCAGCTACTTTTTATTGAAGTGACTGTCCCAAGCCAGTCAACACATACCCCCCAGATAAACAACAATCCAGCTACTTTTTATTGAAGTAACTGTCCCAAGCCAGTCAACACATACCCCCCAGATAAACAACAATCCAGCTACTTTTTATTGAAGTAACTGTCCCAAGCCAGTCAACACATACCCCCTAGATAAACAACAATCCAGCTACTTTTTATTGAAGTGACTGTCCCAAGCCAGTCAACACATACCCCCCCCCCCCCCAGATAAACGACAATCCAGCTACTTTTTATTGAAGTAACTTTCCCAAGCCAGTCAACGCATACCCCCTAGATAAACGACAATCCAACTACTTTTTATTGAAGTGACTGTCCCAAGCCAGTCAACACATACCCCCCCAGATAAACGACAATCCAGCTACTTTTTATTGAAGTGACTGTCCCAAGCCAGTCAACACATACCCCCCAGATAAACAACAATCCAGCTACTTTTTATTGAAGTGACTGTGCCAAGCCAGTCAACACATACCCCCCAGATAAACGACAATCCAGCTACTTTTTATTGAAGTAACTGTCCCAAGCCAGTCAACGCATACCCCCCCAGATAAACGACAATCCAGCTACTTTTTATTGAAGTGACTGTCCCAAGCCAGTCAATACATACCCCCCCAGATAAACGACAATCCAGCTACTTTTTATTGAAGTAACTGTCCCAAGCCAGTCAACACATACCCCCCTAGATAAACAACAATCCAGCTTCTTTTTATTGAAGTGACTGTCCCAAGCCAGTCAACACATACCCCCCAGATAAACGACAATCCAGCTACTTTTTATTGAAGTGACTGTCCCAAGCCAGTCAACACATACCCCCCAGATAAACAACAATCCAGCTACATTTTATTGAAATGACTGTGCCAAGCCATTCAACACATACACCCCTAGATAAACGACAATCCAGCTACTTTTTATTGAAGTGACTGTCCCAAGCCAGTCAACACATACCCCCCAGATAAACAACAATCCAGCTACTTTTTATTGAAGTAACTGTCGCAAGCCAGTCAACGTATAACCCCCAGATAAACAACAATCCAGCTACTTTTTATTGAAGTGACTGTGCCAAGCCAGTCAACACATACCCCCCAGATAAACGACAATCCAGCTCCTTTTTATTGAAGTAACTGTCCCAAGCCAGTCAACACATATCCCCCAGATAAACAACAATCCAGCTACTTTTTATTGAAGTGACTGTCCCAAGCCAGTCAACACATATCCCCCGAGATAAACGACAATCCACCTACTTTTTATTGAGGTAACTGTCCCAAGCCAGTCAACACATACACCCCTAGATAAACAACAATCCAGCTACTTTTTATTGAAGAAAATGTCCCAAGCCAGTCAACGTATACCCCCCAGATAAACAACAATCCAGCTACTTTTTATTGAAGTGACTGTCCCAAGCCAGTCAACACATACCCCCCAGATAAACAACAATCCAGCTACTTTTTATTGAAGTGACTGTGCCAAGCCAGTGAACACATACACCCCTAGATAAACGACAATCCAGCTACTTTTTATTGAGGTAACTGTCCCAAGCCAGTCAACGCATACACCCCTAGATAAACAACAATCCAGCTACTTTTTATTGAAGTGACTGCCCCAAGCCAGTCAACACATAGCCCCTAGATAAACGACAATCCAGCTACTTTTTATTGAAGTAACTGTACCAAGCCAGTCAACACATACCCCCCAGATAAACAACAATCCAGCTACTTTTTATTGAAGTGACTGTGCCAAGCCAGTCAACACATACTCCCCAGATAAACAACAATCCAGCTACATTTTATTGAAGTAACTGTCCCAAGCCAGTCAACACATACACCCCAGATAAACAACAATCCAGCTACTTTTTATTGAAGTGACTGTGCCAAGCCAGTCAACACATACACCCCAGATAAACAACAATCCAGCTACTTTTTATTGAAGTAACTGTCCGAAGCCAGTCAACACATACACCCAGATAAACAATAATCCAGCTACTTTTTATTGAAGTGACTGTGCCAAGCCAGTCAACACAAACCCCCCAGATAAACGACAATCCAGCTGCAATTTATTGAAGTAACTGTCCCAAGCCAGTCAACACATACCCCCAGATGAACAACAATCCAGCTACTTTTTATTGAAGTGACTGTGCCAAGCCAGTCAACACATACCCCCCAGATAAACAACAATCCAGCTACTTTTTATTGAAGTAACTGTCCCAAGCCAGTCAACACATACACCCCAGATAAACAACAATCCAGCTACTTTTTATTGAAGTGACTGTCCCAAGCCAGTCAACACATACACTCAGATAAACAACAATCCAGCTACTTTTCATTGAAGTGACTGTGCCAAGCCAGTCAACACATACCCCCCCTAGATAAACGACAATCCAGCTACTTTTTATTGAAGTGACTGTCCCAAGCCAGTCAACACATACCCCCCAGATAAACAACAATCCAGCTACATTTTATTGAAGTGACTGTGCCAAGCCAGTCAACATATACACCCCTAGATAAACGACAATCCAGCTACTTTTTATTGAAGTGACTGTCCCAAACCAGTCAACACATACCCCCCAGATAAACAACAATCCAGCTACTTTTTATTGAAGTAACTGTCCCAAGCCAGTCAACGTATAACCCCCAGATAAACAACAATCCAGCTACTTTTTATTGAAGTGACTGTGCCAAGCCAGTCAACACATACCCCCCAGATAAACGACAATCCAGCTACTTTTTATTGAAGTAACTGTCCCAAGCCAGTCAACACATACCCCCCAGATAAACAACAATCCAGCTACTTTTTATTGAAGTGACTGTCCCAAGCCAGTCAACACATATCCCCCCAGATAAACGACAATCCACCTACTTTTTATTGAGGTAACTGTCCCAAGCCAGTCAACACATACACCCCTAGATAAACAACAATCCAGCTACTTTTTATTGAAGAAAATGTCCCAAGCCAGTCAACGTATACCCCCCAGATAAACAACAATCCAGCTACTTTTTATTGAAGTGACTGTCCCAAGCCAGTCAACACATACCCCCCAGATAAACAACAATCCAGCTACTTTTTATTGAAGTGACTGCCCCAAGCCAGTCAACACATAGCCCCTAGATAAACGACAATCCAGCTACTTTTTATTGAAGTAACTGTACCAAGCCAGTCAACACAAACCCCCCAGATAAACAACAATCCAGCTACTTTTTATTGAAGTGACTGTGCCAAGCCAGTCAACACATACCCCCCAGATAAACAACAATCCAGCTACTTTTTATTGAAGTAACTGTCCCAAGCCAGTCAACACATACACCCCAGATAAACAACAATCCAGCTACTTTTTATTGAAGTGACTGTGCCAAGCCAGTCAACACATACACCCCAGATAAACAACAATCCAGCTACTTTTTATTGAAGTAACTGTCCGAAGCCAGTCAACACATACACCCAGATAAACAATAATCCAGCTACTTTTTATTGAAGTGACTGTGCCAAGCCAGTCAACACATACCCCCCTAGATAAACGACAATCCAGCTGCAATTTATTGAAGTAACTGTCCCAAGCCAGTCAACACATACCCCCCAGATGAACAACAATCCAGCTACTTTTTATTGAAGTAACTGTGCCAAGCCAGTCAACACATACCCCCCAGATAAACAACAATCCAGCTACTTTTTATTGAAGTAACTGTCCCAAGCCAGTCAACACATACACCCCAGATAAACAACAATCCAGCTACTTTTTATTGAAGTGACTGTCCCAAGCCAGTCAACACATACACCCAGATAAACAACAATCCAGCTACTTTTCATTGAAGTGACTGTGCCAAGCCAGTCAACACATACCCCCCTAGATAAACGACAATCCAGCTACTTTTTATTGAAGTAACTGTCCCAAGCCAGTCAACACATACCCCCAGATGAACAACAATCCAGCTACTTTTTATTAAAGTGACTGTGCCAAGCCAGTCAACACATACCCCCCAGATAAACAACAATCCAGCTACTTTTTATTGAAGTAACTGTCCCAAGCCAGTCAACACATACACCCCAGATAAACAACAATCCAGCTACTTTTTATTGAAGTGACTGTCCCAAGCCAGTCAACACATACCCCCCTAGATAAACGACAATCCAGCTACTTTTTATTGAAGTAACTGTCCCAAGCCAATCAACACATACCCCCCCAGATAAACGACAATCCAGCTACTTTTTATTGAAGTAACTGTCCCAAGCCAGTCAACACATACCCCCCTAGATAAACAACAATCCAGCTACTTTTTATTGAAGTAACTGTCCCAAGCCAGTCAACACATACCCCCCTAGATAAACAACAATCCAGCTACTTTTTATTGAAGTAACTGTCCCAAGCCAGTCAACACATACCCCCCAGATAAACAACAATCCAGCTACTTTTTATTGAAGTGACTGTCCCAAGCCAGTCAACACATACCCCCCAGATAAACAACAATCCAGCTACTTTTTATTGAAGTGACTGTGCCAAGCCAGTCAACACATACCCCCAGATAAACAACAATCCAGGTACTTTTTATTGAAGTAACTGTGCCAAGCCAGTCAACAAATACCCCTCAGATAAACAACAATCCAGCTACTTTTTATTGAAGTAACTGTGCCAAGCCAGTCAACACATACCCCCAGATGAACAACAATCTAGCTACTTTTTATTGAAGTGACTGTGCCTAGCCAGTCAACACATACCCCCCAGATAAACAACAATCCAGGTACTTTTTATTGAAGTGACTGTGCCAAGCCAGTCAACACATACCACCCAGATAAACAACAATCCAGCTACTTTTTATTGAAGTGACTGTCCCAAGCCAGTCAACACATACCACCCAGATAAACAACAATCCAGCTACTTTTTATTGAAGTGACTGTCCCAAGCCAGTCAACACATACCCCCCAGATAAACAACAATCCAGGTACTTTTTATTGAAGTGACTGTGCCAAGCCAGTCAACACATACCCCCCAGATAAACAACAATCCAGCTACTTTTTATTGAAGTAACTGTCCCAAGCCAGTCAACGCATACCCCCTAGATAAACGACAATCCAGCTACTTTTTATTGAAGTGACTGTCCCAAGCCAGTCAACACATACCCCCCTAGATAAACGACAATCCAGCTACTTTTTATTGAAGTAACTGTCCCAAGCCAGTCAACACATACCCACCAGATAAACAACAATCCAGCTACTTTTTATTGAAGTAACTGTCCCAAGCCGGTCAACACAAAACCCCCTAGATAAACAACAATCCAGCTACTTTTTATTGAAGTGACTGTCCCAAGCCAGTCAACACATACCCCCCCCCCCCCCAGATAAACGACAATCCAGCTACTTTTTATTGAAGTAACTGTCCCAAGCCAGTCAACGCATACCCCCTAGATAAACGACAATCCAGCTACTTTTTATTGAAGTGACTGTCCCAAGCCAGTCAACACATACCCCCCCCCCCCAGATAAACGACAATCCAGCTACTTTTTATTGAAGTGATTGTCCCAAGCCAGTCAACACATACTCCCCAGATAAACAACAATCCAGCTACTTTTTATTGAAGTGACTGTGCCAAGCCAGTCAACACATACCCCCCAGATAAACGACAATCCAGCTACTTTTTATTGAAGTAACTGTCCCAAGCCAGTCAACACATACCCCCCTAGATAAACGACAATCCAGCTACTTTTTATTGAAGTGACTGTCCCAAGCCAGTCAACACATACCCCCCCCCCCCCAGATAAACGACAATCCAGCTACTTTTTATTGAAGTAACTGTCCCAAGCCAGTCAACACATACCCCCCTAGATAAACAACAATCCAGCTACTTTTTATTGAAGTGACTGTCCCAAGCCAGTCAACACATACCCCCCAGATAAACAACAATCCAGCTACTTTTTATTGAAGTGACTGTCCCAAGCCAGTCAACACATACCCCCCAGATAAACGACAATCCAGCTACTTTTTATTGAAGTGACTGTCCCAAGCCAGTCAACACATACCCCCCTAGATAAACAACAATCCAGCTACTTTTTATAGAAGTAACTGTGCCAAACCAGTCAACACATACCCCCCAGATAAACGACAATCCAGCTACTTTTTATTGAAGTGACTGTCCCAAGCCAGTCAACACATACCCCCCAGATAAACGACAATCCAGCTACTTTTTATTGAAGTAACTGTCCCAAGCCAGTCATCACATACCCCCCAGATAAACGACAATCCAGCTACTTTTTATTACAGTGACTGTCCCAAGCCAGTCAACACATACACCCATAGATAAACGACAATCCAGCTACTTTTTATTGAAGTAACTGTCCCAAGCCAGTCAACACATACCCCCCAGATAAACGACAATCCAGCTACTTTTTATTGAAGTAACTGTCCCAAGCCAGTCAACACATACCCCCCAGATAAACGACAATCCAGCTACTTTTTATTGAAGTAACTGTCCCAAGCCAGTCAACACATACCCCCCAGATAAACGACAATCCAGCTACATTTTATTGAAGTAACTGTGCCAAGCCAGTCAACACATACCCCCCAGATAAACGACAATCCAGCTACTTTTTATTGAAGTGACTGTCCCAAGCCAGTCAACACATACACCCATAGATAAACGACAATCCAGCTACTTTTTATTGAAGTAACTGTCCCAAGCCAGTCAACACATACCCCCCAGATAAACGACAATCCAGCTACATTTTATTGAAGTGACTGTCCCAAGCCAGTCAACACATACCCCCCAGATAAACGACAATCCAGCTACTTTTTATTGAAGTAACTGTCCCAAGCCAGTCAACACATACCCCTAAGATAAACGACAATCCAGCTACTTTTTATTGAAGTGACTGTCCCATGCCAGTCAACACATACCCCCCTAGATAAACAACAATCCAACTACTTTTTATTGAAGTAACTGTCCCAAGCCAGTCAACACATACCCCCCAGATAAACGACAATCCAGCTACTTTTTATTGAAGTGACTGTCCCAAGCCAGTCAACACATACACCCCCAGATAAACGACAATCCAGCTACTTTTTATTGAAGTAACTGTCCCAAACCAGTCAACACATACACCCAGATAAACAACAATACAGCTACTTTTTATTGAAGTGACTGTCCCAAGCCAGTCAACACATACCCCCCTAGATAAACGACAATCCAGCTACTTTTTATTGAAGTAACTGTCCCAAGCCAGTCAACACATACCCCCCTAGATAAACGACAATCCAGCTACTTTTTATTGAAGTAACTGTCCCAAGCCAGTCAACACATACCCCCCTAGATAAACAACAATCCAGCTACTTTTTATTGAAGTAACTGTCCCAAGCCAGTCAACGTATACCCCCCAGATAAACAATAATCCAGCTACTTTTTATTGAAGTGACTGTCCCAAGCCAGTCAACACATACCCCCCCAGATAAACAACAATCCAGCTACTTTTTATTGAAGTAACTGTCCCAAGCCAGTCAACACATACCCCACAGATAAACAACAATCCAGCTACTTTTTATTGAAGTGACTGTCCCAAGCCAGTCAACACATACCCCCCATATAAACAACAATCCAGCTACTTTTTATTGAAGTGACTGTGCCAAGCCAGTCAACACATACCCCCCAGATAAACAACAATCCAGGTAATTTTTATTGAAGTAACTGTGCCAAGCCAGATAACACATACCCCCCAGATAAACGACAATCCAGCTACTTTTTATTGAAGTAACTGTGCCAAGCCAGTCAACACATACCCCCCAGATAAACAACAATCCAGCTACTTTTTACTGAAGTGACTGTGCCAAGCCAGTCAACACATACCCCCCAGATAAACAACAATCCAGCTACTTTTTATTGAAGTGACTGTCCCAAGCCAGTCAACACATACCCCCCAGATAAACAACAATCCAGCTACTTTTTATTGAAGTGACTGTGCCAAGCCAGTCAACACATACCCCCCAGATAAACAACAATCCAGCTACTTTTTATTGAAGTGACTGTCCCAAGCCAGTCAACACATACCCCCCAGATAAACAACAATCCAGCTACTTTTTATTGAAGTGACTGTCCCAAGCCAGTCAACACATACACCCCAGATAAACAACAATCCAGCTACTTTTTATTGAAGTAACTGTCCCAAGCCAGTCAACGCAAACCCCCTAGATAAACGACAATCCAGCTACATTTTATTGAAGTAACTGTCCCAAGCCAGTCAACACATACCCCCCAGATAAACAACAATCCAGCTACTTTTTATTGAAGTAACTGTCCCAAGCCAGTCAACGCAAACCCCCTAGATAAACGACAATCCAGCTACATTTTATTGAAGTAACTGTCCCAAGCCAGTCAACACATACCCCCCAGATAAACAACAATCCAGCTACTTTTTATTGAAGTAACTGTCCCAAGCCAGTCAACGCAAACCCCCTAGATAAACGACAATCCAGCTACATTTTATTGAAGTAACTGTCCCAAGCCAGTCAACACATACCCCCCAGATAAACGACAATCCAGCTACTTTTTATTGAAGTGACTGTCCCAAGCCAGTCAACACATACCCCCCAGATAAACAACAATCCAGCTACTTTTTATTGAAGTAACTGTCCCAAGTCAGTCAACGTATAACCCCCAGATAAACAACAATCCAGCTACTTTTTATTGAAGTGACTGTGCCAAGCCAGTCAACACATACCCCCCAGATAAACGACAATCCAGCTACTTTTTATTGAAGTAACTGTCCCAAGCCAGTCAACACATACCCCCCAGATAAACAACAATCCAGCTACTTTTTATTGAAGTGACTGTCCCAAGCCAGTCAACACATATCCCCCCAGATAAACGACAATCCACCTACTTTTTATTGAGGTAACTGTCCCAAGCCAGTCAACACATACACCCCTAGATAAACAACAATCCAGCTACTTTTTATTGAAGAAAATGTCCCAAGCCAGTCAACGTATACCCCCCAGATAAACAACAATCCAGCTACTTTTTATTGAAGTGACTGTCCCAAGCCAGTCAACACATACCCCCCAGATAAACAACAATCCAGCTACTTTTTATTGAAGTGACTGTGCCAAGCCAGTGAACACATACACCCCTAGATAAACGACAATCCAGCTACTTTTTATTGAGGTAACTGTCCCAAGCCAGTCAACGCATACACCCCTAGATAAACAACAATCCAGCTACTTTTTATTGAAGTGACTGCCCCAAGCCAGTCAACACATAGCCCCTAGATAAACGACAATCCAGCTACTTTTTATTGAAGTAACTGTACCAAGCCAGTCAACACAAACCCCCCAGATAAACAACAATCCAGCTACTTTTTATTGAAGTGACTGTGCCAAGCCAGTCAACACATACCCCCCAGATAAACAACAATCCAGCTACTTTTTATTGAAGTAACTGTCCCAAGCCAGTCAACACATACACCCCAGATAAACAACAATCCAGCTACTTTTTATTGAAGTGACTGTGCCAAGCCAGTCAACACATACACCCCAGATAAACAACAATCCAGCTACTTTTTATTGAAGTAACTGTCCGAAGCCAGTCAACACATACACCCAGATAAACAATAATCCAGCTACTTTTTATTGAAGTGACTGTGCCAAGCCAGTCAACACATACCCCCCTAGATAAACGACAATCCAGCTGCAATTTATTGAAGTAACTGTCCCAAGCCAGTCAACACATACCCCCCAGATGAACAACAATCCAGCTACTTTTTATTGAAGTAACTGTGCCAAGCCAGTCAACACATACCCCCCAGATAAACAACAATCCAGCTACTTTTTATTGAAGTAACTGTCCCAAGCCAGTCAACACATACACCCCAGATAAACAACAATCCAGCTACTTTTTATTGAAGTGACTGTCCCAAGCCACTCAACACATACACCCAGATAAACAACAATCCAGCTACTTTTCATTGAAGTGACTGTGCCAAGCCAGTCAACACATACCCCCCTAGATAAACGACAATCCAGCTACTTTTTATTGAAGTAACTGTCCCAAGCCAGTCAACACATACCCCCAGATGAACAACAATCCAGCTACTTTTTATTAAAGTGACTGTGCCAAGCCAGTCAACACATACCCCCCAGATAAACAACAATCCAGCTACTTTTTATTGAAGTAACTGTCCCAAGCCAGTCAACACATACACCCCAGATAAACAACAATCCAGCTACTTTTTATTGAAGTGACTGTCCCAAGCCAGTCAACACATACCCCCCTAGATAAACGACAATCCAGCTACTTTTTATTGAAGTAACTGTCCCAAGCCAATCAACACATACCCCCCCAGATAAACGACAATCCAGCTACTTTTTATTGAAGTAACTGTCCCAAGCCAGTCAACACATACCCCCCTAGATAAACAACAATCCAGCTACTTTTTATTGAAGTAACTGTCCCAAGCCAGTCAACACATACCCCCCTAGATAAACAACAATCCAGCTACTTTTTATTGAAGTAACTGTCCCAAGCCAGTCAACACATACCCCACAGATAAACAACAATCCAGCTACTTTTTATTGAAGTGACTGTCCCAAGCCAGTCAACACATACCCCCCAGATAAACAACAATCCAGCTACTTTTTATTGAAGTGACTGTGCCAAGCCAGTCAACACATACCCCCAGATAAACAACAATCCAGGTACTTTTTATTGAAGTAACTGTGCCAAGCCAGTCAACAAATACCCCTCAGATAAACAACAATCCAGCTACTTTTTATTGAAGTAACTGTGCCAAGCCAGTCAACACATACCCCCAGATGAACAACAATCTAGCTACTTTTTATTGAAGTGACTGTGCCTAGCCAGTCAACACATACCCCCCAGATAAACAACAATCCAGGTACTTTTTATTGAAGCGACTGTGCCAAGCCAGTCAACACATACCACCCAGATAAACAACAATCCAGCTACTTTTTATTGAAGTGACTGTCCCAAGCCAGTCAACACATACCACCCAGATAAACAACAATCCAGCTACTTTTTATTGAAGTGACTGTCCCAAGCCAGTCAACACATACCCCCCAGATAAACAACAATCCAGGTACTTTTTATTGAAGTGACTGTGCCAAGCCAGTCAACACATACCCCCCAGATAAACAACAATCCAGCTACTTTTTATTGAAGTAACTGTCCCAAGCCAGTCAACGCATACCCCCTAGATAAACGACAATCCAGCTACTTTTTATTGAAGTGACTGTCCCAAGCCAGTCAACACATACCCCCCTAGATAAACGACAATCCAGCTACTTTTTATTGAAGTAACTGTCCCAAGCCAGTCAACACATACCCACCAGATAAACAACAATCCAGCTACTTTTTATTGAAGTAACTGTCCCAAGCCGGTCAACACAAAACCCCCTAGATAAACAACAATCCAGCTACTTTTTATTGAAGTGACTGTCCCAAGCCAGTCAACACATACCCCCCCCCCCCCCAGATAAACGACAATCCAGCTACTTTTTATTGAAGTAACTGTCCCAAGCCAGTCAACGCATACCCCCTAGATAAACGACAATCCAGCTACTTTTTATTGAAGTGACTGTCCCAAGCCAGTCAACACATACCCCCCCCCCAGATAAACGACAATCCAGCTACTTTTTATTGAAGTGATTGTCCCAAGCCAGTCAACACATACTCCCCAGATAAACAACAATCCAGCTACTTTTTATTGAAGTGACTGTGCCAAGCCAGTCAACACATACCCCCCAGATAAACGACAATCCAGCTACTTTTTATTGAAGTAACTGTCCCAAGCCAGTCAACACATACCCCCCTAGATAAACGACAATCCAGCTACTTTTTATTGAAGTGACTGTCCCAAGCCAGTCAACACATACCCCCCCCCCCCCCAGATAAACGACAATCCAGCTACTTTTTATTGAAGTAACTGTCCCAAGCCAGTCAACACATACCCCCCTAGATAAACAACAATCCAGCTACTTTTTATTGAAGTGACTGTCCCAAGCCAGTCAACACATACCCCCCAGATAAACAACAATCCAGCTACTTTTTATTGAAGTGACTGTCCCAAGCCAGTCAACACATACCCCCCAGATAAACGACAATCCAGCTACTTTTTATTGAAGTGACTGTCCCAAGCCAGTCAACACATACCCCCCTAGATAAACAACAATCCAGCTACTTTTTATAGAAGTAACTGTGCCAAACCAGTCAACACATACCCCCCAGATAAACGACAATCCAGCTACTTTTTATTGAAGTGACTGTCCCAAGCCAGTCAACACATACCCCCCAGATAAACGACAATCCAGCTACTTTTTATTGAAGTAACTGTCCCAAGCCAGTCATCACATACCCCCCAGATAAACGACAATCCAGCTACTTTTTATTACAGTGACTGTCCCAAGCCAGTCAACACATACACCCATAGATAAACGACAATCCAGCTACTTTTTATTGAAGTAACTGTCCCAAGCCAGTCAACACATACCCCCCAGATAAACGACAATCCAGCTACTTTTTATTGAAGTAACTGTCCCAAGCCAGTCAACACATACCCCCCAGATAAACGACAATCCAGCTACTTTTTATTGAAGTAACTGTCCCAAGCCAGTCAACACATACCCCCCAGATAAACGACAATCCAGCTACATTTTATTGAAGTAACTGTGCCAAGCCAGTCAACACATACCCCCCAGATAAACGACAATCCAGCTACTTTTTATTGAAGTGACTGTCCCAAGCCAGTCAACACATACACCCATAGATAAACGACAATCCAGCTACTTTTTATTGAAGTAACTGTCCCAAGCCAGTCAACACATACCCCCCAGATAAACGACAATCCAGCTACATTTTATTGAAGTGACTGTCCCAAGCCAGTCAACACATACCCCCCAGATAAACGACAATCCAGCTACTTTTTATTGAAGTAACTGTCCCAAGCCAGTCAACACATACCCCTAAGATAAACGACAATCCAGCTACTTTTTATTGAAGTGACTGTCCCATGCCAGTCAACACATACCCCCCTAGATAAACAACAATCCAACTACTTTTTATTGAAGTAACTGTCCCAAGCCAGTCAACACATACCCCCCCAGATAAACGACAATCCAGCTACTTTTTATTGAAGTGACTGTCCCAAGCCAGTCAACACATACACCCCCAGATAAACGACAATCCAGCTACTTTTTATTGAAGTAACTGTCCCAAACCAGTCAACACATACACCCAGATAAACAACAATACAGCTACTTTTTATTGAAGTGACTGTCCCAAGCCAGTCAACACATACCCCCCTAGATAAACGACAATCCAGCTACTTTTTATTGAAGTAACTGTCCCAAGCCAGTCAACACATACCCCCCTAGATAAACGACAATCCAGCTACTTTTTATTGAAGTAACTGTCCCAAGCCAGTCAACACATACCCCCCTAGATAAACAACAATCCAGCTACTTTTTATTGAAGTAACTGTCCCAAGCCAGTCAACGTATACCCCCCAGATAAACAATAATCCAGCTACTTTTTATTGAAGTGACTGTCCCAAGCCAGTCAACACATACCCCCCCAGATAAACAACAATCCAGCTACTTTTTATTGAAGTAACTGTCCCAAGCCAGTCAACACATACCCCACAGATAAACAACAATCCAGCTACTTTTTATTGAAGTGACTGTCCCAAGCCAGTCAACACATACCCCCCATATAAACAACAATCCAGCTACTTTTTATTGAAGTGACTGTGCCAAGCCAGTCAACACATACCCCCCAGATAAACAACAATCCAGGTAATTTTTATTGAAGTAACTGTGCCAAGCCAGATAACACATACCCCCCAGATAAACGACAATCCAGCTACTTTTTATTGAAGTAACTGTGCCAAGCCAGTCAACACATACCCCCCAGATAAACAACAATCCAGCTACTTTTTACTGAAGTGACTGTGCCAAGCCAGTCAACACATACCCCCCAGATAAACAACAATCCAGCTACTTTTTATTGAAGTGACTGTCCCAAGCCAGTCAACACATACCCCCCAGATAAACAACAATCCAGCTACTTTTTATTGAAGTGACTGTGCCAAGCCAGTCAACACATACCCCCCAGATAAACAACAATCCAGCTACTTTTTATTGAAGTGACTGTCCCAAGCCAGTCAACACATACCCCCCAGATAAACAACAATCCAGCTACTTTTTATTGAAGTGACTGTCCCAAGCCAGTCAACACATACCCCCCAGATAAACAACAATCCAGCTACTTTTTATTGAAGTAACTGTCCCAAGCCAGTCAACGCAAACCCCCTAGATAAACGACAATCCAGCTACATTTTATTGAAGTAACTGTCCCAAGCCAGTCAACACATACCCCCCAGATAAACAACAATCCAGCTACTTTTTATTGAAGTAACTGTCCCAAGCCAGTCAACACATACCCCCCCCCCCCCCAGATAAACGACAATCCAGCTACTTTTCATTGAAGTGACTGTCCCAAGCCAGTCAACACATACCCCCGCAGATAAACGACAATCCAGCTACTTTTTATTGAAGTAACTGTCCCAAGCCACTCAACACATACCCCCCTAGATAAACAACAATCCAGCTACTTTTTATTGAAGTGACTGTCCCAAGCCAGTCAACACATACCCCCCAGATAAACAACAATCCAGCTACTTTTTACTGAAGTGACTGTGCCAAGCCAGTCAACACATACCCCCCAGATAAACAACAGTCCAGCTACTTTTTATTGAAGTGACTGTACCAAGCCAGTCAACACATACCCCCCAGATAAACAACAATCCAGCTACTTTTTATTGAAGTGACTGTGCCAAGCCAGTCAACACATACCCCCCAGATAAACAACAATCCAGCTACTTTTTATTGAAGTGACTGTCCCAAGCCAGTCAACACATACCCCCCAGATAAACAACAATCCAGCTACTTTTTATTGAAGTGACTGTCCCAAGCCAGTCAACACATACCCCCCAGATAAACAACAATCCAGGTACTTTTTATTGAAGTGACTGTGCCAAGCCAGTCAACACATACCCCCCCCCCCCCCAGATAAACAACAATCCAGCTACTTTTTATTGAAGTAACTGTCCCAAGCCAGTCAACGCAAACCCCCTAGATAAACGACAATCCAGCTACTTTTTATTGAAGTGACTGTCCCAAGCCAGTCAACACATACCCCCCTAGATAAACGACAATCCAGCTACTTTTTATTGAAGTAACTGTCCCAAGCCAGTCAACACATACCCCCCAGATAAACAACAATCCAGCTACTTTTTATTGAAGTAACTGTCCCAAGCCAGTCAACACATACCCCCCTAGATAAACAACAATCCAGCTACTTTTTATTGAAGTGACTGTCCCAAGCCAGTCAACACATATCCCCCCAGATAAACGACAATCCAGCTACTTTTTATTGAAGTAACTGTCCCAAGCCAGTCAACGCATACCCCCTAGATAAACGACAATCCAGCTACTTTTTATTGAAGTGACTGTCCCAAGCCAGTCAAGACATACCCCCCAGATAAACAACATTCCAGCTACTTGTTATTGAAGTGACTTTTCCAAGCCAGTCAACACATACCCCCCAGATAAACAACAATCCAGCTACTTTTTATTGAAGTAACTGTCCCAAGCCAGTCAACACATACCCCCCCCCCCCCCCAGATAAACGACAATCCAGCTACTTTTTATTGAAGTGACTGTCCCAAGCCAGTCAACACATACCCCCGCAGATAAACGACAATCCAGCTACTTTTTATTGAAGTAACTGTCCCAAGCCACTCAACACATACCCCCCTAGATAAACAACAATCCAGCTACTTTTTATTGAAGTGACTGTCCCAAGCCAGTCAACACATACCCCCCAGATAAACGACAATCCAGCTACTTTTTATTGAAGTGACTGTCCCAAGCCAGTCAACACATACCCCCCAGATAAACGACAATCCAGCTACTTTTTATTGAAGTAACTGTCCCAAGCCAGTCAACACATACACCCCTAGATAAACAACAATCCAGCTACTTTTTATTGAAGTGACTGTCCCAAGCCAGTCAACACATACCCCCAGATAAACGACAATCCAGCTACTTTTTATTGAAGTGACTGTCCCAAGCCAGTCAACACATACCCCCCAGATAAACGACAATCCAGCTACTTTTTATTGAAGTGACTGTCCCAAGCCAGTCAACACATACCCCCCCAGATAAACGACAATCCAGCTACTTTTTATTGAAGTAACTGTCCCAAGCCAGTCAACACATACACCCAGATAAACAACAATCCAGCTACTTTTTATTGAAGTGACTGTGCCAAGCCAGTCAACACATACACCCCTAGATAAACGACAATCCAGCTACTTTTTATTGAAGTGACTGTCCCAAGCCAGTCAACACATACACCTCTAGATAAACGACAATCCAGCTACTTTTTATTGAAGTGACTCACATAACGCGATATTGATCACCATTCAGTGACATTAGTGGTTGCTATGACAACTTATATTTACATCTGTTAGTAAGTATATATAAGTTGCGTAACAGAAAACAAATTACGGATTATTGCATGTTGACGAATTTATATATTTTTTTCTTTTAGAGGATTTTCATATTGGGACATTTCTTTTACATAATAGGTAGTTTTTATATAGAAATATATTCCAAAAGACCAGAGAAATAGGACAGATGCATGATTTTTTTCTCCAATTTTACTCATTTGTAAAAGAACTGAAAAATAATTTTCAAAATAAGTATCACTGACTACTGGGCTGATGATACCCTCGGTTCCAGTCCACTAGCAGAAGCTACAAACCTGGACGTCAAATTTAATGAGCACAGCGCGTTTCTGAACGAAAAGATCATAAATATATTACATCTAACATTATGAGTCAATATAATACTTTAGTACATAGCATACGAAAATGTTGTATTTTGATTGAATAATCAGTGTGAACTATTTTTGAACAGTACACTTGACAACGGTAGACAACACCTAGCGACGGGAACTGTACCAGTTTCAAACGATTTCCCGCGGGGACTATACCTGTGGCATAGATTTTTCCGTTTAATTTTTCTATATTTTTGTCGATATTTATCTCCCTTAAAATAGACTCGAGCTGTAGTCTGCTGTCAACATGGCCATGTTTGGCAATGCAAATATAATGTTACATTGTAAATTTTATTATTATTATTAAAATATTGAACTTGAGTGTGTTTTTCTTTTATGTCTGGAATGGGATGTCATGTACTAAATAGATTATTATCTTCTCCATCGAGAACAGTTTTACTATAGTGTTGTCTGGTGAGGTATAGTGCACCCGCTGTTGGCTCAGGCAATAAAGATCAATTGTTGATTGTGCTGTTTTTGTAATCTGAATATTGGGCAAAATAACCGAAACTCCCGATCAAATGGCTCGGGTTGAAAATGAAATCGTTGATGACTGTGATGAATCTAATCGATAAATTTTATTAATGCTTACCCTTTGTTGTTCATAATACAAGCAACGTGCAACAGGAACGTAAGTCACGTGATGGGCATTGCATTGATGATGTAACATACAGTAATACAAGTTATACGTTCATGTGTACAAGTTCACGATCTCAAACTCTGAAAGCGGACTTCTGGTTTGATAAATTCACAACTTGTTTTAATACAAGCAACATGTCATTCATTCTTAACATTCCTGAACTATGTCGTCTGAACTAATGTTAGTGTCTCTCCCGCCATAAAAAATTAATATATAAAAAAAGAGACAACAGAAATCTAATTTTGATTAGATTGTTTCAAACCGGAATATAAATGTGTTGTTCATTTGTTAAAGCCTGAATGATTGTTCCAAAGTTCCATAGTAGCCATTTTTATACTAGACGGACAATCGTGATCTCGTGTTTGTAATATGTACACGTAAACATATCAAGAACAGTCTCTAAAACGTTCGTGTCACGTCTATCAGGTACTTGAAGGTTATATGTTATCTCAAGTGAAATCTTTACAAGTGTATATGAGTACGTGTAGGTACCAATACAAATACACATAAAAGTAAGCAATTTTCAACTTCTCTATTAACAGGTATTGTAGAGGGAAGTAGTTAGACATATATTATCAGTAAATCTTTTGCGAATATCTTCTATTTTTGTCTTTCTTTTAAAAAAAGGAAACGCATTCACATTTATGAATATATTTCTTAGCAGGTTCTTATTTTCCAATATACGTACAATTCAAAATATTCATTACACATGGTAGTAAACTAAAAAAATAAAAATAAAAAATAAAAATACCACACTGTTGGAACAGTTGCAAAACCCAGTAGAAATATTGTAGAAAGCCGCACAATCGATATCATGAACAGTACTTCAGCTATGGTAATTGCGAGAACAAATTTCAAGCAATAAACATGTGCATGTTGTGTGCCATTGGGCGATTATATTATGGTCGTTTTAATTACAAGCAATAAAATTTAGAACTAGTGGATATCAACAGCCATGCATATTATTTTTTTGCTCATTAGTCCAATTCCAAACACCAAGGTGATTCCTTTATCTACCACCCTAAAGACGGTGAGCATTTGGTTTGTTCCACATAACCAAAGTACTCGTCTTTCTGATGAATTGTACCATACAACAAATAAACTAGACCATATTTGTATACATCTTGGTGCATGACGCAGGTCGTTAACTTATATCGATAATTTTAATTCTATAAAATATATGAACTTATTGCCATAAACTTTAAATACAGGACTGGGCACATGTTGTATCAAAAATGAAGATGAATCTTCCTCCGACATAAATACCATTAGCTGAATCCTTTATGTCCTTTAGGTGTATTACTTCCAAAGTCATTTGTCATACGATGTGACATTGAACGTACATAATGAAGACATAGCTCATTACAGAAATACGTTAGACATCTACATTTTTTTCCACAAAAATATTTTCATAGAATACGTTTGTCATCTTGCAGGGGCTCAGTTATATGTCTAAATCAATTATTCTCAGGTCGTAAATGACTGAAAAACAACATCATTCCAATAGAAATACAATTGCCAGTACTGTTATATACATGTGTATCTAAATATTGAACATAATCTACCAAGCTTAGAATTATCACATTTGAATGGTGAACGAATTAGATGATTCATAAGGAAAAACAGTTTAACACGTACACGTATCATTCTTGTGACCGCATAGCTTTGTGTACCAGACATATGACTGATCGTAATGTGTATGTACCATACATAGGACTGATCGTAATGTTTGTGTACCAGACATAGGACTGATCGTAATGTTTATGTACCAGATATAGGACTGATCGTAATGTGTATGTACCAGACATATGACTGATCGTAATGTGTATGTACCAGACATAGGACTGATCGTAATGTTTGTGTACCAGACATAGGACTGATCGTAATGTTTATGTACCAGATATAGGACTGATCGTAATGTTTGTGTACCAGACATAGGACTGATCGTAATGTTTATGTACCAGACATAGGACTGATCGTAATGTTTGTGTACCAGACATAGGACTGATCGTAATGTGTGTGTACCAGACATAGGGATGATCGTAATGTTTGTGTACCAGACATAGGACTGATCGTAATGTTTGTGTACCAGATATAGGACTGATCGTAATGTTTGTGCACCAGACATAGGACTAATCGTAATGTTTGTGTACCAGACATAGGACTGATTGTAATGTTTGTGTACCAGACATAGGACTGATCGTAATGTTTGTGTACCAGACATAGGACTGATCGTAATGTGTATGTACCAGACATAGGACTGATCGTAATGTGTATGTACCAGACATATGACTGATCGTAATGTGTATGTACCAGACATAGGACTGATCGTAATGTTTGTGTACCAGACATAGGACTGATCGTAATGTTTATGTACCAGATATAGGACTGATCGTAATGTTTGTGTACCAGACATAGGACTGATCGTAATGTTTATGTACCAGACATAGGACTGATCGTAATGTTTGTGTACCAGACATAGGGCTGATCGTAATGTGTGTGTACCAGACATAGGGATGATCGTAATGTTTGTGTACCAGACATAGGACTGATCGTAATGTTTGTGTACCAGACATAGGACTGATCGTAATGTTTGTGCACCAGACATAGGACTGATCGTAATGTTTGTGTACCAGACATAGGACTGATCGTAATGTTTGTGTACCAGACATAGGGCTGATCGTAATGTTTGTGTACCAGATATAGGACTGATCGTAATGTTTGTGTACCAGACATAGGACTGATCGTAATGTTTGTGTATCAGACATAGGACTGATCGTAATGCTTGTGTACCAGACATAGGACTAATCGTAATGTTTGTGTACCAGACATAGGACTGATCGTAATGTTTGTGTACCAGACATAGGATTGATCGTAATGTTTGTGTACCAGATATAGGACTGATCGTAATGTTTGTGTACCAGACATAGGACTGATCGTAATGTTTGTGTACCAGACATAGGACTGATCGTAATGTTTGTGTACCAGACATAGAACTGATCGTAATGTTTGTGTACCAGACATAGGACTGATCGTAATGTTTGTGTACCAGACATAGGACTGATCGTAATGTTTATGTACCAGACATAGGACTGATCGTAATGTTTATGTACCAGACATAGGAATGATCGTAATGTTTGTGTACCAGACATAGGACTGATCGTAATGTTTTTGTACCAGATATAGGACTGATCGTAATGTTTGTGTACCAGACATAGGACTGATCGTAATGTTTGTGTACCAGATATAGGACTGATCGTAATGTTTGTGTACCAGTCATAGGACTGATTGTAATGTTTGTGTACCAGACATAGGACTGATCGTAATGTTTATGTACCAGATATAGGACTGATCCTAATGATTGTGTACCAGACATAGGACTGATCGTAATGTTTGTGTACCAGACATAGGACTGCTCGTAATGTTTATGTACCAGACATAGGACTGATCGTAATGTTTATGTACCAGACATAGGACTGATCGTAATGTTTGTGTACCAGACATAGGACTGATCGTAATGTTTGTGTACCAGCTATAGGACTGATCGTAATGTTTGTGTACCAGACATAGGACTGATCGTAATGTTTGTGTACCAGACATAGGACTGATCGTAATGTTTATGTACCAGATATAGGACTGATCGTAATGTTTGTGTACCAGACATAGGACTGATCGTAATGTTTGTGTAGTCATGTGTTTTTAAAATATTATAAAATGTTTAACAACTATGAAAACGTAGATATCTAATCTAGTGCACACAACGTGTTTCTGTAGAAAACCTTCATCGGGTGCGCTCAAAATTAAAAGATTGTAAAGCCCAATAATGTAAAGTCTTTGGGAGCAATAAAACCGAAGCGCCTAAGCAGAATAATCATAATCAACTAAAGTGACTTATGTCTGAGGGTGGAGAACCTGAGTTTTACTAACGAGTTCTAATTAGATGGACACATATGAATGTTAGATACTATTCATATTAAAATTTGAGGAATATCTTTTTCAATATTTGTGTAAGCTATATCCTATAACATCCAGAATCAGTTTAGTAGGAGCATTCAGAGAGAAATAACAAACTGACAGCTGAAAGTCTCGACCTTGTGCAGATGTCTGAAAACATTTACCACAGAAGGTGTGTATCGGAAGGAAGGCAAACTCTAAAGTAATAAACGTTAAATAAAACCGAATGGGCAAGCATTGCTAGATAAGCCAGTGAGACAGGCAACATTGGGCACAAGACACAGAACGAAAACAAACAAAACAGAAAAACACAAGACAAACAAAAACAGAGGGTACCTAGTTGCTCGCGAAGGGTAAGTAATCCCTGTTTTTTTAATGAGACACAGTTCGCGTTACTCATATAGTCAAGAACCTAAGGTGCAACACAGAACCGTTACACGAACCGATCATTATATAGTGTTATCAGACCTCTAGGGAAATAATAAATACAGTGGTATACTCAAACGTTAAAGGAATCATACATATCATAGACATTGTTCTTGTAAATGTTGCCCATCGAACAATTACCATATTTCTAGATAATTATAATTTTCCCGTTTAGTTGGGAAAATAAATATGATTGACTTAGAAAATCCTATCTTTTAACGCTATATCTCAAAAGTTCTGTTCAGATCTTTGGTAGTAGAGTGAATAAAGTGGTTATTTTTGAATACCAAAAGTTAAATGCCACCAGCGACACCAACACCAAATGTCAAGGTTTCAGGAAACACACACACGAGCGTTGGCATGCTCAGATCCGTTTGTTATAACTATCATTACGTCCCTCCCTCAAGAAGTCTGACAGTCAAGATATAATGTAATACCCCGTAAATCGGGAAATTTTGGTGTAGGTTAATTATGTCCTTTTTTCTCCAAAAGAGGGTTGTTTTATTTTGGTGTGTGAAATTTTGGCCATTTTCGTTTCTAGTGTGTTTAATCCAGGATTTCAAGTTAGGGGGGGGGCGCACTTAAAAAAATGGCGCCGAGCGGAGGGAGGCGCGAAAATTGTTGGGGTATTTCGTGTGAAAAATCACGATTTTACGCCAAAAAATCATATTTTTTCCAATTTTATTGGGGCGCGGGAAATTTTTGGGGTATTTCGTGTGAAAAATCACGATTTTACGGCAAAAAATCATATTTTTTTCTAATTTTAGGGGGGGAAGCGCACTCGGCCCCCCCTCCCCCCCCCCCCTGGATCCGCCCCTGCTTTTGGCTCACATGTGTTTAAATTTTTTGTCAGTTAATTCAGAACGTAAATGGAAGCGTTCTCATTTCAACCAGCGATACTACGTTTTTACTGTTACTTACCGGATATTTTGATGTCGTACTAAAAACCAAATCGATTATGGATAAATTATGATATTTATTAAAACTAGGAATTTAAATATTTAAACAGCATAAATTAAAATGCATTTAATATAAAAACAACAAATAATAATTTTGCACTGGTATTAATCATAGCTTTTACAGGTAAACAGTCTTATTATAACGGTCAGTACATGTATTTGTTTATACAACAATTATACATAATAAATAAAACCGATAAGACACTAATTACGTGTTTATTGATTTTTCTTTTTTCTATAGGTAATTGTCATTTTAATGATATTTGACATTTTGTTGATTGAATACATTTTTTTGGTATTGCATGGTTTTTATCAATGTACTTTATTTACCTGTAGTTTCTCTCTTGTCATCCAAGCCAACGATTTCACATCGTGAACACTTTTCAGTTTGACTTGTGTGTGTATATATACATGTATAACGGTAATTGACAAAGTTTTACTTAGGAAAGAAGTAAGACAAAAAGGTACAGAGTAGGGAATATAAATAAAAAAAGATATTAAGTCAGTGTTCAATTTTGGCGGTTAATTTTTGGAGTGTGACATATTTTGGTGTGTGACATATTTTGGTGTGTTTAATTTTGGCACTTTGTATTTAGGGGCCAAAATAGGCCAAAATAAAACCATGACCAAAATTTCCCGATTTACGGGGTAGAACAATTGTGAAACGTGACAATAAGCGCACCAATAATCTCTAAAAGTTCCATTAACGATACTTTGTTTTGTCACTGACGGTACTGTCTTCAAGTTGTCATCAAACTGTTTGCTTCACCACTGTGATAAACATACAAACTGGACATATTAAAAGTAAAATGGACAAACCGTCGTTCCCTGATGTATTAATGATTTATCCTGTAACTATCGATGCCCATATTTGAAATTCTTTTCATGTTACAATGTTTTACCGTCTCAAGACTTATAACCGCACTTAGCCAAACTAGTGGAGCATAAACTGCTTACCCTCCTGGAGCACACGAGGCCAGGACCGGTCTTAAGCCAACTGGGCTAATTGCTCCCAAATAGGCTTCACGCTTAAGGGGCCCCACGCCGGAGTTATCTATTCTTGACTGTCCAAATACACACAACACCACACTGCAGAATATACAGACAACAGCATCGGACCCGCACTTCCTATGGCCGGCTCTGCCTGAGGTCACTCCCGGTTACGATTCGCGGTTTGTGTTGCTCAAATCGTTTCCCTGTAGTATTTTTTATTAGCATTGTTTGTCTTTTTATATTTCTTTCTTTCGCCGATTGCATTGTCTGTTGATTAAGCGCTTTTGGTTACCCCTTTTAGCATCTTGAACATTGCTTACAATACAGTAGACCTCTGTTTTTATAGTTTACAATATCATTTTAGCGAATAATTATGAAAAGAAAGTTTACATATAGGAATGGTAAACAATTCCACAAATATCGACGAAACGAGCACTGACCTTTCACCTCAAATCACTGAACATAAAGACATAGAACATTGGTTCTGGCTTGGAAGAGGCACAAGAATGAAATGGCCAGTATTGAAAAGGTGTGAAATGTAGAAGAGCAATGCAAGCGTTGGTCATCTACTTTAATTCTTACCTACATATGTAAGTGTAAGGTTAGATAATCTTTAATGTCCAGTTACATCCATATGCTTTTTTGCTAATAAAAGTTCGGTATATTTTTGAATACGAACGTGGGAACAAGTAATATGAATGTAATCAAGATACTCCTCATTCAGGAAACGTTCAATCTGTGACTGTCATCCTAACGGGCATAATATGTCTAAATATCTGAATATATGTCTGTAAATAAAAACAACATACGTACTCATTTGCTTTGCACTTTTATATATAAATAGAACAAAATATATCAAACAAATAAGTGTGCCTTAAAGGATAGCGGATGGATATAACTGGTATGTTTTGTCTATTTTTGAATCCAACTAAGAAAATAAGATAACAAGCTCCAATACGCAGAGGAAATAAATTTATAATTTACTTTTGCTTTACGGTATAATAACATAATGCAAACTTCTGTAATACAAAAACCGTGCAAATTAATATAAGCAGAACATATAGCTTATATAATGATTGTTTCTGTTCATTTGATTGCATTGTGTTCGAAATCAAGCCAATCAAAATGTCTGGTCATACGTATAACATAAATGATAAAAACTTGGCTTTCGTTATTCCTCAATTCCACGTCATTCTTTGCAAGATGATAACTATGCAGTACATGTTTGCATATAGTGCCAAAAGTACTTGTCATATAGTGCCAAAAGTACTTGTCATATAGTGCCAGAAGTACTTGTCATATAGTGCCAGAAGTACTTGTCATATAGTGTCAAAAGTACGTGTCATATAGTGTCAAAAGTACTTGTCATATAGTGCCAAAAGTACTTGTCATTTAGTGCCAAAAGTACTTGTCATATATAGTGCCAAAAGTACTTGTCATATAGTGCCAAAGCACTTGCCATATAGTGCCAAAAGTAATTGTCATATAGTGCCAAAATTACTTGTCATATAGTGCCAAATGTACTTGTCATATAGTGCCAGAAGTACTTGTCATATAGTGCCAAAAGCACTTGTCATATAGTGCCAAACGTACCTGTCATATAGTGCCAAAAGTACTTGTCATATAGTGCCTAATGTACTTGTCATATAGTGCCAAAAGTACCTGTCATATAGTGCCAAAAGTACTTTTCATATAGTGCCAAAAGTACATTGTGCACTACACCTTTTTCCTAGATCAACAAGCGGCACATGTATAGATCAATCATACTATGTTGTATTCGACTAGACATCCATCATGGCATGTTGTTTGTAATTTTGTATATAAAAAATATGTTGTCTGTAACTTTGTATATAAAAACGATCTTATTTGCATTAACTAGACACACTTGCATATTCATTCCTGTTTAAAAGCATTCATACAGATATCATCTCGATCAATATTGGAGATGTGTGTCATTTATTACAATGATGAAAATGTATCCATGACAACGTAAAATTACAACTTTAATACTGAAGATTTTAAATATCAAAGGATATCGGAAGGATATTATTTGATATAGAACGAAGGATCAGAATATATTAGTTGTATTGTTGACTAAAACATACCCCGTGAGTATTGTATTATGGGTAAAACTTGTGGCATATCATAAATGGTACTTACTGAAATAAATCAGTGTTGATGACATAATATTTAGCGTTTACACTGCCTAGTTGTAGTAGATATGATTAGAGATAATTGGAGAAAAAACTTTAAAGACACTAAAGGAGTAATGAGTCGAGGAAGGACAGATAATACAATGATAGAATGAAAAAGGACAAACAACTATCTACAAAACACTACACAGGTTCGTGACAGAGAAATTGTCATATGCATATGACAAGTTTGAAGATACAAAGGGGGTAATCAGAGGCCGTAGGTCGAGGACAGACAGAAAATACAATGGCCAAAGGAAAAACGACAAAAAAAAGAATGAGGTTAAAATCACCAGATAGAAACTAAGGATTACAGATAGCCCTCCAAAATAAGTACCATTGATGACCTTACATTTCCAACCAATACATCACGTATGGTATGTCAATGGTGATCTATATATCATATTATTATGCTTTCTGTAAATTTCTTCTGTAATATAAGTTCATACGATATTTTGGCATATAACACAAAAAATTATATAGCGTTGATATACTATGCGAAAATAGTACATCTACTATGCCAGTTTCACGTGGGGAAGGTTGGGTTTTCAGCTGTCTGTCAAGCTATTTTTAGCTAGTCCACGTGCAAGGGGGAGGATCCAATCTGTCAATCTATCATAGTCGTCTAAACGTTTTTTTAATATTTGTTATTATTGTTAATTAAATTTCAAACTTCAAAAATCTTTATATTTTTAAAGCCTTAAATGAAACAAAGAATATTCTCACACTTTCAAGACTATCTGATCCAATATATTAGTCACCAATATCAGGACCTCCTTTATTGTAATAGTTCTCAATATATTTTGTCTACATATAACGGTCAGCATAATAATAATAATAATGTTGTGTTAGCAATGACTATGCCAATATAGTGGTTAGGGTTGAAGACATAGTGCACGACCCGAACATTATTGACTGAAAATATGACCTTGTTGTAGCAGCTCCTCCAGACCTAAAAACATATAGATACATTAGGGGGTATTAAACAACTGATTATATTGATTGATTGATTATTTGATTGATATATGCTTAATGTCAACTTTATCGTGGTGTTTAAAATTATATGACAAAAAACTAATGCAATTAAAAAATAATAACATCGATTAAATTACCGGCTTCTTATAGTATATTTTATTCTGAGCACAATATAGGTTAGGGATCGTCTCAAAATGTGACAGTTTTTTTCAAATGAAGTTAGTTTCATTTGGCTCAGACCACCCACCCACCCCCTTCAAATGAAAGTGTGAAAAACAGAATACCGATGTATTATAAACCAACCTGCACCTAAAAATATAGGGTTTAGAACCATGTATTCTCCATATGCATGTCATGATAAAGGGTCTATCTATGAATCTTTATCCTTTCAAAATCACAGACACTTGATTTCATCTAAGTGTACATATAATTCAACAAGCATACTGTACCAATACAATGATATTTATAGATTAATATAGACATCTCTGTAATGTGCATTCTTATAATAAATGCAAAGATATGGAGCACTTATTTATTATTTGTGGAGCAGTGTATGCATCTTGTATATCAAGAAATCCATTTAAAGCCCTTTCTATACATGTGAACCATAATGAATGTGTATTTTTTAGGACATCTTCTTCTTTTCGTGTGTCCTGCTACCAAATAGTTTTGTCTGCACAAGACGTTTTGTACAGGGCGCTGCCCAATCTCTACCCAGAGTTGTCAGTCCTTACGCTCTATCCAATCTCTGTCAACGCCTAAAAACCAAGAATCTTGTGAAAATCCGTTTATTAAAGGGTAACTTGATATAAACCGGTTATAATGACCCATATATTGTAAAATATGGAAAGAATACCATATAACTAATATTTGAGACGCTTCTATGTTTATTTTCAAACGAAGATAAGGGATTATTTTTTATACGGTGATCAGTCTTACAGCGCTGTTCTGGTTCCTTGTTGTAATATATAGCTTCTATAGTTGCTGAACATTACACTGGTAATATTTCAAAAAAAGGAAACCAGTTTAATACAAAGGTAGACTACTTTTTAGGCGTTGACAGAGATTGGGTAGAGATTGGGCGCAATCGTAACTACTCGGCCATTCTCGCTACCCTACAAATAACCTCGTATGCATTAGGCGTATAAATCGCACTACTTTTCACATGTCAGTTAAATGAAAGTTTGATAAAGTTATATTTTAACAATTTTCTATATTTTA
Organism: Bathymodiolus brooksi; assembly: GCA_963680875.1. Lineage (NCBI taxonomy): Eukaryota > Metazoa > Mollusca > Bivalvia > Mytilida > Modiolidae > Bathymodiolus > Bathymodiolus brooksi. Next base: position 19,166,862 of record OY804582.1, on the reverse strand, counting down.
ATTATGTTCATGGATAAAAGTTAAAGTTTTAATTATCTTTGCATGATTAGAATTTACTTTATGTCTTCCATATTGGATTTGTGTGGAATATATTTTTATACGGCTTAACTTAACTTAGCTTCCGGCAAACAATTTAAGAAACAATTCTACTATCTAGGTTATTTGTAGGGTAGCAAGAATGGCCGAATAGTTACGATTGAGATTGGGCGCTGCCATGTTTAATACTTAATCAAGACAATGACAAAATACCGAAAGCGATCAATACAATCACAAACTACCGAAAGCCTATTTCTGCAACGTACACAAGAACAAAAACCCGCCATAAGCATCGTGGTATCTGTTGTTTACTCTCTTTGGTTAAAACTTGTTTAATACATTATAGTATTATTTTAAATTTGACAACAGTAAACGTTCCAAGAATCGAAGACATTATTTTTTTTTTAATTTGCAAAAGAAGACCGTTGCTTTTCATTGCGTATGTTATTTAGTTGTACCGCAAACAGGAAACCAGAGCTGTGTACATATACACCCATTACTTATTCAGTACTAAAGAAACGGTACAATATACAGACTCGAAAGAAATTAAAACGATGTTCCATTCAATTTTATGCCGTTTTTTAAGTGCATTTTTAAAGATTTATTGACAAATCTCAATGTGCGATTTAGTTTTTTTTCCAAACGAGACAGCTGAAAACCACCCACCTACCATGCGAAACTAACTTCGTTTGAAAAAAACTGTCATATTGTGCGACGATCCCTTATAAGTCACTGAAGAAAAATATCCCTATAGCATGCATAGTGTAATAAATTATGAAATGATTTTGTTCTGGTCCTCCAACTAGTCATTATTCATGTGTTTTCTTCAGACAAAATGGCATATGTGGTGCTTTGGACTTTATTAATGGCATGTATTGTACAAGTGGATAGCACGAAATATACAAAGGCGTCTGCTCGACAGGATGTACACGTGGTACCAGTACCCCATTTTGTTCCGTATGAAGTACATATTGGCGGTAGAAGTAGTTTTATGCAAGTTACACGTGACACAGACAATATCGGTAAATACATAGAGCTAAGTATTTCTTTTTAATATGTAATGTGGTATTCTCAGTTAATGGAAAAGACAGTATTATGTATGTCTCTTGATGCTAATAAAAATAAAACCTAGGATTTGTTTGGAAACAGTCGTGGTCATGTTTTTTTTATCTGTATTACCGCTGAAGATCCATTTACCAATTAGTGAAGCTTGCGGTCCCATTAACCTAGGTTAATGGGATTCCAGCCCTTCCGGAGCAGCTGTGTGCATCCCCGGTTTTTAGTGGGGTTAGTGTTACTCGATTTTTAGTTTTATGTGTAATGTTTCGTTGCTTGTCCTCTCGTCCTTTTCCTTTTGGCCAATGTGTTGTCTGTCCTTTTTCGATTTATGAAGTCTTCTTAACCCAGCCATATTTGCTTGCACTTCTGAGGCCAGGTCCCTGATTTCCATCAGTATATGTAATGGTCTCTGTTATGTTTACCGATATAAGGTGATAAGTGAGTACTCGTTTTGTTGATATGAATGGAAACCTTGACCATTACTGTTTAACTTGACTATCACTGTTTAGCTTGACCATCACTGTTTAACTTGACCATCACTGTTTAACTTGACCATCACTGTTTAACTTGACCATCACTGTTTAACCATGGAAACCTTGACCATCACTGTTTAACCATTTTTGTCATTGAGTTCAACCATCAATCTTTAGTTCAGTGTAGTGCTTTGTAGATCGTTGTTTGTAGTTTTTATCATTTGTTGGCCATTATATGGTTATCACTTCTGATTACCCTTTGGTATGTTCAAGCTTGTACCACTCACTGTATATCTTATGTATGACATGGACAATATAACAGGATACAAACAGAGTAAACTTTAATACAATGTGATAGATTATAATTCAGCGTTAAGTCTATCATTACGATAAATAAATAATATTCGGAAATACATACCAACATTGAACCGTATAACTTAGCGCTTCCCAGCGCGAAACACAACTCTGTCGATGCCAGCAAATAAATAAATATTTATATCTATAATGAAAGGTAAACATATCTATGATTGATGAATAGGATGTACAAATATGGTAATATTATAGTAATAAAAACGTAGATATCAAATTAGACAAAGACAATGTTTTGTTTTAACTTTCAGACATTTTAATGTAACCAAGGACGGATATACGGTTATTAAAGTAACGAATCACCCGATTGGTCAGCTCTAGAGTTATCGTAAACAATCACTTCAACGTCACACTTTACGGAATTGCGTTATATTTTTAAACGTGACAGGTAACAGTTCAATAGGTTTGGATGAGGTGCCAGAATTTATATTATAGTTAACAAAATTCAATAACCAGTATATATATAGTCAGATCCTATATGGTACAACGGGTTATATGGTTACATGTATTCACTTCCTATTTCAATAAATGTTTGCCCCCATGTTTTTTTTCTAACTACTACCGTACGACAGGACCCAGATATTATTGAAGAAGCAAGATAGAATTTAACTACCCCCCCAAAAAAAACACGTCCAAAACGAATCGGTCATGCTGTGCTGAATGATATTTTCACGAATGGTGCGAAATTACGCAACGGTTTATGGACAGGTAACTTTAATCTCATTCAGCTCATTCAGTTCCTTCAAATGAATAAAAGTACATGTTTTATCAAATAACAAAGCTTGATTTCAAATTACAGTACGAAATAAATATGATAAAATATTACAAAATGATCTTTGCCAGACAATGAGCTATTCATAATATTTTATATCTAATGTTGTTTTATTATAATTATCAAAGGTTTGACAGATGATCCTTTGTCATCTCTAATTCAACTTTTAATACCTCTGCTGTTTCTTCTTTCGTTAATGATGATGATGATCCCACAGCCTACCCCGACTACCGCCACACCACTGGTCACTAGTAAGTACACCACCGACCACTACTGTCACACCACCGGTCACTACTGCCACACCATTGATCACTAGTAAGTACACCACCAACCACTACTGTCACACCACCGGTCACTACTGCCACACCATCGATCACTAGTGAGTACACCACCGACCACTACAGTCACACCACCGGTCACTACTGCCACACCATCGATCACTAGTAAGCACACCACATACCACTACTGTCATACCATCGATCACTAGTAATTACAACACCGAACACTACTGTCACACCACCGGTCACTATTAAATACACCACACACCACTACTGCCACACCATCGATCACTAGTAAGTACACCACATACCACTACTATCATACCATCGATCACTAGTAAGTACACCACACACCACTACTGTCACACCACGGTCACTATTAAATACACCACACACCACGACTGTCATACCACTGTTCACTACTGCCACACCACCGGTCACTACTGTCACACCACCGGTCACTACTGCAATACCACTGGTCACTACCGCCACACCATCGATCACTAGTAAATACACCACCGACCACCACTGTCACACCACTGGCCACTATTAAATACAACACCGACCGCTACTGTCACACCACCGGTCATTACTGCCACACCATCGATCACTAGTAAGGACCCCACGACCACTACTGCCACACCATCGATCACTAATAAGTACACCACCGAACACTACTGTCACACCACCGGTCACTACTGCCACACCATCGATCACTAGTCAGTACACCACCGACCACTACTGTCACACCACCGGTCACTACTGCCACACCATCGATCACTAGTAAGTACACCACATGCCACTACTGTCACACCATCGATCACTAGTAAGTACACCACCAACCACAACAGTCACCCCATCGGTCACTACTGCCACACCATCGATCACTAGTAAGTACACCACGACCACTACTGTCACACCACCGGTCACTACTGCCACACCATCGATCAATAGTCAGTACACCACCGACCACTACTGTCACACCACCGGTCACTACTGCCACACCATTGATCACTAGTAAGTACACCACCAACCACTACTGTCACACCACCGGTCACTACTGCCACACCATCGATCACTAATAAGTACACCACCGAACACTACTGTCACACCATCGATCACTGGTAAGTACACCACCGAATACTACTGTCACACCAGCGGTCACTACTGCCACACCATCGATCACTAGTCAGTACACCACGACCACTACTGTCACACCACCGGTCACTACTGCCACACCATCGATCACTAGTAAGTACACCACATGCCACTACTGTCACACCATCGATCACTAGTAAGTACACCACCAACCACAACAGTCACCCCATCGGTCACTACTGCCACACCATCGATCACTAGTAAGTACACCACCGACCACTACTGTCACACCACCGGTCACTACTGCCACACCATCGATCAATAGTCAGTACACCACCGACCACTACTGTCACACCACCGGTCATTACTGCCACACCATCGATCACTAGTAAGGACCCCACGACCACTACTGTCACACCACCGGTCACTACTGCCACACCATCGATCACTAATAAGTACACCACCGAACACTACTGTCACACCATCGATCACTGGTAAGTACACCACCGAACACTACTGTCACACCACCGGTCACCACTGCCACACCATCGATCACTAGTCAGTACACCACCGACCACTACTGTCACACCACCGGTCACTACTGCCACACCATCGATCACTAGTAAGTACACCACATGCCACTACTGTCACACCATCGATCACTAGTAAGTACACCACCAACCACAACAGTCACCCCATCGGTCACTACCGCCACACCATCGATCACTAGTAAGTACACCACCGACCACTACTGTCACACCACCGGTCACTACTGCCACACCATCGATCAATAGTCAGTACACCACCGACCACTACTGTCATACCATCGATTACTAGTCAATACACCACCGAACACTACTGTCACACCACCGGTCACTACTGCCATACCATCGATCACTAGTAAGTACACCACATACCACTACTGTCATACCATCGATCACTAGTAAGTACACCATCGACCACTACTGTCACACCATCGATTACTAGTAAGTACACCACCGACCACAACTGTCACACCACCGGGCATTACTGCCAAACCATCGATCACTAGTAAGTACACCACCGACCACTACTGTCACACCACCGGTCACTACTGCAACACCGTCGATCACTATTAAGTAAACCACATACCACTACTGTCATACCATCGATCACTAGTAAGTACACCACATACCACTACTGTCACACCATCGATCACTAGTAAGTACACCACCGACCACTACTGTCACACCACCAGTCACTACTGCCACACCACCTGTCACTACTATCACACCACCGGTCACTACTGACATACCACTGGTCACTACCGCCACACCATCGATCATTAGTAAGTGCACCACCGACCACTACTGTCACACCACCGGCCACTATTAAGTACACCACACAACACTACTGTCACACCACTGGTCATTAGTAAGTACACCACACACCACTACTGTCACTCCACCGGTCACTAGTAAGTACGCCACACACCACTACTGTCACACCACCGGTCACTAGTAGGTACGCCACACACCACTACTGTCACACCACCGGTCACTAGTAAGTACACCACCGACCACTACTGTCACACCACGGCCACTACTAAGTACACCACCGACCGCTACTGTCACACCACCGGTCACTATTAAGTACACCACACACCACTACTGTCACACCACCGGTCACTAGTAAGTACACCACATACCACTAATGTCACCCCACCGGTCACTAGTAAGTACACCACCGACCACTACTGTCACACCACCTGTCAATAGTAAGAACACCATCACCCACTACTGTCACACCACCGGTTATATATATATAGTAAGTACAACACACACCATTACTGTCACACCACCGATCACTAGTAAGTAAACCACCGGTCACCAGTAAGCATACCACCTACTAATACTGTCACACCACCCACCGCTCACTAGTAAGTACACCACTGGTCACTACTGTCACACCACCGGCCAGTAGTAAGTACACCACCGACCATTACTGTCACACCACCGGTCACTACTAAGTACACCACACACCACTACTGTCACACCACCGACACACTACCGGTCACTATTAATTACACCCCACGACCACTACTGTCACACCACCGGTCACTACTGCCACACTATCGATCACTAATAAGTAAAATCAGCGAACACTACTGTCACACCACCGGTCACTACTGCAACACCGTCGATCACTAGTAAGTACACCACCGACCACTACTGTCACACCACCGGCCACTATTAAGTATACCACACACCACTACTGTCACACCACTGGTCATTAGTAAGTACACCACACACCACTACAGTCACACCACCGGTCACTAGTAAGTACGCCACACACCACTACTGTCACACCACTGGTCACTAGTAAGTACACCACCGACCACTACTGTCACACCACCGGCCACTACTAAGTACACCACTGACCGCTACTGTCACACCACCGGTCACTATTAAGTACACCACACACCACAACTGTCACACCACCGGTCATTACTGCCACACCATCGATCTCTAGTAAGTACACCACATACCACTACTGTCACACCATCGATCTCTAGTAAGTACACCACATACCACTACTGTCACACCATCGATCACTAGTAAGTACACCACCGACCACTACTGTCACACCATCGGTCACTACTGCCACACCATCGATCACTAATAAGTACACCACCGACCACTACTGTCACACCACCAGTCACTACTGCCACGCCACCGGTCACTACTATCACACCACCGGTCACTACTGACATACCACTGGTCACTACCGCCACACCATCGATCATTAGTAAGTACACCACCGGCCACTATTAAGTACACCACACACCACTACTGTCACACCACCGGTCACTAGTTAGTAGGCCACACAACACTACTGTCACACCACCGGTCACTAGTAAGTACGCCACACACCACTACTGTCACACCACCGGTCACTAGTAAGTACACCACCGACCGCTACTGTCACACCACCGGTCACTATTAAGTACAACACACCACTACTGTCACACCACCGGTCACTAGTAAGTACACCACATGCCACTAATGTCACCCCACCTGTCACTAGTAAGATCACCATGACCCACTACTGTCACACCACCGGTTATATATATATAGTAAGTACAACACACACCACTACTGTCACACCACCGATCACTAGTAAGTACACCACCGGTCACCAGTAAGCATACCACCTACTAATACTGTCACACCACCCACCGTTCACTAGTAAGTACACCACTGGTCACTACTGTCACACCACCGGCCACTAGTAAGTACACCACCGACCATTACAGTCACACCACCGGTCACTATTAAGTACACAACATCACCACTACTGTCACACCACCGGTCACTATTAAGTACACCACACCACCACAATATCACACCACGGCACACCACCGGTCACTATTAATTACACCACACACCACTACTGTCACACCACCGATCACTAGTAAGTACACCACACACCACTACTATCACACCACCGTTCACTATTAAGTACACCACACACCACTACTGTCACACCATCGATCACTAGTAAGTACACCACACACCACTACTGTCACACCATCGATCACTAGTAATTACACCACACACCACTACTGTCACACCATCGATCACTAGTAAGTACACCACACACCACTACTGTCACACCATCGATCACTAGTAAGTACGCCACACACCACTACTGCTACACCACCGCTCACTAGTAAGTACACCACCGGTCTCTACATGTCACGCCACCGGTCACAACTATTACACTAGCGGTCATTAGGAAATATACCACATACCACTGCTGTCAAACCACCGGTCTTTAGTACGTACACCACCGACCGCTAGTCAGCACACTTCTTGTCACTAGTACAATTCATGGATATTCATACATTTTGTTTGTTTTATAACCTGCATTACTATGGGGTATAAGTAACAGTTATGTTTCATATTATTTTGATATTGCAACCGTCAAAATATATCTAGTTAAATCAACCGATTCTAATATTTGTACTTGTGACACATGCCCATGTACATAACTGTTTACTGCTCACGATTGCAAAATACTTATCATTTGTAATATGTTGTGCTTTCTAGAGCACTATGCCTTACTCAGATATAACATAGTGCACGTTACATAATGTCCAACATCGAACGTGAGGATACTTTTTAATTTTACTCTTAAACACTTTCCAGATACATGTAAAATTGGCCATCAATGGTAGAAATAATTACTCACAGTGTTTCATTAAAGTGTGTTTTGACACATTGAAGTTTGACAATGGTATCTCCATCGTGTCCGGTGTTTGGACGAAGAAATTACTATTGTATCCTATTTTTTACGACTGCAAATAATTAAGTACAGTCGTTGTTGTTGTTTAATTATGATTGTTAATTCCCGGAAATGTCCATTACCTAATCAAAACCAAAACTACTTTAGATTACATACAATGGAGTAGGTTTTCTATGCCAAAACCAGAAAACATGTCTTATTGACAGTCTTAAGTGAATGTCTCCTTTAAATTGATTTTTATATATGTAATTAGATCGTTTGTTGTTGATGGTTGTGTTGTTTAACGCCACATTCAACAATATTTCAGCTTTATCGTGGCAGTCAGTTTTATTGGTGGAGGAAGCCGGAGGACCCAAAGAAAACCACCGACCTGTCGCAAGTCACTGACATACTTTATCACATAGTGTTGTATCGAGTACACCTCGCCATGAATAGGGTTCGAACTCACGACGTTAGTGGTGGTAGGTACTGATTGCAAAGGTAGTGTAACATAATAAATACGAACTGGTAGGTTATGAACTGGTCGTTTATTCATGTATATGTTATATTTCCAGTTACCTCCCTTTAGGAAACATCAGAATGATGATGAATTGACTACGTCAGCCAGTCAGCACGAGCGTTTTCGTGCCGCAAGTGGATTGTGCTTGGGTATATTTTTATCGGCAATAATTGTAAATATCTGATTGCAATAACTCTGTATAGACACATGTACAGAATGTCAACGAATTCATGACAATGGTGGATAATTACCTTGAGATGAATGTATTTACCTTGTGGTAGCTAAATGCATACGATTATATAGTTCTGTGAGAAGCCCATTTTTATGTTTTACTTATTACAGCAGCAGCAAGTCCTTGTGTGCCAAATCCATGTTTAAATGGAGGATTGTGTCAGAGTGTTAATGGAGTATTTCAGAGCTGTAATTGTATGCCAGGTTTTTGCGGCACGACGTGCGAATGTGTATTGAATGCGGTAACAAATAGCTGCATATGTCCACCAGGTACATGTTTTAGATATATGATGCTGAAAAGATATAAAACCTTCTAAAATACTAAGGCATGTGCAACCGAGTGCTGATGGTCTTGCTTTCTGATCAAAAGCTTAGCACCGATAATTGTCAATGCTCTCCGACAGCTACATAATGCTTTTCAATACCATGATTTGAGTTTGTGCTTAAGTCAAGAATAATTTAAAACCATGCTTCAAAAAGTTATAAATAGTGAGTGAGTGATTGTTGCTTAACGCCAGCTCAGTAATTGTTCAGCTATCGCAAGGCGGGGAAAGGCAAATTTTCAATGAGATGATGATGAGGTTCGCTTTGAATTAGACCAACACGTTTTTTTTGTTTTTTTTTATATTGTTAACTCACTGAAACAACTGCCGGGTGCGGATAGACATTTCGCTCCACTCGGGCAGATTATCCTGATTCAGAGCCAACCAGTCATTGTTATTTCTCCTTAATGCTGCGTGCTTAGCGGAGAAGCAACACATTTCAATTTCATAGTCTTTTGCTTGACCCGATCAGGCTTCGAACACACGATCTTCCGCACTCGAGATGGGCACGTTAATCATTGCACAATGACGCGGTTATATAATTACATTTTTGCTTCTGACTATATAAAAAATTGATCTCATGATAATTTGTTGAAAATTGTGATTTCAAATGAAATATATGACAGAAAAAAATAGTGACGAATACTTTTTGCTTTATATTTAGGTAATAAATGTTAGTTGTCCAGTAATTTACATTCATTGGAAATGTAATATCGGTCAATCAATCTATAAACACCATATTAGCCTACTATACAAAGGTTGGACAAATTCGAAATAGCAATCAAGAATGAACAATATAGAAGCACTGTCAACATTGTGCACACAATAAACAGAACGAAGACAAATAACTCAAAACACACAACACAAAAAACTAAACAGATTAGCAGCACTGACCCCACACACAATCTCAACAGAATAGCAGCACGGACCCCACAAACAAAACTAAACAGATTAGCAGCACGGATCCCACAAACAAAAACTCAACAGATTAGCAGCACGGTCCCCACAAAAAAACCTAAACAGATTAGCAGCACGGACCCCACAAAAAATCTCAACAGATTAGCAGCACGGACCCCACAAACAAAACTAAACAGATTAGCAGCACGGACCCCACAAAAAAAAACTAAAGAGATTAGCAGCACGGACCCCACAAAAAAACTTAACAGATTAGCAGCATTGACCCCACAAAAGAATACTAAACAGATTAGCAGCACGGACCCCAAAAACAAAACTAAACAGATTAGCAGCCCGGATCCCACAAAAAACTCAACAGATTAGCAGCACGGACCCCAAAAACAAAACTAAACAGATTAGCAGCCCGGATCCCACAAAAAACTCAACAGATTAGCAGCACGGACCCCACAAACAAACTAAACAGATTAGCAGCACGGACCCCACAAAAAAAACTAAGTAGATTAGCAGCACGGACCCCATAACAAAAAACTCAACAGATTAGCAGCACGACCCCACAACAAAAAACTCAACAGATTAGCAGCACGGATCTCACAAAAAGCTAAACAGATTAGCAGCACGGATTCCAAAAAAGACTAAACAGATTAGCAGCACGGACCCCACAAAAACTAAACAGATTAGCAGCACGAACCCCACAAAATAAAACTAAACAGATTAGCAGCACGGACCCCACAAAAAAATAACAGATTAGCAGCACGGACCCCACAAAACAACTAAACAGATTAGCAGCACGGACCCCACAAAAAACTAAACAGATTAGCAGTACGGACCCTACAAAAAACAAAACAGATTAGCAGCACGGACCCCACAAAAAACTAAACAGATTAGCAGTACGGACCCCACAAAAAGCAAAACAGATTAGCAGCACGGACCCCACAAAAAACTAAACAGATTAGCAGTACGGACCCTACAAAAAACAAAAAAGATTAGCAGTACGGACCCCACAAAAAACAAAACAGATTAGCAGTACGGACCCCACAAAAAAACAAAACAGATTAGCAGTACGGACCCCACAAAAAACAAAACAGATTAGCAGCACGGACCCCACAAAAAACTAAACAGATTAGCAGTACGGACCCCACAAAAAACAAAACAGATTAGCAGCACGGACCCCACAAAAAACTAAACAGATTAGCAGTACGGACCCCACAAAAAACAAAACAGATTAGCAGTACGGACCCCACAAAAAAACAAAACAGATTAGCAGTACGGACCCCACAAAAAACTAAACAGATTAGTAGCACGGACCCCACAAAAAACTAAACAGATTAGCAGTACGGACCCCACAAAAAACAAAACAGATTAGCAGCACGGACCCCACAAAAAAATAAACAGATTAGCAGTACGGACCCCACAAAAAACAAAACAGATTAGCAGTACGGACCCCACAAAAAAACAAACGGACCCCACAAAAAACAAAACAGATTAGCAGTACGGACCCCACAAAAAACAAAACAGATTAGCAGTACGGACCCCACAAAAAAACAAAACAGATTAGCAGTACGGACCCCACAAAAAACTAAACAGATTAGCAGCACGGACCCCACAAAAAACTAAACAGATTAGCAGTACGGACCCCACAAAACACAAAACAGATTAGCAGCACGGACCCCACAAAAAACTAAACAGATTAGAAGCACGGACCCCACAAAAAACAAAACAGATTAGCAGTACGGACCCCATAAAAAAACTCAACAAGTGTAAAATTTTCCTATTTCTGCTAAGACACCCGCCGTGTTACTCACATAGTTAAGTGTAGTAGAAGTGTTGTCGGTGATAGAAGAGAGAAACAATATATAACATTACGTTTGAAAATTAAACCAAACAGTGTTAGAATTACATCTTTGAGCTGACAAATGTTTGTTCTTCCCTCTGCGGGATTTGAACTCACACCATTGATGCACTGCAGCACCAATCGTTTAACCTTATATCCAGCGCCCTAGACCAATCGGCCACATCCGCTATATAAAAATAGAGCTTCAATAGTCAAAGTGTTACCTTGTCTCGTAAGGAAAATCTAGAGATAGACATAAGACATGTGTCTAAGCGTGTGTAGATGGTACATATATACTTAATATTATAATTTGACAGCAATCTAACTCAGCAATGTTTAATACATTGTATAGGTTGATGACGAATTCATCATACAGTCACAGGAAATAAAGTATATTATACAACATCTAAGCAGGTGACAACCATACAATATATATTTATATATATATAACATGGCTATAGTGACATCGATGTAGTGATCACGATTTTTGTTATATTTATTACATATTTGTCGTTAATAATGAGCAAGCTTATTAATGTTGATAAAAGTGTATTGACCAGTGGTAGTATCTTAGTTTATCTACTAAATATACATATCTTAATATTGTCTTTTTAGGATAAAGAAAGTGAAAGAGGAAGAAAAGTCAATATCTCTCGGATTTCATATATTTCATTGATATTATTCGACGGACAATATAAATGGCACCAAGTTACTTAATCAAGAATGGTATGCACATATACTACTTTGTACATTGTCGGAAAATAGAATAAGCGCATTATTACATTGTCGAAAAATTGAATAAACACATGATAACATTGTCGAAAAATATAATAAATTCATGATTGCATTGTCGAAAAATTGAATAAAAGCATGATTTGCTAATACGGAACATGATACTCAAGGCAACTGTTTCATAAAAAAAATATCTGTTCTTCTCGAGGTTAATCTTGCTTCGTTTCATACTTTGAAAGGCATAACACAATATGAAACCCCATAACAGGAACCCATGCACACCTATTTGTATGCAGTCATAAAAGCATTAGAGCTTTGGTATGTAAAAAGTAGCTACATTTGACGCAACGACGCACTTGCGTGCACAAACAAATCAGCAAAAAAAAAGAAGATATAATAATGTTTTATGTTGTAGCAAGGTATACAAATAAACCTCTATATTAACTAATTGTACGAGTATTATTCAAATGCTGTAAATCTGTGCAGTCATAAGGAAATGTTCTATTAAGTGGCTTAAAACACTTTTTAGCTTCGGTGTTAAATTACAAATGATGCTGTTTATTGCTCTTCTCTTGTTTTATTTGACAGTAAGGCTAGTAGAGACAAGACTTTTGTATCTACTCCCTTAAACGATTGATCAAGCATTCATAACTACAGTCAAGCCTGTATTAAGAGGTCATGACCTTTGGGACAAAGAAAAAGTGGCCTTATAAGACAGGTGACCTCTTAGAAGAGGTTCAATCCATATGAAATTATATATCACAGGGCATGAAAAAGGCTACCTTTTAATACAGGTTACTGCTTAATAGAGGTGACCACATGGACAGGTTTGACTGTATATAAAACGACACGAATTACTGAGTTATCATATAGCTAGTCAACAGACAGCCACTCATCTTCTTAATGCTATGCCCAAAACGTCAAAGACGAAATCCGTTACTTTAATGCTTTCGTCTCACCACAAAAAGGATATTGCCAGAAACAAACACATTGCAAAGGATACAATCAAAGTATTGACTCTATGCAGTCGTCAAAATATTGCAATTCTGGAGCATAACAAAGACAAAACTAATTCCATGGAAATTTTGCGAGTGATCGAGTGAGCGATTGTTGTTAATCTCCAATTCAGCAATTTTTCAGCTATATCATGGCGAGAACAAGTTAATTTTCCATGAGATGATGATGATGTCCGCTTTGTACTAGACCAACACGCTGAGTTGGATTTTAATAGTGCTAGCTCACTGATACAACAGTCCGCGGGCAGACATGTGGCTCCACTCGGACACATTATTCTGATTCCGAGCCAACCAATATTTGCTCTTTCTCCTTAATGCTGCGTACTTAGCGGAGAAGCAACAAATACCATTTTTATAGTCCTTGGTTTGACCTGACCGGGGCTCGAACTCACGATCTACCGCACTCGAGATGAGCACATTAACCATTGCACAATGATGCGGTTATATAATTACATTTTGCTTGAGGCTTATATAAAAAAATGATCCAATGATAATTTGTTGAAAATTGTGATTTCAAATGAGCAAGCTAGCCACTGTGCCAACGATGCGGCAATTTTGCGTCATGTGTCCAAACACGACAAAATACTACAGTATCAACTGAATAACACAGTCTTCTATTCGATAAAATAATAAACTAGATCTACAGAACAAGATAATCGAAATTAGCGGTGAAATGGTACGTTAAAACATTGTAAGAGCGTGTAATGACTCTGAATACCTTGCTTCAATTGGTGATGAAGCAACTGATGCTTCAACACATGAACAAGTCTCCTTTGTGTAAGGTTTGTAGAATAAGTTGCTGGTAAAGTCACTCTTCGTGAGGATCTTCTTCTTTTTTGTGAGGGCAAGCGAAACTATCGGTGAATATCATGCTGAGCTGTTTTAACTAGTCTTTAGCATTTCTTGATAACCGCGGTGACATTCGTAATTTATGTGATGACCCATTGCAAGGCAATATTTTTAGACCCGGTGACATTCGTAATATCTGTGATGGCCCATTGCAAGGCAATATATTTTAGACCCGGTGACATTCGTAACGTATGTGATGGCCCATTGCAAGGCAATACATCTTAGACCCGGTGACATTCGTAACGTATGTGATGGCCCATTGCAAGGCAATATATTTTAGATCTGGTGACATCCGTAACGCATGTGATGGCCCATTGCAAGGCAATATATTTTAGATCTGGTGACATCCGTAACGCATGTGATGGCCCATTGCAATGCAATATATCTTAGACCCGGTTACATTTGTAATGTCTGTGATGGCCCATTGCAAGGCAATACATTTTAGACCCGGTGACATTCGTAACGTATGTGATGGCCCATTGCAAGGCAATACATCTTAGACCCGGTGACATTCGTAACGTATGTGATGGCCCATTGCAAGGCAATATATTTTAGATCTGGTGACATCCGTAACGCATGTGATGGCCCATTGCAATGCAATATATCTTAGACCCGGTGACATTCGTAACGTATGGGATGGCCCATTGCAAGGCAATATATTTTTAGACTCGGTGACATTCATAATGTCTGTGATTGCCCATTGCAAGGCAATATTTTTAGACCCGGTGACATTCGTAGCGTATGTGATGGCCCATTGCAAGGCAATACATTTTAGACCCGGTGACATTCGTAACGTATGGGATGGCCCATTGCAAGACAATATATTTTTAGACTCGGTGACATTCGTAATGTCTGTGATGCCCATTTTGCAAGGCAATATTTTTAGACCCGGTGACATTCGTAACGTATGGGATGGCCCATTGCAAAACAATATATCTTAGACCCGTTGATATTCGTAACGTATGCGATGGACCATTGCAAGGCAATATATTTTAGACGCGGTGACATTCGTAACGTATATGATGGACCATTGCAAGGCAATACATTTTAGACCCGGTGACATTCGTAACGTATGGGATGGCCCATTGCAAGACAATATATTTAAGACCCGGTGACATTCGTAACGTATGGGATGGCCCATTGCAAGGCAATACACTTTAGACCCGGTGACATTCGTAATGTCTGTGATGGCCCATTGCAAGGCAATATATTTTTGACCCGTTGATATTCGTAACGTATGTGATGGACCATTGCAAAGCAATATATTTTAGACCCAGTGACATTCGTAATGCATGGGATGGCCCATTGCAAAACAATATATATTAGACCCGGTGACATTCGTAACGGATGGGATGGCCCATTGCAAGGCAATATATTTTAGACTAGGTGACATTCATAATGTCTGTGACGGCCGATTTCAAGGCAATATATTCTAGACCCGGTGACATTCGTAATGTCTGTGATGGCCCATTGCAATGCAATATTTTTAGACCCGGTGACATTTTTAATGTCTGTGATTGACCATTGCAATGCAATATATCTTAGACCCGGTTACATTTGTAATGTCTGTGATGGCCCATTGCAAGGCAATATATCTTAGACCCGGTGACATTCGTAACGTATGGGATGGCCCATTGCAAGGCAATATATTTTTAGACTCGGTGACATTCGTAATGTCTGTGATGCCCATTGCAAGGCAATATTTTTAGACCCGGTGACATTCGTAGCGTATGTGATGGCCCATTGCAAGGCAATACATTTTAGACCCGTTGATATTCGTAACGTATGTGATGGCCCATTGCAAGGCAATACATCTTAGACCCCGGTGACATTCGTAACGTATGTGATGGCCCATTGCAAGGCAATATATGTTAGACCCGGTTACATTTGTAATGTCTGTGATGGCCCATTGCAAGGCAATATATCTTAGACCCGGTGACATTCGTAACGTATGGGATGGCCCATTGCAAGGCAATATATATTTAGACTCGGTGACATTCGTAATGTCTGTGATGCCCATTTTGCAAGGCAATATTCTTAGACCCGGTGACATTCGTAACGTATGGGATGGCCCATTGCAAAACAATATATCTTAGACCCGTTGATATTCGTAACGTATGCGATGGACCATTGCAAGGTAATATATTTTAGACGCGGTGACATTCGTAGCGTATATGATGGCCCATTGTAAGGCAATACATTTTAGACCCGGTGACATTCGTAACGTATGTTATGGCCCATTGCAAGGCAATACATCTTAGACCCGGTGACATTCGTAACGTATGTGATGGCCCATTGCAAGGCAATATATGTTAGACCCGGTTACATTTGTAATGTCTGTGATGGCCCATTGCAATGCAATATATCTTAGACCCGGTGACATTCGTAACGTATGGGATGGCCCATTGCAAGGCAATATATTTTTAGACTCGGTGACATTCGTAATGTCTGTGATGCCCATTTTGCAAGGCAATATTTTTAGACCCGGTGACATTCGTAACGTATGGGATGGCCCATTGCAAAACAATATATCTTAGACCCGTTGATATTCGTAACGTATGCGATGGACCATTGCAAGGCAATATATTTTAGACGCGGTGACATTCGTAACGTATATGATGGACCATTGCAAGGCAATACATTTTAGACCCGGTGACATTCGTAACGTATGGGATGGCCCATTGCAAGACAATATATTTAAGACCCGGTGACATTCGTAACGTATGGGATGGCCCATTGCAAGGCAATACACTTTAGACCCGGTGACATTCGTAATGTCTGTGATGGCCCATTGCAAGGCAATATATTTTTGACCCGTTGATATTCGTAACGTATGTGATGGACCATTGCAAAGCAATATATTTTAGACCCAGTGACATTCGTAATGCATGGGATGGCCCATTGCAAAACAATATATTTTAGACCCGGTGACATTCGTAACGGATGGGATGGCCCATTGCAAGGCAATATATTCTAGACCCAGTGACATTCGTAATGCATGGGATGGCCCATTGCAAAACAATATATTTTAGACCCGGTGACATTCGTAACGGATGGGATGGCCCATTGCAAGGCAATATATTTTAGACTAGGTGACATTCATAATGTCTGTGACGGCCGATTTCAAGGCAATATATTCTAGACCCGGTGACATTCGTAATGTCTGTGATGGCCCATTGCAATGCAATATTTTTAGACCCGGTGACATTTTTAATGTCTGTGATTGACCATTGCAATGCAATATATCTTAGACCCGGTTACATTTGTAATGTCTGTGATGGCCCATTGCAAGGCAATATATCTTAGACCCGGTGACATTCGTAACGTATGGGATGGCCCATTGCAAGACAATATATTTAAGACCCGGTGACATTCGTAACGTATGGGATGGCCCATTGCAAGGCAATACACTTTAGACCCGGTGACATTCGTAATGTCTGTGATGGCCCATTGCAAGGCAATATATTTTTGACCCGTTGATATTCGTAACGTATGTGATGGACCATTGCAAAGCAATATATTTTAGACCCAGTGACATTCGTAATGCATGGGATGGCCCATTGCAAAACAATATATTTTAGACCCGGTGACATTCGTAACGGATGGGATGGCCCATTGCAAGGCAATATATTTTAGACTAGGTGACATTCATAATGTCTGTGACGGCCGATTTCAAGGCAATATATTCTAGACCCGGTGACATTCGTAATGTCTGTGATGGCCCATTGCAATGCAATATTTTTAGACCCGGTGACATTTTTAATGTCTGTGATTGACCATTGCAATGCAATATATCTTAGACCCGGTTACATTTGTAATGTCTGTGATGGCCCATTGCAAGGCAATATATCTTAGACCCGGTGACATTCGTAACGTATGGGATGGACCATTGCAAGGCAATATATTTTAGACGCGGTGACATTCGTAGCGTATATGATGGCCCATTGTAAGGCAATACATTTTAGACCCGGTGACATTCGTAACGTATGTGATGGCCCATTGCAAGGCAATACATCTTAGACCCGGTGACATTCGTAACGTATGTGATGGCCCATTGCAAGGCAATATATGTTAGACCCGGTTACATTTGTAATGTCTGTGATGGCCCATTGCAATGCAATATATCTTAGACCCGGTGACATTCGTAACGTATGGGATGGCCCATTGCAAGGCAATATATTTTTAGACTCGGTGACATTCGTAATGTCTGTGATGCCCATTTTGCAAGGCAATATTTTTAGACCCGGTGACATTCGTAACGTATGGGATGGCCCATTGCAAAACAATATATCTTAGACCCGTTGATATTCGTAACGTATGCGATGGACCATTGCAAGGCAATATATTTTAGACGCGGTGACATTCGTAACGTATATGATGGACCATTGTAAGGCAATACATTTTAGACCCGGTGACATTCGTAACGTATGGGATGGCCCATTGCAAGACAATATATTTAAGACCCGGTGACATTCGTAACGTATGGGATGGCCCATTGCAAGGCAATACACTTTAGACCCGGTGACATTCGTAATGTCTGTGATGGCCCATTGCAAGGCAATATATTTTTGACCCGTTGATATTCGTAACGTATGTGATGGACCATTGCAAAGCAATATATTTTAGACCCAGTGACATTCGTAATGCATGGGATGGCCCATTGCAAAACAATATATTTTAGACCCGGTGACATTCGTAACGGATGGGATGGCCCATTGCAAGGCAATATATTCTAGACCCGGTGACATTCGTAATGTCTGTGATGGCCCATTGCAATGCAATATTTTTAGACCCGGTGACATTTTTAATGTCTGTGATTGACCATTGCAAAGCAATATTTTTAGACCCGGTGACATTCGTAGCGTCTGTTGCACATTCCTTACTATCTTTTTATTAACCTAGATGATTTGTTGTTGATAAAAACGTTCTCGGGATGGCTATGCGTGAATTACTGCTTATTTTGTGCTCAACAACAACCATTTTACATTCAAGGAGTGTGTCATTGTCCAGACAAGAGGCCCACCATTGTGCTCCGTCCACAGAACGAGTTGTGTATTTATTCGTCATACTCAACTATTGAATGTGAACGTTGTGAGTTATTTCATTCCATATTTATTAATATTACTATATAATGTTCAATATTGAAATCCAAAAAATTATTACCTATTTATTCTGATCCCCTACCAAGACCATTATTTATGGTGTTTTTTGTTTTTGTTTTAAAGTTTTTATCATTATAATTTGGGGTGGGGGGGTGGGGGGGGGGGGGGGGTGGTGGTATCAACAGATTCAACCTTCTTAGCAAAGAGCATTCACTCACCCTGCTATTGTACTATCCATGTTCATGTTGTCATCCACTTTGTGTGTGGTTTTTTTTCGCGGTTGAAGAGAATATGCACAGTTTTTGTTTGTTTGTTTATAACTGTATAACCGTTCGAAATCCATTGATCAAGAGAGGGTTGTGTTCCAGTTCTCCGGTGTATCACTGTCACATATTTGTGCCTTTCCTATATCCAGGGCCTGAATTTCCAACGCCATTTACCATGATCTTTTATTGTGCTCAATGATTTCAGGTGAGAGGTGGTTGTTCGTTTTGTTGATATTTATTAATTGTTGACCATCTCTGATTAAACTTTTATTACATAGTTCTAAACTTTGGGATCCCCCCGTGCTCATTAACACTGATATTAAATGGATAGTTTCAATAAATACCATTTAATATGATCATTTATTTAGTTTGGCATAATTATTATTGATGAAGGTGTTATTGACACAGCTAATGGACCGGTGCCTGCAGCAGAAGTAAATGAAGTTGAATTGAATATTTCATTCCGCCACCTTGCATGTTGTATTGTTAATAAACTCTACATATGAAAAACATTTCTGCATGACAGCATCATTTCAATAAGATGAAAGGTTTGGGCCCATAAAACTAATTTAGCCCCGCCACTTTTTATTAAATTGGATCGAAAAGTGAGCGATAATGTATATGGTGTGCCAGGAGGATGGAATTTGCCTCATTCTATGAGATTACGATTTGATTTAGGAACTGTTCCGACAGTATGGTAGTATTTGTTTTTCATTTTATCTTTGTAAATAATATTTCTTTTGAATTGTTCTGATAAAATGAAAAACACAAAATACTGGACCATCGGAACAATTCCTAAATCTAATAGAAAAATCACAAAAAGACGCGAAATTGATAATCGATTGAACCATCCCAGTTCTCTCCCCTTATCTTCATGTTGTCTTCGTCCTGGAATTTGTAGAAATACTGCTCACTAGATGTTAAATAACAGTCAATTAATCAACCGACCCATTATGTGAACTCTGGTAACATGGGCAACAACTTACCAGGGGAGTTTTCATTTCACAATTTCACTGGATACAATATTTAATCGACTAGTGTACGGGATTTCACAAGGAGTGAGCGATCGGTTTTAACGTCAGATGAACAATTGTTCAGCATGAAACTTACTCTTCTCGAACACCTGGATTCTTCCACTTGTTTTTGGTGGGGTCCGTGTTGATCATCATTTCTTGTGTTGTATTTTTTGTTTTGTCTAAGGTTTGGTGTATTGTTCCCAATGTTACCAATATCTGTGGATTGTCCATACATCATTGTTTAGTTTTCACTAACGTCTATTGTTCTAGAGCAACACAACGAGAGTGTTAGATAACTGAAACAACAGTCCACAGGTTGACATGTTGCTCCAATAGTACACCTTATCGTGGTTCAGAACCAGTCTTTTGTCTCTCTTTTTATTGTTTTCTTTGGTGTTTTAACGTCACTTTCAGCAATATTTCATCTATATCATGGCGACCATTTTTAGTGCTGGAAGAAGCCGGAGTACCAGGAGAGAACCACCGACCATGGGCAAGCAACTGGCAAACTTTATCACTTGCGACTGCGAATCGAGTGCATCCTTTTGGTAATTTACAAAGTCGGGCGCGAAAATTAAAATTAAACGAAAATAAATGTAATCATTATAGGTATAGGTAATGTAGTAGTTAGATATTTATTTAATAAGTCTGATGTTTTTTGTTGTTTTATATTTCCAGTAGTGTGTACCAGTCAAATTAAACAGTTATGTCTCCTTGATAGTCAAACATGTGAATCAGTAGCCCTTTTCACAAAAATTCGTAACTATAGTCCTAACTTTTTCACTTAAGATTATCTTACGACAATTCCTAAGTCCTTTTCACAAAGATTATCTTACGACAAATTGTAATCTTACGACTAAAATTACACTTAAGATCAAAATTCTTCCTTAGGTGTACTCGATACAACATAATGTGATAAAGTTTGTCAGTGATTTGCGACAGGTCAATGGTTTTCTCCGAGTACTCCAGTTTTCTCCACCAATAAAACTGACCGATATATTGTTGAAAGGGGCGTTAAACACCACAAACCATCTGCCTTAGCAACCTAGTTTCATTTCCATAGCACAACAAAACATTTTTTTGAATAAAATTATTCTATAAAATATCCCCGGCACTAATTTATAAGCAGTTTGTTTATGCTATGATGTGTTTGTATGTTTATATTGAAATATTATCTAATATATGAATCGGTCATCAATAACTGCACAAAATATGAACAGGTATGATATTCGTATAGAGGAACATTTCTAATGCATGTAAATTAAAATGATCTATAATAATTATCATTACTTGGAGTTGTGCGTCATCATCCAGGCGTGGTTACTTTTGGTAGAAGTATTTTTTAAGGGAGTGCATCTGAAGTGTGAAAACAAACCTATTCATATAATTCATTTTATCTGTTATTTGTCAGCAAAATATTTACCCCCTTTTTTCAAATTAAACCCATCCCACATAAAATTAAACGCTTGTTCTTTTATTGATGGAAATTTATCCCGATTTTTCTGAGATAACCCAAATTAAGATGTGTTTATCATCTATCAATCATGAAGACGAATAAATATCTCTGTTATATTAATATTAATATAACAGAAGAATGTACATAAGTTTATCATACATAATATGTATTGCCAGAGTGTTCGATGATCATCGAAGTTGCCAGAAATTAATAAATTATATTACTAATATAAAGGCAAATTCAAAACAATATCATTGGATCCAGAAAATTCCAGTCCTAAAGCGGTTGTTCAATACAAAACTTTTGTAAGCGGAGTAGATGTCTAGAAGAAAATCCCGTATTCCTGTTTTTATCAAAAAAAATAATAATAATAATGATGAAAAAGAAGAATTCTCCCCAAGTTTGCAAGTAGTATTTTCGATTGTCGATCGTTCCCAATTTGAAATCTAAAATTAAAAGAATTATCCTGATTTTCTTGCTCATGTAAAAGATACACTTTGCTGCATTGAAAAGGTAAATGTACGGAATGCATCGTTATAGACTCTGTTATTAGTCACGCCAAAAAGGAGTAAACAGCAATGTCATTTGTAGCGTCTGTTTGTATTAAACCACATTCATTTCAATAAACATTTATCAATATGTGTAATTAGGTGTGTCATACGGTCAGAGAAAATGCGATAACGATGAATTGCTCTCTTATTTTCAAGTCGAAGCGCCAATACATCGTCCATCTTTTTTTCTATTTTTTTTTTCACTTACGATAAAAGATAAGACCAAAATTTCTCTTACGATCAAAATTTTACACTTAGGGCAGGATAGTTTTACACGTAAAGCTAGGACTATTTTTACACTTAAGATTATCGTAAGTATTTTTTTGAAACTCTTTTTAATCCTAGTTTTACACTTACGACAATTTTTTATCGTAATAATTTTTGTGAAAAGGGCTACTGAGGTATTAGGTAACATATACATACACAACACAGTCTGTATACATTCATTTGCCACTCAACCTTCAGATATTCCTTTCAGAAGTATGGCTTATGACAGAATTACATACGTTGATAATCATGTTAATTTCTCAGCATCCACCATAGACCACTATATAGCGTTCAAGGATTATTTTATTTCACACAAAATACCGGGGTGTTACTTCATTATAGAGCCGAACAAAGTAACGCTGAGATTATTTTAAGTAATAATTATGGAAAACTCCAACTCTACAGAAAGGTGACATCAGGCGCAGACGCAACATACAGTGGAGGTATACCTATTTCTGTAGACACAAGGGTGACAACGTATGTCATACATCCGGGTATTTTTTTTCGAAAACTGTATAATGGCGAATATTTTTCAACCATCTGACAAAATAAAACTAATTGTTATACTATTTTAACAACGAACATGTATGATGAAAGCCAGACCACAGTACCCTACCGACTTGTATGGTACTATTTACATCGATAATATTCAAAAAGCTGTTGTCATTTATCTAATCATTCAGACACTATTTCCTTTTGATGTTGGATCCAGCATAAAAAATACCAGGATGTATGACGTACGTTGTCCCCCCTTAGACACTTGGTATGATATATCGTTCGGTGTTGGTAGGGTATGAGTTCTGTATGTTAATGTTAACGGAAATAGAGACATCCATGGTAACATACAATTACATCTAAGAAACACTACAGAAATACCTGGAAACTTGCGTATTGGTGCAAACTTGGATGGATTAAATAATACAGCTTTCCTTGGAATAATAGCATGTGTTGGATTTATCTGGACCGAAAATGAGCCGCTAATAAGTGAACTGCTAAAACCATGCAAAGGAGCTCCCTGGATGCGTAACTACTTATAAGGATTAGGTTTATGGTGTTTAACGCCACTTTCAACAATATTTCAGTTATATCGTGGTGGTCAGTTTTATTGATGGAGGAATCCGGAGAAAACAACCGACCTGTCGCAAGTCACTGACAAACTTTATCACATAATGTTGTATCGGGTACACCTCGCCCGAGCGGGATTCGTTAGTGGTGATAGGAACTGATTGCATAGGTAGGTGTAAATCAAACTATCATACGATCACGACCACGGCGTCATCTGTCAGTACTTATAATAACATGATAGAAATACCCCCTCCAAAAAAAAAGGGAAAAGAAAAACAGCAAAAACAAAACAAAAAGAAAACAAAGGAAAAAACAAACAAACAATCATACAACAGAGAGTAAGACAATGAAAAAGTGGTTAAATTGACATCAACAGAAAAAGTAGTCAATGTTACTCGTTTGCAGAAAGGGTAGTGTCATATGCGACCATGTGTTGTTTTTTTTTACTTTCGGAAGCATGCTTTCATCGCTACGGAACATCGGCCTAACATATGGCTAGGGATATGCTTCCTTTGTCGTATTCACCAAACCGTCCTCCTTGCTTCTTTAATGACTTATTACCAGATATTTACCAATAGTAATATGATGTGTTCATTAGTGGAACAAGAACTATATACCTTTCAGGGGATTTGGCAAAAATGAAGTACTAGAACGAGTTCACTTGAAATTCTGCAAAATACTTTTAAATTTAAAGTCCTCTACTCCAAACTATATGGTTTATGGTGAGCTAGGCAGGTATCCAATTGATATTGATATAAAAGTAAGGACAATTTCATACTGGGCAAGACTTTTAAGTGGTAAGCAGGCTAAATTTTCAAATGTATTTTATAGGCTTTCTAGAAATTTGAATGAAAATGGTGATACTAATTTAAATTGGGTTTATTTTATCAGAACAATTCTAAATGAGTGTGGATTTACATATATATGGGAAACAGAAAATGTTAATAATAAAGAATGGTTAAAATGTGTTGTGAAACAGCGATTGATAGATCAGTTTGCACAGAATTGGCAAACATCTGTCAGATTCTTCAAAAGCATTAAATTATAGGATTTTTAAAACCAAATTCGAATTCGAGGAATATTTCAATATTTTGAATATAGGTGATGCAATCAGACTGTGTAGATTTAGGACAACAAATCACTATCTACCGATTGAAACCGGTAGATGGAGAAATATTGATAGAGAAAACAGGTACTGTAATTTATGTAATTGTCAGAAATTAGGCGATGAATACCACTATGTTTTCGAGTGTTCCTCTTTAAACGATAAACGCAAGCAGCTTCTTCCAAAATATTTTATGAAAAGACATAATGTTGTCAAATTCTTTGAACTTCTATCTACCAAAAAACAATCGCTGTTACGAAAATTATGTATATTTATCAAACATATCAATAAGATCTTTTGTACTCCTGGCTTACCCACTGTTGTTCCTTAACCTATGTATATTTTGTAAAAAGTCTTGTTATGTTATTATTATGTTGTTATTTTTCTCTGTACCATTGTATTTGGCTGTATGAGAATAAAGATATATATACCCCAGGGTTCGTGATGTTCAAGATGTTCGTGATGTTCAATCTTTAATCTGTCTTTTGCCTAGTGTTTTGTCGTTCACTGCTTGTCTTTTTGGTCTGATTCTTTTTGCCATTGTATTGTGAATCCATCTTGGATTTACAAATTTGGATTACCAAAATCTGAAAAGTTGTCTTACAGACAAAGGAATTAGAAAAACAAAAAAAGTAGGAATATGATGCATCTGATATGTTTGTGTGACAAAAAAAACATAGAACAGAGCAAAAATCAAAAGAAAACAAAATAAGAAAACAAAAACAGCAATAAACTAAAAAAAACAAAAAACAAAGCAAAACAAAACAAATGCAAAAAACAAAACAAAACAAGCTAACAAACAAGCAAAAAATAACCCATTTAAATAAAGGCAAAAACACAAATACAAATCAAACATACAAAAAAGAGGAATACAAAGTTGACATTAAAAGATATAGAAAATGTCAATTAATGTTCATTGATTTTCTGTTTCCTAGCACCGAGATCAGCTGAAAACCTGTATTTCTCCTACCAGAATGACACATCATACTATCCTGAACTAATCATGGCCGTTACTCGCAGTTCACTGATAAAATGTACATATACCTGTCTAGAAGACCTGCTCTGTTTCAATGTTTATTTGACGAAGATAAGGAAGGTTGTGGTTCATGCTTCATATTTAGTAGAGTGGAAACGATCGGTGCCTCTGCACCACAAACACTTAAACTGTACAGTGTAAGATGAAGAAGATCAATTGAAGCTATGTTAGGAGATAATAATTGCTCCTCTGTTGTGTTTATTCTTCAAGTACGAAATCTACCCGGCATAATAGGAACTTGTGATACGTCTATTCAAGCATGGTGATAAATAATTGGTATTTACCTACTCCCCTTGGTTCATTGCTTTGTACTTTAAGATTTTTAATATTTGTACTAGTGGGCATTGATAGCAGAGATCGTATGGTAGTTGGATTTACATTTTGGATTGACAATTGATACTATACATTTGTATTGGAGTTTTTGAAATATTTATTTATGTTGTATTCTTTTTTTTAAACAATTTAAAGATGAACTTATTGCACTAATGATGTTAGTTAATTTATGTTGTATTCTATAAGCTGTATTGCTTTTGAATGAATGCAAACTTGTAAGTTTACACATATATATGGAATCAGTGGCCAATGTCGTGTCTTGCATTCTAGCTCGTGGTGATCCTAGAAAGTCATCAGTACCCCGAGGCAGGTGGAGGGAAGACTAGGATATTCTGGTTTCTTTTCTCAGCCAATAAAACTGACCACCACGATCAATATACTTGTAATTGACATATTGTTGAAAATAGAGTGGCAATAAAAACCACGTGTTAGTGTTATTAGGACTGACATGAGGTTATATGAGGCAGATGATATTCCCACATAGCAAAAGAATATATGATGGAGATGACTTTGCAACGGATTACAAGCAGCAACTGATAACAAGGCAGACCTTCAGTTTTTGTTTTTTGTATTGTTTCTCTTCGTCCTGTATCTAACGTTTATTCATGCAGGGGCTATTTAAGAAAAACGAAAAGAAGCCAACCCGATCCTTTAATTGTACGTTCTATTAAATAGATGATGTCCATGCACAAAACATTTTTTTCCAATCTTTTAACTTTGATCGTAGATGATGTACACTATGTCAGAATTATATCCCAGCCTCAAATTATATTAATATCTTTTATATCTAATCCATGGTATGATAAGTTCAAACTGGCGTCACGACGAGTATTAAATGGAAACGTTTTACAATATAACTATACATATACTATTTCTATAAATACTTAATGACACTTGTTCGTGCTGTTTTATATCAACTAACAAGCTATAAAGGACAATTATAATGACCAATTACATAATTTAATGATGTTAATTTCAAATCATTTACTCTGGGTGAATTTATTTTTAGAATATTAAACGTACACGTGTCGGCGTTTTTTTTTTTTTTTTCCATCTAATAAAAAAGTAGATATCAAATTTAGTGACCACGACGCGTTTCTGGAACAACTTTCATCAGGTACGCTGAAAGCCAAAATATTAGAAAGCCAAATAATTAAAAAAATATCTTTGGGAGCAGGAAAATCAAAGAGACGAAACAGGATAGCTAAATTCTGCTATGGTCACCTATGCCTAAGTGATGAGTACCTTAGTTTTAAAATATTTCAGCTGGGGATTAAAACGTATTTATTTCATCTAGTACTCATGACTCGTTCCTGGACTAATCTTGATAAGTTATTCTCAGAGTCACAAGACTCGAAAGCCTCGAAAGCCAAACAACAAGTCTTTGGGAACAAGTACTCTAAAGGGCATGCACAGGATATATCTAAATGGCATGCACATGATATATTTTAAAGGGCATGCACAGGATATATTTAAAAACATGCAAACACCAAATATACCGTTTTGAAGATATAACTTGAAATTATTATCCATTTATGTTGTGAAAACAACACTCGAACATCCATTGGTCGTCACGGTTGATATACTTTATCTTGTTTAGGTCCTTTGGTTCACTTGCTTCCACTCTTTTGATCTCACTGGAGAAACGTGTAGTGTGCACTAAATTATATATCTACTGTTAGAGATCTATTTAATACTCGTCATCATGATTATTTGAAGTCGATATTACATGCATTAAAATAAAAATACATGCATATAATACAATTCTTATTATATCTTTCTTCATCAGGCAAGATCAATTTTCTTAGAGAAAAATAATACAATAGTCTAAACAGGATAGTCAACAGGGGTTAATCACTGCATTTGATGAACACAATGACAATATACCAATGACAGAGAGCATGATAAACAAGCCAACATAAGTGAAAATTAAAATTAAACATAACTGAAAAGGTTACCCTATTTCTACTGAAAAACCGGAAGTTATGCCAGTTCACCCAGTAAGATTAATCATATATAATCGGCATAAAAAGAGACGCATAATGGTCTTTGCAAAATTTCAAAATATTCTGTGTACTTCAAATTGATGTTTTACAGGATGTCATACAGAATACTGAGCAAATACTTCAAGAAAAAAAATACGATAAATGGGTCAATTTCTGGTGACTTTAAAGTCAGTATCTATAGTGACCACCACGTGCAACTAACACTTTTGTCATTCATGTTACAATGCTTGACTCTCTGTAACGTTGAGCCGTTAAATTTCCCTGGACACACACTAGGACACCCGGATATACCGAACTTGGCTTGAAGTAGTGATGCATGGTCTACCACTTCTAGGACAACTATGAGCTGATCCAGTTTGATTATCTCTGCCATGAAATTGTGCTCTGGTGAACGTTGAATAGTCGGGCGACTTCAGTTTGATATTGTCCAGTCTAAAAATGGCCAATGACGTTGTTGTGTGTAGCAGTATACAATCATGACATAGGAGCATATCACAGTAGCCATGAAGAGTTTGAAGATACCAAAGGGGCAATCAGAATCCGTATATCGAAGAAGAACAGACAACACAATGGCCGATAGAGAAAGTACAAAAGAACAAACAATGATCAACAAAACATACATATAAAACTAAAGATCGAGTAACACGAACTCCACTAAAAACCGGGGATGAACTCGGGTGCTCCGGAACGGTAAGCAGTTCCTGCTCCATCGCCTGTTTAACACCCAAGTTTTATACACGATAGTTTAACGAGTGATTTAACCACACGTAAACCGTGGAATACATGAATAGTTTTTTCTGCACGGTAACTGCAACCTTCATTTTTCAGGTCTTGAAAAATACACCTGCCGAGTTGTCAACTCGTTCGTATCGGTACTTTGTATTTTAGATATATCTTTAATAACTAATTGCCTAAATAATCATAGGCAGTTAACAATAGCAACAGTGACATGAGTGCGTGTCCTTTTACCCACCTCAAGTGTTGAGATTTCCACACACCTATCGGTGGTCTGGTTTTCCATCATTATAAATCTCTCACGTTACACTAAGTCTGGTGATCACGAAGTTGCTGAACAATTACGGTCTTTTGTTTCATTTTGTTAAATGGTTTAAAATCAGTATTATTATCTATACTTAGGAACATGCATGTAAAATTGTACTTAAATTCGACGATTACCTTATTTAGTGATCATCATCACTCCAACTTGAACTAATAAAACTATAATTACATGTATATAACCCTTTACGTTGAGAATCTTTAGCAAGTCTGAGGCATGCATTGACATCAAAAGTTAAACATGCTTGCATTACTTTTGCCCAAACTAGTAGTTTTTGTTTGTATTGGAATATTTTCTGTCGAAGGTAAGTTAAACAAACATATTATAAAACCATTGGATTATTAATATTAAACTGTATCACTCATGAGCACTTAAGCTGTGCTTGTTTTTGTAGAGTTTTTCTGAGGGTTATTTTATCTTTAGCTTTGCGTTCTACTTCTGTTGTTTGGGTTTCTTTCTAAACCTTTGTGTCATGTAGCAGTAACACAACGGGTGTCAATAGGGGAACAAGATTTGCTAGTACTTTCGGATCACCTGAATTGTCCCCTGTTCATAGTAAGGGTCGTGTGGCCCAATCTTTAGTTTTCTGTGTAGTGCTTTGTAGATCATCGTTTGTCCATTTGTTCTCTTTCGTTTGGCTATTATATTGTCTCTTATTTTTCGATTGACGGCTTCTGCTTACTTCATTGTATAACTTGTATGTTCTTTACATTATATAACAAGACTTAAGACTCTTTGTACGACTGTATTCTAACTGTAATCATATTTATATATTTGTATCTTTGCACACATTTTTACAAATATAGTCCTGCTATTTGTGGGTTAATATTATTTTAACATTATTTTTGAATACTATTTTTCAACAATAAATCCTAATATCAAACAGGATGAGAAAATAACTCATTCATTACTTATAATAACATATGTTATTGGATATCAGAATAAAAATCATACATTTAATTGGCTGAACACTCTCCACGTGACCTTCACTATTGCGCGATATAGACTTGAATGCTGATATAGACCGGTCCAAAAGCAGTGCAAAAACATTACATTGAGTGCTTAGTGATATAATTAGGCTTGGATAACTTTCAAGGTAATCAAAGAAGAGCTTGAAGATACCAAAGGAGCAATTATAATCCGTATATCAAAGAAGAACAGACAACACAATGGACAAAAGAAAAAGGACACACATTTGCAGTTACGAAGCTGTCAATAGAGAAAATCATGGAAAATCACATGTCAGTCTCCTTTTGGACTTTCCTTGAAAGATGAAGATTATGATCTTCCTTCATAATGCTGGATACCAAGCAAACAACGTCATATAGCGGGAGCTACCAAGCCTCTTTCTAAAATTTTAACTTATATTTTTACAGCTGTCAAAACGGGTCCCCAGACATATCATGATACAGTAAAACATGTCTAAGCCGAACCCCTATGGGACTGAAGAATTTGTTAAGCTTAGACAGGTATTCGGTTTACACAGGTTCAAATTATATAGAGATTTAGTAGATGAAACTGTAGAGTCTGTCTGGCTTAGGCAGGTTTTCAGTTTACTCAGGGTTCGCTTTAGACAGGTTTCTGTGTCTGCTTCTAGAGGTGATGTTAATTACATGTGGATTTTAAAAAAATTCAAAATACTATCTGGAGACTATAAGCTCTAGATCTCAGTGTGTTACTGATTTATTTACCTTATATACCACAATTCTACATACGCTACTAAAATCTAAGATTAAACAAATTATCCAACCTTGCTTCTCAAAGAAGAACGGAGAATAAAGGTATCAGTATCTTGTTCTTTGTAGAGATAAGTCTTACTTTGTCAATTCTAAATCTAATAATAAATATAAACAGAGCGAGATCATTCAAATGTTGGATTTGTTTTTTATCATTTACTCATCTTTTCAGTTTTCTGTATTTTGTTGTGGTTTTGTGATTAGGTTTGTCTCCGTCATGTGTCTTGTGTTCTCAATGTTGCCATTGTATCTGTATTGTCCATCCTTCGGTTTTCTCTAACGTTTACTTAGAACGGTGTTTCTTTGCATTATATGTTTAATATATTTGTATTACAGTGCTAGGTGTAGATCCCACAATAGACATTACGGGATTTGTGGTGAATGAAAATGGGCTTATCCACTGTAATGTTTCAGACATGCCTTCCACAGGTTCTGTAAGTACATTTTATAGCTTGTCTGTATTTTTAAACTTTTCTTGTCTCTTGAAATTTGGGTTAAGAAAAGCAATTTTGCAGCATATACTAACTTGCTTAGTTTATTCAGGTTTTTTTGCAGGATATGTGTTATTGTTATTTCTTTTAATTGGACCACACAAAATTATACCATCGGATAAATCAGAGAAAAGGCTGCAATGTTAAGCTAGAGGTTGGCGTGAGAAATAATGTTTTCAATAGAGTCATTAGTTACTTTGTCATTCGGGATATTTGCAAATAACCAATTACGGACTTTCCTGCTCTCGAAAGATGTTCTTGTTAATGAAAACTAATGATAACATAAACAATTCTAATGACAATTCAAGTAAATTGGTGAGAAAGCTGACTCGATTTCAGTCTACATTAGATAGGTTAGTTAGGTAATATAAGAGGTGAAACAATTACAGAAATAGGGATAATTATAAAAAAGTAATATTTTACCACACTCTAAAAGATTTACGCAGACTCAAGCCAATCCTCTTATTTTGTTTCAATTACGTTAAAGCGAGATTATATGGTATTATTGATTGACGCTTGGTATTTATAATTGGTTAGCGTTTTGTTTTTCACATAATTACTCATGGCCGGACTTAAACCAAATGGACCAATCGGTCCCAATTGAGCTCCGGGCAGGGTTATCTACAGTCAGCTGTTTGAATACACACAACAACACACTGCATGTTTTACAGAGAACAATTGGACTTCGCACCTCCTAAGGCCGACCCTGTAATTATCCATGCTCACATATTTACCTCCTAAGGCCGACCCTGTAATTATCCATGCTCACATATTTACCTCCTAAGGCCGACCCTGTAATTACTCATGCTCACATATTTACCTCCTAAGGCTGACCCTGTAATTACTCATGCTCACATATATACCTCCTAAGACCGACCCTGTAATTACTCATGCTCATATATTTACCTCCTAAGGCCGACCCTGTAATTATTCATGCTCACATATTTACCTCCTAAGGCCGACCCTGTAATTATCCATGCTCATATATTTACCTCCTAAGGCCGACCCTGTAATTATCCATGGTCACATATTTACCTCCTAGAGCCGACCCTGTAATTTTCCATGCTCACATATTTACCTCCTAAGGCTTACCCTGTAATTACTCATGCTCACATATTTACCTCTTAAGGCCGACCCTGTAATTACGCATAATCACATATTTACCTCCTAAGGCCGACCCTGTTATTACTCATGCTCACATATATACCTACTAAGACCGACCCTGTAATTACTCATGCTCACATATTTACCTCCTAAGGCCGACCCTGTAATTATCCATGCTCATATATTTACCTCCTAAGGCAGACCCTGTAATTACTCATGCTCACATATTTACCTCCTAAGGCCGACCCTGTGATTATCCATGCTCACATATTTACCTCCTAAGGCCGACTCTGTAATTACTCATGCGCACATATTTACCTCCTAAGGCCGACCTTGTAATTATCCATGCTCATATATTTACCTCCTAAGGCCGACCCTGTAATTATCCATGCTCACATATTTACCTCCTAGAGCCGACCCTGTAATTATCCATGCTCACTTATTTACCTCCTAAGGCCGACCCTGTAATTATCAATGCTCACATATTTACCTCCTAAGGCTGACACTGTAATTACTCATGCTCAAATATTTACCTCCGAAGGCCAACCCTGTAATTATCCATGCTCATATATTTACTTCATAAGGCCGACCCTGTAATTATCCATGCTCACATATTTACCACCTAGAGCTGACCCTGTAATTATCCATGTTCACATATTTACCTCCTAAGGCCGACCCTGTAATTATTCATGCTCACATATTTACCTCCTAAGGCCGACCCTGTAATTATCCATGCTCACATATTTACCTCCTAAGGCTGACCCTGTAATTACTCATGCTCACATATTTACCTCCTAAGGCTGACCCTGTAATTACTCATGCTCACATATATACCTCCTAAGACCGACCCCGTAATTACTCATGCTCACATATTTACCTCCTAAGGCCGACCCTGTAATTATCCATGCTCATATATTTACCTCCTAAGGCCGACCCTGTAATTATCCATGCTCGCATATTTACCTCCTAGAGCCGACCCTGTAATTTTCCATGCCCACATATTTACCTCCTAAGGCTGACCCTGTAATTACTCATGCTCACATATTTACCTACTAGGGTCGACCCTGTACTTACTCATGCTCACATATTTACCTCCTAAGACTTACCCTGTAATTACTCATGCTCACATATTTACCTCCTAAGGCCGACCCTGTTATTACCCATGCTCACATATATACCTCCTAAGGCCGATCCTATAATTACTCATGCTCACATATTTACCTCCTTAGGCCGACCCTGTAATTACTCATGCTCACATATTGACCTCCTAAGACCGACCCTGTAATTACTCATGCTCCCATATTTACCTCCTAAGGCCTACCCTGTAATTATCCATGCTCACATATTTATCTCCTAAGGCCGACCCTGTAATTACTCATGCTCACATATTTACCTCCTAAGGCCGACCCTGTAATTGTCCATGCTCATATATTTACCTCCTAAGGCCGACCCTGTAATTATCCATGCTCACATATTTACCTTCTAGAGTCGACCCTGTAATTATCCATGCTCACATATTTACCTCCTAGGGCCGACCCTGTAATTATCCATGCTCACATATTAACCTCCTAAGGCCAACTCTTGTAATTACTCATGCTCACATATTTACCTCCTAAGGCCGATCCTGTAATTATCCATGCTCGCATATATACATCCTAATGACAACCTTTAATTATTCATGCTCACATATTTACCTCCTAAGGCCGACCCTGTAATTATACATGCTCACATATTTACCTCCTAGAGCCGACCCTGAAATTATCCATGCACATATATTTACCTCCTAAGGCCGACCCTGTAATTATTCATGCTCACATATTTACCTCCTAAGGCCGACCTTGTAATTATCCATGCTCACATATTTACCTCCTAAGGCCAACCCTTGTAATTACTCATGCTCACATATTTACCTCCTAAGGCCGATCCTGTAATTATCCATGCTCGCATATTTACCTCATAAGGACAACCCTTTAATTATTCATGCTCACATATTTACCTCCTAAGGCCGACCCTGTAATTATCCATGCTCACATATTTACCCCCTAATGCCGACCCTTTAATTACTCATGCTAATATATTTACCTCCTAAGGCCGATCCTGTAATTACTCATGCTCACATATATACCT
Organism: Bathymodiolus brooksi; assembly: GCA_963680875.1. Lineage (NCBI taxonomy): Eukaryota > Metazoa > Mollusca > Bivalvia > Mytilida > Modiolidae > Bathymodiolus > Bathymodiolus brooksi. The sequence continues at coordinate 19,131,376 of OY804582.1, read as the reverse complement.
CCTAAGGCCGACCCTGTAATTACTCATGATCACATATTTACCTCCTAAGGCCGACCCTGTAATTACTCATGCTCACATTTATACCTCCTAAGACCGACCCTGTAATTACTCATGCTCACATATTTACCTCCTAAGGCCGACCCTGTAATTATCCATGCCCACATATTTACCTCCTAAGGCCGACCCTGTAATTACTCATGCTCACATATTTACCTCCTAAGGCCGACCCTGTAATTATCCATGCTCATATATTTATCTCCTAAGGCCGACCCTGTGATTATCCATGCTCACATATTTACCTCCTAGAGCCGACCCTGTAATTATCCATGCTCACATATTTACCTCCTAAGGCCGACTCTGTAAGTATTCATGTTCACATAGTTACCTCCTAAGGCCGACCCTGTATTTATCCATGCTCACATATTTACCTCCTAAGGCCAACCCTTGTAATAACTCATGCTCACATATTTACCTCCTAAGGCTGATCCTGCAATTATTCATGCTCGCATATTTACCTCCTAAGGTCAACCCTTTAATTATTCATGCACACATATTTACCTCCTAAGGCCGACCCTGTAATTATCTATGCTCACATATTTACCTCCTAGAGCCGACCCTGTAATTATCCATGCTCACATATTTACCTCTTAAGGCCGACCCTGTAATTACTCATGATCACATATTTACCTCCTAAGGCCGACCCTGTAATTACTCATGCTCACATATTTACCTCCTAAGGCCGACCCTGTAATTATCCATGCTCATATATTTATCTCCTAAGGCCGACCCTGTGATTATCCATGCTCACATATTTACCTCCTAGAGCCGACCCTGTAATTATCCATGCTCACATATTTACCTCCTAAGGCCGACTCTGTAAGTATTCATGTTCACATAGTTACCTCCTAAGGCCGACCCTGTATTTATCCATGCTCACATATTTACCTCCTAAGGCCAACCCTTGTAATAACTCATGCTCACATATTTACCTCCTAAGGCTGATCCTGCAATTATTCATGCTCGCATATTTACCTCCTAAGGTCAACCCTTTAATTATTCATGCACACATATTTACCTCCTAAGGCCGACCCTGTAATTATCTATGCTCACATATTTACCTCCTAGAGCCGACCCTGTAATTATCCATACTCACATATTTACCTCTTAAGGCCGACCCTGTAATTACTCATGATCACATATTTACCTCCTAAGGCCGACCCTGTAATTACTCATGCTCACATATTTACCTCCTAAGGCCGACCCTGTAATTATCCATGCTCACATATTTACCTCCTAAGGCCGACCCTGTAATTACTCATGCTCACATATTTACCTCCTAAGGCCGAACCTGTAATTATCCATGCTCATATATTTACCTCCTAAGGCCGACCCTGTGATTATCCATGCTCACATATTTACCTCGTAGAGCCGACCCTGTAATTATCCATGCTCACATATTTACCTCCTAAGGCCGACTCTGTAAGTATTCATGTTCACATAGTTACCTCCTAAGGTCGACCCTGTATTTATCGATGCTCACATATTTACCTCCTAAGGCCAACCCTTGTAATTGTCCATGCTCACATATTTACCTTCTAGAGTCGACCCTGTAATTATCCATGCTCACATATTTACCTCCTAGGGCCGACCCTGTAATTATCCATGCTCATATATTTACCTCCTAAGGCCAACTCTTGTAATTACTCATGCTCACATATTTACCTCCTAAGGCGATCCTGTAATTATCCATGCTCGCATATATACATCCTAATGAAAACCTTTAATTATTCATGCTCACATATTTACCTCCTAAGGCCGACCCTGTAATTATACATGCTCACATATTTACCTCCTAGAGCCGACCCTGAAATTATCCATGCACATATATTTACCTCCTAAGGCCGACCCTGTAATTATTCATGCTCACATATTTACCTCCTAAGGCCGACCTTGTAATTATCCATGCTCACATATTTACCTCCTAAGGCCAACCCTTGTAATTACTCATGCTCACATATTTACCTCCTAAGGCCGATCCTGTAATTATCCATGCTCGCATATTTACCTCATAAGGACAACCCTTTAATTATTCATGCTCACATATTTACCTCCTAAGGCCGACCCTGTAATTATCCATGCTCACATATTTACCCCCTAATGCCGACCCTTTAATTACTCATGCTAATATATTTACCTCCTAAGGCCGATCCTGTAATTACTCATGCTCACATATATACCTCCTAAGGCCGACCCTGTAATTACTCATGATCACATATTTACCTCCTAAGGCCGACCCTGTAATTACTCATGCTCACATTTATACCTCCTAAGACCGACCCTGTAATTACTCATGCTCACATATTTACCTCCTAAGGCCGACCCTGTAATTATCCATGCCCACATATTTACCTCCTAAGGCCGACCCTGTAATTACTCATGCTCACATATTTACCTCCTAAGGCCGACCCTGTAATTATCCATGCTCATATATTTATCTCCTAAGGCCGACCCTGTGATTATCCATGCTCACATATTTACCTCCTAGAGCCGACCCTGTAATTATCCATGCTCACATATTTACCACCTAAGGCCGACTCTGTAAGTATTCATGTTCACATAGTTACCTCCTAAGGCCGACCCTGTATTTATCCATGCTCACATATTTACCTCCTAAGGCCAACCCTTGTAATTACTCATGCTCACATATTTACCTCCTAAGGCTGATCCTGCAATTATTCATGCTCGCATATTTACCTCCTAAGGTCAACCCTTTAATTATTCATGCACACATATTTACCTCCTAAGGCCGACCCTGTAATTATCTATGCTCACATATTTACCTCCTAGAGCCGACCCTGTAATTATCCATGCTCACATATTTACCTCTTAAGGCCGACCCTGTAATTACTCATGATCACATATTTACCTCCTAAGGCCGACCCTGTAATTACTCATGCTCACATGTATACCTCCTAAGACCGACCCTGTAATTACTCATGCTCACATATTTACCTCCTAAGGCCGACCCTGTAATTATCCATGCTCACATATTTACCTCCTAAGGCCGACCCTGTAATTACTCATGCTCACATATTTACCTCCTAAGGCCGAACCTGTAATTATCCATGCTCATATATTTACCTCCTAAGGCCGACCCTGTAATTATCCATGCTCACATATTTACCTCGTAGAGCCGACCCTGTAATTATCCATGCTCACATATTTACCTCCTAAGGCCGACTCTGTAAGTATTCATGTTCACATAGATACCTCCTAAGGTCGACCCTGTATTTATCGATGCTCACATATTTACCTCCTAAGGCCAACCCTTGTAATTGTCCATGCTCACATATTTACCTTCTAGAGTCGACCCTGTAATTATCCATGCTCACATATTTACCTCCTAGGGCCGACCCTGTAATTATCCATGCTCATATATTTACCTCCTAAGGCCAACTCTTGTAATTACTCATGCTCACATATTTACCTCCTAAGGCGATCCTGTAATTATCCATGCTCGCATATATACATCCTAATGAAAACCTTTAATTATTCATGCTCACATATTTACCTCCTAAGGCCGACCCTGTAATTATACATGCTCACATATTTACCTCCTAGAGCCGACCCTGAAATTATCCATGCACATATATTTACCTCCTAAGGCCGACCCTGTAATTATTCATGCTCACATATTTACCTCCTAAGGCCGACCTTGTAATTATCCATGCTCACATATTTACCTCCTAAGGCCAACCCTTGTAATTACTCATGCTCACATATTTACCTCCTAAGGCCGATCCTGTAAATATCCATGCTCGCATATTTACCTCATAAGGACAACCCTTTAATTATTCATGCTCACATATTTACCTCCTAAGGCCGACCCTGTAATTATCCATGCTCACATATTTACCCCCTAATGCCGACCCTTTAATTACTCATGCTAATATATTTACCTCCTAAGGTCGATCCTGTAATTACTCATGCTCACATATATACCTCCTAAGGCCGACCCTGTAATTACTCATGATCACATATTTACCTCCTAAGGCCGACCCTGTAATTACTCATGCTCACATTTATACCTCCTAAGACCGACCCTGTAATTACTCATGCTCACATATTTACCTCCTAAGGCCGACCCTGTAATTATCCATGCCCACATATTTACCTCCTAAGGCCGACCCTGTAATTACTCATGCTCACATATTTACCTCCTAAGGCCGACCCTGTAATTATCCATGCTCATATATTTATCTCCTAAGGCCGACCCTGTGATTATCCATGCTCACATATTTACCTCCTAGAGCCGACCCTGTAATTATCCATGCTCACATATTTACCTCCTAAGGCCGACTCTGTAAGTATTCATGTTCACATAGTTACCTCCTAAGGCCGACCCTGTATTTATCCATGCTCACATATTTACCTCCTAAGGCCAACCCTTGTAATTACTCATGCTCACATATTTACCTCCTAAGGCTGATCCTGCAATTATTCATGCTCGCATATTTACCTCCTAAGGTCAACCCTTTAATTATTCATGCACACATATTTACCTCCTAAGGCCGACCCTGTAATTATCTATGCTCACATATTTACCTCCTAGAGCCGACCCTGTAATTATCCATGCTCACATATTTACCTCCTAACGCCGACCCTGTAATTACTCATGATCACATATTTACCTCCTAAGGCCGACCCTGTAATTACTCATGCTCACATATATACCTCCTAAGACCGACCCTGTAATTACTCATGCTCACATATTTACCTCCTAAGGCCGACCCTGTAATTATCCATGCTCACATATTTACCTCCTAAGGCCGACCCTGTAATTACTCATGCTCACATATTTACCTCCTAAGGCCGAACCTGTAATTATCCATGCTCATATATTTACCTCCTAAGGCCGACCCTGTGATTATCCATGCTCACATATTTACCTCGTAGAGCCGACCCTGTAATTATCCATGCTCACATATTTACCTGCTAAGGCCGACTCTGTAAGTATTCATGTTCACATAGTTACCTCCTAAGGCCGACCCTGTATTTATCGATGCTCACATATTTACCTCCTAAGGCCAACCCTTGTAATTACTCATGCTCACATATTTACCTCCTAAGGCCGACCCTGCAATTATTCATGCTCGCATATTTACCTCCTAAGGTCAAACCTTTAATTATTCATGCTCACATATTTACCTCCTAAGGCCGACCCTGTAATTATCCATGCTCACATATTTACCTCCTAGAGCCGACCCTGTAATTATCCATGCTCACATATTTACCTCCTAAGGCCGATCCTGTGATTATCCATGCTCGCAAATTTACCTCCTAAGGACAATCCTTTAATTATTCATGCTCAAATATTTACCTCCTACGGCCGACCCTGTGATTATCCATGCTCACATATGTACACCCTAATGCCGACCCTGTAATTACTCATGCTCACATAGTTACCTCCTAAGGCCGACCCTGTAATTACTCATGCTCACATATATACCTCCTAAGACCGACCCTGTAATTACTCATGCTCACATATTTAACTCCTACGGCCGACTCTGTAATTATCCATGCTCACATATTTACCTCCTAAGGCCGACCTTGTAATTATCCATGCTCACATATTTACCTCCTAAGGCCAACCCTTGTAATTACTCATGCTCACATATTTACCTCCTAAGGCCGATCCTGTAATTATCCATGCTCGCAAATTTACCTCCTAAGGACAATCCTTTAATTATTCATGTTCAAATATTTACCTCCTAAGGCCGACTCTGTAATTATCCATGCTCACATATTTACCTCCTAAGGCCAACCCTTGTAATTACTCATGCTCACATATTTACCTCCTAAGGCCGATCCTGTAATTATCCATGCTCGCATATTTACCTCATAAGGACAACCCTTTAATTATTCATGCTCACATATTTACCTCCTAAGGCCGACCCTGTAATTATCCATGCTCACATATTTACCCCCTAATGCCGACCCTTTAATTACTCATGCTAATATATTTACCTCCTAAGGCCAATCCTGTAATTACTCATCCTCACATATATACCTCCTAAGGCCGACCCTGTAATTACTCATGATCACATATTTACCTCCTAAGGCGACCCTGTAATTACTCATGCTCACATATATACCTCCTAAGACCGACCCTGTAATTACTCATGCTCACATATTTACCTCCTAAGGCCGACCCTGTAATTATCCATGCCCACATATTTACCTCCTAAGGCCGACCCTGTAATTACTCATGCTCACATATTTACCTCCTAAGGCCGACCCTGTAATTATCCATGCTCATATATTTATCTCCTAAGGCCGACCCTGTGATTATCCATGCTCACATATTTACCTCCTAGAGCCGACCCTGTAATTATCCATGCTCACATATTTACCTCCTAAGGCCGACTCTGTAAGTATTCATGTTCACATAGTTACCTCCTAAGGCCGACCCTGTATTTATCCATGCTCACATATTTACCTCCTAAGGCCAACCCTTGTAATTACTCATGCTCACATATTTACCTCCTAAGGCCGATCCTGCAATTATTCATGCTCGCATATTTACCTCCTAAGGTCAACCCTTTAATTATTCATGCTCACATATTTACCTCCTAAGGCCGACCCTGTAATTATCTATGCTCACATATTTACCTCCTAGAGCCGACCCTGTAATTATCCATGCTCACATATTTACCTCCTAAGACCGACCCTGTAATTACTCATGCTCACATATATACCTCCTAAGACCGACCCTGTAATTACTCATGCTCACATATTTACCTCCTAAGGCCGACCCTGTAATTATCCATGCTCACATATTTACCTCCTAAGGCCGACCCTGTAATTACTCATGCTCACATATTTACCTCCTAAGGCCGAACCTGTAATTATCCATGCTCATATATTTACCTCCTAAGGCCGACCCTGTGATTATCCATGCTCACATATTTACCTCGTAGAGCCGACCCTGTAATTATCCATGCTCACATATTTACCTCCTAAGGCCGATTCTGTAAGTATTCATGTTCACATAGTTACCTCCTAAGGCCGACCCTGTATTTATCGATGCTCACATATTTACCTCCTAAGGCCAACCCTTGTAATTACTCATGCTCACATATTTACCTCCTAAGGCCGATCCTGCAATTATTCATGCTCGCATATTTACCTCCTAAGGTCAAACCTTTAATTATTCATGCTCACATATTTACCTCCTAAGGCCGACCCTGTAATTATCCATGCTCACATATTTACCTCCTAGAGCCGACCCTGTAATTATCCATGCTCACATATTTACCTCCTAAGGCCAACCCTTGTAATTACTCATGCCCACATATTTACCTCCTAAGGCCGATCCTGTAATTATCCATGCTCGCAAATTTACCTCCTAAGGACAATCCTTTAATTATTCATGCTCAAATAATTACCTCCTAAGGCCGACCCTGTGATTATCCATGCTCACATATGTACACCCTAATGCCGACCCTGTAATTACTCATGCTCACATAGTTACCTCCTAAGGCCGACCCTGTAATTACTCATGCTCACATATATACCTCCTAAGACCGACCCTGTAATTACTCATGCTCACATATTTAACTCCTACGGCCGACTCTGTAATTATCCATGCTCACATATTTACCTCCTAAGGCCGACCCTGTAATTATCCATGCTCACATATTTACCTCCTAAGGCCAACCCTTGTAATTACTCATGCTCACATATTTACCTCCTAAGGCCGATCCTGTAATTATCCATGCTCGCAAATTTACCTCCTAAGGACAATCCTTTAATTATTCATGCTCAAATATTTACCTCCTAAGGCCGACCCTGTAATTATCCATGCTCACATATGTACCCCCTAATGCCGACCCTGTAATTACTCATGCTCACATAGTTACCTCCTAAGGCCGACCCTGTAATTACTCATGCTCACATATATACCTCCTAAGACCGACACTGTAATTACTCATGCTCATATATTTACCTCCTACGGCCGACCCTGTAATTATCCATGCTCACATATTTACCTCCTAAGGCCGACCCTGTAATTACTCATGCTCAAATATTTATCTCCTATGGCCGACCCTGTAATTATCCATGCTCATATATTTACCTCCTAAGGCCGACCCTGTAATTATCCATGCTCACATATTTACCTTCTAGAGCCGACCCTGTAATTATCCATGCAGACATATTTACCTCCAAAGGCCTACCCTGTAATTATTCATGCTCACATATTTACCTCCTAAGGCCGACCCTGTAATTATCTATGCTCACATATTTACCTCCTAAGGCCAACCCTTGTAATTACTCATGGTCAAATATTTACCTCCTAAGGCCGATCCTGTAATTATCCATGCTCGCATATTTACCTCCTAATGACAACCCTTTAATTATTCATGCTCACATATTTACCTCCTAAGGCCGACCCTGTAATTATCCATGCTCACATATTTACCTCCTAGAGCCGACCCTGTAATTATCCATGCACACATATTTACCTCCTGAGGCCGACCCTGTAATTATTCATGCTCACATATTTACCTCCTATGGCCGACCCTGTAATTATCCATGCTCACATATTTACCTCCTCAGGCCAACCCTTGTAATTACTCATGCTCACATATTTACCTCCTAAGGCCGATCCTGTAATTATCCATGCTCGCATATTTACCTCCTAAGGACAACCCTTTAATTATTCATGCTCACATATTTACTTCCTAAGGCCGACCCTGTAATTATCCATGATCACATCTTTACCCCTTAATGCCGACCCTGTAATTACACATGCTAACATATTTACCTCCTAAGGCCGATCCTGTAATTATTCATGCTCACATATATACCTCCTAAGGCCGACCCTGTAATTACTCATGATCACATATTTACCTCCTAGGGCCGACCCTGTAAATACTCATGCTCACATATATACCTCCTAAGACAGACCCTGTAATTACTCATGCTCACATATTTACATCCTAAGGCCGACCCTGTAATTATCCATGCTCACATATTTACCTCCTAAGGCCTACCCTGTAATTACTCATGCTCACATATTTACCTCCTAAGGCCGACCCTGTAATTATCCATGCTCACATATTTACCTCCTAGAGCCGACCCTGTAATTATCCATGCTCACATATATACCTCCTAAGGCCGACCCTGTAATTACTCATGATCACATATTTACCTCCTAAGGCCGACCCTGTAATTACTCATGCTCACATATATACCTCCTAAGACCGACCCTGTAATTACTCATGCTCACATATTTACCTCCTAAGGCCGACCCTGTAATTATCCATGCCCACATATTTACCTCCTAAGGCCGACCCTGTAATTACTCATGCTCACATATTTACCTCCTAAGGCCGACCCTGTAATTATCCATGCTCATATATTTATCTCCTAAGGCCGACCCTGTGATTATCCATGCTCACATATTTACCTCCTAGAGCCGACCCTGTAATTATCCATGCTCACATATTTACCTCCTAAGGCCGACTCTGTAAGTATTCATGTTCACATAGTTACCTCCTAAGGCCGACCCTGTATTTATCCATGCTCACATATTTACCTCCTAAGGCCAACCCTTGTAATTACTCATGCTCACATATTTACCTCCTAAGGCCGATCCTGCAATTATTCATGCTCGCATATTTACCTCCTAAGGTCAACCCTTTAATTATTCATGCTCACATATTTACCTCCTAAGGCCGACCCTGTAATTATCTATGCTCACATATTTACCTCCTAGAGCCGACCCTGTAATTATCCATGCTCACATATTTACCTCCTAAGGCCGACCCTGTAATTACTCATGATCACATATTTACCTCCTAAGACCGACCCTGTAATTACTCATGCTCACATATATACCTCCTAAGACCGACCCTGTAATTACTCATGCTCACATATTTACCTCCTAAGGCCGACCCTGTAATTATCCATGCTCACATATTTACCTCCTAAGGCCGACCCTGTAATTACTCATGCTCACATATTTACCTCCTAAGGCCGAACCTGTAATTATCCATGCTCATATATTTACCTCCTAAGGCCGACCCTGTGATTATCCATGCTCACATATTTACCTCGTAGAGCCGACCCTGTAATTATCCATGCTCACATATTTACCTCCTAAGGCCGACTCTGTAAGTATTCATGTTCACATAGTTACCTCCTAAGGCCGACCCTGTATTTATCGATGCTCACATATTTACCTCCTAAGGCCAACCCTTGTAATTACTCATGCTCACATATTTACCTCCTAAGGCCGATCCTGCAATTATTCATGCTCGCATATTTACCTCCTAAGGTCAAACCTTTAATTATTCATGCTCACATATTTACCTCCTAAGGCCGACCCTGTAATTATCCATGCTCACATATTTACCTCCTAGAGCCGACCCTGTAATTATCCATGCTCACATATTTACCTCCTAAGGCCAACCCTTGTAATTACTCATGCTCACATATTTACCTCCTAAGGCCGATCCTGTAATTATCCATGCTCGCAAATTTACCTCCTAAGGACAATCCTTTAATTATTCATGCTCAAATAATTACCTCCTAAGGCCGACCCTGTGATTATCCATGCTCACATATGTACACCCTAATGCCGACCCTGTAATTACTCATGCTCACATAATTACCTCCTAAGGCCGACCCTGTAATTACTCATGCTCACATATATACCTCCTAAGACCGACCCTGTAATTACTCATGCTCACATATTTAACTCCTACGGCCGACTCTGTAATTATCCATGCTCACATATTTACCTCCTAAGGCCGACCCTGTAATTATCCATGCTCACATATTTACCTCCTAAGGCCAACCCTTGTAATTACTCATGCTCACATATTTACCTCCTAAGGCCGATCCTGTAATTATCCATGCTCGCAAATTTACCTCCTAAGGACAATCCTTTAATTATTCATGGTCAAATATTTACCTCCTAAGGCCGACCCTGTAATTATCCATGCTCACATATGTACCCCCTAATGCCGACCCTGTAATTACTCATGCTCACATAGTTACCTCCTAAGGCCGACCCTGTAATTACTCATGCTCACATATATACCTCCTAAGACCGACACTGTAATTACTCATGCTCATATATTTACCTCCTACGGCCGACCCTGTAATTATCCATGCTCACATATTTACCTCCTAAGGCCGACACTGTAATTACTCATGCTCAAATATTTATCTCCTATGGCCGACCCTGTAATTATCCATGCTCATATATTTACCTCCTAAGGCCGACCCTGTAATTATCCATGCTCACATATTTACCTTCTAGAGCCGACCCTGTAATTATCCATGCAGACATATTTACCTCCAAAGGCCTACCCTGTAATTATTCATGCTCACATATTTACCTCCTAAGGCCGACCCTGTAATTATCTATGCTCACATATTTACCTCCTAAGGCCAACCCTTGTAATTACTCATAGTCAAATATTTACCTCCTAAGGCCGATCCTGTAATTATCCATGCTCGCATATTTACCTCCTAATGACAACCCTTTAATTATTCATGCTCACATATTTACCTCCTAAGGCCGACCCTGTAATTATCCATGCTCACATATTTACCTCCTAGAGCCGACCCTGTAATTATCCATGCACACATATTTACCTCCTGAGGCCGACCCTGTAATTATTCATGCTCACATATTTACCTCCTATGGCCGACCCTGTAATTATCCATGCTCACATATTTACCTCCTCAGGCCAACCCTTGTAATTACTCATGCTCACATATTTACCTCCTAAGGCCGATCCTGTAATTATCCATGCTCGCATATTTACCTCCTAAGGACAACCCTTTAATTATTCATGCTCACATATTTACTTCCTAAGGCCGACCCTGTAATTATCCATGATCACATCTTTACCCCTTAATGCCGACCCTGTAATTACTCATGCTAACATATTTACCTCCTAAGGCCGATCCTGTAATTATTCATGCTCACATATATACCTCCTAAGGCCGACCCTGTAATTACTCATGATCACATATTTACCTCCTAAGGCCGATCCTGCAATTATTCATGCTCGCATATTTACCTCCTAAGGTCAACCCTTTAATTATTCATGCTCACATATTTACCTCCTAAGGCCGACCCTGTAATTATCTATGCTCACATATTTACCTCCTAGAGCCGACCCTGTAATTATCCATGCTCACATATTTACCTCCTAAGGCCGACCCTGTAATTACTCATGATCACATATTTACCTCCTAAGACCGACCCTGTAATTACTCATGCTCACATATTTACCTCCAAAGGTCAACCCTTTAATTATTCATGCTCACATATTTACCTCCTAAGGCCGACCCTGTAATTATCTATGCTCACATATTTACCTCCTAGAGCCGACCCTGTAATTATCCATGCTCACATATTTACCTCCTAAGGCCGACCCTGTAATTACTCATGATCACATATTTACCTCCTAAGACCGACCCTGTAATTACTCATGCTCACATATTTACCTCCTAAGGCCGACCCTGTAATTATCCATGCTCACATATTTACCTCCTAAGGCCGACCCTGTAATTACTCATGCTCACATATTTACCTCCTAAGGCCGAACCTGTTATTATCCATGCTCATATATTTACCTCCTAAGGCCGACCCTGTGATTATCCATGCTCACATATTTACCTCGTAGAGCCGACCCTGTAATTATCCATGCTCACATATTTACCTCCTAAGGCCGACTCTGTAAGTATTCATGTTCACATAGTTACCTCCTAAGGCCGACCCTGTATTTATCGATGCTCACATATTTACCTCCTAAGGCCAACCCTTGTAATTACTCATGCTCACATATTTACCTCCTAAGGCCGATCCTGCAATTATTCATGCTCGCATATTTACCTCCTAAGGTCAAACCTTTAATTATTCATGCTCACATATTTACCTCCTAAGGCCGACCCTGTAATTATCCATGCTCACATATTTACCTCCTAGAGCCGACCCTGTAATTATCCATGCTCACATATTTACCTCCTAAGGCCAACCCTTGTAATTACTCATGCTCACATATTTACCTCCTAAGGCCGATCCTGTAATTATCCATGCTCGCAAATTTACCTCCTAAGGACAATCCTTTAATTATTCATGCTCAAATAATTACCTCCTAAGGCCGACCCTGTGATTATCCATGCTCACATATGTACACCCTAATGCCGACCCTGTAATTACTCATGCTCACATAATTACCTCCTAAGGCCGACCCTGTAATTACTCATGCTCACATATATACCTCCTAAGACCGACCCTGTAATTACTCATGCTCACATATTTAACTCCTACGACCGACTCTGTAATTATCCATGCTCACATATTTACCTCCTAAGGCCGACCCTGTAATTATCCATGCTCACATATTTACCTCCTAAGGCCACCCCTTGTAATTACTCATGCTCACATATTTACCTCCTAAGGCCGATCCTGTAATTATCCATGCTCGCAAATTTACCTCCTAAGGACAATCCTTTAATTATTCATGCTCAAATATTTACCTCCTAAGGCCGACCCTGTAATTATCCATGCTCACATATGTACCCCCTAATGCCGACCCTGTAATTACTCATGCTCACATAGTTACCTCCTAAGGCCGACCCTGTAATTACTCATGCTCACATATATACCTCCTAAGACCGACACTGTAATTACTCATGCTCATATATTTACCTCCTACGGCCGACCCTGTAATTATCCATGCTCACATATTTACCTCCTAAGGCCGACACTGTAATTACTCATGCTCAAATATTTATCTCCTATGGCCGACCCTGTAATTATCCATGCTCATATATTTACCTCCTAAGGCCGACCCTGTAATTATCCATGCTCACATATTTACCTTCTAGAGCCGACCCTGTAATTATCCATGCAGACATATTTACCTCCAAAGGCCTACCCTGTAATTATTCATGCTCACATATTTACCTCCTAAGGCCGACCCTGTAATTATCTATGCTCACATATTTACCTCCTAAGGCCAACCCTTGTAATTACTCATGGTCAAATATTTACCTCCTAAGGCCGATCCTATTATTATCCATGCTCGCATATTTACCTCCTAATGACAACCCTTTAATTATTCATGCTCACATATTTACCTCCTAAGGCCGACCCTGTAATTATCCATGCTCACATATTTACCTCCTAGAGCCGACCCTGTAATTATCCATGCACACATATTTACCTCCTGAGGCCGACCCTGTAATTATTCATGCTCACATATTTACCTCCTATGGCCGACCCTGTAATTATCCATGCTCACATATTTACCTCCTCAGGCCAACCCTTGTAATTACTCATGCTCACATATTTACCTCCTAAGGCCGATCCTGTAATTATCCATGCTCGCATATTTACCTCCTAAGGACAACCCTTTAATTATTCATGCTCACATATTTACTTCCTAAGGCCGACCCTGTAATTATCCATGATCACATCTTTACCCCTTAATGCCGACCCTGTAATTACTCATGCTAACATATTTACCTCCTAAGGCCGATCCTGTAATTATTCATGCTCACATATATACCTCCTAAGGCCGACCCTGTAATTACTCATGATCACATATTTACCTCCTAGGGCCGACCCTGTAAATACTCATGCTCACATATATACCTCCTAAGACAGACCCTGTAATTACTCATGCTCACATATTTACATCCTAAGGCCGACCCTGTAATTATCCATGCTCACATATTTACCTCCTAAGGCCTACCCTGTAATTACTCATGCTCACATATTTACCTCCTAAGGCCGACCCTGTAATTATCCATGCTCATATATTTACCTCCTAAGGCCGACCAGGTGATTATCCATGCTCACATATTTACCTCCTAGAGCCGACCCTGTAATTATCCATGCTCACATATTTACCTCCTAAGGCCGACTCTGTAATTATTCAAGTTCACATAGTTACCTCCTAAGGCCGACCCTGTAATTATCCATGCTCACATATTTACCTCCTAAGGCCAACCCTTGTAATTACTCATGCTCACATATTTACCTCCTAAGGCCGATCCTGTAATTATCCATGCTCGCATATTTACCTCCTAAGGACAACCCTTTAATTATTCATGCTCAAATATTTACCTCCTAAGGCCGACCCTGTAATTATCCATGCTCACATATGTACCCCCTAATGCCGACCCTGTAATTACTCATGCTCACATATTTACCTCCTAAAGCCGACCCTGTAATTACTCATGTTCACATATATACCTCCTAAGACCGACCCGGTGATTATCCATGCTCACATATTTACCTCCTAGAGCCGACCCTGTAATTATCCATGCTCACATATTTACCTCCTAAGGCCGACTCTGTAATTATTCATGTTCACATAGTTACCTCCTAAAGCCGACCCTGTAATTATCCATGCTCACATATTTACCTCCTAAGGCCAACCCTTGTAATTACTCATGCTCATATATTTACCTCCTAAGACCGATCCTGTAATTATCCATGCTCGCATATTTACCTCCTAAGGACAACCCTTTAATTATTCATGCTCAAATATTTACCTCCGAAGGCCGACCCTGTAATTATCCATGCTCACATATGTACCCCCTAATGCCGACCCTGTAATTACTCATGCTCACATATTTACCTCCTAGAGACGACCCTGTAATTATCCATGCTCACATATTTACCTCCTAAGGCCGACCCTGTAATTACTCATGATCACATATTTACATCCTAAGGCCGACCCTGTAATTACTCATGCTCACATATATACCTCCTAAGACCGACCCCGTAATTACTCATGCTCACATATTTACCTCCTAAGGCCGACCCTGTAATTATCCATGCTCACATATTTACCTCCTAAGGCCGACCCTGTAATTACTCATGCTCACATATTTACCTCGTAAGGCCGAACCTGTAATTATCCATGCTCATATATTTACCTCCTAAGGCCGACCCTGTGATTATCCATGCTCACATATTTACCTCGTAGAGCCGACCCTGTAATTATCCATGCTCACATATTTACCTCCTAAGGCCGACTCTGTAAGTATTCATGTTCACATAGTTACCTCCTAAGGCCGACCCTGTATTTATCGATGCTCACATATTTACCTCCTAAGGCCAACCCTTGTAATTACTCATGCTCACATATTTACCTCCTAAGGCCGATCCTGCAATTATTCATGCTCGCATATTTACCTCCTAAGGTCAAACCTTTAATTATTCATGCTCACATATTTACCTCCTAAGGCCGACCCTGTAATTATCCATGCTCACATATTTACCTCCTAGAGCCGACCCTGTAATTATCCATGCTCACATATTTACCTCCTAAGGCCAACCCTTGTAATTACTCATGCTCACATATTTACCTCCTAAGGCCGATCCTGTAATTATCCATGCTCGCAAATTTACCTCCTAAGGACAATCCTTTAATTTTTCATGCTCAAATATTTACCTCCTAAGGCCGACCCTGTGATTATCCATGCTCGCATATGTACACCCTAATGCCGACCCTGTAATTACTCATGCTCACATAGTTACCTCCTAAGGCCGACCCTGTAATTACTCATGCTCACATATATACCTCCTAAGACCGACCCTGTAATTACTCATGCTCACATATTTAACTCCTACGGCCGACTCTGTAATTATCCATGCTCACATATTTACCTCCTAAGGCCGACCCTGTAATTATCCATGCTCACATATTTACCTCCTAAGGCCAACCCTTGTAATTACTCATGCTCACATATTTACCTCCTAAGGCCGATCCTGTAATTATCCATGCTCGCAAATTTACCTCCTAAGGACAATCCTTTAATTATTCATGCTCAAATATTTACCTCCTAAGACCGACCCTGTAATTATCCATGCTCACATATTTACCTCCTAAGGCCAACCCTTGTAATTACTCATGCTCACATATTTACCTCCTAAGGCCGATCCTGTAATTATCCATGCTCGCATATTTACCTCATAAGGACAACCCTTTAATTATTCATGCTCACATATTTACCTCCTAAGGCCGATCCTGTAATTATCCATGCTCGCATATTTACCTCCTAAGGACAACCCTTTAATTATTCATGCTCAAATATTTACTTCCTAAGGCCGACCCTGTAATTATCCATGCTCACATATGTACCCCCTAATGCCGACCCTGTAATTACTCATGCTCACATATTTACCTCCTAAGGCCGACCCTGTAATTACTCATGTTCACATATATACCTCCTAAGATCGACCCGGTGATTATCCATGCTCACATATTTACCTCCTAGAGGCGACCCTGTAATTATCCATGCTCACATATTTACCTCCTAAGGCCGACTCTGTAATTATTCATGTTCACATAGTTACCTCCTAAGGCCGACCCTGTAATTATCCATGCTCACATATTTACCTCCTAAGGCCAACCCTTGTAATTACTCATGCTCACATATTTACCTCCTAAGGCCGATCCTGTAATTATCCATGCTCGCATATTTCCCTCCTAAGGACAACCCTTTAATTATTCATGCTCAAATATTTACCTCCGAAGGCCGACCCTGTAATTATCCATGCTCAAATATGTACCCCCTAATGCCGACCCTGTAATTACTCATGCTCACATAGTTACCTCCTAAGGCCGACCCTGTAATTACTCATGTTCACATATTGACCTCCTAAGACCGACCCTGTAATTACTCATGCTCACATATTTACCTCCTAAGGCCTACCCTGTAATTATCCATGCTCACATATTTATCTCCTAAGGCCGACCCTAAAATTACTCATGCTCACATATTTACCTCCTAAGGCGACCCTGTAATTATCCATGCTCATATATTTATCTCCTAAGGCCGACCCTGTAATTATCCATGCTCACATATTTACCTTCTAGAGCGACCCTATAATTATCCATGCACACATATTTACCTCCTAAGGCCGACCCTGTAATTATTCATGCTCACATATTTACCTCCTAGGGCCTACCCTGTAATTATCCATGCTCACATATTTTTCTCCTAAGGCCAACCCTTGTAATTACTCATGCTCACATATTTACCTCCTAAGGCCGATCCTGTAATTATCCATGCTCGCATATTTACCTCCTAATGACAACCCTTTAATTATTCATGCTCACATATTTACCTCCTAAGGCCGACTCTGTAATTATCCATGCTCACATATTTATCTCCTAGAGCCGACCCTGTAATTATTCATGCTCACATATTTACCTCCTAAGGCCGACCCTGTAATTATCCATGCTCACATATTTACCTCCTCAGGCCAACCCATGTAATTACTCATGCTCACATATTTACCTCCTAAGGCCGATCCTGTAATTATCCATGCTCGCATATTTACTTCCTAAGGACAACCCTTTAATTATTCATGCTCACATATTTACCTCCGAAGGCCGACCCTGTAATTATCCATGCTCACATATTTACCCCCTAATGCCGACCCTGTAATTACTCATGCTAATATATTTACCTCCTAAGGCCGATCCTGTAATTACTCATGCTCACATATATACCTCCTAAGGCCGACCCTGTAATTACTCATGATCACATATTTACCTCCTAAGGTCGACCCTGTAATTACTAATGCTCACATATATACCTCCTAAGACCGACCCTGTAATTACTCATGCTCACATATTTACCTCCTAAGACCGACCCTGTAATTATCCATGCTCACATATTTACCTCCTAAGGCCGACCCTGTAATTACTCATGCTCACATATTTACCTCCTAAGGCCGACCCTGTAATTATCCATGCTCATATATTTACCTCCTAAGGCCGACCCTGTGATTATCCATGCTCACATATTTACCTGCTAGAGCCGACCCTGTAATTATCCATGCTCATATATTTACCTCGTAAGGCCGACCCTGTGATTATCCATGCTCACATATTTACCTCCTAGAGCCGACCCTGTAATTATCCATGCTCAAATATTTACCTCCTAAGGCCGACCCTGTAATTACTCATTCTCACATATTTACCTCCTAAGGCCGACCCTTTAATTATCCATGCTCATATATTTACCTCCTAAGGCCGACCCGGTGATTATCTATGCCCACATATTTACCTCCTAGAGCCGACCCTGTTATTATCCATGCTCACATATTTACCTCCTAAGGCCGACTCTGTAATTATTCATGTTCACATTGTTACCTCCTAAGGCCGACCCTGTAATTATCCATGCTCACATATTTACCTCCTAAGGCCAACCCTTGTAATTACTCATGCTCACATATTTATCTCCTAAGGCCGATCCTGTAATTATCCATGCTCGCATATTTACCTCCTAAGGACAACCATTTAATTATTCATGCTCAAATATTTACCTCCTAAGGCCGACCCTGTAATTATCCATGCTCACATATGTACCCCCTAATGCCGACCCTGTAATTACTCATGCTCACATAGTTACCTCCTAAGCCCGACCCTGTAATTACTCATGTTCACATATATACCTCCTAAGACCGACCCATGTAATTACTCATGCTCACATATTTACCTCCTAAGGCCTACCCTGTAATTATCCATGCTCACATATTTATCTCCTAGAGCTGACCCTGTAATTACTCATGCTCACATATTTACCTCCTAAGGCCGACTCTGTAATTATTCATGTTCACATAGTTACCTCCTAAGGCCGACCCTGTAATTATCTATGCTCACATATTTACCTCCTAAGGCCAACCCTTGTAATTACTCATGCTCACATATTTATCTCCTAAGGCCGATCCTGTAATTATCCATGCTCGCATATTTACCTTCTAAGGACAACCATTTAATTATTCATGCTCAAATATTTACCTCCTAAGGCCGACCCTGTAATTATCCATGCTCACATATGTACCCCCTAATGCCGACCCTGTAATTACTCATGCTCACATAGTTACCTCCTAAGGCCGACCCTGTAATTACTCATGTTCACATATATACCTCCTAAGACCGACCCATGTAATTACTCATGCTCACATATTTACCTCCTAAGGCCTACCCTGTAATTATCCATGCTCACATATTTATCTCCTAAGGCCCACCCTGTAATTACTCATGCTCACATATTTACCTCCTAAGGCCGACCCTGGAATTATCCATGCTCATATATTTACCTCCTAAGGCCGATCCTGTAATTATCCATGCTCACATATTTACCTTCTAGAGCCGAGCCTGTAATTATCCATGCACACATATTTACCTCCTAAGGCCGACCCTGTGATTATTCATGCTCACATATTTACCTCCTAGGGCCGACCCTGTAATTATCCATGCTCACATATTTACCTCCTAATGCCAACCCTTGTAATTACTCATGCTCTCATATTTACCTCCTAAGGCCGATCCTGTAATTATCCATGCTCGCATATTTACCTCCTAATGACAACCCTTTAATTATTCATGCCTGCATATTTACCTCCTAAGGCCGACCCTGTAATTATCCATGCTCACATATTTACCTCCTAGAGCGGACCCTGTAATTATCCATGCACACATATTTACCTCCTAAGGCCGACCCTGTAATTATTCATGCTCACATATTTACCTCCTAAGGCCGACCCTGTAATTATCCATGCTCACATATTTACCTCCTCAGGCCAACCCTTGTAATTACTCATGCTCACATATTTACCTCCTAAGGCCGACACTGTAATTATCCATGCTCACATATTTACCCCCTAAAGCCGACCCTGTAATTACTCATGCTAATATATTTACCTCCTAAGGCCGATCCTGTAATTACTCATGCTCACATATATACCTCCTAAGGCCGACCCTGTAATTACTCATGCTCACATATTTACCTCCTAAGGCCGACCCTGTAATTACTCATGCTCACATATATACCTCCTAACACCGACCCTGTAATTACTCATGCTCACATATTTACCTCCTACGGCCGACCCTGTAATTACTCATGCTCACATATTTACCTCCTAAGGCCGACCCTGTAATTATCCATGCTCATATATTTACCTCCTAAGGCCGACCCTGTGATTATCCATGCTCACATATTTACCTCCTAGAGCCGACCGTGTAATTATCCATGCTCACATATTTATCTCCTAAGGCCAACCCTTGTAATTACTCATGCTCACATATTTACCTCCTAATGCCGATCCTGTAATTATTCATGCTCGCATATGTACCTCCTAAAGACAACCCTTTAATTATTCATGCTCACATATTTACCTCCTAAGGCCGACCCTGTAATTATCCATGCTCACATATTTACCTCCTAAGGCCGACCCTGTAATTATTCATGCTCACATATTTACCTCCTAAGGCCGACCCTGTAATTATCCATGCTCACATATTTACCTCCTAAGGCCAACCTTTGTAATTACTCATGCTCATATATTTACCTCCTAAGGCCGATCCTGTAATTATCCATGCTCGCAAATTTACCTCCCAAGGACAATCCTTTAATTATTCATGCTCAAATATTTACCTCCTAAGGCCGACCCTGTAATTACTCATGCTCACATAGTTACCTCCTAAGGCCGACCCTGTAATTACTCATTCTCACATATATACCTCCTAAGACCGACCCTGTAATTACTCATGCTCACATATTTACCTCCTAAGGCCGATCCTATAATTATCCATGCTCACATATTTACCTCCTAAGGCCGACCCTGTAATTAGTCATGCTCACATATTTACCTCCTAAGGCCGACCCTGTAATTATCCATGCTCATATATTTACCTCCTAAAGCCCACCCTGTAATTATCCATGCTCACATATTTACCTCCTAGAGCCGACCTTGTAATTATCCATGCACACATATTTACCTCCTAAGGCCGACCCTGTAATTATTCATGCTCACATATTTACCTCCTAAGGCCAACCCTGTAATTATCCATGCTCACATATTTACCTCCTAAGGCCAACCCTTGTAATTACTCATACTCACATATTTACCTCCTAAGGCCGATCCTGTAATTATCCATGCTCGCATATTTACCTCCTAAGGACAACCCTTTAATTATTCATACTCACATATTTACCTCCTAAGGCCGACCCTGTAATTATCCATGCTCACATATTTACCCCCTAATGCCGACCCTGTAATTACTCATGCTCACATATATAACTCCTAAGGCCGACCCTGTAATTACTCATGCTCACATATTTACCTCCTAAGGCCTACCCTGTAATTATCCATGCTCACATATTTACCTCCTAAAGCCGACCCTGTAATTACCCATGCTCACAAATTTACCTTCTAAGGCCGACCCTGTAATTATCAATGCTCATATATTTACCTCCTAAGGCCGACCCTGTGATTATCCATGTTGACATATTTACCTCCTAGAGCCGACCCTGTAATTATCCATGCTCACATATTTACCTCCTAAGTCCGACCCTGTAATTATTCATGTTCACATAGTTACCTCCTAAGGCCGACCCTGTAATTATCCATGCTCACATATTTACCTCCTAAGGCCAACCCTTGTAATTACTCATGCTCACATATTTACCTCCTAAGGCCGATCCTGTAATTATCTATGCTCGCATATTTACCTCCTAAGGACAACCCTTTAAGTATTCTTGCTCCCATATTTACCTCCTAAGGCCGACCCTGTAATTATCCATGCTCACATATTTACCTCCTAATGCCGACCCTGTAATTACTCATGCTCACATATTTACCTCCTAACGCCGATCCTGTAATTACCAGACAGAAGAGGATATCAAGAAAGAGAGTAGTATTTAGTACCACGTACATGTACTGTATTTCTCTAAATATGTGGTTGCATATTGTAAGTTGTTGTGACTGTATTGTTCAATGTTTAACTTCAATACATCAAATGCACATTTAATGCATCTTAATTGCATGATAAGTAAATGATATATATGTTTTATATCACTGCATATGTATATTCTTTTTTTTCGTCTTTACAGGTAGAATTTTCAAAGGTATCTCCTGGAGAACCATTTATCATAGGTATTCAAAATATATGTATTAATCTAATAACTGTGATAACATGTTTTCTATGTCATGCGTACATCGTTTTCGCTGTGCGTGAACTCTCTACTATAGAGGTAGGATAAGGTGTAAATTGTCACGTGGTCTGTTTAAATAATATGGTCACCTTGACCAGCTGCTGTAGCGGCAAATATGAAAACATGCTAATAGCCAAGCAAGATGGGAAAAGAAACACGAGAAAATATAAAGAACAGTATTAAAAGAACAGTTCCTATATTAATTTTCTTGATATACAAGGAAGGTTTAAAGATGCCAAAGCGAAAGGATGGCCTGAAACCATAAATCGAAGGACAGACAACACAATAGCCAATAGAAAAAAGCCGACAACCAATGCTCACAAAGCACTACACAGAAACGTAAAGATCGAGCAACACGAACTCCATTAAAACACTGTTCCTCCGGAAGGGTAAACAAATCCTGATCCAATCGTGGCACCCGGCGTGTTACTAGTGTTACACATCCGGTGATAAGTAATGAATGATATTCCGTAACGGCTATACCAAGTCATGGTAGCGACCGTAAAACTTCCAAAATGATGCCTTCAACTTAACCAATAGGAATCCTTAGTTCAGTAACTTTCTTGTAAGCTTCCGCTTGTTGTATTTTGAAGCTAACGCTAATCTTTATTTGCAAGTAGTGACACTGTTGTGGTACATTGACACTTGAACTATTACACCCAGACTTAAGCTAACCAGCTGGCTACAAAAAAATCTAACTTGCATCACGTCATACTCAAATTCATGTCATAAATTCCAGTTAACAGGCTATTGTGAAAACGACGTTTTGGAGCTGTGGATCACTAGAGGTGGATATTTTCCAAATAAATGTAACAATAATAATAAGTAAATTACAGTTATGTAATTTGAAACTCATACTGGTGTTAAAGGCCGTCGTTACCACAATCTTATGGTACATGTAGTTGAATTTATATCTACATAAGGAATCGCCGGTCATCACTACTTAAATTATGAATTCGAATCCTGCTCATGTGTAGGTGACCTAGACATATCTTAATGTGATACATATTGTTAGTGAATCGCGCTAGAACGGATTGTTTAGGTCCAAGTACTCCAATATGAAAATTTGAAGATACCTAAGGCATAATCAGAAATCGTAAATCGACAATACAATAGCCAAAAGACAAAGGTCAAATTGGTAAGCAGTTCCTGCTCCACGTGTGCCACCAGTCGTGTTAATCTTGTTACAAACCCGTTAATAAGTCATAAATGAGGAAATAACCGGATTATGATTGCGACAAACGGTACATAATTGCGGGTTACTCAAGGGTGTGTATAACCTGATTGAGGTTATTTCGAATGAACCAAATAAATAATTTCGATCAATCCTTATAAATTAATTCTAACTTTTTTACTATGATATGGAAAAATATATTTATTTTTTCAAAATAAGGCAAATAATCGGAAATAAATATAAATAACCCCAAAGGTGCCTCATTTAATGAAAATCATCTGATGACAACGGCACGCGACGCCTTGAGAACGACATCTTTTTTTCGATTCTAGTACATTGACAAATAACTTCCAGTTTTAATCAAAACACGTATAAAATGACATGTGACTGTACAATTAATTCATAGTCTAATCCACACCCATACAAGACCATATTTGAATATAAAAGATACCAAATGTTAATATTAAACACTATCAAGAAGTATTTATTAAATTGATATATATTTGTTATATGCATTATATAGCTATCTTGTCTTCAAATATACAGTTTATTTACATAAGCTTTAGGAGTAGGTTGAAATGCGAATTTGACGGGTATTTTCTTACCTGTTCCATGTCATGCGCAAATTGATTTTATCCTGTAATATTAAACAAGTTAATACTCTGATTTACTAAAAAAAAAACAAAAGGAAAAAACACCAAAAAAAAACCGAAAGTTACAAATGACTTTAGAGACATTAGAAACCTTCTCTAGCAAGAAGCATGTTAGAATGTTAATCGGGAGACATAAACATGTGCACTTAGCCATAGTCATAGACAGACTGCATAATGAATAGATGTATATATTTATAGATAAAAAGTTGTACATTAAAAGACTTTTGTGCGACTTTAATGAATATATATTATTTCAATACGATATTTTCTAGTCATTTCCATTCCGGCAGAAACTCCGTTTTTTTCGTTTATTGATCACGTGATTTGACGTAAACTTGAGGCATCATTACTTCCGGTTTGGGTAGCAACGCCTGACGTGAATGTAAATACAACGTCATTCACGGTAAAAATGGAAAGACCCATTAAGCTTTCTAAGGACTGGTGCTGTGTTCCTCAGTGTAAATCTGATGGAAGGAAGCGTGGGAAGTAAATAAAGCATTTCCGTTTTCTTTTTTGTACAGTTTGAGGCGATCATATCATCATTCCAATCACACGTTTTCAATAAATAGTATGTCACACTGTTCAATATTAGGCAACAATTTTAAAACCGACGACCATATCGGCACTTATCCGATCTCACACACAACCTGTGCTACACCGTTCTCCGTTATTGGTCTCCTGTTTACTTGTGAAAGTTCGTAGTCATTTGTTGACGTTTTTTTGTCTAGATCTAATTCTTGGGCAAGTTCACATAACTTGATTAATTCATGTTTTCTATAGTATGCAAATGATATGTTATGCCTCTATGCTGTAAATTTTCCTTTAGATCGGGAACCTGCCATCGGAAGAAATCTACTTGAATATCCATGATAATAATGATAAACGTAATCTGTTGATAAATGCTGACAAAGCGGAAGCTTAGATGCCTGTTGTTTGGTTGCTACGATACGCCAATCGTACCTCCAATTTGAAAACCGCTTTAACCCGAAAATACCGTATTAGTTCATTTTTGTACCTAAGTTAACTACACCATAAAAAAAAAAATTGTACGAATACATGTATTATTCGTAAACTACATATATCTATGTTCAATATTATATGAAATGTATTCATTGTTTTATCAGAAAACCAGGCAGACAAATATGAAATTTACGGAAATGTCCTATTGATCCCAGGATTGACGAAGGAGAACGAAGCAAACTATCAGTGTACTGTACGTGACGGAGACAATCAATGGACATCCGAACAATTTTACTTAGAATACAAAGGTATATATCATTAGATAGTCAGAAACGTGATTTAGTTTCTTTAAAAATATCAATGTAATGTACGTGATGGAGACAGTCAATGGACATCGGAACAGGCTTATATAGAATACAAAGGTAAATAGCATTAGATATTCAGAATGGTGATTTATTTCCGTGAAAGATATAAATGAACTCTACGTGATATGATGGAGATAGTTAATGGACATCCGAAGAAGTATTCATGAAATACAAAGGTAATATCATTGGATAGTCAGAAACGTGATTTATTTTCTTGAAAGATATCAATGTACTCTACGTGATGGAGACAGTCAATGGACATCCGAAGAAGATTTCATGAAATACAAAGGTAAATATCATTAGGTTGTCAGAAACGTGATTTATTTTCTTGAAAGACATCAATGCACTATACGTATCGGAGATAATCAATGGACATCCGACGATTTATTCGTGAAATGCATTAGTGTTGTTTTTCTAATTTAGTTTGCTTATTTATTTTTTTCTTTTCTTACTTTCTTAGAAAAGTTTGAAGACACCAAAGGGTGATAAAAAACCGTAAATCTAAGAAGGACAAACAATATGAGCTACAAAACACTACACATCAAACTAAAAATTGATCAACAGTTCCTGCTCCACTAGTGACACCCGTAGTGTTACTGTTGAACGACATAATCTTAGCTGCTTATTCTTTCTTCCTGTTTTATCTATTGCATTATGTATTATTTGTATCCCTATTTTATCTCACTTATTTTGTCAATTTTTTCCCGGTGTTGTATTTTCTATGTTAATTTATCTGTTACCTCTGTTGTCTTTCCTATATTAGATTACCTTTGACATCTGTTGTATGTTCTATTTTAATTTGTCTTTTACCTCTGTTGTCTTTCCTATGCTAGATTACCATTTTCCTCTGTTGTATTTTCTATGTTAATTTGTCTTTTACCTCTGTTGTCTTTCCTATGCTAGATTACCATTTTCCTCTGTTGCATTCTCTATGTTAATTTGCCTTTTACCTCTGTTGTATTTTCTATGTTAATTTGCCTTTTACTTCTGTTGTATTTCCTATGTTACTTTTTCTTTTACCTCTGTTGTATTTTCTATGTTAATTTGTGTTTTACCTCTGTTGTATTTTCTATGTTAATTTGTCTTTTACCTCTGTTGCATTCTCTATGTTTATTTGCCTTTTGCCTCTGTTGTATTTTCTATGTTAATTTGCCTTTTACCTCTGTTGCATTCTCTATGTTAATTTGTCTTTTACCTCTGTTGTATTTTCTATGTTAATTTGTGTTTTACCTCTGTTGTATTTTCTATGTTAATTTGTCTTTTACCTCTGTTGCATTCTCTATGTTTATTTGCCTTTTGCCTCTGTTGTATTTTCTATGTTAATTTGCCTTTTACCTCTGTTGCATTCTCTATGTTAATTTGTCTTTTACCTCTGTTCTATTTTCTATGTTTATTTGTCTTTTACCACTGTTGTATTCTCTATGTTAATTTGTCTTTTACCCTGTTGTATTTTCTATGTTAATTTGCCTTTTACTTCTGTTGTATTTCCTATGTTACTTTTTCTTTTACCTCTGTTGTATTTTCTATGTTAATTTGTGTTTTACCTCTGTTGTATTTTCTATGTTAATTTGTCTTTTACCTCTGTTGCATTCTCTATGTTTATTTGCCTTTTGCCTCTGTTGTATTTTCTATGTTAATTTGCCTTTTACCTCTGTTGCATTCTCTATGTTAATTTGTCTTTTACCTCTGTTGTATTTTCTATGTTAATTTGTCATTTACCTCTGTTCTATTTTCTATGTTTATTTGTCTTTTACCACTGTTGTATTCTCTATGTTAATTTGTCATTTACCTCTGTTCTATTTTCTATGTTTATTTGTCTTTTACCTCTGTTGTATTTTCTATGCTATTTGCCTTTTACCTCTGTTGTATTTTCTATGTTAATTTGTCTTTTACCTCTGTTGTAATTTTTATGTTAATTTGTCTTTTACCTCTGTTGTATTTTCTATGTTAATTTTCCTTTTACCTCTGTTGTATTTTCTATGTTAATTTGTCATTTACCTCTGTTCTATTTTCTATGTTTATTTGTCTTTTACCACTGTTGTATTCTCTATGTTAATTTGTCTTTTACCCTGTTGTACTTTCTATGTTAATTTGTCTTTTACCACTGTTGTATTCTCTATGTTAATTTGACTTTTACCTCTGTTGTATTTTCTATGTTAATTTGTCTTTTACCTTTGTTGTATTCTCTATGTTAATTTGCCTTTTACCTCTGTTCTATTTTCTATGTTTATTTGTCTTTTACTTCTGTTGTATTTTCTATGTTAATTTGCCTTTTACCTCTGTTCTATTTTCTATGTTTATTTTTCTTTTACCTCTGTTGTATTCTCTATGTTAATTTGCCTTTTACCTCTGTTCTATTTTCTATGTTTATTTGTCTTTTACTTCTGTTGTATTTTCTATGTTAATTTGCCTTTTACCTCCGTTGTATTTTCTATGTTAATTTGTCTTTTACCACTGTTCTATTTTCTATGTTTATTTGTCTTTTACTTCTGTTGTATTTTCTATGTTAATTTGCCTTTTACCTCTGTTCTATTTTCTATGTTTATTTTTCTTTTACCTCTGTTGTATTCTCTATGTTTATTTGCCTTTTACCTCTGTTCTATTTTCTATGTTTATTTTTCTTTTACCTCCGTTGTATTTTCTATGTTAATTTGTCTTTTACCACTGTTGTATTCTCTATGTTAATTTGACTTTTACCTCTGTTGTATTTTCTATGTTAATTTGTCTTTTACCTCTGTTGTATTCTCTATGTTAATTTGCCTTTTACCTCTGTTCTATTTTCTATGTTTATTTGTCTTTTACCTCTGTTCTATTTTCTATGTTTATTTGTCTTTTACTTCTGTTGTATTTTCTATGTTAATTTCTCTTTTACCTCTGTTGTATTATATATGCTAAATTGCCTTTTACCTCTGTTGTCTTTCCTATTTTAGATTACATTTCACCTCTGTTGTATGTTCTATTTTAATTTGTATTTTGCCTCTGTTTTCTTTCCTATGTTAGATTACCATTTTTCTCTGTTGTATTTTCTATGTTAATTTGTCTCTTACATATATTGTCTTTCCTATGTTAGATTACCTTTTACCTCTGTTGTATTTTCTATATTAATATGTCTTTAACCTATGTTGTATTTTTCTTTGTTAATTTGCCTTTTACTTCTGTTGTATTTTCTATGTTAATTTGTCTTTTACATCTGTTGTATTTTCAATGTTAATTTGCCTTTTACCTCTGTTGTCTTTTCTATGTTAGATTACATTTCTCCTCTGTTGAATGTTCTATTTCAATTTGTATTTTACCTCTGTTGTCTTTCCTATGTTAGATTAAAATTATTCTCTGTTGTATTTTCTATGTTAATTTGTCTTTTACATCTGTTGTCTTTCCTATGTTAGATTACCTTTTGCCTCTGTTGTATTTTCTATGTTAATTTGCCTTTTACCTCTGTTGTATTTTTCGTTGTTAATTTGCCTTTTACTTCTGTTGTATTTTCTATGTTGATTTGACTTTTACCTCTGTTGTATTTTCTATGTTAATTTGTCTTTTACCTCTGTTGTATTTTCTATGTTAATTTGCCTTTTACCTCTGTTGTCTTTCCTATGTTAGATTATCTTTTACCTCTGTTGTATGTTCTATTTTAATTTGTATTTTACCTCTGTTGTCTTTCCTATGTTAATTTGTCTTTTACATCTGTTGTTTTTCCTCTGTTAGATTACCTTTTGCCTCTGTTATATTTTCTATGTTAATTTGCCTTTTGCCTCTGTTGTATTTTCTATATTAATTTATCTTTTGCCTCTTTTGTATTTTCTATATTAATTTGTCTTTTACCTCTGTTGTATTTTCTATGTTAATTTGCCTTTTACCTCTGTTGTATTTTCTCTATTAATTTGTCTTTTCCCTCTGTTGTATTTTCTATATTAATTTGTCTTTTACCTCTGTTGTATTTACTATGTTAATTTGCCTTTTACCTCTGTTGTATTTTCTATGTTAATTTGTCTTTTACCTCTGTTGTATTTTCTATGTTAATTTGTCTTTTACCTCTGTTGTATTTTCTATGTTAATTTGTCTCTTACCTATGTTGTATTCTCTATGTTAATTTTCCTTTACCTCTGTTGTATTTTCTATGTTAATTTGCCTTTTACCTCTGTTGTATTTTCTATGTTAATTTGTCTTTTACCTCTGTTGTATTTTCTATGTTAATTTGTCTCTTACCTCTGTTGTATTTTCTATGTTAATTTGTCTCTTACCTATGTTGTATTCTCTATGTTTATTTGCCTTTTTCCTCTGTTGTATTTTCTATGTTAATTTGCCTTTTACCTCTGTTGCATTCTCTATGTTAATTTGCCTTTTACCTCTGTTCTATTTTCTATGTTAATTTGTCTTTTACCTCTGTTGTATTTTCTATGTTAATTTGTCTTTTACCTCTGTTGTCTTTCCTATATTAGATTACCTCTCATCTCTGTTGTATGTTCTTTTCTAAATTGTCTTTTACCTCTGTTTTCTTTCCTATGTTAAATTACCATTTTCTTCTCTTGTATTTTCTATGTTAGATTACCTTTTACCTCTGTTGTATTTTCTATTTTAATTTGTCTTTTACCTCTGTTGTATTTTCTATATTAATTTGCCTTTTACCTCTGTTGTAATTTCTAGGTTAATTTGTCTTTTACCTCTATTGTATTTTCTATGTTGATTTCTCTTTTACCTCTGTTGTATTTTCTATGTTAATTTGTCTCTTACCTATGTTGCATTCCCTATGTTAATTTGCCTTTTTCCTCTGTTGTATTTTCTATGTTAATTTGCCTTTTACCTCTGTTGTATTTTCTATGTTAATTTGTCTCTTACCTCTGTTGTATTTTCTATGTTAATTTGTCTCTTACCTATGTTGTATTCTCTATGTTTATTTGCCTTTTTCCTCTGTTGTATTTTCTATGTTAATTTGCCTTTTACCTCTGTTGCATTCTCTATGTTAATTTGCCTTTTACCTCTGTTCTATTTTCTATGTTAATTTGTCTTTTACCTCTGTTGTATTTTCTATGTTAATTTGTCTTTTACCTCTGTTGTCTTTCCTATATTAGATTACCTCTCATCTCTGTTGTATGTTCTTTTCTAAATTGTCTTTTACCTCTGTTTTCTTTCCTATGTTAAATTACCATTTTCTTCTCTTGTATTTTCTATGTTAGATTACCTTTTACCTCTGTTGTATTTTCTATATTAATTTGTCTTTTACCTCTGTTGTATTTTCTATATTAATTTGCCTTTTACCTCTGTTGTAATTTCTAGGTTAATTTGTCTTTTACCTCTATTGTATTTTCTATGTTGATTTCTCTTTTACCTCTGTTGTATTTTCTATGTTAATTTGTCTCTTACCTATGTTGCATTCCCTATGTTAATTTGCCTTTTTCCTCTGTTGTATTTTCTATGTTAATTTGCTTTTTACCCCTGTTTTATTTTCTATGTTTATTTGCCTTTTACCTCTGTTGTATTTTCTATATTAATTTGTCTTTTACCTCTGTTTTCTTTCCTATGTTAAATTACCATTTTCTTCTCCTGTATATTCTATGTTAGATTACCTTTTACCTCTGTTGTATTTTCTATATTAATTTGCATTTTACCTCAGTTGTATTTTCTGTGCTAATTTGTCTTTTACCTCTGTTGTATTTTCGATGTTAATGTGTCTCTTACCTATGTTGCATTCCCTATGTTAATTTGCCTTTTTCCTCTGTTGTATTTTCTATGTTAATTTGCTTTTTACCTCTGTTGTATTTTCTATGTTTATTTGCCTTTTACCTCTGTTCTATTTTCTATGTTAATTTATCTTTTACCTCTGTTGTCTTTCCTATATTAGATTACCTCTCTTCTCTGTTGTATGTTCTTTTCTAAATTGTCTTTTACCTCTGTTTTCTTTCCTATGTTAAATTACCATTTTCTTCTCTTGTATTTTCTATGTTAGATTACCTTTTACCCCGTTGTATTTTCTATATTAATTTGTCTTTTACCTCTGTTGTATTTTCTATGTTAATTTGCCTCTTACCTCTGTTGTATTTTCTAGGTTAATTTGTCTTTTACCTCTATTGTATTTTCTATGTTAATTTCTCTTTTACCTCTGTTGTATTCTCTATGTTGATCTGACTCTTACCTCTGTTGCATTCTCCATGTTTATTTGCCTTTTAACTTTGTTGTATTTTCTATATTAATTTGCCTTTTACATCTGTTGTATTTTCTGTGTTAATTTGTGTTTTAACTCTGTTGTATCTTTTACGTTAATTTATCTTTTACCTCTGCTGTAATTTCTATGTTAATTTGCCTTTTACCTCTGTCGTATTTTCTATGTTAATTTGTCTTCTACCTCTGTTGTCTTTCCTATGTGGGATTAACTTTTGCCTCTGTTGTATTTTCTATGTTAATTTGCCTTTTACCTCTGTTGTATTTTCTAGGTTAATTTGTCTTTTACCTCTATTGTATTTTCTATGTTAATTTGTCTTTTACTTCTGTTGTATTTTCTATGTTAATTTGCCTTTTACATCTGTTCTATTTTCTATGATAATTTGTCTTTTACCTCATTTGTATTTTCTATGTTAATTTGCCTTTTACCTCTGTTGTATTTTCTATGTTAATTTGTCTTTTACCCCTGTTATATTTTCTATGTTAATTTGTCTTTTACCTCTGTTGTATTTTCTATGTTAATTTTTCTCTTTCCTATGTTGCATTCTCTTGTTAATTTACCTTTTGCCTCTGTTATATTTTCTATGTTAATTTGTATTTTAACTCAGTTGTATTTTCTGTGTTAATTTTTCTTTTCCATCTGTTGTAATTTCTATGTTAATTTGCCATTTACCTCAATTGTATTTTCTGTGTTAATTTGTCTTTTACCTCTGTTGTATTTTCTATGTTAATTTGTCATTTACCTATGTTGCATTCTATATGTTAATTTGCCTTTTACATCTGTTGTATTTTCTGTGTTAATTTTTCATTTACCTCTCTTTTCTTTTCTATGTCAGATTACCTTTTACCACTGTTGTATTTTCTATGTTAATTTTTCTTTTGCCTCTGTTCTATTTTCTATGTTAATTTGTCTTTTACCTCTGTTATATATTTTCTATGTTAATTTGTCTATTACCTATGTTGCATTCACTATGTTAATTTACCTTTTACCTCTGTTGTATTTTCTATATTAATTTGCATTTTACCTCAGTTGTATTTTCTGTGCTAATTTGTGTTTTACCTCTGTTGTATTTTCCATGTTAATTTTTCTTTTACCTCTGTTGTAATTTCTATGTTAATTTTTCTTTTACCTCTGTTGTATTTTCTATGTTAATTTGCCTTTTACCTCTGTTGTATTTTCTATGTTGATTTGCCTTTTACCTCTGTTGTATTTTCTATGTTAATTTGCCTTTTACCTCTGTTGTATTTTCTATGTTAATTTGCCTTTTACCTCTGTTGTATTTTCTATATTAATTTGCCTTTTACCTCTGTTGTATTTTCTATGTTAATTTGCCTTTTACCTCTGTTGTATTTTCTATGTTAATTTGCCTTTTACCTCTGTTGTATTTTCTGTGCTAATTTGTGTTTTACCTCTGTTGTATTTTCTGTGCTAATTTGTGTTTTACCTCTGTTGTATTTTCCATGTTAATTTTTCTTTTACCTCTGTTGTAATTTCTATGTTTATTTTTCTTTACCTCTGTTGTATTTTCTATGATAATTTGCCTTTTACCTCTATTGTATTTTCTATGTTAATTTGCCTTTTACCTCTGTTGTCTTTCCTATGTTAGATTACCTTTTACCTGTGTTATATTTTCTATATTAATTTGTCTTTTACCTCTGTTGTATTTTCTATGTTAATTTGCCTTTTACTTTTAATTTGTTGTATTTTCTATGTTAATTTGTCTTTTACCTCTGTTTTCATTCCTATGTTAGATAACCTTTTACCTCTGTTGCATTCTCTATGTTAATTTGTCTTTTACCTCTGTTGTATTTTCTATGTTAATTTGTCATTTACCTCTGTTCTATTTTCTATGTTTATTTGTCTTTTACCACTGTTGTATTCTCTATGTTAATTTGTCTTTTACCCTGTTGTATTTTCTATGTTAATTTGTCTTTTACTTCTGTTGTATTTCCTATGTTACTTTTTCTTTTACCTCTGTTGTATTTTCTATGTTAATTTGTGTTTTACCTCTGTTGTATTTTCTATGTTAATTTATCTTTTACCTCTGTTGCATTCTCTATGTTTATTTGCCTTTTGCCTCTGTTTTATTTTCTATGTTAATTTGCCTTTTACCTCTGTTGCATTCTCTATGTTAATTTGTCTTTTACCTCTGTTGTATTTTCTATGTTAATTTGTCATTTACCTCTGTTCTATTTTCTATGTTTATTTGTCTTTTACCACTGTTGTATTCTCTATGTTAATTTGTCATTTACCTCTGTTCTATTTTCTATGTTTATATGTCTTTTACCTCTGTTGTATTTTCTATGTTATTTGCCTTTTACCTCTGTTGTATTTTCTATGTTAATTTGTCTTTTACCTCTGTTGTAATTTTTATGTTAATTTGTCTTTTACCTCTGTTGTATTTTCTATGTTAATTTTCCTTTTACCTCTGTTGTATTTTCTATGTTTATTTGTCTTTTACCACTGTTGTATTCTCTATGTTAATTTGTCTTTTACCACTGTTGTATTCTCTATGTTAATTTGTCTTTTACCCTGTTGTATTTTCTATGTTAATTTGTCTTTTACCACTGTTGTATTCTCTATGTTAATTTGACTTTTACCTCTGTTGTATTTTCTATGTTAATTTGTCTTTTACCTCTGTTGTATTCTCTATCTTAATTTGCCTTTTACCTCTGTTCTATTTTCTATGTTTATTTGTCTTTTACTTCTGTTGTATTTTCTATGTTAATTTGCCTTTTACCTCTGTTCTATTTTCTATGTTTATTTTTCTTTTAACTCTGTTGTATTCTCTATGTTAATTTGCCTTTTACCTCTGTTCTATTTTCTATGTTTATTTGTCTTTTACTTCTGTTGTATTTTCTATGTTAATTTGCCTTTTACCTCTGTTGTATTCTCTATGTTAATTTGCCTTTTACCTCTGTTCTATTTTCTATGTTTATTTGTCTTTTACTTCTGTTGTATTTTCTATGTTAATTTGCCTTTTACCTCTGTTCTATTTTCTATGTTTATTTTTCTTTTACCTCTGTTGTATTCTCTATGTTAATTTGCCTTTTACCTCTGTTCTATTTTCTATGTTTATTTTTCTTTTACCTCCGTTGTATTTTCTATGTTAATTTGTCTTTTACCACTGCTGTATTCTCTATGTTAATTTGACTTTTACCTCTGTTGTATTTTCTATGTTAATTTGTCTTTTACCTCTGTTGTATTCTCTATGTTAATTTGCCTTTTACCTCTGTTCTATTTTCTATGTATATTTGTCTTTTACCTCTGTTCTATTTTCTATGTTTATTTGTCTTTTACTTCTGTTGTATTTTCTATGTTAATTTCTCTTTTACCTCTGTTGTATTATATATGCTAAATTGCCTTTTACCTCTGTTGTCTTTCCTATTTTAGATTACCTTTCACCTCTGTTGTATGTTCTATTTTAATTTGTATTTTGCCTCTGTTTTCTTTCCTATGTTAGATTACCATTTTTCTCTGTTGTATTTTCTATGTTAATTTGTCTCTTACATATATTGTCTTTCCTATGTTAGATTACCTTTTACCTCTGTTGTATTTTCTATATTAATATGTCTTTAACCTATGTTGTATTTTTCTTTGTTAATTTGCCTTTTACTTCTGTTGTATTTTCTATGTTAATTTGTCTTTTACATCTGTTGTATTTTCAATGTTAATTTGCCTTTTACCTCTGTTGTCTTTTCTATGTTAGATTACATTTCTCCTCTGTTGAATGTTCTATTTCAATTTGTATTTTACCTCTGTTGTCTTTCCTATGTTAGATTAAAATTATTCTCTGTTGTATTTTCTATGTTAATTTGTCTTTTACATCTGTTGTCTTTCCTATGTTAGATTACCTTTTGCCTCTGTTGTATTTTCTATGTTAATTTGCCTTTTACCTCTGTTGTATTTTTCGTTGTTAATTTGCCTTTTACTTCTGTTGTATTTTCTATGTTAATTTGACTTTTACCTCTGTTTTATTTTCTATGTTAATTTGTCTTTTACCTCTGTTGTATTTTCTATGTTAATTTGCCTTTTACCTCTGTTGTCTTTCCTATGTTAGATTATCTTTTACCTCTGTTGTATGTTCTATTTTAATTTGTATTTTACCTCTGTTGTCTTTCCTATGTTAATTTGTCTTTTACATCTGTTGTTTTTCCTCTGTTAGATTACCTTTTGCCTCTGTTATATTTTCTATGTTAATTTGCCTTTTGCCTCTGTTGTATTTTCTATATTAATTTATCTTTTGCCTCTGTTGTATTTTCTATATTAATTTGTCTTTTACCTCTGTTGTATTTTCTATGTTAATTTGCCTTTTACCTCTGTTGTATTTTCTCTATTAATTTGTCTTTTGCCTCTGTTGTATTTTCTATATTAATTTGTCTTTTACCTCTGTTGTATTTACTATGTTAATTTGCCTTTTACCTCTGTTGTATTTTCTATGTTAATTTGTCTTTTACCTCTGTTGTATTTTCTGTGTTAATTTGTGTTTTAACTCTGTTGTATCTTTTACGTTAATTTCTCTTTTACCTCTGCTGTAATTTCTATGTTAATTTGCCTTTTACCTCTGTCGTATTTTCTATGTTAATTTGTCTTCTACCTCTGTTGTCTTTCCTATGTGGGATTAACTTTTGCCTCTGTTGTATTTTCTATGTTAATTTGCCTTTTACCTCTGTTGTATTTTCTAGGTTAATTTGTCTTTTACCTCTATTGTATTTTCTATGTTAATTTGTCTTTTACTTCTGTTGTATTTTCTATGTTAATTTGCGTTTTACATCTGTTCTATTTTCTATGATAATTTGTCTTTTACCTCATTTGTATGTTCTATGTTAATTTGCCTTTTACCTCTGTTGTATTTTCTATGTTAATTTGTCTTTTACCTCTGTTGTATTTTCTATGTTAATTTGTCTTTTACCTCTGTTTTATTTTCTATGTTAATTTGTCTCTTACCTATGTTGTATTCTCTATGTTAATTTGCCTTTACCTCTGTTGTATTTTCTATGTTAATTTGCCTTTTACCTCTGTTGTATTTTCTATGTTAATTTGTCTTTTACCTCTGTTGTATTTTCTATATTAATTTGTCTCTTACCTCTGTTGTATTTTCTATGTTAATTTGTCTCTTACCTATGTTGTATTCTCTATGTTTATTTGCCTTTTTCCTCTGTTGTATTTTCTATGTTAATTTGCCTTTTTCCTCTGTTGCATTCTCTATGTTAATTTGCCTTTTACCTCTGTTCTATTTTCTATGTTAATTTGTCTTTTACCTCTGTTGTATTTTCTATGTTAATTTGTCTTTTACCTCTGTTGTCTTTCCTATATTAGATTACCTCTCATCTCTGTTGTATGTTCTTTTCTAAATTGTCTTTTACCTCTGTTTTCTTTCCTATGTTAAATTACCATTTTCTTCTCCTGTATTTTCTATGTTAGATTACCTTTTACCTCTGTTGTATTTTCTATATTAATTTGTCTTTTACCTCTGTTGTATTTTCTATATTAATTTGCCTTTTACCTCTGTTGTAATTTCTAGGTTAATTTGTCTTTTACCTCTATTGTATTTTCTATGTTGATTTCTCTTTTACCTCTGTTGTATTTTCTATGTTAATTTGTCTCTTACCTATGTTGCATTCCCTATGTTAATTTGCCTTTTTCCTCTGTTGTATTTTCTATGTTAATTTGCCTTTTACCTCTGTTGTATTTTCTATGTTAATTTGTCTTTTACCTCTGTTGTATTTTCTATGTTATTTTTTCTCTTTCCTATTTTGCATTCTCTATGTTAATTTACCTTTTACCTCTGTTGTATTTTCTATGTTAATTTGCATTTGAACTCTGTTGCATTTTCTGTGTTAATTTGTGTTTTACCTCTGTTGTATTTTCTATGTTAATTTTTCTTTTACCTCTGTTGTAATTTCTGTGTTAATTTGCCTTTTACCTCAATTGTATTTTCTGTGTTAATTTGTCTTTTACCTCTGTTGTATTTTCTATGTTAATTTGTCTCCTACCTATGTTGCATTCTCTATGTTAATTTGCCTTTTACATCTGTTGTATTTTCTATGTTGATTTGCCCTTTACCTCAGTTGTATTTTGTGTGTTAATTTTTTCATTTACCTCTCTTTTCTTTTCTATGTCAGATTACCTTTAACCTCTGTTGTATTTTCTATGTTAATTTGCCTTTTACTTTTAATTTGTTGTATTTTCTATGTTAATTTGTCTTTTACCTCTGTTTTCATTCCTATGTTAGATAACCTTTTACCTCTGTTGCATTCTCTATGTTAATTTGTCTTTTACCTCTGTTGTATTTTCTATGTTAATTTGTCATTTACCTCTGTTCTATTTTCTATGTTTATTTGTCTTTTACCACTGTTGTATTCTCTATGTTAATTTGTCTTTTACCCTGTTGTATTTTCTATGTTAATTTGTCTTTTACTTCTGTTGTATTTCCTATGTTACTTTTTCTTTTACCTCTGTTGTATTTTCTATGTTAATTTGTGTTTTACCTCTGTTGTATTTTCTATGTTAATTTATCTTTTACCTCTGTTGCATTCTCTATGTTTATTTGCCTTTTGCCTCTGTTTTATTTTCTATGTTAATTTGCCTTTTACCTCTGTTGCATTCTCTATGTTAATTTGTATTTTACCTCTGTTGTATTTTCTATGTTAATTTGTCATTTACCTCTGTTCTATTTTCTATGTTTATTTGTCTTTTACCACTGTTGTATTCTCTATGTTAATTTGTCATTTACCTCTGTTCTATTTTCTATGTTTATTTGTCTTTTACCTCTGTTGTATTTTCTATGTTATTTGCCTTTTACCTCTGTTGTATTTTCTATGTTAATTTGTCTTTTACCTCTGTTGTAATTTTTATGTTAATTTGTCTTTTACCTCTGTTGTATTTTCTATGTTAATTTTCCTTTTACCTCTGTTGTATTTTCTATGTTTATTTGTCTTTTACCACTGTTGTATTCTCTATGTTAATTTGTCTTTTACCACTGTTGTATTCTCTATGTTAATTTGTCTTTTACCCTGTTGTATTTTCTATGTTAATTTGTCTTTTACCACTGTTGTATTCTCTATGTTAATTTGACTTTTACCTCTGTTGTATTTTCTATGTTAATTTGTCTTTTACCTCTGTTGTATTCTCTATCTTAATTTGCCTTTTACCTCTGTTCTATTTTCTATGTTTATTTGTCTTTTACTTCTGTTGTATTTTCTATGTTAATTTGCCTTTTACCTCTGTTCTATTTTCTATGTTTATTTTTCTTTTAACTCTGTTGTATTCTCTATGTTAATTTGCCTTTTACCTCTGTTCTATTTTCTATGTTTATTTGTCTTTTACTTCTGTTGTATTTTCTATGTTAATTTGCCTTTTACCTCTGTTGTATTCTCTATGTTAATTTGCCTTTTACCTCTGTTCTATTTTCTATGTTTATTTGTCTTTTACTTCTGTTGTATTTTCTATGTTAATTTGCCTTTTACCTCTGTTCTATTTTCTATGTTTATTTTTCTTTTACCTCTGTTGTATTCTCTATGTTAATTTGCCTTTTACCTCTGTTCTATTTTCTATGTTTATTTTTCTTTTACCTCCGTTGTATTTTCTATGTTAATTTGTCTTTTACCACTGCTGTATTCTCTATGTTAATTTGACTTTTACCTCTGTTGTATTTTCTATGTTAATTTGTCTTTTACCTCTGTTGTATTCTCTATGTTAATTTGCCTTTTACCTCTGTTCTATTTTCTATGTATATTTGTCTTTTACCTCTGTTCTATTTTCTATGTTTATTTGTCTTTTACTTCTGTTGTATTTTCTATGTTAATTTCTCTTTTACCTCTGTTGTATTATATATGCTAAATTGCCTTTTACCTCTGTTGTCTTTCCTATTTTAGATTACCTTTCACCTCTGTTGTATGTTCTATTTTAATTTGTATTTTGCCTCTGTTTTCTTTCCTATGTTAGATTACCATTTTTCTCTGTTGTATTTTCTATGTTAATTTGTCTCTTACATATATTGTCTTTCCTATGTTAGATTACCTTTTACCTCTGTTGTATTTTCTATATTAATATGTCTTTAACCTATGTTGTATTTTTCTTTGTTAATTTGCCTTTTACTTCTGTTGTATTTTCTATGTTAATTTGTCTTTTACATCTGTTGTATTTTCAATGTTAATTTGCCTTTTACCTCTGTTGTCTTTTCTATGTTAGATTACATTTCTCCTCTGTTGAATGTTCTATTTCAATTTGTATTTTACCTCTGTTGTCTTTCCTATGTTAGATTAAAATTATTCTCTGTTGTATTTTCTATGTTAATTTGTCTTTTACATCTGTTGTCTTTCCTATGTTAGATTACCTTTTGCCTCTGTTGTATTTTCTATGTTAATTTGCCTTTTACCTCTGTTGTATTTTTCGTTGTTAATTTGCCTTTTACTTCTGTTGTATTTTCTATGTTAATTTGACTTTTACCTCTGTTTTATTTTCTATGTTAATTTGTCTTTTACCTCTGTTGTATTTTCTATGTTAATTTGCCTTTTACCTCTGTTGTCTTTCCTATGTTAGATTATCTTTTACCTCTGTTGTATGTTCTATTTTAATTTGTATTTTACCTCTGTTGTCTTTCCTATGTTAATTTGTCTTTTACATCTGTTGTTTTTCCTCTGTTAGATTACCTTTTGCCTCTGTTATATTTTCTATGTTAATTTGCCTTTTGCCTCTGTTGTATTTTCTATATTAATTTATCTTTTGCCTCTGTTGTATTTTCTATATTAATTTGTCTTTTACCTCTGTTGTATTTTCTATGTTAATTTGCCTTTTACCTCTGTTGTATTTTCTCTATTAATTTGTCTTTTGCCTCTGTTGTATTTTCTATATTAATTTGTCTTTTACCTCTGTTGTATTTACTATGTTAATTTGCCTTTTACCTCTGTTGTATTTTCTATGTTAATTTGTCTTTTACCTCTGTTGTATTTTCTGTGTTAATTTGTGTTTTAACTCTGTTGTATCTTTTACGTTAATTTCTCTTTTACCTCTGCTGTAATTTCTATGTTAATTTGCCTTTTACCTCTGTCGTATTTTCTATGTTAATTTGTCTTCTACCTCTGTTGTCTTTCCTATGTGGGATTAACTTTTGCCTCTGTTGTATTTTCTATGTTAATTTGCCTTTTACCTCTGTTGTATTTTCTAGGTTAATTTGTCTTTTACCTCTATTGTATTTTCTATGTTAATTTGTCTTTTACTTCTGTTGTATTTTCTATGTTAATTTGCCTTTTACATCTGTTCTATTTTCTATGATAATTTGTCTTTTACCTCATTTGTATGTTCTATGTTAATTTGCCTTTTACCTCTGTTGTATTTTCTATGTTAATTTGTCTTTTACCTCTGTTGTATTTTCTATGTTAATTTGTCTTTTACCTCTGTTTTATTTTCTATGTTAATTTGTCTCTTACCTATGTTGTATTCTCTATGTTAATTTGCCTTTACCTCTGTTGTATTTTCTATGTTAATTTGCCTTTTACCTCTGTTGTATTTTCTATGTTAATTTGTCTTTTACCTCTGTTGTATTTTCTATATTAATTTGTCTCTTACCTCTGTTGTATTTTCTATGTTAATTTGTCTCTTACCTATGTTGTATTCTCTATGTTTATTTGCCTTTTTCCTCTGTTGTATTTTCTATGTTAATTTGCCTTTTTCCTCTGTTGCATTCTCTATGTTAATTTGCCTTTTACCTCTGTTCTATTTTCTATGTTAATTTGTCTTTTACCTCTGTTGTATTTTCTATGTTAATTTGTCTTTTACCTCTGTTGTCTTTCCTATATTAGATTACCTCTCATCTCTGTTGTATGTTCTTTTCTAAATTGTCTTTTACCTCTGTTTTCTTTCCTATGTTAAATTACCATTTTCTTCTCCTGTATTTTCTATGTTAGATTACCTTTTACCTCTGTTGTATTTTCTATATTAATTTGTCTTTTACCTCTGTTGTATTTTCTATATTAATTTGCCTTTTACCTCTGTTGTAATTTCTAGGTTAATTTGTCTTTTACCTCTATTGTATTTTCTATGTTGATTTCTCTTTTACCTCTGTTGTATTTTCTATGTTAATTTGTCTCTTACCTATGTTGCATTCCCTATGTTAATTTGCCTTTTTCCTCTGTTGTATTTTCTATGTTAATTTGCCTTTTACCTCTGTTGTATTTTCTATGTTAATTTGTCTTTTACCTCTGTTGTATTTTCTATGTTATTTTTTCTCTTTCCTATTTTGCATTCTCTATGTTAATTTACCTTTTACCTCTGTTGTATTTTCTATGTTAATTTGCATTTGAACTCTGTTGCATTTTCTGTGTTAATTTGTGTTTTACCTCTGTTGTATTTTCTATGTTAATTTTTCTTTTACCTCTGTTGTAATTTCTGTGTTAATTTGCCTTTTACCTCAATTGTATTTTCTGTGTTAATTTGTCTTTTACCTCTGTTGTATTTTCTATGTTAATTTGTCTCCTACCTATGTTGCATTCTCTATGTTAATTTGCCTTTTACATCTGTTGTATTTTCTATGTTGATTTGCCCTTTACCTCAGTTGTATTTTGTGTGTTAATTTTTTCATTTACCTCTCTTTTCTTTTCTATGTCAGATTACCTTTAACCTCTGTTGTATTTTCTATGTTAATTTTTCTTTTGCCTCTGTTGTAATTTCTATGTTAATTTGTCTTTTACCTCTGTTATATTTTCTATGTTAATTTGTCTATTACCTATGTTGCATTCACTATGTTAATTTACCTTTTATCTCTGTTGTATTTTCTATGTTAATTTGCTTTTTACCTCTGTTGTATTTTCTATGTTAATTTGTCTTTTACCTCTGTTGTATTTTCTATGTTAATTTGTCTTTTACCTCTGTTGTCTTTCCTATATTAGATTACCTCTCATCTCTGTTGTATGTTCTTTTCTAAATTGTCTTTTACCTCTGT
This sequence comes from Bathymodiolus brooksi, assembly GCA_963680875.1. NCBI lineage: Eukaryota > Metazoa > Mollusca > Bivalvia > Mytilida > Modiolidae > Bathymodiolus > Bathymodiolus brooksi. The sequence goes on along the minus strand of OY804582.1, from coordinate 19,088,073 downwards.
TTTCTTTCCTATGTTAAATTACCATTTTCTTCTCTTGTATTTTCTATGTTAGATTACCTTTTACCTCTGTTGTATTTTCTATATTAATTTGTCTTTTACCTCTGTTGTATTTTCTATATTAATTTGCCTTTTACCTCTGTTGTAATTTCTAGGTTAATTTGTCTTTTACCTCTATTGTATTTTCTATGTTGATTTCTCTTTTACCTCTGTTGTATTTTCTATGTTAATTTGTCTCTTACCTATGTTGCATTCCCTATGTTAATTTGCCTTTTTCCTCTGTTGTATTTTCTATGTTAATTTGCTTTTTACCCCTATTGTATTTTCTATGTTTATTTGCCTTTTACCTCTGTTGTATTTTCTATATTAATTTGTCTTTTACCTCTGTTTTCTTTCCTATGTTAAATTACCATTTTCTTCTCCTGTATATTCTATGTTAGATTACCTTTTACCTCTGTTGTATTTTCTATATTAATTTGCATTTTACCTCAGTTGTATTTTCTGTGCTAATTTGTCTTTTACCTCTGTTGTATTTTCTATGTTAATGTGTCTCTTACCTATGTTGCATTCCCTATGTTAATTTGCCTTTTTCCTCTGTTGTATTTTCTATGTTAATTTGCTTTTTACCTCTGTTGTATTTTCTATGTTTATTTGCCTTTTACCTCTGTTCTATTTTCTATGTTAATTTGTCTTTTACCTCTGTTGTCTTTCCTATATTAGATTACCTCTCATCTCTGTTGTATGTTCTTTTCTAAATTGTCTTTTACCTCTGTTTTCTTTCCTATGTTAAATTACCATTTTCTTCTCTTGTATTTTCTATGTTAGATTACCTTTTACCCTGTTGTATTTTCTATATTAATTTGTCTTTTACCTCTGTTGTATTTTCTATGTTAATTTGCCTTTTACCTCTGTTGTATTTTCTAGGTTAATTTGTCTTTTACCTCTATTGTATTTTCTATGTTAATTTCTCTTTTACCTCTGTTGTATTCTCTATGTTGATCTGACTCTTACCTCTGTTGCATTCTCCATGTTTATTTGCCTTTTAACTTTGTTGTATTTTCTATATTAATTTGCCTTTTACATCTGTTGTATTTTCTGTGTTAATTTGTGTTTTAACTCTGTTGTATCTTTTACGTTAATTTCTCTTTTACCTCTGCTGTAATTTCTATGTTAATTTGCCTTTTACCTCTGTCGTATTTTCTATGTTAATTTGTCTTCTACCTCTGTTGTCTTTCCTATGTGGGATTAACTTTTGCCTCTGTTGTATTTTCTATGTTAATTTGCCTTTTACCTCTGTTGTATTTTCTAGGTTAATTTGTCTTTTACCTCTATTGTATTTTCTATGTTAATTTGTCTTTTACTTCTGTTGTATTTTCTATGTTAATTTGCCTTTTACATCTGTTCTATTTTCTATGATAATTTGTCTCTTACCTATGTTGTATTCTCTATGTTAATTTGCCTTTACCTCTGTTGTATTTTCTATGTTAATTTGCCTTTTACCTCTGTTGTATTTTCTATGTTAATTTGTCTTTTACCTCTGTTGTATTTTCTATGTTAATTTGTCTCTTACCTCTGTTGTATTTTCTATGTTAATTTGTCTCTTACCTATGTTGTATTCTCTATGTTTATTTGCCTTTTTCCTCTGTTGTATTTTCTATGTTAATTTGCCTTTTACCTCTGTTGCATTCTCTATGTTAATTTGCCTTTTACCTCTGTTCTATTTTCTATGTTAATTTGTCTTTTACCTCTGTTGTATTTTCTATGTTAATTTGTCTTTTACCTTTGTTGTCTTTCCTATATTAGATTACCTCTCATCTCTGTTGTATGTTCTTTTCTAAATTGTCTTTTACCTCTGTTTTCTTTCCTATGTTAAATTACCATTTTCTTCTCTTGTATTTTCTATGTTAGATTACCTTTTACCTCTGTTGTATTTTCTATATTAATTTGTCTTTTACCTCTGTTGTATTTTCTATATTAATTTGCCTTTTACCTCTGTTGTAATTTCTAGGTTAATTTGTCTTTTACCTCTATTGTATTTTCTATGTTGATTTCTCTTTTACCTCTGTTGTATTTTCTATGTTAATTTGTCTCTTACCTATGTTGCATTCCCTATGTTAATTTGCCTTTTTCCTCTGTTGTATTTTCTATGTTAATTTGCCTTTTACCTCTGTTGTATTTTCTATGTTAATTTGTCTTTTACCTCTGTTGTATTTTCTATGTTAATTTGTCTCTTACCTCTGTTGTATTTTCTATGTTAATTTGTCTCTTACCTATGTTGTATTCTCTATGTTTATTTGCCTTTTTCCTCTGTTGCATTCTCTATGTTAATTTGCCTTTTACCTCTGTTCTATTTTCTATGTTAATTTGTCTTTTACCTCTGTTGTATTTTCTATGTTAATTTGTCTTTTACCTCTGTTGTCTTTCCTATATTAGATTACCTCTCATCTCTGTTGTATGTTCTTTTCTAAATTGTCTTTTACCTCTGTTTTCTTTCCTATGTTAAATTACCATTTTCTTCTCTTGTATTTTCTATGTTAGATTACCTTTTACCTCTGTTGTATTTTCTATATTAATTTGTCTTTTACCTCTGTTGTATTTTCTATATTAATTTGCCTTTTACCTCTGTTGTAATTTCTAGGTTAATTTGTCTTTTACCTCTATTGTATTTTCTATGTTGATTTCTCTTTTACCTCTGTTGTATTTTCTATGTTAATTTGTCTCTTACCTATGTTGCATTCCCTATGTTAATTTGCCTTTTTCCTCTGTTGTATTTTCTATGTTAATTTGCTTTTTACCCCTGTTGTATTTTCTATGTTTATTTGCCTTTTACCTCTGTTGTATTTTCTATATTAATTTGTCTTTTACCTCTGTTTTCTTTCCTATGTTAAATTACCATTTTCTTCTCCTGTATATTCTATGTTAGATTACCTTTTACCTCTGTTGTATTTTCTATATTAATTTGCATTTTACCTCAGTTGTATTTTCTGTGCTAATTTGTCTTTTACCTCTGTTGTATTTTCTATGTTAATGTGTCTCTTACCTATGTTGCATTCCCTATGTTAATTTGCCTTTTTCCTCTGTTGTATTTTCTATGTTAATTTGTTTTTACCTCTGTTGTATTTTCTATGTTTATTTGCCTTTTACCTCTGTTCTATTTTCTATGTTAATTTGTCTTTTACCTCTGTTGTCTTTCCTATATTAGATTACCTCTCATCTCTGTTGTATGTTCTTTTCTAAATTGTCTTTTACCTCTGTTTTCTTTCCTATGTTAAATTACCATTTTCTTCTCTTGTATTTTCTATGTTAATTTGCCTTTTACCTCTGTTGTATTTTCTATATTAATTTGTCTTTTACCTCTATTGTATTTTCTATGTTAATTTCTCTTTTACCTCTGTTGTATTCTCTATGTTGATCTGACTCTTACCTCTGTTGCATTCTCCATGTTTATTTGCCTTTTAACTTTGTTGTATTTTCTATATTAATTTGCCTTTTACATCTGTTGTATTTTCTGTGTTAATTTGTGTTTTAACTCTGTTGTATCTTTTACGTTAATTTCTCTTTTACCTCTGTCGTATTTTCTATGTTAATTTGTCTTCTACCTCTGTTGTCTTTCCTATGTGGGATTAACTTTTGCCTCTGTTGTATTTTCTATGTTAATTTGCCTTTTACCTCTGTTGTATTTTCTAGGTTAATTTGCCTTTTTCCTCTGTTGTATTTTCTATGTTAATTTGCCTTTTACCTCTGTTGTATTTTCTATGTTAATTTGTCTTTTACCTCTGTTGTATTTTCTATGTTATTTTTTCTCTTTCCTATTTTGCATTCTCTATGTTAATTTACCTTTTACCTCTGTTGTATTTTCTATGTTAATTTGCATTTGAACTCTGTTGCATTTTCTGTGTTAATTTGTGTTTTACCTCTGTTGTATTTTCTATGTTAATTTTTCTTTTACCTCTGTTGTAATTTCTGTGTTAATTTGCCTTTTACCTCAATTGTATTTTCTGTGTTAATTTGTCTTTTACCTCTGTTGTATTTTCTATGTTAATTTGTCTCCTACCTATGTTGCATTCTCTATGTTAATTTGCCTTTTACATCTGTTGTATTTTCTATGTTGATTTGCCCTTTACCTCAGTTGTATTTTGTGTGTTAATTTTTTCATTTACCTCTCTTTTCTTTTCTATGTCAGATTACCTTTAACCTCTGTTGTATTTTCTATGTTAATTTTTCTTTTGCCTCTGTTGTAATTTCTATGTTAATTTGTCTTTTACCTCTGTTATATTTTCTATGTTAATTTGTCTATTACCTATGTTGCATTCACTATGTTAATTTACCTTTTATCTCTGTTGTATTTTCTATGTTAATTTGCTTTTTACCTCTGTTGTATTTTCTATGTTAATTTGTCTTTTACCTCTGTTGTATTTTCTATGTTAATTTGTCTTTTACCTCTGTTGTCTTTCCTATATTAGATTACCTCTCATCTCTGTTGTATGTTCTTTTCTAAATTGTCTTTTACCTCTGTTTTCTTTCCTATGTTAAATTACCATTTTCTTCTCTTGTATTTTCTATGTTAGATTACCTTTTACCTCTGTTGTATTTTCTATATTAATTTGTCTTTTACCTCTGTTGTATTTTCTATATTAATTTGCCTTTTACCTCTGTTGTAATTTCTAGGTTAATTTGTCTTTTACCTCTATTGTATTTTCTATGTTGATTTCTCTTTTACCTCTGTTGTATTTTCTATGTTAATTTGTCTCTTACCTATGTTGCATTCCCTATGTTAATTTGCCTTTTTCCTCTGTTGTATTTTCTATGTTAATTTGCTTTTTACCCCTATTGTATTTTCTATGTTTATTTGCCTTTTACCTCTGTTGTATTTTCTATATTAATTTGTCTTTTACCTCTGTTTTCTTTCCTATGTTAAATTACCATTTTCTTCTCCTGTATATTCTATGTTAGATTACCTTTTACCTCTGTTGTATTTTCTATATTAATTTGCATTTTACCTCAGTTGTATTTTCTGTGCTAATTTGTCTTTTACCTCTGTTGTATTTTCTATGTTAATGTGTCTCTTACCTATGTTGCATTCCCTATGTTAATTTGCCTTTTTCCTCTGTTGTATTTTCTATGTTAATTTGCTTTTTACCTCTGTTGTATTTTCTATGTTTATTTGCCTTTTACCTCTGTTCTATTTTCTATGTTAATTTGTCTTTTACCTCTGTTGTCTTTCCTATATTAGATTACCTCTCATCTCTGTTGTATGTTCTTTTCTAAATTGTCTTTTACCTCTGTTTTCTTTCCTATGTTAAATTACCATTTTCTTCTCTTGTATTTTCTATGTTAGATTACCTTTTACCCTGTTGTATTTTCTATATTAATTTGTCTTTTACCTCTGTTGTATTTTCTATGTTAATTTGCCTTTTACCTCTGTTGTATTTTCTAGGTTAATTTGTCTTTTACCTCTATTGTATTTTCTATGTTAATTTCTCTTTTACCTCTGTTGTATTCTCTATGTTGATCTGACTCTTACCTCTGTTGCATTCTCCATGTTTATTTGCCTTTTAACTTTGTTGTATTTTCTATATTAATTTGCCTTTTACATCTGTTGTATTTTCTGTGTTAATTTGTGTTTTAACTCTGTTGTATCTTTTACGTTAATTTCTCTTTTACCTCTGCTGTAATTTCTATGTTAATTTGCCTTTTACCTCTGTCGTATTTTCTATGTTAATTTGTCTTCTACCTCTGTTGTCTTTCCTATGTGGGATTAACTTTTGCCTCTGTTGTATTTTCTATGTTAATTTGCCTTTTACCTCTGTTGTATTTTCTAGGTTAATTTGTCTTTTACCTCTATTGTATTTTCTATGTTAATTTGTCTTTTACTTCTGTTGTATTTTCTATGTTAATTTGCCTTTTACATCTGTTCTATTTTCTATGATAATTTGTCTCTTACCTATGTTGTATTCTCTATGTTAATTTGCCTTTACCTCTGTTGTATTTTCTATGTTAATTTGCCTTTTACCTCTGTTGTATTTTCTATGTTAATTTGTCTTTTACCTCTGTTGTATTTTCTATGTTAATTTGTCTCTTACCTCTGTTGTATTTTCTATGTTAATTTGTCTCTTACCTATGTTGTATTCTCTATGTTTATTTGCCTTTTTCCTCTGTTGTATTTTCTATGTTAATTTGCCTTTTACCTCTGTTGCATTCTCTATGTTAATTTGCCTTTTACCTCTGTTCTATTTTCTATGTTAATTTGTCTTTTACCTCTGTTGTATTTTCTATGTTAATTTGTCTTTTACCTTTGTTGTCTTTCCTATATTAGATTACCTCTCATCTCTGTTGTATGTTCTTTTCTAAATTGTCTTTTACCTCTGTTTTCTTTCCTATGTTAAATTACCATTTTCTTCTCTTGTATTTTCTATGTTAGATTACCTTTTACCTCTGTTGTATTTTCTATATTAATTTGTCTTTTACCTCTGTTGTATTTTCTATATTAATTTGCCTTTTACCTCTGTTGTAATTTCTAGGTTAATTTGTCTTTTACCTCTATTGTATTTTCTATGTTGATTTCTCTTTTACCTCTGTTGTATTTTCTATGTTAATTTGTCTCTTACCTATGTTGCATTCCCTATGTTAATTTGCCTTTTTCCTCTGTTGTATTTTCTATGTTAATTTGCCTTTTACCTCTGTTGTATTTTCTATGTTAATTTGTCTTTTACCTCTGTTGTATTTTCTATGTTAATTTGTCTCTTACCTCTGTTGTATTTTCTATGTTAATTTGTCTCTTACCTATGTTGTATTCTCTATGTTTATTTGCCTTTTTCCTCTGTTGCATTCTCTATGTTAATTTGCCTTTTACCTCTGTTCTATTTTCTATGTTAATTTGTCTTTTACCTCTGTTGTATTTTCTATGTTAATTTGTCTTTTACCTCTGTTGTCTTTCCTATATTAGATTACCTCTCATCTCTGTTGTATGTTCTTTTCTAAATTGTCTTTTACCTCTGTTTTCTTTCCTATGTTAAATTACCATTTTCTTCTCTTGTATTTTCTATGTTAGATTACCTTTTACCTCTGTTGTATTTTCTATATTAATTTGTCTTTTACCTCTGTTGTATTTTCTATATTAATTTGCCTTTTACCTCTGTTGTAATTTCTAGGTTAATTTGTCTTTTACCTCTATTGTATTTTCTATGTTGATTTCTCTTTTACCTCTGTTGTATTTTCTATGTTAATTTGTCTCTTACCTATGTTGCATTCCCTATGTTAATTTGCCTTTTTCCTCTGTTGTATTTTCTATGTTAATTTGCTTTTTACCCCTGTTGTATTTTCTATGTTTATTTGCCTTTTACCTCTGTTGTATTTTCTATATTAATTTGTCTTTTACCTCTGTTTTCTTTCCTATGTTAAATTACCATTTTCTTCTCCTGTATATTCTATGTTAGATTACCTTTTACCTCTGTTGTATTTTCTATATTAATTTGCATTTTACCTCAGTTGTATTTTCTGTGCTAATTTGTCTTTTACCTCTGTTGTATTTTCTATGTTAATGTGTCTCTTACCTATGTTGCATTCCCTATGTTAATTTGCCTTTTTCCTCTGTTGTATTTTCTATGTTAATTTGTTTTTACCTCTGTTGTATTTTCTATGTTTATTTGCCTTTTACCTCTGTTCTATTTTCTATGTTAATTTGTCTTTTACCTCTGTTGTCTTTCCTATATTAGATTACCTCTCATCTCTGTTGTATGTTCTTTTCTAAATTGTCTTTTACCTCTGTTTTCTTTCCTATGTTAAATTACCATTTTCTTCTCTTGTATTTTCTATGTTAATTTGCCTTTTACCTCTGTTGTATTTTCTATATTAATTTGTCTTTTACCTCTATTGTATTTTCTATGTTAATTTCTCTTTTACCTCTGTTGTATTCTCTATGTTGATCTGACTCTTACCTCTGTTGCATTCTCCATGTTTATTTGCCTTTTAACTTTGTTGTATTTTCTATATTAATTTGCCTTTTACATCTGTTGTATTTTCTGTGTTAATTTGTGTTTTAACTCTGTTGTATCTTTTACGTTAATTTCTCTTTTACCTCTGTCGTATTTTCTATGTTAATTTGTCTTCTACCTCTGTTGTCTTTCCTATGTGGGATTAACTTTTGCCTCTGTTGTATTTTCTATGTTAATTTGCCTTTTACCTCTGTTGTATTTTCTAGGTTAATTTGTCTTTTACCTCTATTGTATTTTCTATGTTAATTTGTCTTTTACTTCTGTTGTATTTTCTATGTTAATTTGCCTTTTACATCTGTTCTATTTTCTATGATAATTTGTCTTTTACCTCATTTGTATTTTCTATGTTAATTTGTCTTTTACCTCTGTTGTATTTTCTATGTTAATTTGTCTCTTACCTATGTTGTATTCTCTATGTTAATTTGCCTTTACCTCTGTTGTATTTTCTATGTTAATTTGTCTTTTACCTCTGTTGTATTTTCTATATTAATTTGTCTCTTACCTCTGTTGTATTTTCTATGTTAATTTGTCTCTTACCTATGTTGTATTCTCTATGTTTATTTGCCTTTTTCCTCTGTTGTATTTTCTATGTTAATTTGCCTTTTTCCTCTGTTGCATTCTCTATGTTAATTTGCCTTTTACCTCTGTTCTATTTTCTATGTTAATTTGTCTTTTACCTCTGTTGTATTTTCTATGTTAATTTGTCTTTTACCTTTGTTGTCTTTCCTATATTAGATTACCTCTCATCTCTGTTGTATGTTCTTTTCTAAATTGTCTTTTACCTCTGTTTTCTTTCCTATGTTAAATTACCATTTTCTTCTCTTGTATTTTCTATGTTAGATTACCTTTTACCTCTGTTGTATTTTCTATATTAATTTGTCTTTTACCTCTGTTGTATTTTCTATATTAATTTGCCTTTTACCTCTGTTGTAATTTCTAGGTTAATTTGTCTTTTACCTCTATTGTATTTTCTATGTTGATTTCTCTTTTACCTCTGTTGTATTTTCTATGTTAATTTGTCTCTTACCTATGTTGCATTCCCTATGTTAATTTGCCTTTTTCCTCTGTTGTATTTTCTATGTTAATTTGCCTTTTACCTCTGTTGTATTTTCTATGTTAATTTGTCTTTTACCTCTGTTGTATTTTCTATGTTAATTTGTCTCTTACCTCTGTTGTATTTTCTATGTTAATTTGTCTCTTACCTATGTTGTATTCTCTATGTTTATTTGCCTTTTTCCTCTGTTGTATTTTCTATGTTAATTTGCCTTTTACCTCTGTTGCATTCTCTATGTTAATTTGCCTTTTACCTCTGTTCTATTTTCTATGTTAATTTGTCTTTTACCTCTGTTGTATTTTCTATGTTAATTTGTCTTTTACCTCTGTTGTCTTTCCTATATTAGATTACCTCTCATCTCTGTTGTATGTTCTTTTCTAAATTGTCTTTTACCTCTGTTTTCTTTCCTATGTTAAATTACCATTTTCTTCTCTTGTATTTTCTATGTTAGATTACCTTTTACCTCTGTTGTATTTTCTATATTAATTTGTCTTTTACCTCTGTTGTATTTTCTATATTAATTTGCCTTTTACCTCTGTTGTAATTTCTAGGTTAATTTGTCTTTTACCTCTATTGTATTTTCTATGTTGATTTCTCTTTTACCTCTGTTGTATTTTCTATGTTAATTTGTCTCTTACCTATGTTGCATTCCCTATGTTAATTTGCCTTTTTCCTCTGTTGTATTTTCTATGTTAATTTGCTTTTTACCCCTGTTGTATTTTCTATGTTTATTTGCCTTTTACCTCTGTTGTATTTTCTATATTAATTTGTCTTTTACCTCTGTTTTCTTTCCTATGTTAAATTACCATTTTCTTCTCCTGTATATTCTATGTTAGATTACCTTTTACCTCTGTTGTATTTTCTATATTAATTTGCATTTTACCTCAGTTGTATTTTCTGTGCTAATTTGTCTTTTACCTCTGTTGTATTTTCTATGTTAATGTGTCTCTTACCTATGTTGCATTCCCTATGTTAATTTGCCTTTTTCCTCTGTTGTATTTTCTATGTTAATTTGCTTTTTACCTCTGTTGTATTTTCTATGTTTATTTGCCTTTTACCTCTGTTCTATTTTCTATGTTAATTTGTCTTTTACCTCTGTTGTCTTTCCTATATTAGATTACCTCTCATCTCTGTTGTATGTTCTTTTCTAAATTGTCTTTTACCTCTGTTTTCTTTCCTATGTTAAATTACCATTTTCTTCTCTTGTATTTTCTATGTTAGATTACCTTTTACCCTGTTGTATTTTCTATATTAATTTGTCTTTTACCTCTGTTGTATTTTCTATGTTAATTTGCCTTTTACCTCTGTTGTATTTTCTAGGTTAATTTGTCTTTTACCTCTATTGTATTTTCTATGTTAATTTCTCTTTTACCTCTGTTGTATTCTCTATGTTGATCTGACTCTTACCTCTGTTGCATTCTCCATGTTTATTTGCCTTTTAACTTTGTTGTATTTTCTATATTAATTTGCCTTTTACATCTGTTGTATTTTCTGTGTTAATTTGTGTTTTAACTCTGTTGTATCTTTTACGTTAATTTCTCTTTTACCTCTGCTGTAATTTCTATGTTAATTTGCCTTTTACCTCTGTCGTATTTTCTATGTTAATTTGTCTTCTACCTCTGTTGTCTTTCCTATGTGGGATTAACTTTTGCCTCTGTTGTATTTTCTATGTTAATTTGCCTTTTACCTCTGTTGTATTTTCTAGGTTAATTTGTCTTTTACCTCTATTGTATTTTCTATGTTAATTTGTCTTTTACTTCTGTTGTATTTTCTATGTTAATTTGTCATTTACCTATGTTGCATTCTATATGTTAATTTGCCTTTTAAATCTGTTGTATTTTCTGTGTTAATTTTTCATTTACCTCTCTTTTCTTTTCTATGTCAGATTACCTTTTACCACTGTTGTATTTTCTATGTTAATTTTTCTTTTGCCTCTGTTCTATTTTCTATGTTAATTTGTCTTTTACCTCTGTTATATATTTTCTATGTTAATTTGTCTATTACCTATGTTGCATTCACTATGTTAATTTACCTTTTACCTCTGTTGTATTTTCTATATTAATTTGCATTTTACCTCAGTTGTATTTTCTGTGCTAATTTGTGTTTTACCTCTGTTGTATTTTCCATGTTAATTTTTCTTTTACCTCTGTTGTAATTTCTATGTTAATTTTTCTTTTACCTCTGTTGTATTTTCTATGTTAATTTGCCTTTTACCTCTGTTGTATTTTCTATATTAATTTGTCTTTTACCTCTGTTGTATTTACTATGTTAATTTGCCTTTTACCTCTGTTGTATTTTCTCTATTAATTTGTCTTTTGCCTCTGTTGTATTTTCTATATTAATTTGTCTTTTACCTCTGTTGTATTTTCTATGTTAATTTGCCTTTTACCTCTGTTGTATTTTCTCTATTAATTTGTCTTTTGCCTCTGTTGTATTTTCTATATTAATTTGTCTTTTACCTCTGTTGTATTTACTATGTTAATTTGCCTTTTACCTCTGTTGTATTTTCTATGTTAATTTGTCTTTTACCTCTGTTGTATTTTCTGTGTTTATTTGTGTTTTAACTCTGTTGTATCTTTTACGTTAATTTCTCTTTTACCTCTGCTGTAATTTCTATGTTAATTTGCCTTTTACCTCTGTCGTATTTTCTATGTTAATTTGTCTTCTACCTCTGTTGTCTTTCCTATGTGGGATTAACTTTTGCCTCTGTTGTATTTTCTATGTTAATTTGCCTTTTACCTCTGTTGTATTTTCTAGGTTAATTTGTCTTTTACCTCTATTGTATTTTCTATGTTAATTTGTCTTTTACTTCTGTTGTATTTTCTATGTTAATTTGCCTTTTACATCTGTTCTATTTTCTATGATAATTTGTCTTTTACCTCATTTGTATGTTCTATGTTAATTTGTCTTTTACCTCTGTTGTATTTTCTATGTTAATTTTTCTCTTTCCTATGTTGCATTCTCTTGTTAATTTACCTTTTGCCTCTGTTTTATTTTCTATGTTAATTTGTATTTTAACTCAGTTGTATTTTCTGTGTTAATTTTTCTTTTCCATCTGTTGTAATTTCTATGTTAATTTGCCATTTACCTCAATTGTATTTTCTGTGTTAATTTGTCTTTTACCTCTGTTGTATTTTCTATGTTAATTTGTCATTTACCTATGTTGCATTCTATATGTTAATTTGCCTTTTAAATCTGTTGTATTTTCTGTGTTAATTTTTCATTTACCTCTCTTTTCTTTTCTATGTCAGATTACCTTTTACCACTGTTGTATTTTCTATGTTAATTTTTCTTTTGCCTCTGTTCTATTTTCTATGTTAATTTGTCTTTTACCTCTGTTGTCTTTCCTATATTAGATTACCTCTCATCTCTGTTGTATGTTCTTTTCTAAATTGTCTTTTACCTCTGTTTTCTTTCCTATGTTAAATTACCATTTTCTTCTCTTGTATTTTCTATGTTAGATTACCTTTTACCTCTGTTGTATTTTCTATATTAATTTGTCTTTTACCTCTGTTGTATTTTCTATATTAATTTGCCTTTTACCTCTGTTGTAATTTCTATGTTGATTTCTCTTTTACCTCTGTTGTATTTTCTATGTTAATTTGTCTCTTACCTATGTTGCATTCCCTATGTTAATTTGCCTTTTTCCTCTGTTGTATTTTCTATGTTAATTTGCCTTTTACCTCTGTTGTATTTTCTATGTTAATTTGTCTTTTACCTCTGTTGTATTTTCTATGTTAATTTGTCTCTTACCTCTGTTGTATTTTCTATGTTAATTTGTCTCTTACCTATGTTGTATTCTCTATGTTTATTTGCCTTTTTCCTCTGTTGTATTTTCTATGTTAATTTGCCTTTTACCTCTGTTGCATTCTCTATGTTAATTTGCCTTTTACCTCTGTTCTATTTTCTATGTTAATTTGTCTTTTACCTCTGTTGTATTTTCTATGTTAATTTGTCTTTTACCTCTGTTGTCTTTCCTATATTAGATTACCTCTCATCTCTGTTGTATGTTCTTTTCTAAATTGTCTTTTACCTCTGTTTTCTTTCCTATGTTAAATTACCATTTTCTTCTCTTGTATTTTCTATGTTAGATTACCTTTTACCTCTGTTGTATTTTCTATATTAATTTGTCTTTTACCTCTGTTGTATTTTCTATATTAATTTGCCTTTTACCTCTGTTGTAATTTCTAGGTTAATTTGTCTTTTACCTCTATTGTATTTTCTATGTTGATTTCTCTTTTACCTCTGTTGTATTTTCTATGTTAATTTGTCTCTTACCTATGTTGCATTCCCTATGTTAATTTGCCTTTTTCCTCTGTTGTATTTTCTATGTTAATTTGCTTTTTACCCCTGTTGTATTTTCTATGTTTATTTGCCTTTTACCTCTGTTGTATTTTCTATATTAATTTGTCTTTTACCTCTGTTTTCTTTCCTATGTTAAATTACCATTTTCTTCTCCTGTATATTCTATGTTAGATTACCTTTTACCTCTGTTGTATTTTCTATATTAATTTGCATTTTACCTCAGTTGTATTTTCTGTGCTAATTTGTCTTTTACCTCTGTTGTATTTTCTATGTTAATGTGTCTCTTACCTATGTTGCATTCCCTATGTTAATTTGCCTTTTTCCTCTGTTGTATTTTCTATGTTAATTTGCTTTTTACCTCTGTTGTATTTTCTTTGTTTATTTGCCTTTTACCTCTGTTCTATTTTCTATGTTAATTTGTCTTTTACCTCTGTTGTCTTTCCTATATTAGATTACCTCTCATCTCTGTTGTATGTTCTTTTCTAAATTGTCTTTTACCTCTGTTTTCTTTCCTATGTTAAATTACCATTTTCTTCTCTTGTATTTTCTATGTTAGATTACCTTTTACCCTGTTGTATTTTCTATATTAATTTGTCTTTTACCTCTGTTGTATTTTCTATGTTAATTTGCCTTTTACCTCTGTTGTATTTTCTAGGTTAATTTGTCTTTTACCTCTATTGTATTTTCTATGTTAATTTCTCTTTTACCTCTGTTGTATTCTCTATGTTGATCTGACTCTTACCTCTGTTGCATTCTCCATGTTTATTTGCCTTTTAACTTTGTTGTATTTTCTATATTAATTTGCCTTTTACATCTGTTGTATTTTCTGTGTTAATTTGTGTTTTAACTCTGTTGTATCTTTTACGTTAATTTCTCTTTTACCTCTGCTGTAATTTCTATGTTAATTTGCCTTTTACCTCTGTCGTATTTTCTATGTTAATTTGTCTTCTACCTCTGTTGTCTTTCCTATGTGGGATTAACTTTTGCCTCTGTTGTATTTTCTATGTTAATTTGCCTTTTACCTCTGTTGTATTTTCTAGGTTAATTTGTCTTTTACCTCTATTGTATTTTCTATGTTAATTTGTCTTTTACTTCTGTTGTATTTTCTATGTTCATTTGCCTTTTACATCTGTTCTATTTTCTATGATAATTTGTCTTTTACCTCATTTGTATTTTCTATGTTAATTTGCCTTTTACCTCTGTTGTATTTTCTATGTTAATTTGTCTTTTACCCCTGTTATATTTTCTATGTTAATTTGTCTTTTACCTCTGTTGTATTTTCTATGTTAATTTTTCTCTTTCCTATGTTGCATTCTCTTGTTAATTTACCTTTTGCCTCTGTTGTATTTTCTATGTTAATTTGTATTTTAACTCAGTTGTATTTTCTGTGTTAATTTTTCTTTTCCATCTGTTGTAATTTCTATGTTAATTTGCCATTTACCTCAATTGTATTTTCTGTGTTAATTTGTCTTTTACCTCTGTTGTATTTTCTATGTTAATTTGTCATTTACCTATGTTGCATTCTATATGTTAATTTGCCTTTTAAATCTGTTGTATTTTCTGTGTTAATTTTTCATTTACCTCTCTTTTCTTTTCTATGTCAGATTACCTTTTACCACTGTTGTATTTTCTATGTTAATTTTTCTTTTGCCTCTGTTCTATTTTCTATGTTAATTTGTCTTTTACCTCTGCTATATATTTTCTATGTTAATTTGTCTATTACCTATGTTGCATTCACTATGTTAATTTACCTTTTACCTCTGTTGTATTTTCTATATTAATTTGCATTTTACCTCAGTTGTATTTTCTGTGCTAATTTGTGTTTTACCTCTGTTGTATTTTCCATGTTAATTTTTCTTTTACCTCTGTTGTAATTTCTATGTTAATTTTTCTTTTACCTCTGTTGTATTTTCTATGTTAATTTGCCTTTTACCTCTGTTGTATTTTCTATGTTGATTTGCCTTTTACCTCTGTTGTATTTTCTATGTTAATTTGCCTTTTACCTCTGTTGTATTTTCTATGTTAATTTGCCTTTTACCTCTGTTGTATTTTCTATGTTAATTTGCCTTTTACCTCTGTTGTATTTTCTATGTTAATTTGCCTTTTACCTCTGTTGTATTTTCTGTGCTAATTTGTGTTTTACCTCTGTTGTATTTTCCATGTTAATTTTTCTTTTACCTCTGTTGTAATTTCTATGTTTATTTTTCTTTACCTCTGTTGCATTTTCTATGTTAATTTGCCTTTTACCTCTGTTGTATTTTCTATGTTAATTTGCCTTTTACCTCTGTTGTCTTTCCTATGTTAGATTACCTTTTACCTGTGTTATATTTTCTATATTAATTTGTCTTTTACCTCTGTTGTATTTTCTATGTTAATTTGCCTTTTACTTTTAATTTGTTGTATTTTCTATGTTAATTTGTCTTTTACCTCTGTTTTCATTCCTATGTTAGATAACCTTTTACCTCTGTTGTATTCTCTATGTTTATTTGTCTTTTGCATCTGTTGTATTTTCTATGTTAATTTGCCTTTTACCTCCGTTGTATTTTCTATGTTAATTTGTCTTTTATCTCTGTTGTATTTTCTATGTTAATGTTTCTTTTACCTCTGTTGTATTTTCTATGTTAATTTGTCTTTTACCTCTGTTGTCTTTCCTATGTTAGATTACCTTTTACCTGTGTTGTATTTTCTATATTTATTTGTCTTTTACCTCTGGTGTATTTTCTATGTTAATTTACCTTTTACATTTAATTTGTTGTATTTTCTATGTTAATTTGTCTTTTACCTCTGCTTTCTTTCCTATGTTTGATTACCTTTTACCTCTGTTGTATTCTCTATGTTTATTCGTCTTTTACATCTGTTGTATTTTCTATGTTAATTTGCCTTTTACCTCTGTTCTATTTTCTATGTTAATTTTTCTTTTACCTCTGGTGTATTTTCTATGTTAATTTGCCTTTTACCTCTGTTGTATTTTCTATGTTGATTTGTCTTTTATCTCTGTTGTATTTTCTATGTTAATTTTTCTTTTACCTCTGGTGTATTTTCTATGTTAATTTGCCTTATACCACCGTTGTATTTTCTATGTTGATTTGTCTTTTATCCCTGTTGTATTTTCTATGTTAATTTTTCTTTTACCTATGTTGTCTTTCTTATATTTGATTACCTCTAAACTCTGTTGTAAGTTCGATTTTAAATTGTCTTTTACCTCTGTTGTCTTTCCTATGTTAAATTACCATTTTCCTCTCTTGTATTTTCTATGTTAGATTACCTTTTACCCTGTTGTATTTTCTATATTAATTTGTCTTTTACCTCTGTTGTATTTTCTATGTTAATTTGTCTTTTACCTCTATTGTATTTTCTATGTTAATTTGTCTTTTACCTCTGTTGTATTCTCTATATTGATCTGACTCTTACCTCTGTTGCATTTTCCATGTTTATTTGCCTTTTAACTTTGTTGTATTTTCTATGTTAATTTGCCTTTTACATCTGGTCTATTTTCTATGATAATTTGTCTTCTACGTCATTTGTATTTTCTATGTTAATTTGCCTTTTACCTTTGTTGTATTTTCTGTGTTAATTTGTGTTTTAACTCTGTTGTATCTTCTACGTTAATTTCTCTTTTACCTCTGCTGTATTTTCTATGTTAATTTGTCTTCTACCTCTGTTGTCTTTCCTATGTGGGATTAACTTTTGCCTCTGTTGTATTTTCTATGTTAATTTGCCTTTTACCTCTGTTGTATTTTCTATGTTATTTTTTCTCTTTCCTATTTTGCATTCTCTATGTTAATTTACCTTTTACCTCTGTTGTATTTTCTATGTTAATTTGCATTTGAACTCTGTTGCATTTTCTGTGTTAATTTGTGTTTTACCTCTGTTGTATTTTCTATGTTAATTTTTCTTTTACCTCTGTTGTAATTTCTGTGTTAATTTGCCTTTTACCTCAATTGTATTTTCTGTGTTAATTTGTCTTTTACCTCTGTTGTATTTTCTATGTTAATTTGTCTCCTACCTATGTTGCATTCTCTATGTTAATTTGCCTTTTACATCTGTTGTATTTTCTATGTTGATTTGCCCTTTACCTCAGTTGTATTTTGTGTGTTAATTTTTTCATTTACCTCTCTTTTCTTTTCTATGTCAGATTACCTTTAACCTCTGTTGTATTTTCTATGTTAATTTTTCTTTTGCCTCTGTTGTAATTTCTATGTTAATTTGTCTTTTACCTCTGTTATATTTTCTATGTTAATTTGTCTATTACCTATGTTGCATTCACTATGTTAATTTACCTTTTATCTCTGTTGTATTTTCTATGTTAATTTGCTTTTTACCTCTGTTGTATTTTCTATGTTAATTTGTCTTTTACCTCTGTTGTATTTTCTATGTTAATTTGTCTTTTACCTCTGTTGTCTTTCCTATATTAGATTACCTCTCATCTCTGTTGTATGTTCTTTTCTAAATTGTCTTTTACCTCTGTTTTCTTTCCTATGTTAAATTACCATTTTCTTCTCTTGTATTTTCTATGTTAGATTACCTTTTACCTCTGTTGTATTTTCTATATTAATTTGTCTTTTACCTCTGTTGTATTTTCTATATTAATTTGCCTTTTACCTCTGTTGTAATTTCTAGGTTAATTTGTCTTTTACCTCTATTGTATTTTCTATGTTGATTTCTCTTTTACCTCTGTTGTATTTTCTATGTTAATTTGTCTCTTACCTATGTTGCATTCCCTATGTTAATTTGCCTTTTTCCTCTGTTGTATTTTCTATGTTAATTTGCTTTTTACCCCTATTGTATTTTCTATGTTTATTTGCCTTTTACCTCTGTTGTATTTTCTATATTAATTTGTCTTTTACCTCTGTTTTCTTTCCTATGTTAAATTACCATTTTCTTCTCCTGTATATTCTATGTTAGATTACCTTTTACCTCTGTTGTATTTTCTATATTAATTTGCATTTTACCTCAGTTGTATTTTCTGTGCTAATTTGTCTTTTACCTCTGTTGTATTTTCTATGTTAATGTGTCTCTTACCTATGTTGCATTCCCTATGTTAATTTGCCTTTTTCCTCTGTTGTATTTTCTATGTTAATTTGCTTTTTACCTCTGTTGTATTTTCTATGTTTATTTGCCTTTTACCTCTGTTCTATTTTCTATGTTAATTTGTCTTTTACCTCTGTTGTCTTTCCTATATTAGATTACCTCTCATCTCTGTTGTATGTTCTTTTCTAAATTGTCTTTTACCTCTGTTTTCTTTCCTATGTTAAATTACCATTTTCTTCTCTTGTATTTTCTATGTTAGATTACCTTTTACCCTGTTGTATTTTCTATATTAATTTGTCTTTTACCTCTGTTGTATTTTCTATGTTAATTTGCCTTTTACCTCTGTTGTATTTTCTAGGTTAATTTGTCTTTTACCTCTATTGTATTTTCTATGTTAATTTCTCTTTTACCTCTGTTGTATTCTCTATGTTGATCTGACTCTTACCTCTGTTGCATTCTCCATGTTTATTTGCCTTTTAACTTTGTTGTATTTTCTATATTAATTTGCCTTTTACATCTGTTGTATTTTCTGTGTTAATTTGTGTTTTAACTCTGTTGTATCTTTTACGTTAATTTCTCTTTTACCTCTGCTGTAATTTCTATGTTAATTTGCCTTTTACCTCTGTCGTATTTTCTATGTTAATTTGTCTTCTACCTCTGTTGTCTTTCCTATGTGGGATTAACTTTTGCCTCTGTTGTATTTTCTATGTTAATTTTCCTTTTACCTCTGTTGTATTTTCTAGGTTAATTTGTCTTTTACCTCTATTGTATTTTCTATGTTAATTTGTCTTTTACTTCTGTTGTATTTTCTATGTTAATTTGCCTTTTACATCTGTTCTATTTTCTATGATAATTTGTCTTTTACCTCATTTGTATTTTCTATGTTAATTTGCCTTTTACCTCTGTTGTATTTTCTATGTTAATTTGTCTTTTACCCCTGTTATATTTTCTATGTTAATTTGTCTTTTACCTCTGTTGTATTTTCTATGTTAATTTTTCTCTTTCCTATGTTGCATTCTCTTGTTAATTTACCTTTTGCCTCTGTTGTATTTTCTATGTTAATTTGTATTTTAACTCAGTTGTATTTTCTGTGTTAATTTTTCTTTTCCATCTGTTGTAATTTCTATGTTAATTTGCCATTTACCTCAATTGTATTTTCTGTGTTAATTTGTCTTTTACCTCTGTTGTATTTTCTATGTTAATTTGTCATTTACCTATGTTGCATTCTATATGTTAATTTGCCTTTTAAATCTGTTGTATTTTCTGTGTTAATTTTTCATTTACCTCTCTTTTCTTTTCTATGTCAGATTACCTTTTACCACTGTTGTATTTTCTATGTTAATTTTTCTTTTGCCTCTGTTCTATTTTCTATGTTAATTTGTCTTTTACCTCTGTTATATATTTTCTATGTTAATTTGTCTATTACCTATGTTGCATTCACTATGTTAATTTACCTTTTACCTCTGTTGTATTTTCTATATTAATTTGCATTTTACCTCAGTTGTATTTTCTGTGCTAATTTGTGTTTTACCTCTGTTGTATTTTCCATGTTAATTTTTCTTTTACCTCTGTTGTAATTTCTATGTTAATTTTTCTTTTACCTCTGTTGTATTTTCTATGTTAATTTGCCTTTTACCTCTGTTGTATTTTCTATGTTGATTTGCCTTTTACCTCTGTTGTATTTTCTATGTTAATTTGCCTTTTACCTCTGTTGTATTTTCTATGTTAATTTGCCTTTTACCTCTGTTGTATTTTCTATGTTAATTTGCCTTTTACCTCTGTTGTATTTTCTATGTTAATTTGCCTTTTACCTCTGTTGTATTTTCTATGTTAATTTGCCTTTTACCTCTGTTGTATTTTCTGTGCTAATTTGTGTTTTTCCTCTGTTGTATTTTCTGTGCTAATTTGTGTTTTACCTCTGTTGTATTTTCCATGTTAATTTTTCTTTTACCTCTGTTGTAATTTCTATGTTTATTTTTCTTTACCTCTGTTGCATTTTCTATGTTAATTTGCCTTTTACCTCTGTTGTATTTTCTATGTTAATTTGCCTTTTACCTCTGTTGTCTTTCCTATGTTAGATTACCTTTTACCTGTGTTATATTTTCTATATTAATTTGTCTTTTACCTCTGTTGTATTTTCTATGTTAATTTGCCTTTTACTTTTAATTTGTTGTATTTTCTATGTTAATTTGTCTTTTACCTCTGTTTTCATTCCTATGTTAGATAACCTTTTACCTCTGTTGTATTCTCTATGTTTATTTGTCTTTTGCATCTGTTGTATTTTCTATGTTAATTTGCCTTTTACCTCCGTTGTAATTTCTATGTTAATTTGTCTTTTATCTCTGTTGTATTTTCTATGTTAATGTTTCTTTTACCTCTGTTGTATTTTCTATGTTAATTTGTCTTTTACCTCTGTTGTCTTTCCTATGTTAGATTACCTTTTACCTGTGTTGTATTTTCTATATTTATTTGTCTTTTACCTCTGGTGTATTTTCTATGTTAATTTACCTTTTACATTTAATTTGTTGTATTTTCTATGTTAATTTGTCTTTTACCTCTGCTTTCTTTCCTATGTTTGATTACCTTTTACCTCTGTTGTATTCTCTATGTTTATTCGTCTTTTACATCTGTTGTATTTTCTATGTTGATTTGCCTTTTACCTCTGTTCTATTTTCTATGTTAATTTTTCTTTTACCTCTGGTGTATTTTCTATGTTAATTTGCCTTTTACCTCTGTTGTATTTTCTATGTTGATTTGTCTTTTATCTCTGTTGTATTTTCTATGTTAATTTTTCTTTTACCTCTGGTGTATTTTCTATGTTAATTTGCCTTATACCACCGTTGTATTTTCTATGTTGATTTGTCTTTTATCCCTGTTGTATTTTCTATGTTAATTTTTCTTTTACCTATGTTGTCTTTCTTATATTTGATTACCTCTAAACTCTGTTGTAAGTTCGATTTTAAATTGTCTTTTACCTCTGTTGTCTTTCCTATGTTAAATTACCATTTTCCTCTCTTGTATTTTCTATGTTAGATTACCTTTTACCCTGTTGTATTTTCTATATTAATTTGTCTTTTACCTCTGTTGTATTTTCTATGTTAATTTGTCTTTTACCTCTATTGTATTTTCTATGTTAATTTGTCTTTTACCTCTGTTGTATTCTCTATATTGATCTGACTCTTACCTCTGTTGCATTTTCCATGTTTATTTGCCTTTTAACTTTGTTGTATTTTCTATGTTAATTTGCCTTTTACATCTGGTCTATTTTCTATGATAATTTGTCTTCTACGTCATTTGTATTTTCTATGTTAATCTGCCTTTTACCTTTGTTGTATTTTCTGTGTTAATTTGTGTTTTAACTCTGTTGTATCTTCTACGTTAATTTCTCTTTTACCTCTGCTGTATTTTCTATGTTAATTTGTCTTCTACCTCTGTTGTCTTTCCTATGTGGGATTAACTTTTGCCTCTGTTGTATTTTCTATGTTAATTTGCCTTTTACCTCTGTTGTATTTTCTATGTTAATTTTTCTCTTTCCTATTTTGCATTCTCTATGTTAATTTACCTTTTACCTCTGTTGTATTTTCTATGTTAATTTGCATTTGAACTCTGTTGCATTTTCTGTGTTAATTTGTGTTTTACCTCTGTTGTATTTTCTATGTTAATTTTTCTTTTACCTCTGTTGTAATTTCTGTGTTAATTTGCCTTTTACCTCAATTGTATTTTCTGTGTTAATTTGTCTTTTACCTCTGTTGTATTTTCTATGTTAATTTGTCTCCTACCTATGTTGCATTCTCTATGTTAATTTGCCTTTTACATCTGTTGTATTTTCTATGTTGATTTGCCCTTTACCTCAGTTGTATTTTGTGTGTTAATTTTTTCATTTACCTCTCTTTTCTTTTCTATGTCAGATTACCTTTAACCTCTGTTGTATTTTCTATGTTAATTTTTCTTTTGCCTCTGTTGTAATTTCTATGTTAATTTGTCTTTTACCTCTGTTATATTTTCTATGTTAATTTGTCTATTACCTATGTTGCATTCACTATGTTAATTTACCTTTTATCTCTGTTGTATTTTCTATGTTAATTTGCCTTTTACCTCAGTTGTATTTTCTGTGTTAATTTGTGTTTTACCTCTGTTGTATTTTCAATGTTAATTTTTCTTTTACCTCTGTTGTAATTTCTATGTTAATTTGCCTTTTACCTCAGTTGAATTTTCTATGTTAATTTGCCTTTTTCCTCTGTTGTATTTTCTATGTTAATTTTATCTTACCTCTGTTGCATTCTCTGTTTATTTGCCTTTAACCTCTGTTGTATTTTCTATGTTAATTTGCCTTTTATCTCTGTTCTATTTTCTATGTTAATTTGTCTTTTACCTCTGTTCTTTTTTCTATGTTAATTTGCCTTCTACCTCTGTTGTATTTTCTGTGTTAATTTTTCTTTTACCCCTGTTGCATTCTCTATGTTAATTTGCCTTTTACCTCTGTTGTCTTTCCTATGTTAGATTACCTTTCACCTCTGTTGTATATTCTATTTTAATTTGTCTTTTACCTCTGTTGTCTGTCCTATGTTAGATTACCATTTTCCTCTATTGTATTTTATATGTTAATTTGTCTTTTACCTTTGTTGTCTTTCCTATGTTAGATTACCTTTACCTGTGTTGTATTTTCTATATTAATTTGTATTTTACCTCTGTTGTATTTTCTATGTTAATTTGCCTTTTACCTCCGTTGTATTCTCTATGTTAATTTGTCTTTTATCTCTGTTGTATTTTCTATGTTAATTTGCTTTTTACCTCTTTTGTATTTTCTATGTTAATTTTACTTTTGCCTCTGTTGTCTTTCCTATGTTAGATTACCTTTTACCTGTGTTGTATTTTCTATATTAATTTGTCTTTTACCTTTGTTGTATTTTCTATGTTAATTTGCCTTTTACATTTAATTTGTTGTATTTTCTATGTTAATTTGTCTTTTACCTCTGTTTTCTTTCCTATGTTTGATTACCTTTTACCTCTGTTGTATTCTCTATGTTTATTTGTCTTTTACATCTGTTGTATTTTCTATGTTAATTTCCCTTTGATCTCCGTTGTATTTTCTATGTTGATTTGTCTTTTATCTCTGTTGTATTTTCTATGTTAATTTTTCTTTTACCTCTGGTCTATTTTCTATGTTAATTTGCCTTTTACCTCTGTTGTATTTTCTATGTTAATTTGCCTTTTACCTCTGTTGTATTCTCTATGTTTATTCGTCTTTTACATCTGTTGTATTTTATATGTTGATTTGTCTTTTATCTCTGTTGTATTTTCTATGTTAATTTTTCTTTCACCTCTGGTGTATTTTCTGTGTTAATTTGCCTTTTACCTCAGTTGTATTTTCTATGTTAATTTGTCTTTTACCCCTGTTGTCTGTCCTATGTTAGATTACCTTTCACCTCTGTTATTTTCCTATGCAACAAATAAAAAAAAATTGATAAAAACTGGTGAGGGTCAAATAAAACCGCTATCACATTTTACAAAGATTAGAAAATAGTTTATATAGGGAAATCAATTGATAATGTTTAAAAATAAAAGTTTAATGTTTGATAATTGGATAAACAGTGATTTAATTTATATCAATGATATTTTAAATAAAATGGGAAAATCAAGTCAGAATTTAATTTTAGATCAATTAAAATACAATATTAATGGCATATCTGAATTTATCTGCCTAATAAAGCAATACCTAATGAATGGTATCATATATTACAGACTCAAATCTCTATCAAAAGAATGGCAAATTTTCAAAAAGATAATTTTATAGTAAATGGAAAATGCATAGATTCGTCACAACTGTCCAACAAATATTTTTATAATGAATATATTCATGTAATTTGTTTGAAACCAATAGGTATAAATACATGGTGTATGTACTTATCTATAAATGAAAAACCAATCATCAGTCAGCTTAACCCTTTCATTTCTCATTATTTAAAAGAAAATAAGCTTAAAATATTCAGATGGAAATTATTGCAATATATAATTCCTACAAAGAAACTATTAATGAAATGGAGAATTGCTAATAATAGCCAATGTAATTGCTCTGGTCAAGATGAAGACTATCTATATTACTTTATTTCTTGAAAAAATCTAACATAGAAAATTTGTCACATTAAGTCATATTGTTTTTGTTTATAAGATATTTGATAAAGATTATTTTGACTTTTTATCAATTTTAGGATTTTATATATGCAACGCATATTATGTATCTAAACAAAAGACTAAACAAGTCAGCATGTATTCTTTATTTGTTAGAGAATATTTCACTAAGATAAACTAGGTGCAAAACCTTCAAAATACTTTCATGTTAACAAAAATATGGAAAAATGTTGAAACGTAAATATGAATATATATTAGTGTGTATGTATATATATATATATGTATATGTGTGCATATGTATGTATGTATATGTGTATATGTATATGTATATATATTGTTATCGACGGGGTAACGTAGCCTAAGTGTATTTTTATCCTGTTATAAGTGTATAAGGTGTTCCTCTGTGGTCTTGTTTTGTTGTGTAGTTGTCCAGCTCCAGCAAGATACAATCAAGGTATACATGGAAATATATTTATTATGTCCAGATTCTGCATTCCATTTATATAACAATAACTATACTTAATAATAATACATAGAAAATAACCCTGATAGATGCTGGCCTTCCGAACCCCTACTAGATAGAATGTAATTTAACATTGTTCTCGCTTATATGTCAAGAATATAATGGCTGCTATATAATAAAGTTCTGTAACGGAATGCATAAGGTTGTTAAAGTGGCGGGGTATATCGTATCTTAAATTCATATTCAATAACGAAACTCTCAACAAAGGCTGGAAATTTGTAGTAAATTCCGTACTGGTTCCTAGTTAACCAGATAAAAATGGCGACCTTTTGCTGCTAAAATGGTAAATATTTATAAGAGTATCAGCTCCCTGGTATCGACTTTAACTCAAGTTATCTTATTCCAAAATGTTAATTAATATACTGTTCGTAATATAGTTATTAATGTATTTGACTCAAAGAACCGTTAACTCTTTATCAAAATGCATCTTGTACCTTGTAAATTATAATGAAGTTATGGCTTATAAATCTAATATCTATGTGATGCGTCCTTGACGACGAGAGTCAGATTCGAGATGCCAAAACGTCAAATCGACGCTGTATTTATACCCTACGGCAAAATTATTGCGCGGCTCACAGAACTGAAAATCGCTTATTACTTATTACTAACAATCATATTCTTGGCTCACGGTATAGAATATGCAACAAGTTTCAGAAATACGTGAAAGTTTGTCGTTACTTCAATGAAATAGCGAAAGTTAATTATAAAATGATAAAATTCTCTATCGAAGAACCTAACTATAGCGTTTTTGTGTGACGTCATTTTAATGGAAAATAGTTCCTAAGCGGCACTTAATAAAAATACTTATTACATGTATATTACATGTATATTACAATATTCAACAACATAATTATGAAAATGGAAAGCCAGCCATTAATTTATAATAACAATTAACTTGAATCTAATTCTTATTCAATTTACTATCAAAGTACGGTAAACCGTAAGTAACCATTCAACAAAATGGCGATCTCCTTTTAAATGAACAAGCACCTGTCACTATGGAATTCCTGAAAAAGCACACAGATAACGGTGTGCTGGAGCCGTTAAAGTTAATGAATAGGTAACTGAACTTATGTTTTACAAGCTCTTTACTCCTGGAACATGTGAAATCAATTTAAATACGTAATATCGTGATCGAGGTGCATGAACATTACGAGTTGAATTCTACCGCAATTGACACTTATTAATTATGACTCATAATACAGTATTCGGCAATGATTTAGGTAATTTCTAAAATAATACTGACCGGAATTAATAATAATCGATAAAATAATTAGCCAAAGGTGTCTTAGTGTATGATTACCATCTAAGACTTACATATTTTAGAAATTTAACCCCAAATTCTTAAATGTCAAATATCACATGATTATTTTTATAAAATTAATGACACATATAAAGCTTAGAACCGTACGTTTATAACACTTTCCCCTCCCAATGAAAAATAATTCTCTCGAATTCAGTTTCATATAAAAACTTCAGTAAATGTAACAAAAAACAATAACAATAAAAACAATCCATTATGTGTCAGTGATTGCAAAGTTCAAGAAATGTCATATTCTCTAATCTTTTTCGGCCTTCTCTGTGTCCAGTCGCAATGGAATCAGTTCTAACTGCTTCTGTAGTTTACTATCAGGAATCCCAGAACCTGCTGATTCGAACATGGCCAGCCATCCCCTTGCCTCCTCTCCGGACAATCTTCCGAGACAGATCTCCCTTAAAATGTTGTAGTTTGCTGTTCTTGTGGTTGAAGTCCAGCTTCTCTCTGTTGATCTTTCTACAGGTGTTCCTGGCAATGCCAGCATTGCATACTCGTCCAATATGTCTCTCTCATTACGGCATTCGTACATCCCCTCTTCGCGCGCCAGCGCCATTGCTATGAACCTCCCGCTTGTTAGCCTCTCTGTTGGAGTGTATTCCTGCCAATTTCTTGGCGGCCAGTACATTTTGGTTGGGTTAGATGAAATGAGAACCTGTCTCTCTCCCCACTGGCGTCTCTGCTCTATATATATATCTGTTTCCTGCTGTTCTTTCGCCTCCTTTCCTCGTTGTTCATTCGCCTACTGTTCTCGTCGTTCTTCTGCCTCCTGTTCCTGATGTTCCTTTGCCTCCTTTTCTCGTCGTTCTTTCACCTCCTGTTCTCGTTCATTCGCCTCCTGTTCCTGATGTTCCTTCGCCTCCTTTTCTCGTCGTTCTTTCACCTCCTGTTCTCGTTCATTCGCCTCCTCTTCCTGATGTTCCTTCGCCTCCTGTCTCTGTCGTTCTTCTGCTTCTTGTTCCTGATGTTCTTTCTCCCTCAACTCCTCCATGTCCTCCATTATCACTAATCGTCGACTCACTGATTCTTCCTCATCTTCACAATCTTCTACATCCTCGATCTCGTCCATAATTTCATACTCAGGTTCTTCTCCATAATCCTCGCTTCTGGTCTCTTGCTGTATCTTCCTGCTCTTTTCAAATGAAACTTTCCCCCTATATAATCTTCGAACATGTCTCTCGCTTATTCCCAATACTCTGATGATGGTTTTAAGAGTGAACTGCGACTCCCCCAGCTTTAATTCCGTTCCAAACTTCTCTGGTGGTTCCCTGTATCCTGTTGCTCTGTTCATCCGTCTCAGCAGGTTTTTCTTTGCTTTTGGATCATCCATGACCCAATGGACAAGTTCTACTTTAAACCAAACCTCTGTGGCGGATTCCTCCATTCTGAGGTACACCAACTTCCCTTTACTCGTAAGTTCTACCCTTGCCACAATCAACTCTGGAAAGTCCAAAGATGGCCTAGATGGACTGTATTTTCTTTTCCGTGGAGCCTTATGACTGGTCACAGAGTGTCCCAATGCTTTCTTCCACCCATCTTCCCATTCTTTCTTATACTTCTGGTAATCTACACTCTCCTTCTTCATTCCCTCAATCCAACCTAGCAATGCTGCCCTTGTCCTTATTGCTATTGTGGTTGTCCAATCTGTGGGCTTGATTATTTTCACATAATCGGATGGTCTCTTGGCCAGCCAGAATCCATTTTGTTCTGTTAAAAATTCTCCTTCCAAGAGATCTAATACCAAGTTCGGATGTTTCCTCTTGGTGTGTTTTGTCAGCTCTGACATCCTTGCAAAGGTCCTCTCTTCATGGATACACCATGGACATACCATCTTGCAGACAGAATGATTTGCAATTGCGTGGTCGTTTAGCGCTTTGGTCTTACTGAAGGTTTCTGGGCATATACAGCAATTCAATATAGTTTCAGATGACATCCTGCAAAACAAGGAGAACCTTGTTAGTTTTATCCATAGTTGTTTCTTTTATGAAATCCACCCCCCGGGTCCCAAATTGTTTCCCTAAATGGAAGGCCAGCATCCGTCGAAAACTCAAAAGCATGCAAACAACAACAGCAACCAATAACTCAAAATAAAATAAATCCACATCAGCACCTATTCATTCCCACCAATCGACCAGGCTCATCCTGTAATCGAAAAAGGACCGCATGTCCAATGATTTAGCTAATGGTTGGCCAGACCACCCCCAAACCGCCTCTCGACAGATCTGTCTTTACAATAAAAAGTTGAATAAGTCTGAATCCTCTGGATCTCCCTCATGGAGGTATCTTCCTCTGAAGATAAATTTACTGTTTGTTGTCTGCCTCCTCAACGATGTTCCTCCGAAATCGTGATGCCCATGACGGAATGTTCCTTCCATTATAGAATGCTAACCGGTCAACATGGTATACTGAAGAAGGCTGTCTCGTGTTTCTTTTAACTCGGTAAGTTACATCATCAATTTTCTTCTCTACAATAAATGGTCCTTTCCATTTAGATGTAAATTTTGAGCAAACACCAATTTTTCTTGTTGGTTCATATATCCAAACAGACTGTCCCTTCTTAAAACTTTGTTTTTTAGCTTTTAAATCATATCTCCTTTTCTGATACTGTGAGACCCGTTTTAGTGACTTCCTTGCAATTGTATGATTTTGTTCCAATTTATTTTTCAGGTGATCCATATAGTCATCTGATGTTCCTTGATCCATAGTGGTTTCCCTTGGTTGTGGTATTAGAGCTTGTAGTGGTAGAGTTATTTCTCTTCCAAATAGCATGGAGTTTGGTGTCCTGGTGGTTGAAGCATGTACCGATGATCGATACGCCATCATCACTTGCTGCAGATAGTTTTACCATGTTTCCTGATTTTTCTCACAATACATTGTGAGCATTGATGCTAACGTCCTATTAAATCTCTCTACGCCACCATTTGATTGTGGTCTAAAGCTTGTAGTTCTTGTTTTATCAATACCTAAAACTGTACACATCCCTTTGAACGTGTCAGACTGAAAATTCCTCCCTTGATCCGAATGTATCTGTAATGGCGTTCCATATTTGGTGATAAAATTGTCTACAAAGGCCTTGCATATTGTGGTACTTTCC
Organism: Bathymodiolus brooksi; assembly: GCA_963680875.1. Taxonomy (NCBI): domain Eukaryota; kingdom Metazoa; phylum Mollusca; class Bivalvia; order Mytilida; family Modiolidae; genus Bathymodiolus; species Bathymodiolus brooksi. The sequence goes on along the minus strand of OY804582.1, from coordinate 19,058,631 downwards.
TGATTTGGAATTGCTATGGCTTCTGTCCATTTGGTGAAAAGGTCTGAGATGACTAAGATATATTTATTCCCTTGTTTTGTAAGTGGAAGTGGTCCAAAAATATCGACAGCTACCCTTTCCATAGGTTCTCCTGAGTTATATGTTCCTAGTGGTGCCCTGTTTGTTTCTTTTTTTGTTTTTTTGTGCAAAGCATCGATCACATGAGCGGCAGTATTTTTGTACATAATCTTTCATATTGGGCCAGTAAAATCCTGTTTTAAGCTTTTCCAGAGTTTTGTCAACTCCTAGGTGTCCTGCTGATGGAATGTCATGGAAATAGTGCAGTATGTCCTGTTTCTTGCTTTGTGGGACAATCATTTGTTTTATTGTACTCTGTCCATCATTGCTTTCAAATTTCCTGAATAAAATTCCTCCGATTATTTCAAGTCTGTCCCATTGACTCCATAAGGTTTTGAGTGCTGTAGTTTCACTTGAGACACTTTCCCATTTGGGTCTCTTCTTTGTTAATTCTAACTCTACTAATAAGATTCCTATGTCAGGATCCGATAATTGCTGTATTCTTAAGTCCTGTGGTTCCCATCCCAAAAGTATGAAGCTTTTATTTTTCATTTCTTCAGACTGTGTTTCCTGTTTTCTCCTGGTGATAGCTCTTACAGATTCTGTTAACTGTGCTTCTGGATTCTCCTTTGATTCCTATTTGTGTTGGCACTCAACAGGAAGCTGCTGTTTTTCCTGTGATATTTCATCCTCCTGTTGGTGATTGGCTATGTTTGTTAATATGACTTGGTCTTTTTCTCTCATTTGTTCGCATATGGCGGTGTTCTCTTTTTCGACCTCCTCTGTTAATTCCTGAAGTCCTTGTTGTCGCTTACATGAAGCGCATGGGTTTCTAGAGAGGGCATCTGCATTTGAGTGTTTCCTCCCTGCTCTGTGCTCAATTTGTAAGTCATAAGTACCTAGTTCTTGTAACGATCTTGCCACTTGTCCTGTAGGGTTTTTGAGGTTTCTCATCCAGCTGACAGCTGCATTGTCTGTGCGAAGTAATACATTCTGTCCATAAATGTAAGAGTGAAAATTTTTAAGTGCTGTTATAATTGCAAATAGTTCCTTCCTAGTAGTACAATATGATGTTTCGTGCTTATTAAGAGCCTTGCTCATGTATGCTATGACATGTTCATTGTCGTCAATTTGCTGAGAAAGAACGGCTCCTACTGCTTTATCACTTGCATCTGGATAAATAAGTATTGGAGGTGTTATCATTGACTTTTTCAGTTTCTCAAAGGCGTCCTGACATGTTTCTGTCCATGTAAATTTGATTCCTTTTATGACATGCTTTGTGCAGTGGCCTAGCAATATCTGCAAATCCTTTCACAAACTTCCTGTAGTAGGAACATAAGCCAAGAAAACTTTTAATTTCCTTTATGTTCCTGGGAGTAGGCCAGTTCTGTACAGCTTCTATCTTATCTGGATCTGTGTGTATTCCCTCTTCTGATACTACGTGTCCTAAAAATTTTACACTTTTCTGAAATAAAATACATTTTGAAGGTTTCAGCTTTAAATTTGCCTCCCTCAGTCGAATAAATATGTGTTCCAGTCTAAGTAAGATTTCTTCAACTGAAGAACCTGGTACTATGATGTCGTCCATATAAAGCATGCATTCCTCCCACTGAAGTCCTCTTAAAACATCCTCCATTAGTCTCTCGAATGTAGAAGGACTGTTAGCTAATCCAAAAGGGGTTACTCGGAATTGAAATAAACCTTGACTTGTTGAAAATGCTGTCTTCTCCCTATCATCTGGGTGAAGTCCTACTTGGAAAAATCCTTGATTCAAGTCTAAGCATCCAAACCATTTCCCTCCAGCAAGAGAGTCTAAACAATCGTCTACTCGTGGTAATGGATATGCATCCTTGATCATGACTTGGTTAAGTGCTCGATAATCAATACAGACGCGTGTGGATCCATCTTTCTTCTTGACGAGTACAACTGGAGATGACCATGGACTCTTTGATGGTTCTATTACTTTTCTATCCAACATTTTGTCTATTTCTGCCTTCTCAATCTCTCGTTTACCAAGTGGTAATCTCCTTGGTGCTTGTCGTATTGGCTTAGCTGTACCGGTATTTATCCTATGTGGAACTCTGTCCGTTTGGCCTAAGTCATCATTTGACCTTGCAAATACATCTTGATACTTAGTAAGGAGTTCTTGTAGTTTTTCTTGATCATTTGATGATAGGTGAACAATGCTCCTCTCAAATAAATCCTGCAAATGACTAGGTAAAGTTTTGGATAATAGCTCCCCACTTCCCAAGTGTATATTTTGACATGTACCAATATGTGGCACCTCTTGTTCATAGTATGACTCGCAAGTTCCAATCTGCTCATTTGTATATATGGTTACTGGCTCATCCATAAAATTTGTCATTTGTACTTGAATGTCTGGTTTGTGTGGTTCAAGTACTCCTCTTGTCATAATGATTCCTTGGTCTTTCAGCTTTGTAACATGATCCACCAATCCTAATTTTGCTAAGTGTTCCCCATTTTCTAGATTTACTGAGATGGTCGCTCTGGATTTGCCAGGTATTATGACTGTCTGTTTTGAAAGTACTCTACATACCATCTCGGCTTCACCGCCTACCCAACATTGAATGTCAGATTGCTTGGTTGATAAAATTTGCTTCCTATAATCAATTTTGTCTATATGTTCCAAAAGGAAATCCGGTCCAAGTATAGCATCCTGGTAGATCTTGATACTAGAAAATCTAATTCATAACTCCCCTCTCCAAGAGTCAGTGTTTGTCTGAAGCATCCATGTAACTGTAAGGGATTTCCGTTAACATCAAAAAGCTTGCAAGAACTAGGTTGAAGTATGATTTTGTCCTTGGTAGTGTCCAAAAGTTTTAAATATATCCTATGGTTTAGTATAGAGCATGTAGAGCCATTGTCTATCAACATTTGTAATGGTAAATTGTGTATATATCCTTCTGTATAAAATCCATTATCCCATTTCCCACATGTGTTTCCTATTTGTCCTATCCTAAAACTTGGTGACCTTAAAACGCCCATTGACTGCAGGTCTAGTGAGTCAATGGGGATCGGAAGTTTCCCTGGGTCCTGGTAGATGTCATTGAAGTGTTTTCCCTGTTAGGTATGTTTGGTCTATTCTGATTTTCTTGTTTTCCAGTTTCTTGTTTATATTTAAGAAAAAATGGACAATTCCTGCATATGTGATCTGGGCTATCACATATAAAACATGTTAAAGTTTTTCTCATACTACCATTATTTCTGCTCCTCCCTTGCCAGCTCCTGGTGTTTTATTAATTGTTGTGGATAGGTGGTGTCCTACTGGTTTCTAATTGTGATATCCTCCTTTGTTAATCCATGTAATGTGTCCTGTATTTGTCCGTTGCAATGGTCTTGTTGATTATCTTCAGTTTCACTGTACCCTGTTGTCATCCTTACATTCTGTTTCTTTCTTTCTGAGCAGTCCCCAATGATAGCCTCATAGCGCTCTATTACTTCTACTGCTTCGGCTACTGTCTCGCATCCTTGATTGGTGCATTGGTATTTAACTTCTGGTGTTACGCTTTTATATAGTTGATTAAGTGCTAGCACTTCTTGTGCTCTAGCGTCCAGGTCTACGTAAGCCCTCTGTGACATTTGTCTCAAATCATCAGCAAGTGCTGCAACGGATTCTCCTGGTTTCCTTTTTCTCATTTCAAGCCTAGAAAGCCATATGTTTTGTTGTCTAGTACTCCCAAATCTTAATCCTAATCTTTGTATTAAAGCGCATAGTTGCGTTTCTCTCCTTGTCCTAGGCTAATGTAAAACGTCCTTGCAGGGCCCCTCAATGCTGCTGCTAATACTAGAACTTTGTCAGTTTCGTGCCATTTCCCTAATTCTGCACATATCTCAAAATGAGAAATATATTCCTCCCAGTCCTCTCCTCCGTCATAAGGTTCTGGTTTAATGGACATTTTGTATCTGTGATCATCATGAAATCCCCCATTTGGTGCTCCTCTAAACATTCCTTGACCGTTTACTCCTCTCATTCTATCTCTCGTATCCCCTTCTCCATGTGCATGTATGTCTTGTCTTGGTTCTTCTATCGTCTCATTAGCGTCTTCATAGTTATTATCATTCTCGTGTCGTGTGCCCCCTTCATGCTCCTCTGTTCTAAATCTGACCTCGTCTGGTGATTCTGACATTTCTCGTAACCTGAATAGTATGATGATAAAGTTAAAAATTTCCACCACATTAAGTTCCTTTGTAGATAGTGTTGCTTTGAAATTATGATGTATTATTATACCATACAGTGTGCAAGTATCTCCCGAATCCATGGTTTAAAAAATATTTTTTTTAAATGGATCTGGTCCGTATCCTGGACGTCATTTTGGACTATGACGTCCCACCGCTGCCACCAGTTTATTATCGACGGGGTAACGTAGCCTAAGTGTAATTTTATCCTGTTATAAGTTTATAAGGTGTTCCTCTGTGGTCTTGTTTTGTTGTGTAGTTGTTCAGCTCCAGCAAGATACAATCAAGGTATACATGGAAATATATTTATTATGTCCAGATTCTGCATTCCATTTATATAACAATAACTATACTTAATAATAATACATAGAAAATAACCCTGATGGATGCTGGCCTTCCGAACCCCTACTAGATAGAATGTAATTTAACATTGTTCTCGCTTATATGTCAAGAATATAATGGCTGCTATATAATAAAGTTCTGTAACGGACTGTATAAGGTTGTTAAAGTGGCGGGGTATATCGTATCTTAAATTCATATTCAATAACGAAACTCTCAACAAAGGCTGGACATTTGTAGTAAATTCCGTACTGGTTCCTAGTTAACCAGATAAAAATGGCGACCTCTTGCTGCTAAAATGGTAAATATTTATAAGAGTATCAGCTCCCTGGTATCGACTTTAACTCAAGTTATCTTATTCCAAAATGTTAATTAATATACGTAATAGAGTTATTAATGTATTTGACTCAAAGAACCGTTAACTCTGTATCAAAATGCATCTTGTACCTTGTAAATTATATTGAAGTTATGGCTTATAAATCTAATATCTATGTGATGCGTCCTTGACGACAGTCAGATTCGAGATGCCAAAACGTCAAATCGACGCTGTATTTATACCCTACGGCAAAATTATTGCGCGGCTCACAGAACTGAAAATCGCTTATTACTTATTACTAACAATCATAGTCTTGGCTCACGGTATAGAATATGTAACAAGTTTCATAAATACGTGAAAGTTTGTCGTTACTTCAATGAAATAGCGAAAGTTAATTATAAAATGATAAAATTCTCTATCGAAGAACCTAACTATAGCGTTTTTGTGTGACGTCATTTTAACGGAAAATAATTCCTAAGCGGCACTTAATAAAAATACTTATTACATGTACATTACATGTATATTACAATATGCAACAACATAATTATGAAAATGGAAAGCCAACCATTAATTTATAATAACAATTTACTTGAATCTAATTCTTATTCAATTTACTATCAAAGTACGGTAAGCCGAAAGTAACCATTCAACAAAATGGCGATCTCCTTTTAAATGAACAAGCACCTGTCACTATGGAATTCCTGAAAAAGCACACAGATAACGGTGTGCTGGAGTCGTTAAAGTTAATGAATAGGTAACTGAACTTATGTTTTACAAGCTCTTTACTCCCGAACATGTGAAATCAATTTAAATACGTAAAATCGTGATCGAGGTGCATGAACATTACGAGTTGAATTCTACCGCAATTGACACTTATTAATTATGATTCATAATACAGTATTCGGCAATGATTTAGGTAATTTCTAAAATAATACTGACCGGAATTAATAATAATCGATAAAATAATTAGCCAAAGGTGTCTTAGTGTATTATTACCATCTAAGACTTACATATTTTAGAAATTTAACTCCAAATTCTTAAATGTCAAATATCACATGATTATTTTTATAAAATTAATGACACATATAAAGCTTAGAACCGTACGTTTATAACAATATGTATGTGTGTATATGTATCCATGCCTGTGTATGTGTGTATATGTATATATGTATGTGTATGTGTGCATATGTTCATATGTATGTGTAAATGTGTAGATGTAGGTATATATTTATAGGTAAATTAAATTAAAGTTTGATTCTCATCAATTATATTATATTATTTGAAATTATTTTAATTATATAAGAAAATATTAATATAAAGAGTTTGAAGTTACCAAAGGGGCAATCAGAATCCGTATATCGAAGAAGAACAGACAACACAATGGCCAAACGAAAAAGTACAAAAGGACGAACAACGATCTACAAAATATACATATGAAACTAAAGATCGAGTAACACGAACCCCACTAAAATCAGGGGATGAACTCATGTGCTCCGGAAGGGTAAGCACTTCATAAGTAGCTTGGGTTTTTGAAGTAAAAATGCAACAAGCATTTTGAATAAAAATATCATATAAATGTTAATTATTTTTTTTAAATCTTATCTAGAACATTAGCATAAATTTTACGGTTGAAACGTCGATAGAATACATTACACGTACACATTGGCGTGATCTTGGTCAGGAATTTAGTCTCACTTGCGAAGCTTCCGGTTATCCAGTGCCAACTGTATACTGGGGTAAAGAAGGAAGTGATTTTCACTCTGAGGTAAGTTTCAGTATATGTAGAACCAAGTATTTACATTCAACAGCTGATTATTCCAGGTGGAAACTAGGTTCAGTAATTGATGAATTACTTATTGTTTAACATAAACAAGGTGATGTAATGTAATCAGTATTTCAGCTTTATACACGATAACATATAATTACCTGTATAAAGGTGTTATTGGAAATGCTTACAGATAGATGTTTTGTTTCTCGTCTGGTTTGGTTAGGTTTGGTTTATGGTGTTTAACGCCACTTTCAACTATATTTCGGTTTTATCGTGGTGGTCAGTTTTATTGGTGGAGGAAACCGGAGGACCCGGAAAAATCCATTGACCCGTCGCAAATCATTGACAAACTGTATCACATAATGTTTTATCGAGTACACCTAGCCACAGGTCGAACTCACAACTGTAGTGGTGATAGGCACTGATGGCACAGGTAGTTATAAATCCAACTACCATACGATCATGACTACGACGGTCTCTTTGTTTTTCGTTAGTCTATGGAGAAGCTTGAAATTATTTGTATTAGAACGATCAAAGATAGACAACGTCTAACGATCTTGCTATTCATATTGGTTCAAGCACATTAGTTTTTCTTACCTGCGATAACAATGTAAATCGGAAAGGTCTCGGTCTAGGGAGGGTCGTGCATTTTAATTTGTCCAGACAGCGTGGTCTGCTACCAAGTAAAATACAAACAAGAAAAAAAAAAAAAAAACTAACAAAAACTTAGATATCAAATATTAAAATTCTTACAATGTAATGTTTTCAATAGTTTTGTTCATTGTCTATCTAGTTTAAACCTACTATATAAAGAAAGTTTAACAGTTATCGTCACATTGTATAAAATATTTATCGGTAAGTTGTACCGATAGATAAAGCTAGGGTCGACGTACTAGACCATATCAGAAATTTATTGGGTCAGTTCATCATTTGACATGCGCTGACCAACGCGGAAGGATATGTACTGTGACGCAATCGTGCTAGGTCAATGTCGGTCGTCGCTAATGAAAACAATAATGTCACGCTGTTTCGGGAAGTAAGTTATAAAATGCGTTTGTTTGCAATGAAATATTCTACCGTGACATCTGCTCGGTCATGTAATAATGTCGGTCATTTGTTTTGATTTACAATTCTTGCGCAGCACGAGACCAATGACGTCATTCTGTATATTCATAGCGTACATAAACACAGAGGGAATACTTTTCAACGTCAAAATTACAAGATGAGATTAAAACAGAGAAGTTTGAATTGAATAAATTCCATGCAAGTAAAAAAGATCCTTTTTACTAATGTCTTTTTTTCCTGATCATTATGCTTGTTAAATATGTTTCTATCGATGGTATTCCCCAAACATTTGTATTTTTCCGGTTTGTTGACATAATCGACATCACAGTTCATGACCGTTTCTGGAATGTAGGCCAAGCAAATTGTATTTTAAAATACTTTGAAAATATGATGATTGATCATTCAGATTCCACCATTTTCTAGAAAATGGCCGATTTTACCGGGAAAATACATGCAAGTGCTCTCCATTAGTCACAAAATGGCAGATTATTTTGAATTTCCACTGTCGCTTTAAAAACAAATATACCCTTTACTTCTTGGGGTAATGTAATGAAATTCACAGAGAAGATAGAAAAAGAATTAATTTAACAGCAATAATCAAAATTTATAGTATAAATTGACCAGAGAATTAAATTAAACCAGACAGAAAAATGAGATTATCTGCGTAAAAAAAAACCTGTCATATTATTACAAATAGCATCAACAAAACTGTATTGTTACCACTCTGTGATAATAAATGTGATTAAAATAAATTGAAATCAGTCATTAATTGTTTTACCAAAATATGTCGGTCTAATAGATTGTATTGACAAAAGCAAAAACACCAAATTGACTGGATTAAATACTTTTTATGTGGGTAAGCAAGTTTAATATTTGCATCAGATAATTAATTTTTAATACTTCAATTTCAAACTATTTAAAAAAAACATCTTTTGAAATTTTTCAGACAAATCAATTACACTGAAAAAGCTAAAATACTGTACTTTCTTAATCTGGTTTACTTTTTAAGTTTGGTTTGCCTATGACAAAATCATGTGCTTTATTGAACTTTGACAGACTTTATGTGACGTCATACGACGCCATTTGGAAAAGGGAGGGTAAACAAATATGTGTCAGTATGTAATTATTATCGATTTTTTTTCCATGGAACTTTACACATGTGAGCAAGAATAGATGAGGAACATAATTAAAAAGAAAAAAATGTTTACTTTTCAAACATGAAAAAAATAATCAAACATTATCCAATGACTGACCGACTTATTGTCAGACGAGGATATTCAATTGAATTTGAAGAAAAAATAAATTAAGATAATTCACTACTGTATAAAAGAAATCGGAGGTGACGAATACTTAAAAACTAAATAATCTAGATGTCTTGATGTTCTATTTGCCATACACACCAGCTACTAAAAAGTACTAAGACTCAACATAAACAAAGTACTATCCAGTAACCAGGAAAATGACAATCTTGTATATGCCTAGACCATTAATGGCATTATTTGATGGTATTATGTTTCTCACGGCATGTGATGTTGATTTTATCTTAAAATGACACACAACATACACAACGTGTTTCGCACATTATCATGTGTACACAGAAAAAAACTGTTTGAATTCTTAAAATATAATAATATATGTTCACTTACTGCAATTTTAAATGAATCAATTTCCAAATTATGCGGGTTATCCATGAAATATGCTCAAATTTGAGGAACGGTGAAAACTTGCGCCCTGTGACGCCACATTCATAGTTCAACTGAAAATGTAGCGCGCGCAGTTTGAATGAATGACGCATCACAAACCAAAATACGCTAAAGAAAAGTAGTCCCAAAAAATAATAGCTTTTGCATGAAATAGATAGAGTTTAGATCCGAAATCTTTTCTGTAACTGCAAAAGAATCTTTTTTCCAACGTTTTAATCATTTGTGTATGTAAATTACCGATAAACAAAATAAAGGGCTATTTGTATTCGATACTGTCTTTATCAGGACAATCATCTGGCTCATCCTATCGGGTTCGCCAGATAATGGTCCTGATAAAGACAGTATCGAAAACAAAATGCCCTTTATTCTATATTTCTTACATACAATATTAATAGGTTATTATACAGTGTTATTTACAATATTTATACTATAGCTAATTGACGAGTTTCATTATCAAAAATATGTCACGAATGACCTAATAACACAGTAACTCACGAAAGTGAGTTACAACGTTATTATGTCATGAATGACATATTTTTGATAATGAAACTCGTCAATTAGTTATTGTATTTATTATATATATAAAACAAAATGTTTCGAATCGAATTTAATATAAAATGAGTTTAATTGCACTATATTACGTGTGTAGCGTAGGGATATACTATAATGTGTATCGCTTCATGGCGCCACCCACCCACGACAATAACATAATTAAAATGCTTACCTTGAAATATTATTTTAGTTAAATTTGATCCAAATTGAAGCGTACACGAAGCCAAATAACGTCTAATTTTCACGTTTCAAACTGGAAGTCTTCATATGACGTCGACAACGAAATGGCGCGAAATATACCGAGAGTGAAATACAAATGGTAATTTCACTAGTGAAATTATCGTTTTTGTTTAACTCCGAAATCACGGTATTTCATCGATATCTATATAATAAGGAAATATATTATACGAGTCTGTATTGTATTGAAAACACAGGTACTTGTTTCATTCAAAACATATATGCCCCCTCCTCTTCCTTACTTCAAGGTAAACATCTGCCCTTTACCCCTTCCCCACTTCTCCTCAATATTTTTCGCTTATTTGTGATCCTTTCGCTGACCCAATTATATCGTTACACTCCCGAGATATTTCTCTTTTCGACTACCACATTTAGATATAAATACCGGGCCCCCCTCAGACGAATTGGACAAGAATATTCAGCGAAAGTCGCATTTTCTATTTTTCAGTCACGGAAACGGATACAGTCACTTCCGTCCGTTCTAAATTGATTTAGAAACTAAAAAAAAAGGTGTTTTAAAAATCAAATGTCAGTAATTTGGAGTTGAACATATTTTTATAATCTGCATTGGAACAATTATCTGTATTTTAAAGGCTTACTTTACATTTGAGAGGAGATGATCATGATGACTTTGTTACACATGGCCGGTCTAGAGAATTCCGAATGCATATGAAAAATCCAGGGCAAACCGGAAGTGGTTGTATCCGTTTCAATGACTTACATTTTCACCAAGCCACTTTCGCTGAATAGTCTTGTCCAATTCGTCTGAGGGGGTCCCGGTAGGTATATTTAAATGTGGCAGTCGAAAAGAGAAATATGTCGGGAGTGTAACGATATAATTGGGTCAGCGAAAGGATCACAAATAAGCGAAAAATATTGAGGCGAAGTGGGGAAGGGGTAAAGGGCAGATGCTTACCTTGAAGTAAGGAAGAGGAGTGGGCATATATTTTTTGAATGAAACAAGTGCCTGTGATTGAAAACCCGTATTGGACGAGACGCCGCAGGCGTCAAGTCTAATACGGGTTTTCAATACAATACGGACGAGTACAATATATTTCCATATTGTACATAACACTGTATAATGACATATTTATTATACAGCTTAAATGATCAATACTATAACAATAATTGTATGTTTAACTTTTAATACAGTCTAAATATAACAATTGCACAACAGTATTTCGTTAAGAACATGTTCTGTATCACTACAGATCTCGTAAACTCAAACAAATGAATTAAAAACAGCAAAATAACTAATCAACAATTATTCTAAGCAACTTTTTTTTCCCTCAACCTGTTAAATATCGAACAAGTTAATTTGATTGTAGATTACAATTAAAATAATTTACTAGCAGACGACAAAAACCAACGAGTTACTTCCCTTACATAATGTACAATACGAAAAAAAAACGTATTGGACGTCCAATACGGAAAAAAATACGGATTCCGGTTGTACAATACGGGAATAATAATGTACGGTCACATGTCTTAAATGGGTGTTTTTGATTGGATTAAAATTATAGCCGTATAATAATAACCTATTTATTATACAGCTGAAATGATCAATACTATTTTATGTTTAACTTTTAATACAGTCCAAATAGAACAACTGCACAACAGTATTTCGTTAGGAAAATGCTCTGTATCAATATAGATCTCGTAAACTCTAAAAATCACCGGCACACATGCATGAACTCTTGAAAAGAACATAGCCAGAAATCATGGATGCTTTTACTCATGAATATTCATAAACCAAATCGTGTCATGTATGACGTCAGCAAATAAACGTTGAACCATATTTGGAAGACGCTGATGAAAACTCGTATCTATTTTTTTTAAATAATATTTCATCACAGATTTGATCATATAAATAACTTCATAATTATTTGTGATCGTATCAAAATTAATTGTCATCATATGTTCATTAGGAATCCGGTGATGTGTGTAAAAGATCGAAAATATATTTAATGCACTGCCCCCCCCCCCCTTTTTTTCACGAAATAAAAATATTGTGCATTTGTAATCAATTTCTGCCCAACATTTATAAGTATTAGTATGTCATTGAAATCGTTTAGTATAGGATATATATTGTTAAATTTGTTGAACTTTATATATCAGCAGTATTGTTACCATTTGTATTATAGCTACTTGTTCTGTTGTTTTGTCGAAATAAAAAAATACCCTTGTGGAGCCTTTTTTTAATTGTTTATTTACATTTACAATGGAATGCGGTGCTTACTCAAATAATGCTATATCTAGTAGAAGCAGTTTTACGAAATAGTAGATTTTTTTGCGTGAACCCCTATTGAATCTCAACTAGAAAGGTAAAATAAAACTTGTGAAGCCCTCTTTTACAGTCGGGAAGCCAGTGACGCAGAAGAGTTCCATCTAAAAACAAAGTCACGTGACTTTCGCGTCATTTTTGACGAAAAATGACGTTCAACCCTTCGGTTAAAATACGTCGGTTTACAATAAATACGTACGCTTGAAATCAATTAAAATATACGGAATATGTCTATGGATAAATAGAAATTTATTGCATCACTTCAGTTTTTATTTATATAGTGCACAAACATCGAATGTTGCTACTTGAAGTGGACTCAATTTCAAAACAAATGTCGAGGTGGTTCTATTTAAGTCAGAAAATTTAATTAAAACAATATGATGGCTTTCTGTAACATCCATTGCCTGAAGAAATCATCTAGGATCATTGTCATACCGACAACTAGTGTCAATGTCTTGTGGGATGCAATTGTGTCACTTAGTTCTACACCCACCTTGATCGATCGACCATTTGCCAAACATCGAAATTCATTGTCTTTCGGAACACATCGGTGGTGTTTCTTAACATCAACAATAAACGACACCTAAGCGTACATCCGAAAGAGGCTATTTCATTTGGGTAAGGGGTGTCTATTTTTATGTCTTTTTTTAATTTTCTTGTATTAATACCGTATTTTTCAGTTTATTTTTATTGCAATATTGTTTTAGACATTGTGCATTTTGTAATTTAGACTGGGGAATTACTATTTAGCATCACTTTAAATAAAAAAAAATCATCTATGATACTAGATTTGTACAGGGGAGGTACAACAATTAATAATTTCAATTTAATTTAATTTCAATACAACAGGTACAAGACAAATAGAAAGAAACAAATGTGTGGAAAAAATAAAAGCATGTAAACAAAAATTAAGTGAATTGAAAAAATATGAAATTATTATAAAAAAAAAAACATGCCAGTAAAACAATTAATAAATTTTTAAAAATCTAAAAAAAATGAAACCTTGAGACAAAAAGGGGCATAAAATTGTATTCAGATATCTTAACCCTTCCTATTATATCAAGGCAAATTAAAAAAAATTCAGTGTAAGCAAATATTTTTCTTGAAATTGGGAAATTTTATTATCTGAATGAAAGCTACCAAGTTTCATGTTTATCTCACAATGTAAATATCAATGTATTTGGAATATTCATGTGTTTGACACAACTACAAACTAGCTTCTATAACATATAGGGGTGGTTAAGTTGTAATAATTCTTTCCCCTTGACATTCACAAAATGACCAGCATTTACAAATATGGGTACTTAGTTTGCAATAATTCTTTCTCCAGGACATTCACAAAATTACCAGCATTTTCAAATATGGGTACTTAGTTTACAATAATTCTTTCTCCAGGACATTCACAAAATTACCAGCATTTACAAATATGGGTACTTATAGGTTGCAATATTTTTTTCCCCATGACATTCACAAACAGAATGACTAGCATTCACATAAAAGACACATATTGAATGACTACCATTCACATAATTTTAAGACACATACAGAAGGACTTGCATTCACGTGAAATGACAAACCAGATTTCCAAATTTCACTAGGTAAATCAAATGACTAGTATGAGTATGTTTTCTGTTGGCAAAATAAGCAAGTACTGGTAAATATTGTTTAGATTGAAGTTAAAAAAACTATTTTATTTGATCCAATGACTGGAAAAAAGTTAATAAAAGGGCAAATTTTCTGTAAAATAAAATTTATAAAATTCAGCATTAAAATTCATAGATAATAAAAGATAATTATATTTCTCATAAACAACAGGCAACAGAAGTACCTTTTCATCTAAAAAAAAAAAACATGAATAACAAATTCAACAACATGTTGGAGTGTATACAGGTCTAAATGTCTGTAGAAACTTGTTCAACAACTTGGTTCTGATTCCAACTATCTAAAAGAAATTGAAAAGTTTGAGATCTTGTTTCAGCTCCACTTTCTGACCTAGAAAATGTGTTACAACTGTTATAACAATATGTACCACAATATAATTTATCTTCTGAGCCAAATTCTTTACAGAAATTTAATTCATTCTTGAAATATTTAAGAAAAACTTTAACAAGTCCTGGTTTTCAATTGAAATTGAAATAAACCTTTTGACTTTCAGTTTCAGATGAAGTTTCACAAATTACACAATCAAAAAGTTCTTTTCTGAATGACTAAATATATTATAATGTTTATGACACAAGGTGTCTTGAAAACTCTGATCCTTGTCTAAAAATTTGTCATTTATCCAAACATCAAATACTAATGTCATCTCCACTCTTTTTACTTAAATTAAAATGGTTTAAAAAACATTTTTTTCATCTTCAACACTCTTACTTCCATTAGAAAATGCCTTTTTATTAACTGCATGGCTCATCATTGTCAAGCAGATTATTTTCAGTAGACATAGAATACAAAGTTTGAACTTAATTTCACATTTCTTACAAATACAATACAATTCAGAAAAAATGTTAAATTTCTTTTTACAAACAAACAAAATTCAGGAGCATCTGAAACTTTTTGAATTAAATGAATGTATCAGTCAGAGGATATATCCTGCCCACAATTATACCCAAGGGCCTGCATTTGTTTGATGATGTACATTAAAAATAATTGGAATGCTGGTCCATTTAATTACTTCATGGAATTTTTAGAAGAAAAAAACCCATATATATTTATATACAACTTTAAATCACATTTCCTACATACACAGGCATTTTCAGATATATTAAAATTATCCCACACATGTTTGTAAAATTCAGGAGCATCTGACACTCTTTGTTGTAAATGAATATATCTCTTTGATATGTCATGCTTTGAACAATAAACACATGGACCTGGTTCCACATCAGGGTGCACCTTAAAACAGTTAGTGTTTTTCGACATTGTTAACATGAACCAATAATAGCCATTTTCAAACCCTTTTGCCTTGTTAAATGCACATCCAGGCAAGCACAACACTGACAAAATAAAAAAAGACAAAAAAATCATCAATAGTTTTATTTATTCATTAAATTTTCTGTCCTGTAAATCTGAAATATTGAAATACATAATTGATCAATTAACAATCTGGAAGGTACAAAATCATAAGCTGAGACTGGAATATCCTTACATGTCCAATTTATGACCACAAGACCATAACATTTTAAATGTTAATACATCATGAAGTCAGTTTAAAGGGTTCAAATATAGGTAATAACAACATTAACAAAATAAAAAAAAAGATAAAACAATCATAAATACTTTTATTTAATCATCTGAACTGTATTCTGAAATAATTGAAATATATGATTGTTCAGTGAACAATGGTAAAAAATCAGAAGCAGAGACTGAAATATCCCTAAGCTAACAAGTCAAATTTCAGACCACAAGACCATATAATTTCACAGGTCAAATTTCTGACCACAAGACCATACAAGTTTTAAATGTTAAAACAACATGAAATCAGTTTATAGGGTTTGATACCTGTTTTAAATAATAAATGCAAATACTGACAAAATAAAAAAGACAAAATCTTATTTAATCATGGTCACCTGTGCTGTTAATCTGAAATATATTATTGTTAAAGTGTACTGTGAATGGTAAAAAAAAAATCAGAAGCTGAGACTGGAATATGTTCACATGATGTCAGTTTAAATATGGTTCGAGATCTATTTGGGAGGGGGGGAGAGGGGGGGGGGGAGATATGTTAAATACACCATAAGTATCTCAAACTATATCACAGGAATAACTATTAATCAAATTAATTATGTTATAATACTCTAAATGCAAATAAAACAAAGGCTACTCTTTCTTCTAATATCTAATTTTAATCAGTTCAAGAATATTTTGAAGTCATGGAATGGGGATGATTGCAAATGCTCAGTTTGTGCTGACTTTTGAAGTATGCTTTTTACCATCAATAGGTCATGTCCATCTTTTATACTTTTATATGTTGTACTTAGTTTTATTATTGAATATTGTGTAGCTTTTAGTTATGCTTAGCTTTCATGTAAGCTTATTATTTTTAATTCTGTTCAGCTATAATATCTGCTTTTAAATTGCTTTTAATTTCATGTTTTAGTTATTTCAGATTTCTTACCAACTTACATGCCTGTGCTTTTCTTGTAGTGCTAACATTGTTTGTCTTTGTTTTTAATTTATTTTTGCATGCCTTGATTATTGTTATTTATGTTGTATGTCGGTCATTAGAGCTTATATTTGTATGCTTGTTGTTTTTAACCATGCGGACTTTAGATAAAACTTATTTATTTATTTATTTATTTATTCAGTGTCTTCTTTATCAAAAATGGTGGCTGACAGCGTCCTAAGTTACAAACCTCGTTTTGCAAATTAAAGGCGGAATGATGGCTATTTTTATATTTCGTTGCACATTTGAATGATGGGTAAACCTATTTTTGACCATAGTTTTTACTGACAACAATGGGATGCGTTTGTGTCAGTTATTCTTAGCCTCGAGAATTTCCCGCCATATATTCTTAGCTACTACAACAAAAACAAATACCTCGGGAAATACCTTGTTTTATACCGATAGTATGTCTAATAAACACTTTCTTGGGGTTTTTTCTGCAACATGTATATTTAACCATGATAATTCACGTTTTTTGGGAATGTATTTATTTATATTTATCTCTCATATAAGGTTTATTCTGTAATCGTCATGGTAAACAAACGTCAATACCTATTACGATTATGGGCGACACCTGGTGGGTTATTATTATCTGCCCTTGCGTAAATGTTTTTAGCCTTATGGGAGGAGTTACGAAAGCTGACGTTGGCTTCCCGACTGTTAAATTATCGTGGGAACCTTTAATTTATCAGCACAATATTTATCGAAGAAAGATTCCTCAACAATGTTACAGGAACTGACAGAATTTGTCCCGGCAATTAGCATGGGGATTGTAAGAAAAGTGCTTTTAGGTCTTGAAAACCGTGCAGGATGCATTTTTTCACTTCTTCTCAATGCTTTTGAATGGTGCTTACACTTCAAAATTTGAAACTGGGTGGGAACCTTGAGTTTTCATGGTACAGCTGTAATATTTTGAGATCTTGTTCAAACCGGTGCATAGTTTGATTTGTTATCCCGGAAAATTGTCCGACCCAAGCTAGCAGAAAGTTTCCCGTTCAACTATATGTTAAAATCCAAATTCTCTTTGAGCCGCCATTTTGAATATGCAAATGACCAAATCACCTATCATTTCTGGCTATGAGCGTTTAATACTTATAATTCTTAAATTCAATATTGTAGATAGTATTATTCTTGCATATCCCTGGTCTGAAAATCGCACAAATTAAAATTCCGCGAAATGTTGTTGACGACTTTGGAACATTAACAACATGACGTCATATGAAGACTTCCAGTTTAAAACGTAAAGATCAGGGGTGCGTTCAACATCGTAGCTGCTAGGTTGAGCTACGTAGAAAAATCCTATTGAACGGAAAGCTAGCCTAGCCGCTACATAGCTCTAGCTAGCTTAAAAATGTCTGCTAGCTTTTGAATCCAAGATGGCGGCTAAAGCTAAATTTAATTTCGTAAGGTATAAATAGTGGCATTGCAGGAAGTGGCAACGCTTTTAATACGGATGATAATTTATTAAGGCAACTAGACAAATACGATTAACTAAAATATTCCAATGAATTATTCTATATGATTGGAACCATATTTGTTAGCACTGCTACGCAGCTAATCGCTCAATAACGTCATGGCTAGTTTACCTAGCAGCTAGGATAGCTGCTACGATATTGAACGCAACCCTGGCGTTATTTGGCTTCGTGTACGCTTCAATTTTAATAAGATTTAACTAAAATAAGTTTACAAGGTAGGCACTTTAATTATTTGTGTATATTGTTGTAAATATGACATTGTAGAATTTCACGTTTTCAAGATGGTGGATCCTCGTAGTTACGGCTTGCAGATTGAAAAGTTCATCGAGTTATGAACGAATAAAAAAAAAATAGGTGACAGTGTCCTTGTCCAATTAAAAGGCACAGAAACGATATACTTTAATTCTATAAGAATTATCATTGAATGTTCCCCCATTTATACAAGCTCCAGAAAACAGACGACAGAAATCAACGAGTTACTTCCCTTACATAATGTACAATACGAAAAAAATACGGACTTATCGGGACGTCCAATACGGAAAAAATGCGGCTTCCGGTTGTACAATACGGAAAAATAATGTACGGTCACATGTCTTAAATGGGTGTTTTTGATTGGATTAAAATATCATAGCTGTATAATAAATATATATATTTATCAATTATGGACTTTTGACGAGGTCAATATGTTATTTATGAACCTGTTAGGATTTTATCGGTAATTTGTGTGGTTTTCCTTTGAAGTGTGTCGATTGATAAAGCTTATCTCAACGTACTGGTCGTGATATCGCAATTATTAGGTTAGTCCATATTAGGTATGCGTCAACTACCGCGCATGAATATACTTGTTTTAAAAAAAGATTGGTTGCGTCATCAAAATCAATAATACGGATCAATGTCGTGATCTCAAAACCAAAATGATAGAAAACCAAGAAATAACTACTTTGTAAAGATTCAACATCCTTAGGCTTACATTGTATATACACTGCAATATCTAATGATGATTTAAAATTGAAATCAATCCAATGATGAACATAATACGTAATATAAAGACAAAAGGAATGTTGTTTGTTAAGCCACTGTTAAATTGTAAAATATGTTTGTTTGTTTGTTTGTTTGCTTGTTTGATGGTGATTAACGCCACTTTCAACAATATTTCAGTTATATCGTGGCGGTCAGTTTTATTGGTGAAAGAAACCGGAGCACCTGGAGAAAACCGCCGACCTGTCGCAAGTCACGGACAAACTTTATCACATAATGTTGTACATTTCGCCCTGATCGAGATTCGAACTCACAACATCAGTGGTGATAGGCACTGATTGTATTGGTAGTTGGAAATGCAACTATCATACGATTACGACCACGACGGCCCCAGTACAAATATGAAAACGGTAAAAACGATGAATACGTAATACAAAAAAGTACAAAAAGACCAGCATTCTTTTATGTGTGTCTACTGTATACTCAATTTTTATCCTTTTGATATTTCACATTTTAACTATGGCTCAAAAATGACATTCACCGTGTTTTTATATTTCATTTCCTATTTATGTAGGGTCCCCTCTTACATTTTCTATCAGTCACTGAACAGGATTCTGGGAAATATTTCTGCGTCGCGGATAATCATTTTGGTAGAGCAGCACGTGTTGATACGGAAATTAATAGTTTGCCTTCCGCCTGTAGTTACAGCGGTCAACACGACCATAACAACTGAACGAGGATGGGATAAGAATGTCGAACTTAGGTGTGATGTTGACGGTAAGATTTCCAAATACAATTTTTCTTTAGAACTGAACATCTTACAATTTTTTACTAGGAAATTACGTCGGTGAAAATAATTCCTACTTATCATTGCATAGAAAATGTATTGTTTAATAAGAAGATATCAAAATGCTAATCAGATGCTGTAAATCGAAGTAAGACAGGCAATACAATCGCTAAAAAGAATAAAAAGGGGAAAATACAAGCAATGGTCAATAAGATATTAATATACAACTAAAGATTGAGCAACAGAAACTCCAATAAGAACGACAGAGGTCTCAGGTACAGCCATGGGGCAAGCAGTTATAACTACATATACAACTAAAGATTGAGCAACAGAATGTCCAATAAGAACGACAGAGATATCAGGTACAGCCAAAGGGCAAGCAGTTATTATCTAGTACACGACACGAATATCATCTTTATACGGAAAAAAAGCGGGCTGAACACATATGCTCCGAAAGGATTAGAAGTTCCTGCTACACTTGTGACTCCCGTCGTGATACTGTGAAACGACACGAAAATCATCTCATTTCAGACTGATCTAGAACTCATAATAAAATAAATATGTTGGATATATACTTAAGAAATAATTCATGGAAGCCATATGTATATATTGTTTTTACCACGGGTAGGCCTTTATGTCACGAAGTTGACATAAAGACCTACCCGTGGTAAAAACAATATATATATACATATGGCTTCCATAAAATATTTCGATTCTAATATGTAAAAAATGGTAAAATATCGTTATAAATTGTCGATGACGTCATTTTAATCGGTCATAGATTAATATTATTTTTATCACGGGTTTGGACTCAAAGCGTTTGAAGGACGTCATATTAGAATGCGGAATAATCTACCAAAGTCTCTGAATTGTTATTCTGCCAATGTGATTTGCATGTAAGCAATACTTTCAATAATTATTGTGCATATACTTATTTAATAGGATTGCCAGTGCCACGTGTAAGATATTGGAAATTGAAAAATGGTGTACGGGAACGTGTCCCTAATGACAGACGGAAATATGTCCACATCTCGAATTATATTGGTAATCCTTCTCACATTATATACATACCTACGCCAAGATGGCACATCATGCGCATTACTGAGCTAGAGCTAACTGACAGTGGAACCTATTTCTGTACCGCAGAAAATACACTAGGAAAAAATGAACAGGAGTTTACAGTAATAGGTAAAGGTTAATCGTAATAGAAATCTTAATGACAGTCTACTTATGAAATAAATGCTAATAAATATAGAATAACTGTATTTATGAAGGTCGAGACATACAGTATCATTAGTATCTCAGCGAGTCCGAAAGGACGAGATGTGATACTAGTGATAATGAAAGTCGAGATCTTCAAAGCTGACGGTGTTGCTTTATCGGTAACATAATGAATATAGATTATAACATAGCCTTTTCAATATATGCCCTGGTATCATCCCGGGATTCCATATCAACACGAGGCGAAAGCCGAGGGCTGAAATGGGTCAAGGGATGATACCAGTACCGATATGGAAAGGCCATGTTATAATCTGTTTATCACATATTTTAGCCATGACTGAAATAAATTAAGAATAAATGAAGAATTTATGTTTAGTCATCAAAATAAAAACAAAATAAATAACGTGTAAAAGTCAACAATATAATTCACCGTATTTATCACAGCTATTAAACATCACTTTTCAATATAAATCAGAGGTCCAATTCTTTTCATTTGTGCCATAGAAAAATATTGTCAGATTTCCCTGGATATTTGAGTATGAAAATAGTGCTATTCTGGAGTTTGGCTTTATTGGATCCAAATAGATAACGGTTTGCTGAGCAGAGTTATTATTAGTAACCGTTGACTGGACAGAGTTATCACTGACGGAAATTGGAGTAACTGTTCTATTATATATCTCAATAGTCGACACGATGGCGTCAATTAATCAACATTCGCCATCACTAAGATGTCTACTGATGGAAGCTTGGATACATTTTAATGAGTCAGTTCGTAATCCTGTTTGGATTTCGTGCGAGCTGAAAAAAAAATCTTCAAGGTGCATGTTCATCTCCTCGACTCCAATATCTTCGGGATTACGGATTTCTCCCACTGTTGATAGCAAATCCTTGAATATCCTTATGTCACTCTCAGTTTTACGTTTTGCATTGACATTCCTCATCTCTGCTGTGCTGGTCGAGGACCAATTATCGCCATCTTTTGTTTGTTTTTGTCCGATTATTTTTGTATTATCCAATAATTTGGTATTTAAAAGGATGTCTTTTAAATACCAAATTATTTTAAATGTTACCCTAAAACTAGCCTTCCATGGAAATAATTTTCATTTTCCTGTTCACGCGCATATAAGGGACACTTTGTAAAGTTGTTGATTTTTGTCAGTTAGTCGGAAGGGGACAGTACCAATTATCGCCATTTTATTAGATGTAGAAAATGAGATCAAAATTAGCAGCGCAGGTAAAGGAAAAGGTCATAAAACAAAAAACTAAGGTGTTCTTAGTATTCAGCGATCTTTGGTAGATTCATTGGCTATTTTTTCGTTTCAAAGGAGACAAAAATGCAGAGATGCCCATTACCACTAAAACGATAATTAATTAGATATAGAAACCATGAATCAAACCTAAGGACGTGTGCGTATTCAAGATGCATGCATTAATTGACAGCTAATATTTGGAAAAGATTATTTTGGAATGTTCCTCAGGTGTTGAGGTAATGTTTCACTTTCAACATGTCTATTTTTTATTTTTAGATTTTATGTCCACGTGATCCCCCGTGGTTTTTATAAATATATATATATTTATTTATGGGTTCTGATCAGGTTTTATTTGATATCTTTGTATATGGAAAGATACAAACAAATATTTTTGTGTTGTCCAGCTCCTAACTTGTCACAAATGTCTTTTTTCAAAAATTGGTCCAAAAATCCCCAGGCGTTTGCGCGTGGCATGCATTTTGGCAATAATTGATACTTGGCAATAATTGGTCCTCGACCAGTAACGGTTTGTTGTATGCTTCCTCGTATGTCATGTTTGCTTACGTGTGACGCCATCGACGCAGTGCAAAATAACCGGTTATTTGCCCCGGGCACTGATATGTATCCGGTACTATGTTTATCACACATACAAAAAGGTACATATTACGTACAAATATGTGATAATCTGTGTGACGTCACATTGACAGATATTTTCCAGTATCAGAGTAAGTCCGTTGATACTGAAAATATCTCTTGGTGAGATCAAAGGTAAGATGCAAAACTTACCGATAAATATATACTATTGCTGATTTGTTTTGGGAGAATGGATTTCACAGAGTTATCCCGGATCGAAGGCGAAGCCTAGGATTTGAGAGGTGATGAGAAGTCCATTTCGAGCGACACATATAAACGATAGCATCATTATCGAGGATTTGGTAAGGCGACATTATGATAGCGTCACAATAAAAAAACCCAGCGATATTATGATCATATCATTCTAATTACTTGATAATATATATTATTGCATGCACAGATCAAGACTCTACTGTGACTGCGAAATGTAGAACAGCAATGAAAGTACTGATCATTTACTTTAATTTGAGTCTAATGTTAGATAGTCTCTCATGCTCATTTACATCCATATCCTTTCTCAATACAAGCTGTTCCTTTATATTAATTAGTTTTTCGGTGTAATGTTGGTTGGTCTCTCATGGTCGCTTACTTCCACACTGGGGCCGTCGTTGTCGTGATCGGATAGTAGTTTGATTTACAACTACATGTGCAAACAGTGTATATCATCACTAACGTTGTGAGTTCGAATCCCGCCCAGGCGAGGTGTATTCGGCAGGCCGGTGGTTTTCTCCGGGTACTCCGGTTTCCTCCACCAATAAAATTGACCGTCACGATATAGCTGAAATATTGTTATAACCCTTACTTTCATTTTTACTAATAGAAAGGATTACGTTCGCTCATAACAAATGCTTAAAAATTATTAAGTGTCACATTATATAATAGCTGTAAGTAATGGGTTATTATCTGTCTTTATGCAAACAGTACGTTTTTCTTATAACACATTATGATTGTTAATAGAACACATGTTATATTACAGTGGTTTAACTGTTGCCATGGAGATACGACGTCTATGAATATTGCAGATGAAATAAATTACCTTATTAATTGCAGTTTGTGTTATGAATTTATTATTATTCACCACAAAAAAAAACAAACAAAAAACAAACAAAAAACCCACACAATTAAAGAAAATTCACACACCCCCCAAAAAACACAAAAATAAAAAAAAAACAAAAAACAAAAACATACAAAAAAAACAATAAGCAAAACAAAGCAAAAATACAAACTTAAAAAAAATAAATAAAAACAGTTAAAACACACAAAAAAAAGAAGATAAAAATAAACAAAGCAAACGTTTGTGGAGGGTCAGTTATTTTTTCAGATTTTATTTGATGCACATTATTGTGATGTTCCGGTAATGCGTATTGAAAGTTGTTTTGTCTCCAGCTTAATTAAATCTAAATTAATAAATTTGGTACAGATTAAACCCGTTTCTTTTTTTCTTTTTTTTCACCTAATCAAATGTTTCACTACAAGTTTCGTCAGCATGCCAAAGAGACTACATTAAGTATTGCCATACACAAGTGAGAGTGAGAAAGTTTAAAAAAACAAAAACAAACAAAGAAAAACAATCAAACAAAAAACTTGAAGATACCAAAGCGGGAATAAGAAGTCAAAAATCTAAGACAGAGAGACAATACAATGACCAAAAGAAAAAAGTACAAAGGACAGACAATAATCTACAAAACACTGCACAGATAACAAAAGATCAAGCAACTCGAACCCTACTTAAATCGATGGAGAACACAGGTGCTTCGGAAGGGTAGGCAGTTCCTGCTCCACATGTTGCACCCGTCGTATTACTCTTGTCACAAACTTGGTGATAGAAAGGAATTCAAATAATATCTGTTTCTAAACATTTTAATCATGTTTGATTCACGGAGAAAAAAGCCGAAAATGTCTATTACGTATAGGAGTTTTTTTCAGAAATGAAGGTCGTTTTACATTTGTACATAGCAACATGTGTATAAGTTGTCGCTATACAGGGGTTAGGGTTATGGTGTTTAACGCTATTTTCAACAAAATTTTAATTATATCGTGGCGTTCACTTTTTATTGGTAGAGAAAACCGGAATACTCGGCGAAAATAACCGACCTGCCGCAAGCCACTCGCATACTTTATCATATAATGTTGTATCGACTGAGCAGGATTCGAACTCACAATGTGGTGACATGCACTGATTGCTCAGGCAGTTGTAAATCTAAATAACATACGATCACGACCACGACGGCCCCTGTCCTTATACATACATGGTACTTTCAGTACTAGCGACAATTATTTATTTAAGTCTCTATTGATTTTGTAAGCAATAAAATAGAAAAAAATAAAAAATATGCAACACTGAAAACAATTCCAAAATCCGATAGACAAATTGTACAAAGAGGGAAAATCGATCTCCCTAACACACATATACATGATCGCTCACTTTCTGCACTTTACAAACGCTTCAATAAAAAGTGACAGGCTTACATTTATTTAAAGAGGCAAAATCTCCTCTCTTAATGAAATGATGCGGTCATGTAAGTGTTTCCATATGTGAGTATAATACCAAGCCTCAAATATACAAGTCAACAAAAGACAACCCCCAAATATACTAGTGAACAACAGACAACCCCCAAATATACTAGTGAACAACAGACAACCCCCAAATATACTAGTGAACAACAGACAACCCCCAAATATACTAGTGAACAACAGACAACCCCAAATATACTAGTGAACAACAGACAACCCCAAAATATACTAGTGAACAACAGACAACCCTCATATATACTAGTCAACAAAAGACAACCCCCAAATATACTAGTGAACAACAGACAACCCCCAAATATACTAGTGAACAACAGACAACCCTCATATATACTAGTCAACAAAAGACAACCCTCATATATACTAGTCAACAAAAGACAACCCCCAAATATACTAGTGAACAACAGACAACCCCCAAATATACTAGTGAACAACAGACAACCCCCAAATATACTAGTGAACAACAGACAACCCCCAAATATACTAGTGAACAACAGACAACCCCCAAATATACTAGTGAACAACAGACAACCCTCATATATACTAGTCAACAAAAGACAACCCCCAAATATACTAGTGAACAACAGACAACCCCCAAATATACTAGTGAACAACAGACAACCCTCATATATACTAGTCAACAAAAGACAACCCTCATATATACTAGTCAACAAAAGACAACCCCCAAATATACTAGTGAACAACAGACAACCCTCATATATACTAGTCAACAAAAGACAACCCTCATATATACTAGTCAACAAAAGACAACCCCCAAATATACTAGTGAACAACAGACAACCCCCAAATATACTAGTGAACAACAGACAACCCCCAAATATACTAGTGAACAACAGACAACCCCCAAATATACTAGTGAACAACAGACAACCCTCATATATACTAGTCAACAAAAGACAACCCCCAAATATACTAGTGAACAACAGACAACCCCCAAATATACTAGTGAACCACAGACAACCCTCATATATACTAGTCAACAAAAGACAACCCTCATATATACTAGTCAACAAAAGACAACCCCCAAATATACTAGTGAACAACAGACAACCCCCAAATATACTAGTGAACAACAGACAACCCTCATATATACTAGTCAACAAAAGACAGCCCTCATATATACTAGTCAACAACAAACAACCCTCAAATATACTAGTGAACAACAAACAACCCCCAAATATACTAGTGAACAACAGACAACCCCCAAATTTACTAGTGAACAACAGACAACCCTCATATATACTAGTCAACAAAAGACAACCCTCATATATACTAGTCAACAAAAGACAACCCCCAAATATACTAGTGAACAACAGACAACCCTCATATATACTAGTCAACAACAGACAACCCTCATATATACTAGTCAACAAAAGACAACCCTCAAATATACTAGTCAACAAAAGACAACCCTCAAATATACTAGTGAACAACAGACAAACCTCATATATACTAGTCAACAAAAGACAACCCTCAAATATACTAGTCAACAAAAGAAAACCCTCATATATATTAGTGAACAACAGACAACCTTCATATATACTAGTCAACAAAAGACAACCCTCATATATACTAGTCAACAAAAGACAACACTCAGACATACTAATCAACAAAAGACAACCTTCATATATACTAGTCAACAAAAGAAAAACCTCAAACATACTAGTCAACAAAAGATAACCCTCATATATACCTGTCAACAAAAGACAACCCTCAAATATACTAGTCAACAAAAGACAACCCTCAAATATATTAGTGAACAACAGACAAACCTCATATATACTAGTCTAAAAAAGACAACCCTCAAATATACTAGTCAACAAAAGACAACCCTCAAATATACTAGTCAACAAAAGATAACCCTCATATATACCAGTGAACAAAAGACAACCCTCAAATATACTAGTCAACAAAAGACAACCCTCATATATACTAGTCAACAAAATACAACCCTCATATATACTAGTCAACCAAAGACAAGCATCATATATACTAGTCAGCAAAAGACAACCCTCATATATACTAGTCAACAAAAGACAACCCTCAAATATACTAGTCAACAAAAGACAACCCTCATATATACTAGTCAACAAAAGACAACCTTCAGAAATACTAATCGACAAAAGACAACCTTCATATATACTAGTCAACAAAAGAAAACTCTAATATATACTAGTCAACAAAAGACAACTCTGAAATATACTAGTCAACAAAAGACAACACTCATATATACTAGTCAACAGAAGAAACGATATATACTAGTCAACAGAAGAAACGATATATACTAGTCAACAAAAGAAACGATATATACTAGTCAACATAGAGAAAAAAATCGACAAAATCGTATAATTTAGATTCATATGGGCATAGCAAATAAGGCAATAACAACAAAATTGCTCAACATCATTATCAGAACAAATCATGGACAGACAGAAATTGTCATGCAGTATGGATGTTTGCGGAGTTCAATAACGTGTGTGATCACCTCTTGCAGCAACGACAGCTTCTCCTCTCTGAAGTATAGAACCAATCGATCGATGGATACAGGCTTGTGGGATGTTTTTCCACTCGTGCACAGGTGTGTCAGCCAGCTCCTGTAGTGTTTCCGGTTGATTTTGACCGTGGCGAACACGTCTACCGAGTTAATCCCATAAATGTTCAATTGGTGACAGATCCGGTGATAATACCGGCCATGGAAGATCACGGATGTGATTCTGGTTCAGAAAGTCTTGACAAAGACAAACCACGTGACATCTTTCATTGTCATGTTGAAAGACGTGATCAAAGTGTCGCTGTTGCAGAAAGGGCAGACCGATAGGATCAAGAATATCGTCTCTGTATTTTACGGCATCCAACGTTCCTTGACCAATTTTGAGCTGAGTGCGACCATCATGACATATTCCAGCCCAGATCATAACACTTCTGCTTCCAAAACGGCTGGACTCGTACACACACTGGTCCGTAAAGCGTTCTCCACGCCTGCGTCACACACGATCACGTCCATCGCTAAAACGAAGTGCAAATCAGGATTCATCACAAAAAAGGATGTGTTGCCAGCTGTGAAGCCTCCAATGACGGCGTGCACGACCCCAGGCTAATCTCGCGATCCTAAAGCGTTGCTTAAGCATTGGTCCTACCACCGGACACCTAGCTCGGTGTCCACATACACGTAGTCTTCTGCGAACAGTCTGACCCGAAATTCGGACGTTTGCTAGACCAGGTATTCTACGGGCAGTTGTTTACCTTTGTTGACAGCACAATTAATGACCACAGGTGATTTAAATGCCTAATTCAATCATCGCAAACTCGATCATGGAACGGAAAATTGGCTTTCCAGAATTTTTCCGTAACAGAACAGGATGTTATTGTTTGCTTTGTGAGGATAAATGTGTTTCACGCAAACATTGACGAAAATGAAAATACACAATTGTTTTGGTTTTAACATTAAAATATACTTGTATTTAAAACAATTATGTCTATCGTTTCTTTTGTAGACTAGTATATATAACTGGGGACATCAAACAGCATTTACATTTTAGATAGTACACAAGGCGGAATAAGGAAACGGTTGTCAACTGTGAACTAAAATATATCTGTCACGGAATGGGACAGAGAAAGCTGTTTCTATTTCGTATTCTGAGTTATCTGAGGTATACTGGACTGGGTGGCACCAACCTCAATTAATTTTAAATACCACAGAGATAATCAGCAGCCGTAAATCAAAGACGATCAGACAATACAATGGTCTAGAGTTAGAAGATACCACAGAGATAATCAGTAGCCGTAAATCAAAGAAGATCAGACAATACAATGGTCTAGAGTTAGAAGATACCATAGAGATAATCAGTAGCCGTAAATCAAAGAAGATCAGACAATACAATGGTCTAGAGTTAGAAGATACCATAGAGATAATCAGTAGCCGTAAATCAAAGACGATCAGAAGATACCACAGAGACAATCAGTAGCGGTAAATCAAAGAAGATCAGACAATGCAATGGTCTAGAGTTAGAAGATACCACAGAGATAATCAGTAGCCGTAAATCAAAGACGATCAGACAATACAATGGTCTAGAGTTAGAAGATACCACAGAGATAATCAGCAGCCGTAAATCAAAGACGACCAGAAGATACCACAGAGATAATCAGTAGCCGTAAATCAAAGAAGATCAGACAATACAATGGTCTAGAGTTAGAAGATACCACAGAGAAAATCAGTAGCCGTAAATCAAAGACGAGCAGACAATACAATGGTCTAGAGTTAGAAGATACCACAGAGAAAATCAGTAGCCGTAAATCAAAGACGACCAGACAATGCAATGCTCTAGAGTTAGAAGATACCACAGAGATAATCAGTAGCCGTAAATCAAAAAAGGTCAGACAATGCAATGGTCTAGAGTTAGAAGATACCACAGAGATAATCAGTAGCCGTAAATCAAAGACGATCAGACAATACAATGGTCTAGAGTTAGAAGATACCACAGAGATAATCAGTAGACGTAAATCAAAGACGATCAGAAGATACAACAGAGATAATCTGTAGCCGTAAATCAAAGAAGATCAGACAATACAATGGTCTAGAGTTAGAAGATAGCACAGAGAAAATCAGTAGCCGTAAATCAAAGACGATCAGACAATACAAAGGTCTAGAGTTAGAAGATACCACAGAGATACTCAGTAGCGTAGATCAAAGAAGATCAGAAGATACCACAGAGATAATCAGTAGCCGTAAATCAAAAAAGATCAGACAATGCAATGGTCTAGAGTTAGAAGATACCATAGAGATAATCAGTAGCCGTAAATCAAAGAAGATCAGACAGTCCAATGGTCTAGAGTTAGAAGATACCATTGAGATAATCAGTAGCCGTAAAGCAAAGAAGACCAGACAATACCATGGTCTAGAGTTAGAAGATACCACCGAGGTAATCAGTAGCTGTAAAGCAAAGAAGATCAGACAATACAATGGTCTAGAGTTAGAAGATACCACCGCGATAATCAGTAGCCGTAAATCAAAGACGATCAGACAATACAATGGTCTAGAGTTAGAAGATACCATAGAGATAATCAGTAGTCGTAAAGCAAAGACGATCAGACAATACAATGGTCTAGAGTTAGAAAATACCACAGAGATAATCAGTAGCCGTAAATCAAAGACGATCAGACAATACAATGGTCTAGAGTTAGAAGATACCATAGAGATAATCAGTAGCCGTAAATCAAAGACGATCAGACAATACAATGGTCTAGAGTTAGAAGATACCACCGAGATAATCAGTAGCCGTAAAGCTAAGAAGACCAGACAATACAATGGTCTAGAGTTAGAAGATACCACCAAGGTAATCAGTAGTGTAAAGCAAAGAAGATCAGACAATACAATGGTCTAGAGTTAGAAGATACCACCGCGATAATCAGTAGCCGTAAATCAAAGACGACCTGAAAATACAATGGTCTAGAGTTAGAAGATACCATAGAGATAATCAGTAGCCGTAAAGCAAAGACGATCAGACAATACAATGGTCTAGAGTTAGAAAATACCACAGTGATAATCAGTAGCCGTAAATCAAAGACGACCAGAAGATACAACAGAGATAATCAGTAGCCGTAAAGCAAAGACGATCAGACAATACAATGGTCTAGAGTTAGAAGATACCATAGAGATAATCAGTAGCCGTAAATCAAAGACGATCAGACAATACAATGGTCTAGAGTTAGAAGATACCACCGAGATAATCAGTAGCCGTAAAGCTAAGAAGACCAGACAATACAATGGTCTAGAGTTAGAAGATACCACCAAGGTAATCAGTAGTGTAAAGCAAAGAAGATCAGACAATACAATGGTCTAGAGTTAGAAGATACCACCGCGATAATCAGTAGCCGTAAATCAAAGACGACCTGACAATACAATGGTCTAGAGTTAGAAGATACCATAGAGATAATCAGTAGCCGTAAAGCAAAGACGATCAGACAATACAATGGTCTAGAGTTAGAAAATACCACAGTGATAATCAGTAGCCGTAAATCAAAGACGACCAGAAGATACCACAGAGATAATCAGTAGCCGTAAAGCAAAGACGATCAGACAATACAATGGTCTAGAGTTAGAAAATACCACAGAGATAATCAGTAGCCGTAAATCAAAGACGATCAGACAATACAATGGTTTAGAGTTAGAAGATACCATAGAGATAATCAGTAGCCGTAAATCAAAGACGATCAGACAATACAATGGTCTAGAGTTAGAAGATACCACCGAGATAATCAGTAGCCGTAAAGCAAAGAAGACCAGACAATACAATGGTCTAGAGTTAGAAGATACCACCGAGGTAATCAGTAGCTGTAAAGCAAAGAAGATCAGACAATACAATGGTCTAGAGTTAGAAGATACCACCGCGATAATCAGCAGCCGTAAATCAAAGACGACCAGACAATACAATGGTCTAGAGTTAGAAGATACCATAGAGATAATCAGTAGCCGTAAAGCAAAGACGATCAGACAATACAATGGTCTAGAGTTAGAAAATACCACAGAGATAATCTGTAGCCGTAAAGCAAAGAAGACCAGACAATACAATGGTCTAGAGTTAGAAAATACCACAGAGATAATCAGTAGCCGTAAAGCAAAGACGATCAGACAATACAATGGTCTAGAGTTAGAAGATACCACAGAGATAATCAGTATAAATATAACTAAATTAACAATAAGAAAAGGATAAACAAAAAGACAAAGCACAACAGAGAAAACTAAAGATTGATTTACGAAAATCCCATACAAATGAAAGGTGATCTAAGGTATTTCGGAAGGGTTTCCTCTCCTCTAGTGACACCCATCGTATTACTGTAAGATTACACGAACATCAAATAATATTGAAATCTTGTTGGACACCAGTATTCGTAAATAAATGAACTCTTACAAAACAAATGAGCAAAAAGACAAACTTAACATCATTTTCACTCAGAAATCGTAGCGGACATCACAACACAGTGCTAAAAATATAAATATATGTAATTGTACGAAATAACAACACGAATCCCACTAAAATTTAGGTCCTTCGAATGGGAAAACAGTTCCTGCTTCACTAGTTGCACTGTTTGTTTTACTCTTGATATAAATTAGGTGATAAATCATGAACTACGATAGCTAGACTGGATCGTGTACATTCCGTAAAGGTTGATCAAGTCATGATGGTGACCGTAAAACATTCGTAGTGATGACTTCTCTTTAATTACAAGTAACCTTTGTTTCAGTAACTTCCTTGATTCTAGCAACCCTTTATCAAGGACATCCTGGTAGGAACCACATCCTCTAAAACACCGTATAAACTGAGATATAAATACGCCATGTGTAGATGCTGCCAGAACGTTGCTATATGTAAATGGAAAGCTACCATGGGAACACTGAAATCATCTGTATTGTAGTAAAGCTGTGTTCCTCACATGTATGATGATTTAGATTCAGTTTAACATTGCATAAACTGACACCTGATGACACTATTTTCGATAGCTACAAATAGTGTTCAGATAATTTCGATAGACATCACAAATATCTACATTGTTCATTAAGTACAAGATTGCACATTCTACGTAAAATGTAAACAGTTTTTGTTATATATAATATTTTGTATTAACGACAAGACAGCAAGCCGAGTGCACCCTTTTTGTAATTTACAAAGCCGGGCGCGAACCCACGCCATATTGGTGTATGGCTTGTATGAGTTGTTAGGTAATCCAACTAGCTAACTAATTGAGCCACTCGGGCCCCTCTGTTTGGATACATTCTGGACAATTGATTCAAAAGATAAGAATAAAGTATAAAAATCTGACCACGATCGGCGGACGAGGGGCGATAGAGCTGCATGAAGCAAAATCCAACAAAAACAAAACTATATGGAATGCCATATATATCTCAATGAAACCTTTCGCAAGATTGGAGTAAGAAGAGTTTGAAGATACCAAAGCCGTAATCATAATGCGTAATTCAAAGGATAGCCAACACAATGACGAAAAGAAAAAGTATTGAAGGACAAACAACCATACACATAAAGCTAAAGATCGAGTGACACGAACCCCACTAAGCCCAGGGTTGAACTCAGGTGTTCCGGAAGGGTAAGCAGTTCCTGCTCCACTAGTGTTATCCGTCGTGTTAGTATAGCTGCAAACCAAATGATAAGCCATGAATGAGGAAAAGACCAGGAAGTGTTTACGACAAGTGGAACATATCCGTGGTCATCTATGGCACATATATTCCATTCCGGTCAACCAAGTCATGGTAATAAGTGATGACTTCAACTTAAGCAATAGGAACTCTTAGGTCAGTAACTTCCTTGCTAGCAGCAACCCTCTATCAAGGAAATCCTTATAGGAACCACAAGATCTGGAATATCGTATCAATTGAGAGATATATACGTCATATGCAAGTGCTGCTGGAATGTTGTTATATATAAATGGAAAGTTCAGAATGTGAAAATTGAAATCATCTCTTTCGTCGTAATGTTTCATTCTTAATCGAAAAAAATTGTTTGCAATTGTAACACTGTGACATTATAGGAGTGCTTGAGAGATTGAAAACAAATAGTTACGCACTTTTATAAAATAAGTGTATTTGACGACATATTTAATAATTTCCAACATGTAAATATAATAGACATGTGTCGGTTTATAGTTGTTTCCTGTGTTTACTGCGGGCTTATGATTGTCGTTGATAATATTGTACTGATTGGTCAACTCACGAGATAACGATATAATACGTAATTATATTTAGTAATATCTAACTATTGTATGTATGTATTTTTGCAAGATAACATGGGATTTAAATTACTTATTACTGTATCTTTGCTCTACTTTTCATGCATAAATAGAAGTGGTACATGGAATTGAAGAAACACATTTTGACCCATGTATGTATTTCTAATTCAATGGGCCTATACCTCCCTCTTATTATCATATTTCATAGATAAAACTCAATATTACTAACATTAAACTTTTTATGCAAACCATACCAATCTGGAAAATGTCAATAAACCACCACAAAGGTTCCATCTTCAGCTGAAAAATGAAAAAAATAATCTGCTTTTGTTTGTAATTTATTGAATAATCGCTAGACAGAACCAAAGGGTCAATCTAGAATACAGACAAGGTTTGACATAAAATACAGAACGAAATCAAACATAGCAAACAACACAACACAGAAAACTATAACCATGAGCAAAACAGACCCCACCAAGAAAACAAAACCTGGAGTGAACACAGGTCCTCGCAAAGGGTAAGACAGACCCCCACCAAGAAAACAAAACCCGGAGTGAACACAGGTCATCGAAAAGGGAAAGACAGACCCCACCAAGAAAACAAAACCTGGAGTGAACACAGATCCTCGGGAAGGGTAAGACAGACCCCCACCAAGAAAACAAAACCTGGAGTGAACACAGGTCATCGGGAAGGGTAAGACAGACCCCACCAAGAAAACAAAACCTGGAGTGAACACAGGTCCTCGGGAAGGGTAGGACAGACCCCCACCAAGAAAACAAAACCTGGAGTGAACATAGGTCCTCGGGAAGGGTAAGACAGACCCTCACCAATAAAACAAAACCCGGAGTGAACACAGATCTTCGGGAAGGGTAAGACAGACCCCCAAGAAAACAAAACCTGGAGTGAACACAAGTCCTAGGGAAGGGTAAGACAGACCCCACAAAGAAACCAAAACCTGGAGTGAACACAAGTCCTCGGGAAGGGTAAGATAGACCCCCACCAAGAAAACAAACCCGGAGTGAACACAGGTCCTCCGGAAGGGTAAGACAGACCCCACCAAGAAAACAAAACCTGGAGTGAACACAAGTCCTCGGGAAGGGTAAGAGAGACCCCACAAAGAAAACAAAACCTGGAGTGAACACAAGTCCTCGGGAAGGGTAAGATAGACCCCCACCAAGAAAACAAAACCCAGAGTGAACACAGGTCCCCCGGACGGGTAAGACAGACCCCACCAAGAAAACAAAACCTTGAGTGAACACAGATCCTCGGGAAGGGTAAGACAGACCCCACAAAGAAATCAAAACCTGGAGCGAGCCCAGTTCCTCGAGAAGGGAAAGACAGACCCCACCAAGAAAACAAAACCTGGAGTGAACACAGATCTTCGGGAAGGGTAAGACAGACCCCACCAAGTAAACAAAACCTGGAGTGAACACAGGTCTTCAGGAAAGGTAAGACAAACACCACCAAGAAAACAAAACCTGGAGTGAACACAGGTCCTCGGGAAGAGTAAGACAGACCCCACCAAGTAAACAAAACCTGGAGTGAACACAGGTCTTCGGGAAGGGTAAGACAGACCCCACCAAGTAAACAAAACCCGGAGTCAACACAGATCTTCGTGAAGGGTAAGACAGACCCCACAAAGAAAACAAAACCTGGAGCGAGCCCAGTTCCTCGAGAAGGGAAAGACAGACCACACCAAGAAAACAAAACCTGGAGTGAACACAGATCTTCGGGAAGGGTAAGACAGACCCCACCAAGTAAACAAAACCTGGAGTGAACACAGGTCTTCGGGAAAGGTAAGACAGACCCCACCAAGAAAACAAAACCTGGAGTGAACACAGGTCCTCGGAAAGGGTAAGACAGACCCCACCAAGTAAACAAAACCTGGAGTGAACATAGGTCTTCGGGAAGGGTAAGACAGACCCCACCAAGAAAACAAAACCTGGAGTGAACACAGGTCCTCGAGAAGGGAAAGACAGATCCCACCAAGTAAACAAAACCAGGAGTGAACACAGGTCCTCGGGAAAGGTAAGACAGACCCCACCAAGTAAACAAAACCTGGAGTGAACACAGGTCCTCGAGAAGGGAAAGACAGATCCCACCAAGAAAACAAAACCTGGAGTGAACACAGGTTCTCGCGAAGGGTAAGACAGACCCCACCAAGAAAACAAAACCCGAAGTGAACACAGGTCTTCGAGAAGGGAAAGACAGATCCCACCAAGTAAACAAAACCTGGAGTGAACACAGGTCTTCGGGAAGGGTAAGACAGACCCCACCAAGAAAACAAACCCGGAGTGAACACAGGTCCTCGAGAAGGGAAAGACAGATCCCACCAAGTAAACAAAACCTGGAGTGAACACAGGTCCTCGAGAAGGGAAAGACAGATCCCACCAAGTAAACAAAACCTGGAGTGAACAAAGGTCTTCGGGAAGGGTAAGACAGACCCCACAAAGAAAACAAAACCTGGAGTGAACACAAGTCCTCGGGAAGGGTAAGATAGACCCCCACCAAGAAAACAAAACCCGGAGTGAACACAGGTCCTCCGGAAGGGTAAGACAGACCCCACCAAGAAAACAAAACCTTGAGTGAACACAGATCCTCGGGAAGGGTAAGACAGACCCCACAAAGAAAACAAAACCTGGAGCGAGCCCAGTTCCTCGAGAAGGGAAAGACAGACCCCACCAAGAAAACAAAACCTGGAGTGAACACAGATCTTCGGGAAGAGTAAGACAGACCCCACCAAGTAAACAAAACCTGGAGTGAACACAGGTCTTCGGGAAGGGTAAGACAGACCCCACCAAGTAAACAAAACCCGGAGTGAACACAGATCTTCGGGAAGGGTAAGACAGACCCCACAAAGAAAACAAAACCTGGAGCGAGCCCAGTTCCTCCAGAAGGGAAAGACAGACCCCACCAAGAAAACAAAACCTGGAGTGAACACAGATCTTCGGGAAGGGTAAGACAGACCCCAACAAGTAAACAAAACCTGGAGTGAACACAGGTCTTCGGGAAAGGTAAGACAGACCCCACCAAGAAAACAAAACCTGGAGTGAACACAGGTCCTCGGGAAGGGTAAGACAGACCCCACCAAGTAAACAAAACCTGGAGTGAACACAGGTCTTCGGGAAGGGTAAGACAGACTCCACCAAGAAAACAAAACCTGGAGTGAACACAGGTCCTCGAGAAGGGAAAGACAGATCCCACCAAGTAAACAAAACCTGGAGTGAACACAGGTCCTCGGGAAAGGTAAGACAGACCCCACCAAATAAACAAAACCTGGAGTGAACACAGGTCCTCGAGAAGGGAAAGACAGATCCCACCAAGAAAACAAAACCTGGAGTGAACACAGGTTCTCGCGAAGGGTAAGACAAACCCCACCAAGAAAACAAAACCCGGAGTGAACACAGGTCCTCGAGAACGGAAAGACAGATCCCACCAAGTAAACAAAACCTGGAGTGAAAACAGGTCTTCGGGAAGGGTAAGACAGACCCCACCAAGAAAACAAACCCGGAGTGAACACAGGTCCTCGAGAAGGGAAAGACAGATCCCACCAAGTAAACAAAACCTGGAGTGAACACAGGTCCTCGAGAAGGGAAAGACAGATCCCACCAAGTAAACAAAACCTGGAGTGAACAAAGGTCTTCGGGAAGGGTAAGACAGACCCCACAAAGAAAACAAAACCTGGAGTGAACACAAGTCCTCGGGAAGGGTAAGATAGACCCCCACCAAGAAAACAAAACCCGGAGTGAACACAGGTCCTCCGGAAGGGTAAGACAGACCCCACCAAGAAAACAAAACCTTGAGTGAACACAGATCCTCGGGAAGGGTAAGACAGACCCCACAAAGAAAACAAAACCTGGAGCGAGCCCAGTTCCTCGAGAAGGGAAAGACAGACCCCACCAAGAAAACAAAACCTGGAGTGAACACAGATCTTCGGGAAGGGTAAGACAGACCCCACCAAGTAAACAAAACCTGGAGTGAACACAGGTCTTCGGGAAGGGTAAGACAGACCCCACAAAGAAAACAAAACCTGGAGTGAACACAAGTCCTCGGGAAGGGTAAGATAGACCCCCACCAAGAAAACAAAACCCGGAGTGAACACAGGTCCTCCGGAAGGGTAAGACAGACCCCACCAAGAAAACAAAACCTTGAGTGAACACAGATCCTCGGGAAGGGTAAGACAGACCCCACAAAGAAAACAAAACCTGGAGCGAGCCCAGTTCCTCGAGAAGGGAAAGACAGACCCCACCAAGAAAACAAAACCTGGAGTGAACACAGATCTTCGGGAAGGGTAAGACAGACCCCACCAAGTAAACAAAACCTGGAGTGAACACAGGTCTTCGGGAAGGGTAAGACAGACCCCACCAAGTAAACAAAACCCGGAGTGAACACAGATCTTCGGGAAGGGTAAGACAGACCCCACAAAGAAAACAAAACCTGGAGCGAGCCCAGTTCCTCCAGAAGGGAAAGACAGACCCCACCAAGAAAACAAAACCTGGAGTGAAAACAGATCTTCGGGAAGGGTAAGACAGACCCCAACAAGTAAACAAAACCTGGAGTGAACACAGGTCTTCGGGAAAGGTAAGACAGACCCCACCAAGAAAACAAAACCTGGAGTGAACACAGGTCCTCGGGAAGGGTAAGACAGACCCCACCAAGTAAACAAAACCTGGAGTGAACACAGGTCTTCGGGAAGGGTAAGACAGACTCCACCAAGAAAACAAAACCTGGAGTGAACACAGGTCCTCGAGAAGGGAAAGACAGATCCCACCAAGTAAACAAAACCTGGAGTGAACACAGGTCCTCGGGAAAGGTAAGACAGACCCCACCAAGTAAACAAAACCTGGAGTGAACACAGGTCCTCGAGAAGGGAAAGACAGATCCCACCAAGAAAACAAAACCTGGAGTGAACACAGGTTCTCGCGAAGGGTAAGACAAACCCCACCAAGAAAACAAAACCCGGAGTGAACACAGGTCCTCGAGAACGGAAAGACAGATCCCACCAAGTAAACAAAACCTGGAGTGAAAACAGGTCTTCGGGAAGGGTAAGACAGACCCCACCAAGAAAACAAACCCGGAGTGAACACAGGTCCTCGAGAAGGGAAAGACAGATCCCACCAAGTAAACAAAACCTGGAGTGAACACAGGTCCTCGAGAAGGGAAAGACAGATCCCACCAAGTAAACAAAACTTGGAGTGAACACAGGTCTTCGGGAAGGGTAAGACAGACCCCACCAAGAAAACAAAACCTGGAGTGAACACAGGTCTTCGAGAAGGGAAAGACAGACCCCACCAAGAAGTCAAAACCCGGAGTGAACACAGGTCCTCGGGAAGGGTAAGACAGTTCCCACCACGAATACACAACCCGCAGTGAACACTAGTCCTCGCGAAGGGTAAGCAGTTAACTTATATCCAGGTAGTACGGTAAACGATTTTTACATGAATGATTACTGAAGGGTCGTATACAAACTCATAGCTATACTGTTGACTTGAAAATCAAGATGGCCAGCAATTGAATATTTTATGATACTATGGAAAATAATCAATACTTTTTTCTTAGAAACTTTGAAATATACTTTGAATTATTTGAATATACAATGTAGTTTCTACGCAAATTTCTCACTTTATTAAAATCAAAGATGACCACCATAGTGCATAAAACTAAATAAATTCGTAATTACTTTTTTAATATTATATCCGATAAAAGGTATTCCAAAACGCGCCGTGCGCACTAAATTAATTGAATATCTACGTTGAACCTTAGAAATAACAGTTTTATTGTGTGTTAATATGAAATACTTGACATGCATTTAAAAAAACACTTGCTGTTGTTATTCACGAAAGCTTCATCGGGAGAAGAACAAACTGTAACAAAATATAAATCTTTTTAATTTCAACTACACACAGAACAGGAACTTCGAAATACTGACCTACTATTTTAAATAAAGCATACTGAGTAGTGTATGTTGATGACTTTTATGAATAAATAATTTATGAATACAGAAATGTAAATAGGTTAGAGTTTTATCATCCATTTTGTCATCATGTGACATATATTGCATTTTGTACTCCCCATGAGGTACACCACGCGACCAAAAATGAATGAATTTGAATTTTGGTGCTTAACGCCACTTTCAGCAATATTTCAGCTATATCATGGCGACCAGTTGTAGTGGTGGAGGAAGCCGGAGTACCCGGAGAGAACCACCGACCATGGGCAAGCAACTTGCATAGTCCGTTTGATTTCTATAAATCCTCAGAAAAAAATTCTTAAAAATCCAGTTTTCAAATCAACAATTTTTAGTCTAGATGTGTATTAATATATGATATATACGAACTCTGACAATTAATTTCAAAATTTGTGATCCATTATTAAAAAGGCTGCCCATTAGGTCTCTATGTTAATTCGTGGTAATTTAGCGTTTGGAGGCCACATTACCACACGCACTGCAATCAGACGCCTCCACCATCAGGGAATGTGAACGCTACGACCCATAAAACGTCCACAGTTGGCATTACGTCATCGCCATGCTCGATTTGACTGGTCACATGATCATTTGGGGTGGACTGTTCGCACATGGAGACGGGTCCGCTGGTCTCATGAAAGCTGTTTTTTGTGACGCCCTAACGACGGTCGTGCAAGGGTTTGGCGCCAACGAAACACTTCATTTCAGGACAACCACATTTTGGGCACAACTGCTTTTGGGGGTGGGGGTGTAACTGTCTGGGGTTGTTTTTCCTTTGACTGTAAGTTGGACTTGTACGTTCTTGATGGTAATCTGACAGGCCAAAAATACCGTGACAATGTGCTCGCTCAACGCGTAGTCCCCCATTTCGACAATAATGCGTTGGCTGACAGGCCAATGTTCATGGACGACAACGCTAGGCCACATAGAGCCCGAATTGCACGACATTTGTTTAACAGCAAGAGGCTGTTCAGACAATTCCATGGCCTGCGATGTCGCCAGATATGAACCCTATAGAGCATGTATGGGACTTTATTGGCCGAAAAATTAACCAACACAATCCAAAATGTTAAAATATTGACGAATTAAGAACTGCTATCTTACAGAAGTGGCAACAGTTCCCACAAGAACGGCTTAGGTGTCTTGTGCGAAGCATGACGAGGCGTGTTACATAACTTCACAATAAACGCGGTGGATATACTCGTTATTGATTGTTATTCCTTACACATACGCACAATAGATGCATTTAAAAGTTCTTAAAATCTTAAGACTGCATTTTAATGCAATGTTAAAAACTTCCATCAAAGACAAACTGGTTTTACGTTTCTCCAGTGCCTGTTTTGAACCCCATTTTTGCCACGTCA
The DNA here is from genome assembly GCA_963680875.1 of Bathymodiolus brooksi. Taxonomy (NCBI): domain Eukaryota; kingdom Metazoa; phylum Mollusca; class Bivalvia; order Mytilida; family Modiolidae; genus Bathymodiolus; species Bathymodiolus brooksi. The sequence continues at coordinate 19,016,989 of OY804582.1, read as the reverse complement.
TAGTCACGTATTTCAGGATGATAAATACTTCGTAGATTGGTAATTTTAAAGCCCTTGGTGTAGTTTTTTAAGAAGTGTAAGAAAAATGGTGATATCTATTTTATTGTTTTAACAGTATTGATGTAAAAAAATATGTCGATAAAAATATAGGGTGGTGCTTAACTTTTGTCGGATTGTATATATTTTCTAAAGTGTAGAAATCTGGATGGAATGAATACAAATAACAGACTGCACCATGTGACATAGGACATTTAAATATTAAAGGACATATATAACAATTGACTATCACCTTAATGCTCAGTTAATGAGTTGTCTTTTGATATTTAAATGTTCTATGTCACATGGTACAATGAAATATACATTGAAAGCACATGTCTGTTATTTTGTTTTGATGTTTGGGCTTTTACACTATTTGTACTCACTCCATGCAATTTTTTACATTTTTAGAAAATATAATTAACATAGATACCTAATGGGTAACTTTTTTTAATAATGAACCATCATTTTTTAAATTAATCGTCAAAGTTCGATATATCATATATTAATAAACATCTAGAAAAAAAATTGTTGATTTGAAAACTGGATTTAAAAAAAAAATCTGACCATTTATAGAAGTCAAACGGACTATGAACTGTATGACTTGCGGCTGCGAGTCGAGTGCACCCTTTTTGTAATTTACAAAACTGAGCGCGAACCCACGGCGCATTGGTGATAGGCTTGTATGAGTTGCTAGATCCAACGACCTAACTCATTGAGCCACCCGGGCTCCTAATAACACATCTGTGTAAACATCAGATTGACTTGTTATTTATGTGTTCAGTGATTAATTGTCATATTTGATAAATCATCACAAATTTTTATATGATCACACTACGAGGGGCGATTGGGTCCATAAAACCAGTTTGACGCCGCCACTTTTTACTAAAGTGGTTATACTAAGCAAGCGAGCGGTGGATAGGTAGTTCCTGTCTCTTGTAAGACACTCGCCGTGTTACTCAAATATCACGAAGGATAAGTAGTTCCTGTCTCTTGTAAGACACCCGCCTTGTTACTCAAATATCATGAAGGATAAGTAGTTCCTGTCTCTTGTAAGACACCCGCCGTGTTACTCAAATATCACTTAGGATAAGTAGTTCCTGTCTCTTGTAAGACACCCGCCGTGTTACTCACATATCACGAAGGATAAGTAGTTCATGTCTCTTGTAAGACACCCGCCGTGTTACTCAAATATCACGAAGGATAAGTAGTTCCTGTCTCTTGTAAGACACCCGCCGTGTTACTCAAATATCACGAAGGATAAGTAGTTCCTGTCTCTTGTAAGACACCCGCCGTGTTACTCAAATATCACGAAGGATAAGTAGTTCCTGTCTCTTGTAAGACACCCGCCGTGTTACTCAAATATCACGAAGGATAAGTAGTTCATGTCTCTTGTAAGACACCCGCCGTGTTACTCACATATCACGAAGGATAAGTAGTTCCTGTCTCTTGTAAGACACCCGCCGTGTTACTCAAATATCACGAAGGATAAGTAGTTCCTGTCTCTTGTAAGACACCCGCCGTGTTACTCAAATATCACAAAGGATAAGTAGTTCATGTCCTCTTGTAAGACACCCGCCGTGTTACTCAAATATCACGAAGGATAAGTAGTTCCTTTCTCTTGTAAGACACCCGCCGTGTTACTCAAATATCACGAAGGATAAGTAGTTCCTTTCTCTTGTAAGACACCCGCCGTGTTACTCAAATATCACGAAGGATAAGTAGTTCCTTTCTCTTGTAAGACACCCGCCGTGTTACTCAAATATCACGAAGGATAAGTAGTTCCTGTCTCTTGTAAGACACCCGCCGTGTTACTCAAATATCACGAAGGATAAGTAGTTACTGTCTCTTGTAAGACACCCGCCGTGTTACTCAAATATCACGAAGGATAAGTAGTTCCTTTCTCTTGTAAGACACCCGCCGTGTTACTCAAATATCACGAAGGATAAGTAGTTCCTTTCTCTTGTAAGACACCCGCCGTGTTACTCAAATATCACGAAGGATAAGTAGTTCCTGTCTCTTGTAAGACACCCGCCGTGTTACTCAAATATCACGAAGGATAAGTAGTTACTGTCTCTTGTAAGACACCCGCCGTGTTACTCAAATATCACGAAGGATAAGTAGTTACTGTCTCTTGTAAGACACCCGCCGTGTTACTCAAATATCACGAAGGATAAGTAGTTACTGTCTCTTGTAAGACACTCGCCGTGTTACTCAAATATCACGAAGGATAAGTAGTTCCTGTCTCTTGTAAGACACCCGCCGTGTTACTCAAATATCACGAAGGATAAGTAGTTACTGTCTCTTGTAAGACACTCGCCGTGTTACTCAAATATCACTTAGGATAAGTAGTTCCTGTCTCTTGTAAGACACCCGCGTGTTACTCAAATATCACGAAGGATAAGTAGTTCCTGTCTCTTGTAAGACACCCGCCGTGTTACTCAAATATCACGAAGGATAAGTAGTTACTGTCTCTTGTAAGACACCCGCCGTGTTACTCACATATCACGAAGGATAAGTAGTTCCTGTCTCTTGTAAGACACTCGCCGTGTTACTCACATATCACGAAGGATAAGTAGTTACTGTCTCTTGTAAGACACCCGCCGTGTTACTCAAATATCACGAAGGATAAGTAGTTACTGTCTCTTGTAAGACACTCGCCGTGTTACTCAAATATCACGAAGGATAAGTAGTTACTGTCTCTTGTAAGACACCCGCCGTGTTACTCAAATATCACTTAGGATAAGTAGTTCCTGTCTCTTGTAAGACACTCGCCGTGTTACTCAAATATCACTTAGGATAAGTAGTTCCTGTCTCTTGTAAGACACCCGCCGTGTTACTCAAATATCACTTAGGATAAGTAGTTACTGTCTCTTGTAAGACACCCGCCGTGTTACTCAAATATCACTTAGGATAAGTAGTTCCTGTCTCTTGTAAGACACTCGCGTGTTACTCAAATATCACGAAGGATAAGTAGTTACTGTCTCTTGTAAGACACCCGCCGTGTTACTCAAATATCACTTAGGATAAGTAGTTCCTGTCTCTTGTAAGACACCCGCCGTGTTACTCAAATATCACGAAGGATAAGTAGTTCCTGTCTCTTGTAAGACACCCGCCGTGTTACTCAAATATCACGAAGGATAAGTAGTTACTGTCTCTTGTAAGACACCCGCCGTGTTACTCACATATCACGAAGGATAAGTAGTTCCTGTCTCTTGTAAGACACCCGCCGTGTTACTCACATATCACGAAGGATAAGTAGTTCCTGTCTCTTGTAAGACACCCGCCGTGTTACTCACATATCACGAAGGATAAGTAGTTCCTGTCTCTTTGAAGACACCCGCCGTGTTACTCACATATCACGAAGGATAAGTAGTTCCTGTCTCTTGTATGTCACCCGCCGTGTTACTCAAATATCACGCTATGGTTTATAAACAAGGGTTAGTATTTATTTGTCCTATTATTTCAGATTTCTAGCCGTTGTAAAGTGCGGTATGGGATAAACTGCAGTAATATAACTATACAAGTATTTTAAAAATGTACACCTTATGTATTTGCAGCCATTAAAAATGTACCCTTTTCTCTTTATTTCTAAGGAGACGAAAAGGAAGGAGATGTCCTATAGTTACTGGACCCGGCATTTGTGCTGAATTGTGTAGTAGTGATGCGTTCTGTCCTGGAAGACAAAAGTGTTGTTCGAACCGGTGTGGTCATGTCTGTATGGAGCAGGCATGTGATATTCAAGCAGCTCCTGGTACGTGTATGACTGTTTTATTCTTCTGATGTGTCAGTCTAATGAAAATTGAACATTTCTGAGTCATCCAGTCAATTATTACATAGCGTGCTTCATATGGTATTTATTATATTTTTCCAATAGAAACGACGATGTAGAAGCATAACTGTTTCTGACGTCTTAGAATATGTGATATGATCAATCATACTGAGTCATTCGGATGCGTGGAACCAATAATACAATTCAGGTGAACGAAAGTGACAAGTTCCTAGTGTCTAAGTTAAAGTCATGAATTGGAAAGTTTTACGGTCACCACTATGACTTGGTTAGCCTTCACGGGTTATATGTGTCACAAATGGTCACGGATATGTTCCGTTTATTGTAATCACAATACCGTCCTTTTCTCATTCGTGATTTATCACCGTGTTTGTAACACAACCTGTGTTACTAGTGGTGCACGAACTACTTCCGGAGCAGCAGAGTTCACACCGGTGTTTTGTTTGGGTTCGTGTTGCTCAACCTCTATATTTTTGCTTTTCTATAGACATGCATAGTAGGTCATGTGCAATAATCATCATGGACATATAGGTCATGCAGATTAATCATTATAAAACAGTAAGTCAGGTATAATAAGCAATATGTAGATATGTAGGTCATGCCAAGTAATCATTATAGAAATGTAGGACATGCATAATGTTAGACATGTAGATCATGTCAAATAATCATCATATAAATGTAGGTCATGTATAATAATCATCATATAATTGTAGGTCATGTATGATAATCATCATATAAATGAAGGTCATGAATAATAATCATGATATAAATGAGGGGCCGTCGTGGTCGTGAACGCAACATAGTTTAATTTACAGCAGCTTTTTCAATTCAGTGCCTTTCACCACTAATGTTGTGAGTTCGAATCCCTCTCAGGCGAGGTGTACTCGATACAACAGTATGTGATAAGGTTAAGACAGTGACTAGCGAGAGGTCGGTGGGTTTCTCCGGGTACTTCGGTTTCCTCCACTAATAAAACTGATCTCCACGATATAACTGAAATATTGTTGAAAGTGGCGTTAAACACTATACCCCCTGATAAAAATGTAGATCATTTATAATAGTTTTATATGTAGACAATATGTTTGTTCTCGTTCCACTTTTTTTTTCAAATATAGTAATTTATTTTCTTTATAAATTTTCATATCTGTGATGAGGGATATGCTTTATAGGTCAACATAATATACAGATTAATCAAGCAGGCATTCATTCACATGACTCTCTCTCCACAGGAAAAGTACAAATGTATACTACACTTGATTGATTCGAATTAATATTCTGTTAATATTCTGTCAATGTATAATAAAGTTTAGCAACGATATAACTGAAATTTTGCTGAATGTGGCGTTAAACACCAAAACCCTACTCCATTATATAGTTTATCGACGTATATAGTATAAGTATCATACCTTTAGACAACCTAAACAACCTACATATGTACATGGCTACAGACAGCAGCAAGATCTTAATATAAGGGGCGTGTAGCGTTTATGCATGAATGGCAGTTTTTGTTTACTCTATACATCATGACAAAATAATGACGTTACCAAGATATAGCACATTTTCTAAAATATATTTAAGAGATATATACAATATTGGTGTATTGACGGTAAATGTAGAATTGATGTGGCGAGGCTTAGTAAAGGGGGAAAGATGAGCCACACAAATTCTATATTTACCGGCATTACACCAATGTTGTATTTATCCTGCAATAAAATTTGCAAAGCAAATGTTATTTAATTTACCAATAAAAAAAAGGTAACGGAAACCTTTATTGATACCTCAATAGTAGTTCCGGAAAAGGATGTGGCTTAATAGCTTTATTAGGCTAATGTGAAAGGTGTTATTATGATAGGGGTGTGGCTTAATAGCTTTATTAGGCTAATGTGAAAGGTGTTATTATGATAGGGGTGTGGCTTAATAGCTTTATTAGGCTAATGTAAAAAGTGTTATTATGACACTGTCATAATAAAGCAACAGTTTATTTCAACCAATTTATTATGACAAAAAATAACCCAATTGCAGGATAAATATATTTATTGACCATACTTCCAATGAACAGGGGATGCCATTATTCTGTTATTGTCTTCTACTGAAGAAACTGTTTTCATTTAGTGTTTGCTGGTGAGGTACAGTGCCAGAGCCAACGGTGAGGGTACTATGCATCACGCAGTTCCTGTGTTGGCAGTTTACCACCATTTAATTTAGTGGTATGACCATTGCAATAAATAACAACGATTCTAAGATGAATTAGAAATTGTTAATCACATTTGCTGATTATTAATATATCTTAACCTAAATATATAATACCTTTTACATTTAATTTTATGTAGACTATGTTTGACTAGCAACATGCACACTCATTGATCTTAAAAACAAATATCAACGTTGCTTCATTCCAAATGCACATTAAACATGTCGATTTGCAATGCATGTGCAGTGATGCAGGGGCGGATCCAGGATTTAAAGCTAGGGGGCGGACTTAAAAAAATTGCACCGAGCGAAGGGAGGCACGAACATTTTTGGGGTATTTCGTGTGAAAAATCACGATTTTACGCCAAAAAAATCATATTTTTTCCAATTTTAGGGGGGGGGGGGCGCTGCGCCCCCCCCCCCCCTGGATCCACCCCTGTGATGTACCTTAAGATATATGTATCTCCTAAAATGTTATGGTCATGTAGACGGGACGTTGATAGATTACACATGAGGAATAAATTTGACAATTTATTTTCCACCGACAAAATAACATCCGACCTATGTTTTGCGCAGTTTTGTTTTCAACTTGTGAAATTTGTTAGCGAGTTTAAGAAATGTTGACTACAGTATAACCATGTTGTATTCCTCCATATTGTTCTTTATATTTAATTACCATGCAATTTCATTGTCACTGTTTATTTTCCACACAGCATTAAAGAGTTTTTCATTCGGAGTAGAATTTGGCCCTACCAAACATTTGTTCCAACATACAATTCCCCATCTTTGATCTCTGAAAATGTAATACATTCTTTGCTAGAGTTGTCTTTCTTTTATCGGTATCTTGATATAATTTCCTTTTGGGGGATTATTCAAATATGCAGTTTTTATGGCAAGAAATTACATTTTTGTTAAGACCACTCACAATGTATCAGATAACTAAGGGTTGAAATTAAATTGAAAACATAAAACTGCCAAGCAATTTCCACTGTGACGTTTTCGTATAAACTATATAAAAACACTTACCCGTTTGGATTTGGGAATGATCCAACAGTGTGGTATTTATTCCACAAAAAGGACTGAACTCTTACGGGAATTTGAATATCGAAAAGTTGGTTGATTATTTGGTATTATTTTTAACTGGAAGACGTTTGTTCTTGTCCTAAATTTAACCTTATGAAATGCGACATTCCCCATCTTGATTTAAATAATTATGAGCTTGACGATTATGTTGATCGTATATATCCCATTGAACTTGGAATAAAGGATACCACACATACAGCCAGTTCTGCTTCATACCTTCACCTACATCTAGAAATTGACAGTGAGAGCGGGTTTAGAATCAGACTTTTCGACAAAAAGTTATTTCCATTGTGAACTTTTCATTTATATGTAGCAACATTCCAGCAGTACCCGCATAATGATTATATCTCTCTCATTTGATACAATAGTTTAGAGCATCAGGCTCCTATCATGATTTCCCTGATGAAGGATTGCTTCTAACAAGGAAGCTACTGAACCAAGGGTTCCTAGTGGTTAAGTTGAAATCATCACTTCGGAAGTTTTATGGTTGCCACCGTTACGGAATATCTTTGTCACAGATGACCACGGATATATTTGGGATTCTGTAATTTAATTCCTGTCCTTTCCTCATTCATGACATATCACTGAGTTTGTAACGAGAATAACGGGTGCCACTAGTGGAGTATGAACTGTAATTTTGATTCAGACATTCCTGACTATTTCTATTGTTATACTATATAGAGAAATTCTTCACATGTAAATGAATTTCGGCTCTGTCTAACTTATTTACATTTGCTTTAATTAAAACCATGTTTTTAATTACATGATACACATTTAATAAGTCGAAAGTTAATTTCCTTCAATCGTGGCTAACATTTACCGATTTTCGCTATCATGCTTAGGCCGTTTGGATTACTTCCTCGCAAAGACTTTAAAATTATTTGGCTTTCAAATCGTTTGACAAGACAATGAATGTGACTGGGCGTAATTGTGTGGGGTATTCTAGAAGCGAGTACTGTGCATTGAATTATATATCTATGTTTTTATGACAAGGACAGCACATTATTTACAACATCATAAAGTCTGTTTATTCTAGGCGAGTCTGTCATACGATATGTAGTGTAGAAGTTTAATCTACTGATACTTGACTGTTCAGGACAAATATAGTGAAAATGAATACAAATGAATATTCATTAAGTCTTTCTGTATACTTTTGTCTTATTTGGTCCAGTGTTTACCTTTTCTGTATTAGGACTTGACGAATGCTAAGCCTTAAGCTGATCACGTGTTCTCTGTTCTTTTATATGTAAATCAAGTGATGTCCGATGTTTTCGTGTTTGTTTGTGAGTGTTATAATTTATATTTATAATATGTTGTTATTTTGTTTGTATCCAGATTGTACCTTTATCTGAAACCGCATCGAGCGCTGTATATCGTGTGTTCGATAACACAAAGAGCATATAATTGTTTCTCCGCTAGGCACACAGCTTTAAGGAGTAAGAGCTAACTCATGTTAACTTGGCTTGGAATCAGGATAATGTGTCCAAGTGCAGTGCCGTTTTATAAAACCCCAGCTAAACGTATGGGTCTAGTACAAAGAGGTCATCATCATATCATCTAATCATATACTGTGTTGTCCTCATGATATAGCTGAAGAATTGTTGGCATTAAACAACAATTACTGACTATATTTGTATTATTGTTGTTTTATTTGTATCAAGATCATTTCTTTATTCATTGTCAGGGGATTATCGTAAATGTTATTTACTTAAAATCCTGTGTCACCAATTAAGTCAATAGATTTTCGTAGACATCTTTGATTTAAGCTCCCGCGGCACATTCTCACATGTCATTGGATTATCCTGGATGATATTGACGTAATATGCTCCTGCAACCGTAGATTAACTCGGCTGTTATTGATGTATGCTCCTCAGGCACCATGTCAGTGGATTATAATCAATGTGATTGACTGTTCATGATCTATAGTAAGATTCACCTTAAGACTTGCTGGTTCAAGACTCGTCTTCCTCACTTAGCGATGGCATTGAATATATTTTTGATATGTCTAAAACGATAAACCTTTGTGTCAGTACTGGGGTAAATGCAGACATCCATTCCTCTACCTCAAGTTTGTTTCTGACCTCAAATGTCACCTTGTTCCCTTCAACGTTATCAGCAACTATAGTTATTTCTTTTGTATTGCTCCCAGTGACTTGACAATGTTTTAAACTCATGTACACTGAAGAATTAGTAAACTTCTGATCTTTAACAATCACAGCATAATGTTCAAATCGACTTCTGTACACTCTAACACACACTGGAGTTGTAAATGTCCTATTGTTGAATCTCTGGACCATCAGTAAGTTCCCACCTTTCACTTCTAGTCCCTCAACATTTTTGTGCGTGTTTCCATTATTGCCAATTTTTCTCAGAGAAAGAACCATTTTTGTCAATTTCGTTAAAATGAGATACGGCTAGCTGTGTAACTTTAAACAAATGTGAAATTTTACGTTGATAGACATTCTTCTTATATAGCCATATGTATAACAACACTGTCATAATTTATTTCATTGGGTATATTTCAAATCTAGTTAACCAATCACGGAATAGCATAGTGAGGTTACTAAGATCTAATAAAAGATAAATACAGTTATTGACAGTGATTAAACTATCGTGAAACAATTATATCTTTGATACAACATGACGTTAATAGATGGTAATTATATACTAAAGACATAATTAATTCTAACTTTATCTATATTTTGACTCCTGACAAAGGTTTACGCTAGGTTTGTTTTCCTTCATTTAATCACTGTATGTAATTGTCCGAGGTCTGTAATATGAAACACGGTTAATACTGTTGCTTTAGTGACATATAGCAATGTAATACTCCTACTCAATAAGCGTATTTGTTCTGGCCATGAATCGGGATTCAATCATGTATTCTCAGAGTCTGAATAGGTCAGTTGTAAAGGTGGTTGACTTCTTACCACAAACCCATCACCATTGATGTGGATTCGAGCCTTGTTACTTATCTCCGGTGTTTCCAGACATATACCCAAGGCAGGAGTTGCAGCTGACCGCTCGATTTGTCTGTCTAGATTCGTCTCCTCCAATGAGTTTTGTACATGTTATTATCATATAACACTTTGCTATGGTAAAGCAGAAATGCAAATGTACACAGCATATCAGTGGAACATGCAATATACTAAAGTTGTTACTATGCATGTACAAACCTGTAATCCGTGTGTGGGTAAGACATAAAGCTGAGTTGTAATAAGTTAAAAACAATTGATATAACTGGTAGTCTTTATCCGAATATTGTTTTAACTTGTAGCTTGGAGAACAAATGGATTAAACAGTTGTGAATAGATAACCATTTTTCTTCACTGGTATAGTATAAACAAACAAGTTAACATGTATCATTTGGACACACTATTGGCTTACGTTGCTGTGCATAGACAAACAATTTGGTGAAAATGTCTTGCATATAAAACCAATTTAGCTGGTAATATATAGACAACCAATTGGTATAGGCGGTAGTGGGTTCAACCAATAGTATATAGACAAGTATTTGGTTCAACCGATAGTATATAGACAAGTATTTGGTTCAACCGCTAGTGAATAGACAGGTATTTGGTTCAACTCCTAGTGTAAACAAATATATGGTTCAACCGCTAGTGAATAGACAAATATTTGGCTCAACCGATAGTATATAGAAAAGTATTTGGTTCAACCGATTGTATATAGACAAGTATTTGGTTCAACTCCTAGTGTAGACAAATATTTGGTTCAACCGCTAGTGAATAGACAAATATTTGGTTCAACCGATAGTATATAGACAAATATTTGGTTCAACCGCTAGTGAATAGACAAATATTTGGTTCAACCGATAGTATATAGACAAGTATTTGGTTCAACCGATAGTATATAGACAAGTATTTGGTTCAACCGTTAGTGAATAGACAAATATTTGGTTCAACCGATAGTATATAGACAAGTATTTGGTTCAACCGATAGTATATAGACAAGTATTTGGTTCAACCGATAGTATATAGACAAGTATTTGGTTCAACCGCTAGTGAATAGACAAGTATTTGGTTCAACTCCTAGTGTAGACAAATATTTGGTTCAACCGCTAGTGAATAGACAAATATTTGGTTCAACCGATAGTATATAGACAAGTATTTCGTTCAACCGATAGTATATAGACAAGTATTTGGTTCAACTCCTAGTGTAGACAAATATGTGGTTCAACCGCTAGTGAATAGACAAATATTTGGTTCAACCGATATTATATAGACAAATATTTGGTTCAACCGATAGTATATAGACAAGTATTTGGTTCAACCGATAGTATATAGACAAGTATTTGGTTCAACTCCTAGTGTAGACAAATATTTGGTTCAACCGCTAGTGAATAGACAAATATTTGGTTCAACCGATATTATATAGACAAATATTTGGTTCAACCGATAGTATATAGACAAGTATTTGGTTCAACCGATAGTATATAGACAAGTATTTGGTTCAACCGTTAGTGAATAGACAAATATTTGGTTCAACCGATAGTATATAGACAAGTATTTGGTTCAACCGATAGTATATAGACAAGTATTTGGTTCAACTCCTAGTGTAGACAAATATTTGGTTCAACCGCTAGTGAATAGACAAATATTTGGTTCAACCGATAGTATATAGACAAGTATTTGGTTCAACCGATAGTATATAGACAAGTATTTGGTTCAACCGCTAGTAAATAGACAAATATTTGGTTCAACCGCTAGTAATAAGACAAATATTTGGTTCAACCGATAGTATAAAGACAAGTATTTGGTTCAACCGATGGTATATAGACAAGTATTTGGTTCAACCGATAGTATATAGACAAGTATTTGGTTTAACCGCTAGTAAATAGACAAGTATTTGGTTCAACTCCTAGTGTAGACAAATATTTGGTTCAACCGCTAGTGAATAGACAAATATTCTGTTCAACTCCTAGTGTAGACAAATATTTGGTTCAGCAGCTAGTGAATAGACAAATATTTGGTTCAACCGATAGTATATAGACAAATATTTGGTTCAACCGCTAGTGAATAGACAAATATTTGGTTCAACCGATAGTATATAGACAAGTATTTGGTTCAACCGATAGTATATAGACAAGTATTTGGTTCAACCGTTAGTGAATAGACAAATATTTGGTTCAACCGATAGTATATAGACAAGTATTTGGTTCAACCGATAGTATATAGACAAGTATTTGGTTCAACCGATAGTATATAGACAAGTATTTGGTTCAACCGCTAGTGAATAGACAAGTATTTGGTTCAACTCCTAGTGTAGACAAATATTTGGTTCAATCGCTAGTGAATAGACAAATATTTGGTTCAACCGATAGTATATAGACAAGTATTTGGTTCAACCGATAGTATATAGACAAGTATTTGGTTCAACTCCTAGTGTAGACAAATATTTGGTTCAACCGCTAGTGAATAGACAAATATTTGGTTCAACCGATAGTATATAGACAAGTATTTGGTTCAACCGATAGTATATAGACAAGTATTTGGTTCAACCGCTAGTAAATAGACAAATATTTGGTTCAACCGCTAGTAAATAGACAAATATTTGGTTCAACTGATAGTATATAGACAAGTATTTGGTTCAACCGATAGTATATAGACAAGTATTTGGTTCAACCGATAGTATATAGACAAGTATTTGGTTCAACTGCTAGTAAATAGACAAGTATTTGGTTCAACTCCTAGTGTAGACAAATATTTGGTTCAACCGCTAGTGAATAGACAAATATTCTGTTCAACTCCTAGTGTAGACAAATATTTGGTTCAGCAGCTAGTGAATAGACAAATATTTGGTTCAACCGATAGTATATAGACAAATATTTGGTTCAACCGCTAGTGAATAGACAAATATTTGGTTCAACCGATAGTATATAGACAAGTATTTGGTTCAACCGATAGTATATAGACAAGTATTTGGTTCAACCGTTAGTGAATAGACAAATATTTGGTTCAACCGATAGTATATAGACAAGTATTTGGTTCAACCGATAGTATATAGACAAGTATTTGGTTCAACCGATAGTATATAGACAAGTATTTGGTTCAACCGCTAGTGAATAGACAAGTATTTGGTTCAACTCCTAGTGTAGACAAATATTTGGTTCAACCGCTAGTGAATAGACAAATATTTGGTTCAACCGATAGTATATTGACAAGTATTTGGTTCAACCGATAGTATATAGACAAGTATTTGGTTCAACTCCTAGTGTAGAAAAATATGTGGTTCAACCGCTAGTGAATAGACAAATATTTGGTTCAACCGATATTATATAGACAAATATTTGGTTCAACCGATAGTATATAGACAAGTATTTGGTTCAACCGATAGTATATAGACAAGTATTTGGTTCAACTCCTAGTGTAGACAAATATTTGATTCAACCGCTAGTGAATAGACAAATATTTGGTTCAACCGATATTATATAGACAAATATTTGGTTCAACCGATAGTATATAGACAAGTATTTGGTTCAACCGTTAGTGAATAGACAAATATTTGGTTCAACCGATATTATATAGACAAGTATTTGGTTCAACCGATAGTATATAGACAAGTATTTGGTTTAACCGATAGTATATAGACAAGTATTTGGTTCAACCGCTAGTGAATAGACAAATATTTGGTTCAACCGATAGTATATAGACAAGTATTTGGTTCAACCGATAGTATATAGACAAGTATTTGGTTCAACCGATAGTATATAGACAAGTATTTGGTTCAACCGCTAGTAAATAGACAAGTATTTGGTTCAACTCCTAGTGTAGACAAATATTTGGTTCAACCGCTAGTGAATAGACAAATATTCTGTTCAACTCCTAGTGTAGACAAATATTTGGTTCAGCAGCTAGTGAATAGACAAATATTTGGTTCAACCGCTGGTGAATAGACATAGATAAATCAATGGTTCAACCGATAGTAATAATTGGCGCAATGAACAGTGCATAGACAAATATTTGATTCAACCGCTAGTGAATACACCAATAATTTGTGCAATGGACAGTGCATTGACAAATATTTGGTTCAACCACTAGTGAATACACCAATAATTAGCGCAATGAACAGTGCACAGACAAATATTTGGTTCAACCGCTAGTGAGTAGACCAATAATTGGCGCAATGGACAGTGCATAGACACACAATTCTTTTAAATGACAGTCCAATCTTACATAGTTAAATTATGCGTATTACATTGCAGAGGCATTGATGACCCAGCGATTTAGATCGCTGTATGATCATACATTTACATTTCAATAATAATATAAAAACAAATTAAAAAATTAAACAATTCAAAAATAAAAAACAACAACAACTGTAAAAGAAACCGTAGACAACATTCGTTACAAGACACAGAACGAAGACACAACGAAGACAGAACGAAGACAGAACGAAGACAGATCGAAGACACAACGAAGACAGAATGAAGACAGAACGAAGACAACGAAGACAGAACGAAGACAGAATGAAGACAGAACGAAGACAGAACGAAGACACAACGAAGACAGAACGAATACACAACGAAGACACAGAACGAAGACACAACGAAGACACAACGAAGACAGAACGAAGACACAACGAGGACACAACGAAGACAGAATGAAGACAGAACAAAGACAGAATGAAGACACAACGAAGACAGAACGAAGACAGAACGAAGACAGAACGAAGACACAACGAAGACAGAATGAAGACAGAACGAAGCCAGAACGAAGACAGAATGAAGACAGAACGAAGACAGAATGAAGACACAACGAAGACAGAACGAAGACAGAACGAAGACACAACAAAGACACAACGAAGACAGAATGAAGACAGAACGAAAACAGAACGAAGACACAACGAAGACAAAACGAAGACACAACGAAGACAGAACGAAGACACAACGAAGACACAACGAAGACACAACGAAGACAGAACGAAGACACAACGAAGACACAACGAAGACAGAATGAAGACAGAACGAAAACACAACGAAGACACAACGAAGACAGAATGAAGACAGAACGAAAACAGAACGAAGACACAACGAAGACACAACGAAGACAGAACGAAGACACAACGAAGACACAACGAAGACAGAACGAAGACAGAATGAAGACAGAACGAAGACAGAATGAAGACACAACGAAGACAGAACGAAGACAGAACGAAGACACAACGAAGACACAACGAAGACAGAACGAAGACACAACGAAGACACAACGAAGACACAACGAAGACAGAATGAAGACAGAACGAAAACACAACGAAGACACAACGAAGACAGAATGAAGACAGAACGAAAACAGAACGAAGACACAACGAAGACACAATGTAGACAGAACGAAGACACAACGAAGACACAACGAAGACAGAACGAAGACAGAATGAAGACAGAACGAAGACAGAATGAAGACACAACGAAGACAGAACGAAGACAGAACGAAGACACAACGAAGACACAACGAAGACAGAATGAAGACAGAACGAAAACAGAACGAAGACACAACGAAGACACAACGAAGACAGAACGAAGACACAACGAAGACACAACGAAGACACAATGAAGACACAACGAAGACACAACGAAGACACAACGAAGACACAACGAAGACACAACGAAGACAGAATGAAGACAGAACGAAAACAGAACGAAGACACAACGAAGACACAACGAAGACAGAACGAAGACACAACGAAGACACAATGAAGACAGAACGAAGACAGAACGAAGACAGAACGAAGACACAACGAAGACAGAACGAAGACACAACGAAGACACAACGAAGACAGAACGAAAACAGAACGAAGACACAACGAAGACACAACGAAGACACAACGAAGACACAACGAAGACAGAATGAAGACACAACGAAGACACAACGAAGACAGACGAAGACAGAACGAAGACAGAACGAAGACACAACGAAGACAGAACGAAGACACAACGAAGACACAACGAAGACAGAACGAAGACAGAACGAAGACACAACGAAGACACAACGAAGACAGAATGAAGACAGAACGAAGACAGAACGAAGACAGAACGAAGACACAACGAAGACACAACGAAGACACAACGAAGCCAGAACGAAGACAGAATGAAGACAGAACGAAGACAGAATGAAGACACAACGAAGACAGAACGAAGACAGAACGAAGACAGAACAAAGACACAACGAAGACAGAATGAAGACAGAACGAAAACAGAACGAAGACACAACGAAGACAAAACGAAGACACAACGAAGACAGAACGAAAACACAACGAAGACACAACGAAGACACAACGAAGACTCAACGAAGACACAACGAAGACAGAACGAAGACACAACGAAGACACAACGAAGACACAACGAAGACAGAATGAAGACAGAACGAAAACACAACGAAGACACAACGAAGACACAACGAAGACAGAATGAAGACAGAACGAAAACAGAACGAAGACACAACGAAGACAGAACGAAGACACAACGAAGACACAACGAAGACAGAACGAAGACAGAATGAAGACAGAACGAAGACAGAATGAAGACACAACGAAGACAGAACGAAGACAGAACGAAGACACAACGAAGACACAACGAAGACAGAATGAAGACAGAACGAAAACAGAACGAAGACACAACGAAGACACAACGAAGACATAACGAAGACACAACGAAGACACAACGAAGACACAACGAAGACAGAACGAAGACACAACGAAGACACAACGAAGACAGAATGAAGACAGAACGAAAACAGAACGAAGACACAACGAAGACACAACGAAGACACAACGAAGACAGAACGAAGACAGAACGAAGACACAACGAAGACACAACGAAGACAGAACGAAGACAGAACGAAGACACAACGAAGACAGAAAATAAAAATCAGAAAACTAAAGATATGAACAACACGGATCCCACCAAAAATCGAGTGTAAACCAAGGTGCTGCTCGCAAAGAGTAATTACGCAGTCCCTTTACCTTATGAGACATCCGTCTTATTACTAATGATGAAAGCTGGTTAAAGTCGTCTTAGCAACATATGTAAGAAAACATATACGTCAAAGGGAAAAGATCAATTGCCATTTGAGAAAATCACAGCAATGGGACCAAACGCTAGAAAAACGTATAAGCGGTGAAATGTAAACTCAATGCACTAGGGGGCCATCGTAGTCGTGATCGTATGGTAGTTGGATTTACAACTACCTATGCAATCAGTGCATATCACCACTAACGTTGTGAGTTCGAATCTCGCTCATGACGAGGTGAACTCGATACAACAGTATGTGATAAAGTTTGTCAGTGATTTGCGGCAGGTCGATGGTTTTCTCCTGGTACTCCAGTTTCCTCCACCAGTGATACTGACCGCCTCGATATAACTGAAATATTGTTGAATATGATATTCAACAATATTCCTGGCCATACATTGGTGCTGTTGGAATATTCAGTAGTATTCTTTATTTCTCTTTGTTATCACCGAATCAAGAATTGTGTACCATTGTGCTGTTTGGCCTTCTTCGATTTACGGATTCTGATTAACCGTTTGGTATCTTCAAACGCTTCTTAGACGTATGGACTAATTTTCTATTTTATTCTTGATAATCCTTTGAAGGAAGTCCGTATCATAAGCATGTTGAAACAAATCAGCGAGTTGAGGAACACAGATCTTATGTTGAAATACTACTCAACCAAACTCTACAAATATGATATCGTGTAAAAATCTAACTTTGAATGATTTCGTGCTTTTTATATTTATTATTATATATATTGAGTGGTTTTGATAAAGTAAGACTTATCTCTACCAATAAAAGGATAATGATACCTTTGTTCTCCGTTGTTCTTTAAAAAGCAACAATGAATCAATTCTTTATAATTCTTGATTTTAATTCCGTATGTGAAATCAAATATGTTAATGCTATTGCAAACTGCTGATAAACAACTAATAACACAAATCGAATATACAGCTTGTATCGTCCTTACACGTAATAAATGATAAATATACCTAAATTGTTTGAAGTGTTAGATTTGACAGATTTACTACAGAAAGTTTGAAATAATATTATTATCCTTGTGTAATGAGAAGACATCAAACAACAGAATGCTTGTAAAATTACACATAGACAACTTCCTTGATTTATGAAATATTACATTTCATTCTGATACTGGAATGATATTATCTTGCTCGTCGCGAGTGCGGTAGATCGTGGGTTAGAGCCCCAGTCGGGTCAAATCAAAGATTACGAAACTGGTATGTGTTGCTTCTCTGCTAAGCCCAGCAGGCAGCATTAAAGAGAAAGAGCAAAAACTGGTTGGCTCGGCATCAGGATACTGTATCCGAGTGGAGCAGCATGTCTACCCGCGGACTGTTGTTGCAATGAGCAAAAATTATCAAAATCCAATTAAGCGTGTTGGTCTAGTACATATCATTATCATCTAATCCATTGTACCTTGTTCTCGCCATTATATATCTGAAAAATATGCTGTTAAGTAACAATCACTCACTCACTGAAATGATTTCGAGTGTTGATGTATATTACATACATTACTGAAGTGTGCAGTAGCACATATACCATTAGAGTGTTAGATTAAGTATACGTTAGCTTCAATAATCCATTCACATGACGCTCAAAATTATTTTTTTTAAAATGTGTTTTTTTTTTATGTCTTTACTTAATATGAAATATGTATATAATATAATATAAGTTCATTTTGTATTTATTCATGTATGTATTGGAGAAGACGTTTCTAAGTTGTGAAACTTGTGTCCTATCCAATTGTTTCTTATTGAACAATAAAATATGCTTAAAGTATGGGAGTGAAATATTTTGTTGACATTACTCTTATGCTGTTACCACGTTTAATTCCAGAAAATATCATTCATAGTCAATGATCGTCTTAATTGTTTGGGCCCATAAAACTAGCTTAAACCCGCCACTTTTTATTGAAATATCTGGGCCAAGCCAGGACAGTGATGTATATTTGTGTGCTAGGGGTATTGAATTTGTCTCTTTTTACGATTTGTCCATTGTATTACGGATGTTCAGACATATTGGTATCTGTTGTTTAACTTGATTCTGAAAAGTGACACAATTTTATTAACTTGGAATAAATCTATTTGGGTTTGGGTTGTTATTACCCAGTTTAGCTTCCGCATATGTTTCTGTCTGTCCTAACCCAGGATCTGTATTTGTATCTGCATGTGACATGCCGTGTGGGTGTGTGGGTGGGTGTGTTTAAATGATTTATTGACTATTGGCTGAATTGTTAACCATTACTGTTTATATCTTTTTTTCTTTTCATCATAATGTAACGTATAACATAGACAGTAGTTATCAGTGGAAAAACAAACCACCTGTCTGATACCGTTGTCAAGAGTGTAAACATATAGATAATGTTAGAATTCATTATGTCTTTTGCATATAATTATCATATATTAAGGTCATGTTGTATCAGAGATATCATTGTTACACGACTGTCTAATGACTGTCAATCAGTATTTGTATCTTTTATTAGATTTTAATAACCTCATTGCTATATTCTGTGATTGGTCCACTACATTAGACCAATGAAATAATGTATAAGAATAATGGTATACAGATGAATATATAAGAATTACTAAGAGCGTAAGATTTCACATTTGTTTTAAGCTACGCAATTAGTCTGGTCTTCTTACAAAATTGAAAAAATGGTTCTTTCTCTGGTAAAAATTGACAATAATGGAAGCACCGCGAAAAAGGTTGAAGGACTAGAAGTGAAATTCGGGCACTTACTGATGGTCCAGAGATTCAAAAATAGGACATTTACAACTCCAGTGTTTGTTAGAGTGTACAGAAGTCGATTTGAACATTATGCTGTGATTGTTAAAGATCAGAAGTTTTCTAATTCTTCAGTGTACATGAGTTTAAAACATTGTCAAGTCACCAGAAACAATACAAAAGAAATAACTATAGTTGCTGATAACGTTGAAGGAAACAAAGTGACATTTGAAATTCGAAACAAACTTGAGGAAGAGGAATGGATGTGTGCATTTACTCCAGTACTGAAACAAAGGTTTATCGTTTTAGACAGATCAAAAATGTATTCAATGCCATCGTTTAGTGAGGAAGACGAGTCTTGAACCAGCAAGTCTAGATGTTAATCTTATAATATATATGATTAGATGTCAATAACATCCGAGATAATCTGCTGAAAAGGTGTCACGGGAGCTGAAATCAATGATATCCACAATGATCCACTGACAAGGTGTCAACGGAGCTGACGTCAATGGCATCCACAATGATGTACTGACAAGGTGCCAGAGGAGCATACATCAATAACAGCTGAGTTAGTTTACTGACAAAATGTAACAGGAGACTACGTCAATAACATCCAGGATAATCCAGTGAGAAGGTGTAGCTGGAGCTTGAATGAAAGATATCCAAGGAACATGACTAACTAGATGACCTAGGAGCTGAAGAAAATAGCATCCCCGATAATCCACTGTCACGTGATCATTAGTAATTGGTTTCCCTATTTGTGCGGTAGATGAACTACAACTAATGGGAAATTTAACCTTTTATGGAAAGTAACAGGGGTGGCATTTTGTTGGGGAGAGTATTGCACACTAGCAAAACTGTCATTTTGACAAAATCGTGTGCTTCTAAATTCCAGTTAGAATGGCTGTGCTATATAATATGATGATAACATGGTAAAGTGAAAGAATAATATATTGAATACTATGAAAACTAATACATAAAGACAATAGTGGGGTTGTAGATTGTGTTGAATATGACTGATATTATGATTATAACGCGATACAGTGGGGGAATGATGCATCAAGCACTATGCGAACTGTGATTTACACTCAGCAGTGTGATTGTAAATATACTTGAACATGACAATGTGATACAATGTAGATACAACGCAATATACCGGACGTATACAATAATACACAATCAAAAGTAGTGTGTTAATGTTGGATTTTGTTGCAGAAGCTTTCAAGTAAATAAATAAATAAAAATGTATATATATAGCTTTATTAGATTTCATAGACTTTGATAAAATGGGGAGGTGGAGGGATATGATCCAATCAACAGGCTTAACTCCACCACATGTGTGTGCCTGCTCCAATCCAGAAGCTGGATATTTAATGACAACTGTCGTAGTCTTTTGTATGCTAAATAGTTTAAGATGGGAGGTGATTGG
Organism: Bathymodiolus brooksi; assembly: GCA_963680875.1. Lineage (NCBI taxonomy): Eukaryota > Metazoa > Mollusca > Bivalvia > Mytilida > Modiolidae > Bathymodiolus > Bathymodiolus brooksi. The sequence goes on along the minus strand of OY804582.1, from coordinate 18,995,709 downwards.
TCGATTCGCTGATATTGGTGTGATAGTCGTCCATCACTATTTACACTTTCTTTTCAAACATTAAGAAACGTTTGAAGATATCAAGGGTTAATCAGATGTTGAGAGTCTAAGAGGGACAGATATTACATAGCAAAGAGAGATATGACAAAAGGATAAATAACGATCTACAAAATATTACACAGAAAACTAAAGATCGAGTAACACGAACGTCGCTAAGAACCGAGGGTAAACTCAGTTGTTCCGGAAGGGAAAGCAGTTCCTGTTTCAAATGTGGCACTCGTTGCGCAACTCTGTCCACAAGTCAGGAACGAAGTAAGAAGATACCAAAGGGATAATCAGAATCCGTATATCGAAGAAGAACAGAAAACACAATGGTGAAAAGAAAAAGGACAAACAACGATCTACAAAACATACACATACAACTAAATATCGAGTAACACGAACCCCACTAAAAACCGAGGGTGAAGTCAGGACCGGATTGTGATCACGTCACGCGGAACACATCTGTGGTCTTTTGTGACATAAATACTCCGTTAACGTCATTGGTGGCGACCATAAAACTTGATGACTTCACCCTAACCAATAGGACCTTTGCTTCAGCATCTTCCTTGTTAGTAGCAACTGTCTAAAGTATGCATTTTTATTAATCATTTTCATATTTTTGTTCATAAGACGAAAGAATGGATAATTAAGTAAATGGACGAAAATCAGACAAATAAAACAACAATAGTACATATATAAACAAAACACAAAAAAGAGCAAAATATCGTGTAAGACCTGTCAATATTCAACGATTGCTAACCTGAACCCCCACTCCACCCAAGTCTTTCGTAGCTATCACTACATTATAAGCAGGTTACCTTGTAATATAATATTCTAGATCATACAAAATGTGTGCTATGCCGAAAAAATAGATGTAAAAATGATCACTTGGCTGCTATAAAACAGACATTCACTCTTTAGAGATGTGACGAGACACATTTCTTCATAGCACTATGAAGGGGTTGGGTAACCGAATGGCTAAAGCGGTTGACTTTTGACCACAAGGCTAACAACTAACGCAGGGTTCCAATTCTATTACTCGTCTCATATGTAAAGGTACAAGACAGTTGCATAATAAGCCTACCACTAAGCACAGGTACTACACTGTGCTATAATAAAACACAAATGTATGTTAAATAAAGCATTTATACAGCACACCAGTGCAGCACATAAACAACATGGGATTGAGACAGTCTACACTAAAGCACTAGACACATATCTTCACATCATTGTGAGGGGGCCTGGATGACCGAATGGCTAAAGTGATTGACTTTTAACCACAAGCCTAACACAACTGATGGGGGTGGGGTTCCAATCACGTTACTCATCTCAGATGTACAGTTACATAATAAACCTACCCATAGCCACACATATAACACTGTGCTATAATCAATCACAAATGTATGTTAAATAAACCATTCATACAGCACACCAGTGCAGCACATAAAAACAAGGAGAAATTGAGTCTACACGGAACAACTCTGTTACAGTCAGTACATAGTGGCTAATGATTATATTACTAATAAGATAACAACAGACAAGCTGGGTTATTATATTAGTTTTTAAAATTTTGAATTACTAGTATTGTACAATACTAGATTCGGTTTGTGGTGAATGATAAAATTCACAATTAAATAAAGTAAATACAATTGGATAAATCGATAGGGCATAAACACAAACGAACAATATGTTAATAGTGCATAGACAAACAGGTGGCACAACTGGCGACTATATGCATACTTTTGGCTAAGGTGGTAGTATATTTGCAGTCCATTTGTCTTGCTGGTATTATATAGACGAAAAACTAAGGGTGGTGTGTTGACAGGAAAAGCTTGAAGACACCAAAGGGGTAACCAGAAGCCGTAAGTCGAAAAAGGACAGACTACGCAATGACCAAAAGACAGACTATGCAATGACCAAAAGAAGGACAGACTATGCAATGACCAAAAGACAGACTATGCAATGATCAAAAGAAGGACAGACTAATCAATGACCAAAAGAAGGACAGACTATGCAATGACCAAAAGAAGGACAGACTATGCAATGACCAAAAGAAGGACAGACTATGCAATGACCAAAAGAAGGACAGACTATACAATGACCAAAAGAAGGACAGACTATACAATGACCAAAAGAAGGACAGACTATACAATGACCAAAAGAAGGACAGACTATACAATGACCAAAAGAAGGACAGACTATACAATGACCAAAAGAAGGACAGACTATGCAATGACCAAAAGAAGGACAGACTATGCAATGACCAAAAGAAGGACAGACTATACAATGACCAAAAGAAGGACAGACTTTGCAATGACCAAAAGAAGGACAGACTATGCAATGACCAAAAGAAGGACAGACAATACAATGACCAAAAGAAGGACAGACTATACAATGACCAAAAGAATGACAGACTATACAATGACCAAAAGAAGGACAGACTATACAATGACCAAAAGAAGGACAGACTATGCAATGACCAAAAGAAGGACAGACTATGCAATGACCAAAAGAAGGACAGACTATGCAATGACCAAAAGAAGGACAGACTATGCAATGACCAAAAGAAGGACAGACTATACAATGACCAAAAGAAGGACAGACTATGCAATGACCAAAAGAACGACAGACTATGCAATGACCAAAAGGACAGACTATGCAATGACCAAAAGAAGGACAGACTATACAATGACCAAGAGAAGGACAGAATATACAATGACCAAAAGAAGGACAGAATATACAATGACCAAAAGAAGGACAGACTATGCAATGATCAAAAGAAGGACAGACTATGCAATGACCAAAAGAAGGACAGACTATACAATGGCCAAAAGAAGGACAGACTATACAATGACCAAAAGAAGGACAGACTATACAATGACCAAGAGAAGGACAGAATATACAATGACCAAAAGAAGGACAGAATATACAATGGCCAAAAGAAGGACAGACTATGCAATGATCAAAAGAAGGACAGACTATGCAATGACCAAAAGAAGGACAGACTATACAATGGCCAAAAGAAGGACAGACTATGCAATGACCAAACGAAGGACAGACTATGCAATGACCAAAAGAAGGACAGACAATACAATGGCCAAAAGAAGGACAGACTATGCAATGACCAAAAGAAGGACAGACTATGCAATGACCAAAAGAAGGACAGACAATACAATGACCAAAAGAAGGACAGACTATACAATGACCAAAAGAAGGAGAGACTATGCAATGACCAAAAGAAGGACAGACAATACAATGACCAAAAGAAGGACAGACTATGCAATGACCAAAAGAAGGACAGACTATACAATGACCAAAAGAAGGACAGACTATACAATGACCAAAAGAAGGACAGACTATGCAATGACCAAAAGAAGGACAGACTATACAATGACCAAAAAAAGGACAGACAATACAATGACCAAAAGAAGGACAGACTATGTAATGACCAAAAGAAGGACAGACTATGCAATGACCAAAAGAAGGACAGACTATACAATGACCAAAAGAAGGACAGACAATACAATGACCAAAAGAAGGACAGACTGTGCAATGACCAAAAGAAGGACAGACTATGCAATGACCAAAGAAGGACAGACTATGCAATGACCAAAAGAAGGACAGACTATACAATGACCAAAAGAAGGACAGACTATGCAATGACCAAAAGAAGGACAGACTATACAATGACCAAGAGAAGGACAGAATATACAATGACCAAAAGAAGGACAGAATATACAATGACCAAAAGAAGGACAGACTATGCAATGATCAAAAGAAGGACAGACTATGCAATGACCAAAAGAAGGACAGACTATACAATGGCCAAAAGAAGGACAGACTATACAATGACCAAAAGAAGGACAGACTATACAATGACCAAAAGAAGGACAGACTATGCAATGACCAAAAGAAGGACAGACTATACAATGACCAAAAGAAGGACAGACTATACAATGACCAAAAGAAGGACAGACTATACAATGACCAAAAGAAGGACAGACTATACAATGACCAAAAGAAGGACAGACTATACAATGACCAAAAGAAGGACAGACTATGCAATGACCAAAAGAAGGACAGACTATACAATGACCAAAAGAAGGACAGACTATACAATGACCAAAAGAAGGACAGACTATACAATGACCAAAAGAAGGACAGACTATACAATGACCAAAAGAAGGACAGACTATACAATGACCAAAAGAAGGACAGAATATACAATGACCAAAAGAAGGACAGACTATACAATGACCAAGAGAAGGACAGACTATACAATGACCAAAAGACAAAGGACAAAAAGACAAACAACGATCTACAAAACGTGAAATAGAAAACTAAGTAATTTGTAGATTATAGACATACATTAGATAATTACCCTTACTTTACAAACTATGTTCATGTATATTGATAGAATTATGACAGTTATAACAAATCGTCCTGAATATAGATGAAATACACTAGACGTTGAACAATAATCAATAAATCGATCAGTTATTAATGAAATAGACGACTAAAGATATCATTCCGTGCCGACATATACCACTAACATTGTCAATTTAATGATCATAATGTGGTTTTATATCGTTGGGCGTCTATTTTTATATGTATTACTATTTTTGTCTAATATATAAGGACATGGAGCAACGTGGAGCTCAGTACCATCTATCACGACATCATACATCACACAATTACATATGTGTAGATCTTAATCTGAACAAGCAATTTTTCTCACCTTGCATTTTCAATATTTCGATTTTGTATTATAAATATATTACAGGAGCATTGGAGGTTGTTGTTAACTTATAGTGGCATGCCTACATTTTAGCAACGCAAATATGAGTTTGAGCCCCAATGCCCAAATTCAGGTGCATAGGTTCCTTTACATCTACTCAAGATCGGCAGTTCCAATGGTTTGTTCGTTAATATTGCTTGTTCATTTCTCTCATTAGCTTTGTAGGCGCAATAAAGCAAACATCAATTGTTGAGTGTTATTTGTTATGGTGTTTAACACCACTTTCAATAATATTTCAGTTATATCGTGGCGGTCAGTTTTATTGGTGGAGGAAACCAGAGTACTCTGATAAAACCATCGACCTGCCGCAAGTCACTGACTTTATCATATACTGTTGTTCCTAGTATGCCTCACCATTGGTGGCATTCGAACCCACAACTGTAGAGGTGATAGGCGTTGATTACTCAGGCAGTTATGAATCCAACTAGCATATATTACGACCACGGCGACCCCTTGAATGCTACGATATGCGAGCAACACTCCAAATATAATATGGTGGGTAATTGTTATTTAAAGCCAAATATCACGAGAAAACAAGTTAAAGTCGATGAAATGATACTGCTGCCCGCTTTGTACCAGACAAAAACGCATAGTTTTGTTTTCATATTATTAGCTCACTGAATCAGGTCTGCTAGTAGACAAGTCGTTCCACTCGCATGCATTACCTCAATTCCGAGCCAACCATGTCTTTAGTATTATTCCTTAATGCTACGTGCTAAGCCGAGAAGCAACATATAACATTTTTATTGTTTTCGGTTTGAGCCTGGCTAGGGCTCGAACCCATGATCTACCACACTTGATGCGAGCATAATAATCATTACACCACTAATGCGTCCAAATATAATATACATCATGTATGTCATAAAATACATACTAAAGATAGTTAAAGTGTTAAAGTTGATAGATTTTTAACAAAACGATTGACATGTGAAATAAGAATACATCAGCCAATTATATGTTAGCAAACAGAAGACAATTTCCTTTATTAATAAAACAAAAGATATTAATTGTTCTTACTGATAAAGATATGCAATTATTATATAAACGCGTCATGAGGTCTAAGTTTTATATCTACGCTTAATTACTATCACTGGTGGACAATTATTCCCTGCTGGTATCATCTGTCCAGTAGTCAGTGCTTCGGCACTGACATGGTTTATTAAATATATTTATTACTGAAATTTACAATAATGTTTGTTTTCTTTTCTCACAGGTGTGTTATCATAGATAAAAGAAATATATGTATATGGTTTCATTAAAATTCCTACAGTTTTCAAGAAGTCCAATAATCAATAGAATTTGCATTTTTATGGGACAAATGAATGGGGTATTTAAATAAAGAAATGATCTGGATGCAAACAGAACAACAATAATACAAATATGGTCAGTAATGGCTATTAAACACCAAATGAAAAATGCTTCAGCTATATCATAGGGTGAACAAATTATACTGAGTGAGTGAGTAATTGTTGTTTAACGCCACTCATATCATGGCGAGAACAGGGTAATTTTCAATGATATGATTATGATGATGATGAGGTCCATTTTGTACAAGACCAACACGTTTAGCTAGATTGTCATAGTGCTACCTCACTGAGACAACAGAGTGTGAGGGTACTAGAAGTGACACTGCAATTGGACACATTATCCTGATTCCGAGCCAACCAAACTTTGGTTTTATTACTTAAAGCAGCAAATACCAATTTTATGTTAGTTGGTTTGAAATGACCGGGGCTCGAACAAACCCACGGTCTACAGCACCCGATGCGGTTTCAAATAAAGGGACGATCTGGATACAAATGCAATAACAATAGTACCGATATAAATTATAACACACACAAAAAAACATCGAATATCAATGAATTCACACAAAAAACAACCGAGAACACGTGATCAGTTTAAGGCTTAGCATTCGTCAAGTCCTAATTCAGAAAATGTAAAGACTGGACCAAATAAGACAAACCTCTACAGACAGACTTAATGAATATTCATGTGTATTCATTTTTGCTAATTTTGTTTTCATCAGTCAACCTTCAGTGTATTAGTTCTTTACACTAACTATCTTTTAGATAGAATAAAGTCTTTTCTGGGTTGTAAATAATCTGTTGTCCTTGTCATAAAAAAACATATATCTATAATCTAATGCGCAGTACTCCCTTCTGGAATAACTCCAACCCACAGTCACCCTCATTGTTTTGAAAGCCAAATAATTTTCAAGTCTTTGGGGAGAAAGTAAGCCAAGGGACCTAAATATGACGGCGATAAACAGTAATTGAAACATTTTGTTTTAAGGCAAATGTAAATAAAATAGACGGAGTCGAAATTTATTTACATGTGAGTAATTACTCCACTAGTGGCACCCGTTGCTCTCTATACAAACACGGTGATTAGTCATGAATGAGGGGAGAACAGGAATGTAATTACGAAAAAGCGAATATATCCGTGATCATTTGTGACACAGATATTCCGTAACGGTGACAACCATAAAACGTTCGAAGTAATGAATAAGGATAATAACAACATTACCGAACTCAGAACAATCTTACAAAGGGAAAGTCAAAACTCATAAGTATATAGACAGACAAGATCAGTCAACAACCGGAAAACTGTGAAAACCGTAATAACCCTGACTTGGTACAGACATTTCTAAAGAAATGGTGGGTTGAATCCGATTTTAAAGCGCCAAACCGCCCGCTTTCATCACGACTTAAAGTTTCCGGCTGTCACTATAATTTAACCATTAAGAACCCTTTCGTCAGTATCTCCCTTGTTAGAGGAAATCTTCTATCAGAGAAATCATTATAGGAACCACAAGCTCTAGAATGTCGCATCAACTGAGATATACATATATACTACATATGCAAGTGCTGCTGAAATGTTGCTATTTATAAATGGAAGGCTCACTATATAAAAATTGAAATCATATTTTGTCGAAAAGTCTTGTTCTGACCCGACCCTCATTGTCAAGTTCTATGAATATGTCAAGGTATGAATCAGACCTAGCTGTATCTGTTGTATCCTTTATTTCAAGTTCAATTGGATAGATCAATAAAATTATCTAGTTTAGAATTATTTAAATCAAGATGGGGAATGTCGTATTTCATAATCCTACAAATTTGAATTTAGGACAAGAACAGATATCTTCCAATTAACAATAATACCGAATAGTCGACAACTAGAGGAATACAACAGGATTGTACTATTATCAATATTCATTAAATTCGCTAGAAAATAGACAAGTTGAAAACAAAACTGCGTAAAACACATATCGGAAGTTACTTTGTCGGCGGAAAATAGTTTATCCTGATGTGTAATGTATCAACGTCCTGTCTACATAGCCATAGCATTTTAGGGGATAAATATATCTTAAGGTAAATCATTACACATCGACATTTTTGAATGCGCATTTACAATGAAGCAACGTTGATATTTGTTTTTAAGATGAATGGGCGTGTATATTGCTAGTCAAATACAGTCTAAATAAAAATAAATATGAAAGGTATTATATACGTAGGTTGAAATATATCTATAATCAACAAATGTGAATAAACATTTCTAATTCATCTTAAAATTCTTGTTATTTATTGAAATGGTTATACCACTTAATTAAATTGTGGTAAATTGCCAACCCAGGCACTGCGTGAGGCATAGTCTCCTCACCGTTGGCTCTGGCACTGTACCTCACCAGAAAACACTAAATGAAAACAGTTCCTTCAGGAGGAGACAATAAATAAGGGTAATAACAAAATTACCGAACTAACAGAATACTGGTTTTGGTTGTACATAGGAAGTATGGTCAACAAATGTATATCTTTTATATATATTTGACAACATTTGTTATATCTTGGTAACGTCATTATGTTGTCATGATGTATGGAGTAATATACCACAGGTCCACAAAAAACTGTCAATCATATATAAATGCTACAATCCCTTTATATTAAGACAAGGTGATTGGTCCATTGATGATCTTGCTGCTATCTCTATCAATTAGATGTACATACGTATGTTGTGTAGCTTAATGAGGCTTAAGATGTATTACCTTTGCTAAATACGTCTATTAACGTAATCATAGGGTTTGGGGTTTTCTCTTTCAACAAAATGTAAGTTATATCGTGGCTAAACTGTATTATGCTATGACAGAATATTAACGTAATATTAAATCGAATAAAACAAGTGTAGTATACATTTTGTATTTTTCTAGTCACCAGTTAGTCATGTGAATGAAACCTTCTTGGTTAATCTGTATATGGTGACCTATAAATCAGTTCCCTCATAACAAGTCTGAAAAGTGATAAAGAAAATAAATTACTTTATTTGAAAAAAAAAGTATGTGGAACAAAAACAAGCATATTGCCTACATATATAACTACTATAAATGATTTACATTTGTATCATGATTATCATTCATGACCACCATGTCTATAATGATGATTTTATATCACGATTGCTTGGCATGACCTGCTTATCAACATGAACCCATCCAAACATGACCGATCATGTCTCATATCATAAGCCACCAGAAACTGGTCTGCTTCTATATCGTCGTTTCTATTGGGAAAACATAATAATTACCGTATGAAGCATGCTATGACATATTTAATTTTCATTAGACAGACAGACTAGACTAGAAGAATAAGACAATCATACACGTACCGGGAGAAGCTTGAATATTCAATGCCGGCTCCTTACAGACATGGCCACAGCCGTTCGAGCAACACTTTTGTCGTCTAGGACACCACTCATCACCTCTACACATTTCAACACAAATGCCGTATCCAGTAACTATAGGACATTCTCCTTCCTTGTCGTCTCCTTAATAATAAACAGAAAAGGGTACATTTTTTAATGGTTGCCAATGCATAAGGTGTACATTTGTATAATGCTTGTATGGTTATTTTACTGCAGTATATCCCACACCATACTTTACAATGGTAAAATCTGAAAAAAAACCCAGAACAAATAAATAGTAGCTCTTATTGGTAAGAAGAGTTTGAAGATACCAAAGGAGTAATCAGAATCCGTAAACAATAGCATGATATATTATGAGTAACACGGCATGTGTCGTTCAAGAGGCAGCAACTACTTACCCTTCGCGAGCACATGGGTTTGCCGTCGGTTTTAGTGGGATACGTTGCTCTGTATTTTTGTTTTGATTTGTTTGTCTTCGTCCTGTGTCTTGTGTACCTAATATTGCCCGTCTCTCCGGAATGTCCATTCTTGATTTCCCTCCGTTTTCCCTAATGTTTATTTACTTCAAACACATGATGAAAATCGTGCTTGATATTACAGTAATACAATGAAAAATAAAACAAAAATACCACTTTGTCGGACATATCCACAATCCACTCGTAAAATCGTCAAAGAGTCATAATCGGTACCCAAGAAAACATATACATGAGTGCTTCCTAGCTTGGGATGACTACTTTGATAAAAAGTGGCGACGTCAAACTGTTTTTATGGGCCCAAATTTCTCCTTGTAGCGTAGCGTAAAAATATGAAATTTGTGATGATTTATTAAATATGGCAATTGATTACTTAACACATAAATAAAATGTTAATCAGATGTTTACACAGATGTGTTATTTGCTTTGGTCACGTCGCTTACATCCTGGTGAGCACAAAATACAGTATATATCACATGATCAAAAAATGGATGCTGGCACTTAATTTTATAATGATTTTATTGTCAATATATATACAATTGGATTGGTAACACGTTTTTACAACTTACTAGTCCCTCTCCATACAAATACATTAATAACATAAATAAATTAAATCAAATGACAGCAAATGTAGGCTATATCAATTATAGTTAGTAAACTAAGCAATATTATGCTAAGCTAAGTATACATATTAAATACTGTTTTGATATTTAACAGAACAAGAGAAGAAAATAGGGGATAAAACTACTAAATTGTGTTGAGATAAAATCAAGGCTGGGGATGATTAATTATTAAATCTACAAGTTTGTCGAATAAATGTATGTACTGATTTGAACAATAAAGTATTCAATTCTTCACTAATTACGTTACATCCAAAGAGTATAAATTCTATGGAGATGGGAACAATGTTATTAAAACAGTTAAACAGAGGAGAAGTTTTATCGTGTTCATAAAGTGAACATTCAAGACAAAAATGAATAGCATCTTCAAAGAAATGATGCGCGCACTCTAACCTATATACAATTCTGTATTTCTAAGAGTTATCTACATAGAAAACTCGGTATGGTTTATTTAAACTAGTAGAAGAGTTTGAAGATACCAAAGGGATACTCAGAATCCGCATATCGAAGAAGAACAGACAGCACAATTTACAAAAGGATAAACAACAATCTACAAAACATAGACATAAAACTAGAGATCGAATAGGTCAGTATATCGAAGTTACTGTTCTGTGTGTTGTTGAAAATAAATGTGATTTCTATTGTGTTACTGTTTGTTCTTCTCTACTTGAGATTCACATGAAAAACAACAACAAGTGGTGTGTTGAATACCTGTCAAGTATTTCCTACCGACAAACAACAGCAAGTGGTGTGTTGAATACCTGTCAAGAATTTCCTACTCACACAATAAAAACTGTACTTTCTAAGGTTTCAAATATATAATGAAACGTAGATATACAATTTAAAGCGCATGATGCGTTTTTTGGAATACCCTTTATCGGGTATAACCTTACGCAATAGTGGAGCAGGAACTGCTTACCCCTCCGGAACACTTGACTTCATCTCCGGTATTAAGTGGGGTTCGTGCTACTCGATATTTTGTTGTATGTGTATGTTGTGTAGATCGATGTTAGTTCTTTTGTCATTTTTCATTTGGTCATTGTTTTGTCTGTTTTTTCTTTGATTTACGGATTCTGATTACCCTTTTGTTATCTTCAAACTCTTCTTAGAGAAGTCTAAGTATTTATCTTACCACTTTATATCTTCGCATTAACAAAATGATTACGGATTTATTTAGTTGTATGCATGACGGTGATCATCTTTGATTTCACTAAGAACTAAAGTGAGAATTTGCGTACAAACTACATTGTATATTCAAATTATTCAAAGTATAATTCAATGTTTTCTAAGACAAAAGTATTGATTGTTTTACCGTACTACCTGACTATGAGTTAACTGCTTACCCTTCGCGAGGACCTGTGTTCACTCCAGGTTTTGTTTTCTTGGTGGGGTCTGTCTTACCCTTCGCGAGGACCTGTGTTCACTCCAGGTTTTGTTTTCTTGGTGGGATCTGTCTTTCCCTTCTCGAGGACCTGTGTTCACTCCAGGTTTTGTTTTCTTGGTGGGGTCTGTCTTACCCTTCCCGAAGACCTGTACTCACTCCAGGTTTTGTTTACTTGGTGGGGTCTGTCTTACCCTTCCCGAGGATCTGTGTTCACTCCAGGTTTTGTTTTCTGGTGGGGTCTGTCTTACCCGTCCCGAAGACCTGTGTTCACTCAAGGTTTTGTTTACTTGGTGAGGTCTGTCGTACCCTTCCCGAGGACCTGTGTTCACTCCAGGTTTTGTTTTCTTGGTGGGTTCTGTTTTGCTCATCGCTATAGTTTTCTGTATTGTGTTGTTTGCTATGTTTGATTTCGTTCTGTGTTTTATGTCAAGCGTTGCCTGTATTCTAGATTGACCCTTTGGTTCTCTGTAACGTTTATTCAATAAATTACAAACAAAATTATATTATTTTTTTCCATTTTTCAGCGGAAGATGGAATCTTAGTGGTGGTTTTTGACCTTTTCCAGATTGGTATGGTTTGCATAAAAAAATAATGTCAGCAAAATTGAGCTATATCTATGAAATACGATTATCAGAGGGAGGTATGGGCCCATGAAATTAGAAATACATACCTGGACCAAAATCTGTTTCTTCATTTCCATGAACAGTTTCTAGTTTATGAATGAAAAGTAGAGCAGAAATGCTCATTATAAGTAATTTAAATCCCATGTTATCTTACAAAACTATAAAACATGCATGCATACTATAGTTACAAATGTAGATAGGGCTTAAATAATGACGTATTATGTTATAATCTCGTGAGTTGACCAATCAGTACAATATTATCAATGACAAACATAAGCACGTAATAAAAACAGGAAACGACTATAAACTGACACGTTTCTTTTTTATTTACATGTTGAAATTGATCAGAAATATCGTCAAATACAGTTATTTTAATTTACGTATATAAAAGTGCGTAATTATTTTTTTTTCAATCCCTCAAGCACTCCTATAAAGTCACAGTGTTACAATTTCAGACAATCTTTTTCGGTTAAGAATGAAACTTTACGACAAAAGAGATGATTTCAATTTTCCCATTCTGAATTTTCCATTTATATATTACAACATTCCAGCAGCACTTGTATATGAAGTATATATCTCTTAATTGATACGATATTCCAGAGCTTGTGGTTCCTATCAGCATTTATTGATAAAGGGTTGCTGCTAACAAGGAAGTTACTGAAACAGGGGTTCCTATTGCTTAAGCTGAAGTCATCACATCGAAAGATTTACCATGACTTGGTTGACCGGAATGGAATATATGCGTCATAGATGGCCACGATATGTTCCATTTGTCGTAAACACTTCCTTGTCCTTTCCTCATTTATGGCTTATCATTTGGTTTGCAGCTATACTGACACGACGGATGACATTAGTGGAGCAAGAACTGCTTATCCTTCCGGAGCACCTGAGTTCGCCCCCGGTTTTTGTCGGGTTCGTGTTACTCGGTCTTTATATATATGTTTGTTTGTCCTTTAGTACTTTTTTTTCGTCATTGTGTTGTACGTCCTTCTTTGAATTGCGGATTCTGATTACCCCTTTGGTATATTCAAACTTTACTTACCACAATCTTGCGAAACGGTTTCCTTGACATATGTATGGCATTCCGTATAGTTTATTTTTGTCGGCGTTTGCATCATGCAGCTCTATCGTCCCTCGTCCGCCGGTCTCAGTCAGCTTTTTTTACTTTATTCTTATCTTTTGAATCAATTGTCAAAATGTAACCAAACAGATGGCTGTCGTTACTACAAATATATCACTTTTATTAAATGGTTCGTGCTGCTATATTTTAAGATATAATTAAATTGTGTATATAAATTTGTAATTGTGCCAAATATAGTATTTTATGTTATTCATGCAACATACTTCTGTTCTAAAACTGACCGCTACGAAATAACTGAGATATTGTTGAAAGTGGCCTTAAAAACCACAACCATAACCATAAACCTCTAAGACTATGCCCACCAATGGTTGTAATTGCACTTGGTTCTCCTCTTTGTCAATACTGTGTTCAACAGCCTCTTCCTCTACCTCAGTTGCTTTGTCGTTGATACCAACATATATTGTAAATGGCCAAAACTGTTTACATTTCAAGTAGAATGTACAATCTGTGCTCGATGAAATAGGAAGATATTTGTGGTGTCTATCGAAATTATCTGAACACTATTTGTAGTTATCGAAAATAGTGTCATCAGGTTTCAGCTTACAATAGACTACACTGAATCCAAAACCATCAAACATGTGAAGAACGCAGATTTACTACAAAATATGTGATTTCAGTGTTCTCATGGTAGCTTTCAATTTATATATATAGCAACATTCAGGCAACATCTGCTCATGGAGTATACATATATCAGTTTATACGGTATTCCAGAGCATGTGGTTTCTACCAGAATTTCCTCTATAAATGGTTGCTAGAATCAAGGAAGTTATGGTTCCTTATACATAGGTAGAAGTCATCAATACGAAAGTGTTACGGTCGCCATCATGACTTGGTAGACCTTTACGGAATGTACACGATCCAGTCTATCTATCGTAGTTCATGACCTATCACCTAATTTATATCAAGAATAACACAAAGTGTACAATTAGAGGAGTAGGAACTGCTTACACCTTCAGACCACCTACCTTTGAGTGGGATTCGTGTTGCTATTTCGTCCAATTACATATATTTACGTTTTAGTACAGTGTTGTGATGTCTGCTACGATTTCTGAGTGAAAATGATGTTAAGTTTATCTTTTTGCTTCTTTGTTTTGTAAGGGTTCATTTATTTACGAATACTGGTGTCCAACGCGATTTCAATATTAGATGATGTTCGTGTAGTCTTACAGTAATACGACGAGTGTCAATAGTGAAGAAGAAACCCTTCCGAAACACTTTAGATCATGTTCCATTTGTATGGGATTTTCGCAGATCAATCTTTAGTTTTCTGTGTATGGCTTTGTCTTTTGTTTGTCCTATTCTTTTGGTTAATGTAGGTATATCTATATATGATGTTCGTGTCGCTCAACAGTACCATGACGGGTGTGAATATTGGAGCAGTAACTGCTGAACTTTCAAGAGTTCACCACCGATTTGTAGTCGGACGTGTCTTGCTTAATCTACTTTTCTGTGTAGTGTTTTGTAGGTTTTTGTTAGTCTTTTTGTCCTTTTCTTTTGGTCACTGTATTGTCTGTTCTTCTTTTATTGATGGATTCTGAATATCCGTTCAAACATTTCTTATGTTCATCGACTTTCAGTGGAATTTTTTTTTCCACAAAGCTTAATCAACTAACTACTGAATAAAATTCATATTGTGTCTTCTATGAGTGAAGGTGAGAGGTCATTCTTCGTTCTGTTGTTCTTGGTGGAATTGATGACCATTGCTGCTTAGAGGTGATTGTTCGTTCTGTTGATCTTGGTGGAATTGATTACAATTGCTGTTTAGAGGTGATTGTTTGTTCTGTTGATCTTGGTGGAATTGATGATAATTGCTGCTTAGAGGTGATTCTCCTTTCTGTTGATCTTGGTGGAATTGATTACCATTGCTGTTTAGAGGTGATTGTGCGTTCTGTTGATCTTGGTGGAATTGATGACCATTGCTGTTTATAGGTGATTGCTCGTTCTGTTGATCTTGAAGGAATTGATGACCATTGTTGTTTAGAGGTGATTGTTCGTTCTGTTGATCTTGGTGAAATTGATGACCATTGCTGTTTAGAGGTGATTGTTCGTTCTGTTGGTCTTGAAGGAATTGATGACCATTGCTGTTTAGAGCTGATTGTTCGTTCTGTTGATCGTGGTGGAATTTATGACCATTGCTGTTTAGAGGTGATTGTTCGTTCTGTTGATCTTGGTGGAATTGATGACCATTGTGGTTTAGAGGTGATTGTTCGTTCTGTTGATCTTGGTGGAATTGATGACCATTGTGGTTTAGAGGTGATTGTTCGTTTTGTTGATCTTGGTGGAATTGATGACCATTGCTGTTTAGAGGTGATTGTACGTTCTGTTGATCTTGGTGGAATTGATTTCCATTGCTGTTTAGAGGTGATTGTTTGTTCTGTTGATCTTGGTGGAATTGATGACCATTGCTGTTTAGAGGTGATTGTTTATTCTGTTGATCTTGGTGGAATTGATGAACATTGCTGTTTAGAGGTGATTGTTCGTTTTGTTGATCTTGGTGGAATTGATGACCATTGCTGTTTAGAGGTGATTGTTTTTTCTGTTGATCTTGGTGGAATTGATGACCATTGCTGTTTAGAGGTGATTGTTCGTTCTGTTGATCTTGATGAAATTGATGACCATTGCTGTTTAGAGGTGATTACTTGTTCTGTTGATCTTGGTGGAATTGATGACCATTGCTGTTTAGAGGTGATTGTACGTTCTGTTGATCTTGGTGGAATTGATTACCATTGCTGTTTAGAGGTGATTGTTCGATTTGTTGATCTTGGTGGAATTGATGACCATTACTGTTTTGAGGTGATTGTTTGTTCTGTTGATCTTGGTGGAATTGATGACCATTGCTGTTTAGAGGTGATTGTTCGTTTTGTTGATCTTGGTGGAATTGATTACCATTCCTGTTTAGAGATGAATTTTCGCTTTGTTGATCTTGTTGGAATTGATTACCATTACTGTTTAGAGGTGATTGTTCGTTCTGTTGATCTTGGTGGAATTGATTACCATTGATGTTTAGAGGTGATTTGTTCGTTCTGTTGATCTTGGTGTAATTGATCACCATTGATGTTTAGAAGTGATTTGTTCGTTCTGTTGATCTTGGTGGAATTGATGACCATTGCTGTTTAGAGGTGATTGTTCGTTCTGTTTATCTTGGTGGAAATGATTACAATTGCTGTTTAGAGGTGATTTGTTCGTTCTGTTGATCTTGTTGGAATTGATGACCATTGCTGCTTAGAGGTGATTGTTCGTTCTGTTGATCTTTGTCGAATTGATTACCATTGCTGTTTAGAGGTGATTTGTTCGTTCTGTTGATCTTGGTGGAATTGACGACCATTGCTGTTTAGATGTGATTGTTCGTTCTGTTGATCTTGGTGAAATTGATGACCATTGCTGTTTAGAGGTGATTGTTCGTTCTGTTGGTCTTGAAGGAATTGGTGACCATTGCTGTTTAGAGGTGATTGTTCGTTCTGTTGATCTTGGTGGAATTGATTACCATTGCTGTTTAGAGGTGATTTGTTCGTTCTGTTGATCTTGGTGGAATTGATGACCATTGCTGTTTAGAGGTTATTTTTCGTTCTCTTGATCTTGGTGGAATTGATGACCATTGCTGTTTAGAAGTGATTTATTCGTTCTGTTGATCTTGGTGGAATTGATGACCATTGCTGTTTAGAGGTGATTGCTCGTTCTGTTGATCTTGGTGAAATTGATGACCATTGCTGTTTAGAGGTGATTGTTCGTTCTGTTGATCTTGGTGGAATTGATGACCATTGCTTTTTAGAAGTGAGTGTTCGTTTTGTTGATCTTTGTGGAATTGATTTCCGTTGCTGTTTAGAGGTGATTGTTCGTTCTGTTGATCTTGGTGGAATTGATGACCATTGCTGTTTAGAGGTGATTGTTCGATTTGTTGATCTTGGTGGAATTGATGACCATTGCTGTTTAGAGGTGATTGTTCGTTTTGTTGATCTTAGTGGAATTGATGACCATCGCTGTTTAGAGGTGATTGTTCATTCTGTTGATCTTGGTGGAATTGATGACCATTGCTGTTTAGAAGTGATTGATCGCTTTGTTGATATTGGTGCAATTGATTACCATTCCTGTTTAGAGGTGAATTTTCGTTTTGTTGATCTTGGTGGAATTGATTACCATTGCTGCTTAGAGGTGATTGTTCGTACTGTTTATCTTGGTGGAATTGATGACCATTGCTGTTTAGAGGTGATTATTCGATTTGTTGATCTTGGTGGAATTGATGACCATTGTTGTTTACAGGTGATTATTCGATTTGTTGATCGTGGTGGAATTGATTACCATTGCTGTTTAGAGGTGATTGTTCGTTCTGTTTATCTTGGTGGAAATGATTACAATTGCTGTTTAGAGGTGATTTGTTCGTTCTGTTGATCTTGTTGGAATTGATGACCATTGCTGCTTAGAGGTGATTGTTCGTTCTGTTGATCTTTGTCGAATTGATTACCATTGCTGTTTAGAGGTGATTTGTTCGTTCTGTTGATCTTGGTGGAATTGACGACCATTGCTGTTTAGATGTGATTGTTCGTTCTGTTGATCTTGGTGAAATTGATGACCATTGCTGTTTAGAGGTGATTGTTCGTTCTGTTGGTCTTGAAGGAATTGGTGACCATTGCTGTTTAGAGGTGATTGTTCGTTCTGTTGATCTTGGTGGAATTGATTACCATTGCTGTTTAGAGGTGATTTGTTCGTTCTGTTGATCTTGGTGGAATTGATGACCATTGCTGTTTAGAGGTGATTTTTCGTTCTGTTGATCTTGGTGGAATTGATGACCATTGCTGTTTAGAAGTGATTTATTCGTTCTGTTGATCTTGGTGGAATTGATGACCATTGCTGTTTAGAGGTGATTGCTCGTTCTGTTGATCTTGGTGAAATTGATGACCATTGCTGTTTAGAGGTGATTGTTCGTTCTGTTGATCTTGGTGGAATTGATGACCATTGCTTTTTAGAAGTGAGTGTTCGTTTTGTTGATCTTTGTGGAATTCATTTCCGTTGCTGTTTAGAGGTGATTGTTCGTTCTGTTGATCTTGGTGGAATTGATGACCATTGCTGTTTAGAGGTGATTGTTCGATGTGTTGATCTTGGTGGAATTGATGACCATTGCTGTTTAGAGGTGATTGTTCGTTTTGTTGATCTTAGTGGAATTGATGACCATCGCTGTTTAGAGGTGATTGTTCATTCTGTTGATCTTGGTGGAATTGATGACCATTGCTGTTTAGAAGTGATTGATCGTTTTGTTGATATTAGTGCAATTGATTACCTTTCCTGTTTAGAGGTGAATTTTCGTTTTGTTGATCTTGGTGGAATTGATTACCATTGCTGCTTAGAGGTGATTGTTCGTACTGTTTATCTTGGTGGAATTGATGACCATTGCTGTTTAGAGGTGATTATTCGATTTGTTGATCTTGGTGGAATTGATGACCATTGTTGTTTACAGGTGATTATTCGATTTGTTGATCGTGGTGGAATTGATTACCATTACTGTTTGGAGGTGATTGCTTGTTTTGTTGATCTTGGTGGAATTGATGACCATTGCTGTTTAGAGGTGATTGTACGTTCTGTTGATCTTGGTGGAATTGATTACCATTGCTGTTTAGAGGTGATTGTTTGTTCTGTTGATCTTGGTAGAATTGATGACCATTGCTGTTTAGAGGTGATTGTTCGATTTGTTGATCTTGGTGGAATTGATGACCATTGCTGTTTTGAGGTGATTGTTTGTTCTGTTGATCTTGGTGGAATTGATGACCATTGCTGTTTAGAGGTGATTGTTCGTTTTGTTGATCTTGGTGGAATTGATTACCATTCCTGTTTAGAGATGAATTTTCGCTTTGTTGATCTTGTTGGAATTGATTACCATTACTGTTTAGAGGTGATTGTTCGTTCTGTTGATCTTGGTGGAATTGATTACCATTGATGTTTAGAGGTGATTTGTTCGTTCTGTTGATCTTGGTGTAATTGATCACCATTGATGTTTAGAAGTGATTTGTTCGTTCTGTTGATCTTGGTGGAATTGATGACCATTGCTGTTTAGAGGTGATTGTTCGTTCTGTTTATCTTGGTGGAAATGATTACAATTGCTGTTTAGAGGTGATTTGTTCGTTCTGTTGATCTTGTTGGAATTGATGACCATTGCTGCTTAGAGGTGATTGTTCGTTCTGTTGATCTTTGTCGAATTGATTACCATTGCTGTTTAGAGGTGATTTGTTCGTTCTGTTGATCTTGGTGGAATTGACGACCATTGCTGTTTAGATGTGATTGTTCGTTCTGTTGATCTTGGTGAAATTGATGACCATTGCTGTTTAGAGGTGATTGTTCGTTCTGTTGGTCTTGAAGGAATTGGTGACCATTGCTGTTTAGAGGTGATTGTTCGTTCTGTTGATCTTGGTGGAATTTATTACCATTGCTGTTTAGAGGTGATTTGTTCGTTCTGTTGATCTTGGTGGAATTGATGACCATTGCTGTTTAGAGGTTATTTTTCGTTCTGTTGATCTTGGTGGAATTGATGACCATTGCTGTTTAGAAGTGATTTATTCGTTCTGTTGATCTTGGTGGAATTGATGACCATTGCTGTTTAGAGGTGAGTGTTCGTTTTGTTGATCTTTGTGGAATTGATTTCCGTTGCTGTTTAGAGGTGATTGTTCGTTCTGTTGATCTTGGTGGAATTGATGACCATTGCTGTTTAGAGGTGATTGTTCGATTTGTTGATCTTGGTGGAATTGATGACCATTGCTGTTTAGAGGTGATTGTTCGTTTTGTTGATCTTAGTGGAATTGATGACCATCGCTGTTTAGAGGTGATTGTTCATTCTGTTGATCTTGGTGGAATTGATGACCATTGCTGTTTAGAAGTGATTGATCGTTTTGTTGATATTGGTGCAATTGATTACCATTCCTGTTTAGAGGTGAATTTTCGTTTTGTTGATCTTGGTGGAATTGATTACCATTGCTGCTTAGAGGTGATTGTTCGTACTGTTTATCTTGGTGGAATTGATGACCATTGCTGTTTAGAGGTGATTATTCGATTTGTTGATCTTGGTGGAATTGATGACCATTGTTGTTTACAGGTGATTATTCGATTTGTTGATCGTGGTGGAATTGATTACCATTGCTGTTTAGAGGTGATTGTTCGTTCTGTTTATCTTGGTGGAAATGATTACAATTGCTGTTTAGAGGTGATTTGTTCGTTCTGTTGATCTTGTTGGAATTGATGACCATTGCTGCTTAGAGGTGATTGTTCGTTCTGTTGATCTTTGTCGAATTGATTACCATTGCTGTTTAGAGGTGATTTGTTCGTTCTGTTGATCTTGGTGGAATTGACGACCATTGCTGTTTAGATGTGATTGTTCGTTCTGTTGATCTTGGTGAAATTGATGACCATTGCTGTTTAGAGGTGATTGTTCGTTCTGTTGGTCTTGAAGGAATTGGTGACCATTGCTGTTTAGAGGTGATTGTTCGTTCTGTTGATCTTGGTGGAATTGATTACCATTGCTGTTTAGAGGTGATTTGTTCGTTCTGTTGATCTTGGTGGAATTGATGACCATTGCTGTTTAGAGGTGATTTTTCGTTCTGTTGATCTTGGTGGAATTGATGACCATTGCTGTTTAGAAGTGATTTATTCGTTCTGTTGATCTTGGTGGAATTGATGACCATTGCTGTTTAGAGGTGATTGCTCGTTCTGTTGATCTTGGTGAAATTGATGACCATTGCTGTTTAGAGGTGATTGTTCGATTTGTTGATCTTGGTGGAATTGATGACCATTGCTGTTTAGAGGTGATTGTTCGTTTTGTTGATCTTAGTGGAATTGATGAACATCGCTGTTTAGAGGTGATTGTTCATTCTGTTGATCTTGGTGGAATTGATGACCATTGCTGTTTAGAAGTGATTGATCGTTTTGTTGATATTGGTGCAATTGATTACCATTCCTGTTTAGAGGTGAATTTTCGTTTTGTTGATCTTGGTGGAATTGATTACCATTGCTGCTTAGAGGTGATTGTTCGTACTGTTTATCTTGGTGGAATTGATGACCATTGCTGTTTAGAGGTGATTATTCGATTTGTTGATCTTGGTGGAATTGATGACCATTGTTGTTTACAGGTGATTATTCGATTTGTTGATCGTGGTGGAATTGATTACCATTACTGTTTGGAGGTGATTGCTTGTTTTGTTGATCTTGGTGGAATTGATTACCATTGCCCTTTACAGGTGATTGTTTGTTTTTCTGATCTTGATGGAATTGATGAACATTGCTGTTTATAGGTGATTGCTTGTTTTGTTGATATTTGTGGAATTGATGACCATTGCTGCTTAGAGGTGATTGTTCGGTTTGTTGATCTTGGTGGAATTGATGACCATTGCTGTCTAGAGGTGATTGTTCATTCTGTTGATCTTGGTGGATTTGATGACCATTGCTGTTTAGAGGTGATTGTTCCTTTTGTTGATCTTGGTGGAATTGATGACCATTGCTGCTTAGAGGTGATTGTTTGCTTTGTTGATCTTGGTGGAATTGATGACCATTGCTGTTTAGAGGTGATTGGTTGTTTTGTTGATCTTGGTGGAATTGGTTACCATTGCTGTTTAGAGGTGATTGCTTACTTTGTTGATCTTGGTGGAATTGATGACCATTGCTGTTTAGGGATGATTGTTCGTTTTGTTGATCTTGGTGGAATTGATTACCATGGCTGTTTAGAGCTGATTGGTTGTTTTGTTGATATTGATGGAATTGATGACCTTTGTTGTTTAAGCTATCTTTTTTGAAGTGATTATTTGCTTTGTTGATCTTGTTGGAATTGATAACCATTGGTGTTTAAACTTTCTCTTCCTCATAATGTAAGATATGGCCATGTATATTTATATAGCGACATATTTAATATACACTGCAAAAGTACTAGCATAGGGATGAAAAAATATCATTCCTCAACTCTGGCATTGATCTTCACGCCAACCAAAAATATCCATATGTACTAGGGGCCATCATCGTGTGGTAGCTAGATTAACTACATATACAATCGGTGCCTTTCACCACTAATGTTGTGAGTTACCGCTCATGGCGAGGTGTACAAAATTATTTGATAAAATTTGTCAGTAACTTGCGACAGGTCAGTGGCTTTCTCCCGGCACTCCGTTTCCTCCACCAATAAAACTGACCGCCACGACATAGCTTAAATATAAGTGGTGTTAAACACCTTAAAGCGAAGCAGAAGCCATGAGTACTCTCCTTGTCGAATTTTTTTCTGTACTTCTATGAAGCAGGGTTTATGTAACAAATTATCAAAGACAAAAAACTAATAGATCCTATAGTCTTTAATCTCATTTTGAGGTATATTGATTATTTTCTGTCAATTAATAATCCAAATTATAGTATCGAGGAGATTTTGGTTCTTAGCATTAGTTTAACCCCGTCACTTTTCATTGAAGCGTGTGTACCAAGTCAAAAAAGTGAGCGGTCATGTATATGTGTATTAGGGATATCAATTTTCCCTCTTTGTACATTTTTTCTATTGGTTTTTGGAACTGTTATCAGTGTGGTATATTTTATTTTCCAGTTTAATACTTACAATATCACCAGCGACCTAAGTAAGTAATTGTCACTAGTACGGGAAGTGCCATGCTTGAATAAGGGGCTGTCGTGGTCGTGATCGTATGGTAGTTGGATTTACAACTACCCGTGCAATCAGTGCCTATCACGACTAACGTTGTGAGTTCTAATCCCGCTCAGTCGATACCAAATTATGTGATACAGTTTGTAAGTGACTTGAGGGGAGGTCGGTGGTTTTCTCGGAGTATTCCGGTCTCCCTCACCAATAAAACTGACGTCACGATATAATTGAAATATTGTTGAAAATGGCATTAAACACCATAACCCTAACCCCTGTACAGCGACAACATATACACATGTAAACCGACCTTCTTTTCTGAAAAACTCCTATTCGGAATAGACATTTTCGACTTGTTTCTACATGGACCTTGAGCGTGCTTAAAATGTTTTGATAAAATATTATTTTTATCACCAAGTTTGTAAAAGAGTAACACGACGGCTGCCACAGGTGGAGCGGGAACTGCCTACCCCTCCGGAGCACCCGTGTTCACCACCGAATTTAGTAGTGTTCGAACTGCTCGAACTTTTGTTTTCTGTGCAGTGTTTGTAGATTATTATTATTTTCTTTTTGCCATTGTATTGTCTCTCTGTCTTCGATTTACGGCTTCTTATTCCCGCTTTTCTTATGATTGCTTTTTTTTTTAGCTTTCTCACTCTCACTTGTGTACTGCAATATTGCATGTAGCCCCTTTGGCATCCAATTTAATGACGAAACCTGTAGTGAAACATTTGATTAGCATACAAGAGAGAAATTAACAAATGAACGTGTTTAATCTGTACCAAATTTATTAATTTAGATTTAATTAATCTGGAGAAAAAACGACTTTCAATACGCATTACCGGAACATAGCAATAATGTGTATCAAATAAAATCTAAAAAATATCTGACCCTCCACAGACCTTTGTATTTGTTTATTTAGATTTTTGTGTGTAAATGTTTAGATGTTTTTTTCCATCTAATTTGTATTTTCATTTTGTTTTATTTTCTTTTTGGGTGTGAATTTTTGCTTTGTTGTGTCGTTTTCTTTTTTCTTTTTTTATCATATTAGTTTGTTTTCTGGTGAATACTAATAAATTTATAATTCATAACACTAACTGCAATTAATAAGGTGATTTATTTAAATCTACAATATTCAGAGACGTGGTGTTGATGACTCTACAAATTCGGTCGATGTGTTTCTCCATGGAAACAATTAGACCACTGTAATATAACATGTGTTCTATTAACTATCATAATGTGTTATAAGAAAAACGTACTGTTTTCATAAAGACAGATAATAACCCATTACCTACAGTTATTATATAATGTGACACTTCATAATTGTTAAGCATTTGTTATGAGCGAACGTAATCTGTTATATTAGTAAGAAAGAGTGTGGATGTGAATGAGCATGAGAGACTATCTAACGTCATACTTAGACACAAAGTAAAGTAAAGGAACAGCTTGTAGTAAGAAAGGATATGGATGTAAATGAACATGAGAGACCATCCAACATTAGACACAAATTAAAGTAAAGGAACATCTTGTAGTAAGAAAGGATATGGATGTAAATGATCATGAGAGACCATCCAACATTAGACACAAATTAATGTAAAGGAACATCTTGTAGTAAGAAAGGATATGGATGTAAATGAACATGAGAGACCATCCAACATTAGACACAAATTAAAGTAAAGGAACAGCTTGTAGTAAGAAAGGGTGGGTGTGGATGTAAATGAACATGTGAGACTATCCAACATAAAACTTAGACACAAATTAAAAGAAAAGGAAACATCACCTTTATTGCTGTTCTACACTTCACAGTCACAGTAGGGTCTTCAACAATGAACATGAGAGACTATCTAACATTAGACACAAATTAAAGTAAAGGAAACATCACCTTTATTGCTGTTCTACATTTCACAGTCACAGTAGAGTCTTCAACAATGAACTTAATTCATACCCTAAGATGAGTGTCAAACGGTCCCTAACCTGCAGTTGAACGGTATTCTTTACTTCTGTCAACATGCGCTACATCCGGGAATTTTTGTCATGTTGATGCTGACATTAATCGATGGTTTAATAGGTCATCTTAGCCAGTTTTTGCTATTCTCTGTTGACCCGTTCTTGCTTCCAAAGACTTTTAGATTATTTGGTTTTCCTCCCTTTTGACTTTAATTTGAAATTACCGGTGAAGGCTACTCCAGAAGCGTACAGTACGCACTAAATCAGATACCTATTTATTGAAAACCGCATCGGTGGTGTAATGGTTAGAGTGCTCGCCTCGAGTGCGGTAGATTGCGAGTTCGAGCCCCAATCGGGTCAAACCAAAACTAAACAAATTGGTATTTGTTTCTTTTCCGCAAAACATGCAGCATAAAGGAGAAAGATTGGTTGACTCGGAATCAGAATAATGTGTCCGAGTGGGGCGATATGTCTACCCGCGGACTGTTGTTTCATTGAGCTAGCACTCAAAAATCCATCTAAGCGCGTTGATCTAGTACAAAGCTGACATCATCATCTCATTAAAAATTAACTTGTTCTCACTCACTCTCTCTATTTATTTGATAGTTTATACTAAGCAATGTAAAGATAGGTCAATTACAAAACAACCAGCAATATTAACATAATACGGATACAAATATCCGGAATTATTGGCTTATTTTCGGTCAATGTTAAGTTTTTTAATCAGTTCTTCTTGTTTGTAGTCGTTCACAATATAATTACATTACTTCGTTTTTTGAAAAAATTCAACTATATTAAATTTTGGTGTGATTTAAATGTAATTATAAGAATTGAATGCATTTTTTGTAGTTTGATTGGCATGTAAAAGCGTGGACCGAAGCACATTTTGTATGAAGCGCGCTCAATTCTTAAATAATTTCTATTATCAAGCAACTAGCGTTATATGAACATAATATCACGTTTTTTTTTAATAATGATGTCGCCTTACCAGGTCCTTGATAATGATGCTATCGTTTATATGTTTCGCTCGAAATGGACTTCAAGCTTCGCCTTCGATTCGAGATTGCTCTGAGAAATCCATTCTCGCAAAACAAATTCACAATAGTATATATGTGTCGGTAACTTTTGCACATTTCATCTGATCTCACCAATAAATATTTTCAGAATCAACAGACATGAAGATCTCTACTTTCATTACCACAGCTCCTATCGGAATCGCTGCAATACTAATGATAATGTATGTCTCGACCTTCATAACTACAGTTATTCTTCATATGCAGTCTATTATTAAGCTATCTATTACATTTAACCTTTACCTAATAGTGTAAACTCCTGTTCATCTCTTCCTAGTCTATTTTCTGCGGCACAGAAATAGGTTCCACTATCAGCTAACTCTAGTTCAGTTATAAACAGGATGTGCCATTTTTTCGTACTAAAAGAGTGCGCACGATCGTGCGTAGGATCATCAATATAATTAGAGTTGTGGAGATATTTCACTCTGTCATTAAGGACACGTTCTCGTACACCATTTTTCAATTTCCAATATCTTACACGTGGAATACACGTGGAACTGGACAACCTAGTAATCAATTATATGCGCAATAATTATTGAAATTGTTGCTTACGTGAACATTACATTGGCAGAATAACAATTAATAAGAGTAATAGCAAAATTACCGAACTCCGAGCAATCTTACAAAGGGGAAGTCAAAACTCATAAGTATATAAACAGACAAAATCAGTCAACAACCGGAAAACTGTGAAAACCGTAATGACCCTGACTTGGTACAGGCATTTCTAAAGAAATGGTGGGTTGAATCATATTTTAAAGCCCCAAACCTCCCCCTTTCATTACGGCTCAAAGTCTCCGGTTGTCACTATAACAGTATTTATAACAATTCTTGAACAAAACAGGTAAAACAGTTGTCATAACAGCACCAAACTCAGTGAAGTGAATGTCAAAAACATTTTTACGTCACACATTGATAAAAAATATTTTTAACATTTTGTTTTTGACCACTTATCTTTATATATTTTCACTATGTGAAAATCCATCGCTTATAATCTTTTCTGCAGAGACGGAATATATTTCGACAAGATCTTGGTATCGGAATATAAACTTTTTAAGAGATCGAATAAGGTGAATCTTTGCATAGCCCTGGTCCAGTAGCCTGTTTCTCAGATGAAGAGGACGTTTCAGGAAATCAGAATAATTCCTACTGGCCCTTGCATAGCGAATCAATTGCGAGATGTAAACACCATATGCAGGAGAAGCTGGTATACTGCTGCACATATTTGGAAAATTTATGATTTTAGAATTGAAGTCGTCCCGTTTATCATATATTTTAGTACTGATTTGACCACTGTCGTCAAATGCGAGGTATAAGTCCAAAAATGATGCGGACGAAGCGCTATCTGTGATCTCTGTAACTTCCAGCTCTAGAGGATATATCAATGGACGAAATTCTGCAAATCTAGAATTATTGATAGATAAAACGTCATCAATATACCTGTATGTGAAATTAAAGGCTCTAGCCTCATGAATCTTCTTATCTTTTACCAGCTTTTGAAGACACTCCGACTCGTATGAGTATAAAAATAAATCGACTATATGAGGGGCACAATTCGTACCCATTGGTATGCCGACGACCTGCTGAAACAGTATCCCTCCAAAGGAGACAAATATGTTATCGATGAGAAACTCCAGCATACTGAGTAGCATGTTTTACCTTTTTGAATTTTGTTTGAAAAGTATCTGAAATTGTATCCTAACACAACAAATTTTGAGCCATAGTTTCTGTGACAAAAAGCTTTGTGAATTGCTTCTTTAAAGCGGGTTTTTAATTTGTCATGCGGTAGGGTGGTATATAGAGTTGAAAAATCAAAAGTTTTGATGGACGATACCTGAGAGAAAGATCTTGATTTAAGGTTATCCAAAAGATCTTTAGAGTTTTCCAAAATCCACATGTGATTTATGCCACTACGCAGGTAAACAGTTTCACAATATTTCTGTTGTCCCTCTTTTACTGCAGACAGAATCTTTGTCAGGTGAATAAACAATTCTTTCGTCGAATAAATTGATGATCCCGCTATGTACCTTTCTTTGTATGGTGTCTTATGGAGTTTAGGTATCCAATATAAACAGACTTCGGTAGTTTATTCCAACATATTTATGTCATTATGAGTTCTAGACCAGTTTAACATGATACGATTTTCTTGTCGTTTTACAGTAACACGACTGGGTAAACAAATGAAACAGGAACTGCCAACTCTTCCGGAGCATATGTGTTCAGCCCATTTTTCCCCAGATAAAGATGATATTTGTGTCGTTGACAGTAACTTGTTCCAATACTGGAACTATACCTGTTTACCATTCCGCTGAACCTGAGATCTCTGTCGTTCTTATTGGAGTTTATGTTGCTCAATCTTTAGTTGTATATGTAGCTATAACTACTTGTCCTTTGGCTGCGCCTGAGATCTCTGTCGTTCTTATTGAAGTTTGTGTTGCTCAATCTTTAGTTGTATATGTAGTCATAACTGCTCCACCCTTCCGCTGAACCAGATACCTCTGTCGTTCTTATTGGACTTTCTGTTACTCAATCTTCAGTTGAATATGCGGCTATAACTGCTTGCCCTTCCACTGAACCTGAGACCTCTGTCGTTCTTATTGGAATTTCTGTTGCTCAATCTTTAGTTTTATATGTGGCTATAACTGCTTGCGCTTCAGCTGAACCTGAGATCTCTGTCTGTTTTATTGGAGTTTCTGTTGCTCAATCTTTAGTTGTATATGTAGCTATAACTGCTTGTCCTTCCACTGAACCTGAGATCTCTGTCGGTTTTATTGGAGTTTATGTTGCTCAATCTTTAGTTTTATAAGTAGCTATAACTGCTTGCCCTTTAGCTGCACCTCAGATCTCTGTCGTTCTTATTGCAGTTTATGTTGCTCAATCTTTAGTTGTATATGTAAATATAACTGCTTGCCCTTCCGCTGAACCTGAAATCTCTGTCGTTCTTATTGGAATTTATGTTGCTTAATCTTTAGTTGTATATGCAGCTATAACTGCTCTACCCTTCCACTGAACCTGAGACCTCGGTCTATTTTACTGAAGATTATGTTGCTCAATCTTTAGCTGTATAAGTAGCTATAACTGCTTGCCCTTTGGCTGCGCCTTAGATCTCTGTCGTTCTAATTGTAGTTATGTTACTCAATCTTTAGTTGTATATGTAGATATAACTGCTTGCCCTTCAGATGAACATGAGATCTCTGTCGGTTTTATTGAAGTTTCTGTTGCTCAATCTTTAGTTGTGTAAGTAGCTATAACTGCTTGCCCTTTAGCTGGGCCTTAGATCTCATTCGTTCTTATTGTAGTTTATGTTACTCAATCTTTAGTTGTATATGTAGATATAACTGCTTGCCCTTCAGATGAACATGAGATCTCTGTCGGTTTTATTGAAGTTTCTGTTGCTCAATCTTTAGTTGTGTCAGTAGCTATAACTGCTTGCCCTTTAGCTGGGCCTTAGATCTCATTCGTTCTTATTGTAGTTTATGTTACTCAATCTTTAGTTGTATATGTAGATATAACTGCTTGCCCTTCAGATGAACATGATATCTCTGTCGGTTTTATTGAAGTTTCTGTTGCTCAATCTTTAGTTGTGTCAGTAGCTATAACTGCTTGCCCTTTAGCTGGGCCTTAGATCTCATTCGTTCTTATTGTAGTTTATGTTACTCAATCTTTAGTTGTATATGTAGATATAACTGCTTGCCCTTCCACTAAACCTGAGATCTATGTCAATTTCATTGGAGTTTATGTTGCTCAATCTTTAGTTGTTTATGAAGCTATAACTGCTTGCCCTTCAGCTGAACCTGCAATCTCTGTCTATTTTATTGGAGTTTATGTTGTTCATTCTTTTGTTGTATATGTAGCTATAACTGCTTGCCCTTCCACTGAACCTTAGACCTCTGTCGGTTTACTGGAGATTCTGTTCCTCAATCTTTAGTTGTATATGTAGATATAATTGTTTGTCCTTCCACTGAACCTGAGATCTCTGTCGGTTTTATTGGAGTTTCTGTTGCTCAATCTTTAGTTGTATTAGTAGCTATAACTGCTTGCCCTTTGACTGAGCCTCAGGTCTCTCTCATTCTTATTGCAGTTTATATTGCTCAATCTTTAGTTGTATATGTAGCTAAAACTGTTTGCCCTTCTGCTGAACCTGCTATCTCTGTCGTTCTTATTGGAGTTTCTGTTGCTTAATCTTTAGTTGCATATGTAGCTATAACTGCACTACCCATCCCCTGAAACCTTGATCTCGGTCTATTTTACTGGGGATTCAGTTCCTTAATCTTTAGTTGTATATGTAGCAATAACTGTTTCCCCTGTCGCTGAATCTGAGATCTCTGTCGGTTTTATTGGAGTTTATGTTACTCAATCTTTAGTTGTATATGTAGCTATAACTGCTTGCCCTTCCCCTGAACCTGGGATCTCGGTCTATTTAACTGGAGATTGTGATGCTCAATCTTTAGTTGTATATGCAGCTATAACTGTTTGCCCTTCCACTGAACCTGAGATATCTGTCAGTTTTATTGGAGTTTATGTTACACAATCTTTAGTTGTATATGTAGCTATAACTGCTTGCCCTTCAGCTGAACCTGAGATCTCTGTCGTTCTTATTGTAGTTTATGGTACTCAATTTTTAGTTGTATATGTAGCAATACCTGCTTGCCCTTCAGCTGAACCTGAAATCTCTGTCTATTTTATTGGAGTTTCTGTTGTTCATTCTTTAGTTGTATATGTAGCTATGACTGCTTTCCCTTCCACTGAACCTGAGATCTCTGTCAGTTTTATTGGAGTTTATGTTACACAATCTTTAGTTGTATATGTAGCTATAACTGCTTGCCCTTCAGCTGAACCTGAGATCTCTGTCGTTCTTATTGTAGTTTATGGTACTCAATTTTTAGTTGTATATGTAGCAATAACTGCTTGCCCTTCAGCTGAATCTGAAATCTCTGTCTATTTTATTGGAGTTTCTGTTGTTCATTCTTTAGTTGTATATGTAGCTATGACTGCTTTCCCTTCCACTGAACCTGATATCTCTGCGTTCTTATTGTAGTTGATGTTACTCAATCTTTAGTTGTATATGTAGCTATAACTGTTCCACCCTTCCCATGAGCCTGCGACCTCTGTCGTTCTTATTGGAGTTTCTGTTGCTTAATCTTTAGTTGCATATGAAGCTATCAATGCTCTACCCTTCCACTGAACCTGATATATCTGCCTTTCTTTTTGTAGTTGATGTTACTCAATCTTTAGTTGAATATGGAGCTATAAATGCTCTACCCTTCCCCTGAACCTGAGATCTCGGTCTATTTTACTGGAGATTCAGTTCCTCAATCTTTAATTGTATATGTAGCTATAACTCTTTGCACTTTCGCTGAATCTGAGATCTCTGTTGGTTTTATTGGAATTTCTGTTTCTCAATCTTTAGTTGTATAAGTTGCTATAACTGCTTGCCCTTTGGCTGCGCCTCAGATCTCTCTCGTTCTTTTTGGAGTTTATGATGCTTAATCTTTAGTTGTATATGTAGGAATAACTGCTATACCATTCCACTGAACCTGATATATCTGCCGTTCTTATTGTAGTTGATGTTACTCAATCTTTTTGTTGTATATGGAGCTATAACTGCTCTACCCTTCCCCTGAACCTGGGATCTCGGTCTATTTTACTGGATACTCAGTTCCTCTATCCTTAGTTGTATATTTAGCTATAACTGTTTGCCCTTCCGCTGAACATGAAATCTCTGTCGGTTTTATTGGAGTTGATGTGCCTCGATCTTTAGTTGTATATGTAACTATAACTGTTTGCCCTTCCACTGAACCTGAGACCTCTGTCTATTTTACTGAAGATTCTGTTGCTCAATCTTTAGTTGTATATGTAGCTATAACTGCTTGCCCTTTGGATGCGCCTTAGAACTCTGTCGTTCTTATTGTAGTTTATGTTACTCAATCTGTTGTTGTATATGTAGTATACCTGCTTGCCCTTCCACTGAACCTGAGATCTCTGTCGGTTTTATTGGAGTTTATGTTGCTCAATCTTTAGTTGTATATGTAGTATAACTGCTTGTCCTTCCACTGAACCTGAGATCTCTGTCGGTTTTACTGGAGATTATGTTCCTCAATCTTTAGTTGTATATGTAGCTATAACTGTTTGTCCTTCCGCTGAACTTGAGATCTCTGTCGGTTTTATTGGAGTTTCTGTTACTGAATCTTTTGTTGTATATGTAGCTATAACTGTTTGTCCTTCCGCTGCACCTGAGATCTCTGTCGTTCTTATTGGAGTTCCTGTTGCTCAATCTTTAGTTGTATCAGTAGCTATAACTGCTTGCCCTTTGGCTGCGCCTCAGATCTCTATCGTTCTTATTGCAGTTTCTGTTGCTCAATCTTTAGTTGTATATGTAGCTATAACTGCTTGCCCTTCCGCTGAACCTGAGACCTCTCTCGTTCTTATTGGAGTTTATGTTGCTTAATCGTTAGTTGCATATGTAGCTATAAGTGCTCTACCCTTCCACTGAGCCTGATATCTCTGCCGTTCTTATTGTAGTTGATGTTACTCAATCTTTAGTTGCATATGGAGCTATAACTGCTCTACCCTTCCCCTGAACCTGTGATCTCTGTCTATTTTACTGGATATTCTGTTCCTCAATAGTTAGTTGTTTATGTAGCTATAACTGCTTGTCCTTCCAATGAACCTGATATCTCTGTCATTCCTATTGGAGTTGCCGTTCCTCAATAGTTAGTTGTATATGTGGCTATAACTGCTTGTCCTTCCACTGAACCTGAGATCTCTGTCGTTCTTATTGGAGTTTATGTTGCTCAATCTTTAGTTGTATGTGTAGCTTTAACTGTTTGCACTTCCGCGTAAGATGAGATCTCTGTCGGTTTTATTGTAGTTTCTGTTGCTCAATCTTTTCCTGCACATGTAGCTATAACTGCTTTACCCTTCCCCTGAACCTGAGATCTCTCTCGGTTTTATTGGAGATTCTGTTCCTCGATCTTTAGTGGTATATGTAGCTATCACTGCTTGCCCTTCCACTGAACCTGAGATCTCTGTCGTTCTTATTGGAGTTTGTGTTGCTCAACCTTTGTTACCAAGAAGATGAAGCGACTGAAAATAAAGAAAGAAAAACAGAATGCACTGAAATCTCAAATTAACTTTCGACATTTTGTACTTGAACAAAAAGCAGAGATATGGTTATTTCAGACGAACAAATACCAGAAGAAAGTAAATTATAGACAAACAAAGGCGAATATGTTAACATTAATGCTGCATGAAACGATTCTGATCATCTAATTT
This sequence comes from Bathymodiolus brooksi, assembly GCA_963680875.1. Classification (NCBI taxonomy): domain Eukaryota; kingdom Metazoa; phylum Mollusca; class Bivalvia; order Mytilida; family Modiolidae; genus Bathymodiolus; species Bathymodiolus brooksi. The sequence continues at coordinate 18,962,040 of OY804582.1, read as the reverse complement.
AGTTACGTTAGCTTATCAGAAATCAATAACAAGTTCATGTATTGACAATTTACGCTTTTGTTTGTCTATAAACAAGAACGGTCGAATCATACGTTTTCAATGAATGAATCAAACGACGAAAAGAAAGCCACATCCGGACGGGCAGTATTAACAGACCAATTAATGAAATGAGGAATGCGTTAAATCTAAATCAATAGTTCTTTGAAGGGTTCAAATATCGTGATCGATCAGTCATGAGTGGAACAATTCGCATCACGGTTGTTAAGAAAAGTTTTACTTTAGGTTCTTATAATCTGACAAAAACATACTGTTAACAATTATCCGACAAAATTAGGACTCAAAGTCAAGTTTTATTGGTCTGATAAAAATGGTGTGGTTGGTTCAAAATTGTCGTTCAAATAAATGTCTGTAATTCCTCAAACCCCCAGAGCTTCCGGGGGACTTAGCCCCCTTAGGCCCTCTACCAGGGCTCTGCCTTGGACCCGCTGGGAACCTTAAGCAGTCCTCAGACCCCTCGCCTACTCACGCCCCCCCCCCTAACCACAAATCCTGGATCAGCCCCTGGTAATTATTATATTTTTCCAATAGAAACGACGATGTAGAAGCATAACAGTTTCTGACGTCTTAGAATATGTGATATGATCAATCATACTGAGTCATTCGGATGCGTGGAACCAATAATAAAATTCAGGTGAACGAAAGTGACAAGTTCCTAGTGTCTAAGTTAAAGTCATGACTTGGAAAGTTTACGGTCATCACTATGACTTGGTTAGCCTGAACGGGTTATATGTGTCACAAATGGTCACGGATATGTTCCGTTTATTGTAATCACAATACCGTCCTTTTCTCATTCGTGATTTATCACCGTGTTTGTAACACGACGTGTGATACCAGTGGAGCACGAACTACTTCCGGAGCAGCAGAGTTCACACCGGTGTTTTGTTTGGGTTCGTGTTGCTCAACCTATATATATTTGCTTTTCTATAGACATGCATAGTAGGTCATGTGCAATAATCATCATGGACATATAGGTCATGCAGATTAATCATTATAAAACAGTAAGTCAGGTATAATAAGCACTATGTAGATATGTAGGTCATGACAAGTAATCATTATAGAAATGTAGGGTATGCATAATGTTTGACATGTAGATCATGTCAAATAATCATCATATAAATTTAGGTCATGTATAATAATCATCATATAAATGAGGGGTCGTCGTGGTCGTGAGCGCATCATAGTTGACCTTAAAGCAGCTTTTTCAATTCAGTGCCTTTCACCACTAATGTTGTGAGATCGAATCCCTCTCAGGCGAGGTGTACTCGATACAACAGTATGTGATAAGGTTAAGACAGTGACTAGCGACAGGTCGGTGGGTTTCTCCGGGTACTTCGGTTTCCTCCATTAATAAAACTGATCTCCACGATATAACTGAAATATTGTTGAAAGTGGCATTAAACACTATACCCCCTGATAAAAATGTAGATCATTTATAATAGTTTTATATGTAGACACTATGTTTGTTCTCGTTCCACTTTTTTTTTCAAACATAGTAATTTATTTTCTTTATAAATTTTCATATCTGTGATGAAGGATATGCTTTATAGGTCAACATAATATACAGATTAATCAAGCAGGCATTCATTCACATGACTCTCTCGCCACAGGAAAAGTACAAATGTATACTACACTTGATTGATTCGAATTAATATTCTGTTAATATTCTGTCATTGTATAATAAAGTTTAGCAACGATATAACTGAAATTTTGCTGAATGGGGCGTTAAACACCATAACCCTACTCCATTATATAGTTTATCGACGTATATAGTATAAGTATCATACCTTTAGAAAACCTAAACAACCTACATATGTACATTGTATGGCTACAGACAGCAGCAAGATCTTAATATAAGGGGCGTGTAGCGTTTATGCATGAATGGCAGTTTTTGTGGACCTGTGGTATATTACTCTATACATCATAACAAAATAATGACGTTACCAAGATATAGCACATTTTCTAAAATATATTTAAGAGATATATACAATATTGGTGTATTGACTGTAAATGTGGAATTGATGTGGCGAGGGTTAGTAACGGGGGAAAGACGAACCACATAAATTCTATATTTACCGGCATTACACCAATGTTGTATTTATCCTGCAATAAAATTTGCAAAACAAATGTTATTTAATTTATCAATGAAAACAAGGTAACGGAAACGTTTATTGATACCTCAATAGTAGTTCCGGAAAAGGATGTGGCTTAATAGCTTTATTAGGCTAATGTGAAAGGTGTTATTATGATAGGGGTGTGGCTTAATAGCTTTATTAGGCTAATGTGAAAGGCGTTATTATGATAGGGGTGTGGCTTAATAGCTTTATTAGGCTAATGTGAAAAGTGTTATTATGACACTGTCATAAATAAGGGTAATAACAAAATTACCGAACTCCGAACAATCTTACAAAGGGAAAGTCAAAACTCATAATTATATAAATAGACAAAATCAGTCAACAACCGGAAAACTGTGAAAACCGTAATGACCCTGACTTTGTACAGGCATTTCTAAAGAAATGGTGGGTTGAATCCGATTTTAAGGCGCCAGATCTGCCGCTCTCATTACGGTTCAAAGGTTCCGGCTGTCACTATAACAGAAATAACAGTCATATTAAAGCAACAGTTTATTTCAACCAATTTATTATAACAAAAAATAACCCAATTGCAAGATAAAAATATTTATTGACCATACTTCCAATGAACAGGGGATGCCATTATTCTGTTACTGTCTTCTACTGAGGAAACTATTTTCATTTAGTGTTTGCTGGTGAGGTACAGTGCCAGAGCCAACGGTGGGGGTCCTATACATCACGCAGTTCCTGTGTTGGCAATTTACCACCATTTAATTTAGTGGTATGACCATTGCAATAAATAACAACGATTCTAAGATGAATTAGAAATTGTTAATCACATTTGCTGATTATTGATATATCTTAACCTAAATATATAATACCTTTTACATTTAATTTTATGTAGACTATGTTTGACTAGCAACATGCACACTCATTGATCTTAAAAACAAATATCAACGTTGCTTCATTCCAAATGCACATTAAACATGTCGATTTGCAATGCATGTGCAGTGATGCAGGGGCGGATCCATGATTTAAAGCTAGGGGGCGGACTTAAAAAAATTGCGCCGAGCGGAGGGGGGCACGAACTTTGTTGGGGTATTTCGTGTGAAAAATCACGATTTTACGCAAAAAAAATCATATTTTTTCCAATTGTAGGGGGGGGCGCGCGCCTGGATCCGCCCCTGTGATGTACCTTAAGATATATGTATCTCCTAAAATGTTATGGTCATGTAGACAGGACGTTGATAGATTACACATGAGGAATATAGTTGACAATTTATTTTCCACCGACAAAATAACATCCGACCTATGTTTTGCGCAGTTTTGTTTTCAACTTGTGAAATTTGTTAGCGAGTTTACGAAATGTTGACTACAGTATAACCATGTTGTATTCCTCCATATTGTTCTTTATATTTAATTACCATGCAATTTCATTGTCACTGTTTATTTTCCACACAGCATTAAAGAGTTTTTCATTCGGAGTAGAATTTGGCCCTACCAAACATGTGTTCCAACATACAATTCCCCATCTTCGATCTCTGAAAATGTAATACATTCTTTGCAAGAGTTGTCTTTCTTTTATCGGTATCCTGATATAATTTCCTTTGGGGGGATTATTTAAATATGCAGTTTTTATGGGAAGAAATTACATTTTTGTTAAGACCACTCACAATGTATTAGATAACTTAGGGTTGAAATTAAATTGAAAACATAAAACTGCCAAGCAATTTCCACTGTGACGTTTTCGTATAAACTATATAAAAACACTTACCCGTTTGGATTTGGGAATGATCCAACAGTGTGGTATTTATTCCACAAAAAGGACTGAACTCTTACGGGAATTTGAATATCGAAAAGTTGGTTGATTATTTGGTATTATTTTTAACTGGAAGACGTTTGTTCTTGTCCTAAATTTAACTTTATGAAATACGACACTCCCCATCTTGATTTAAATAATTATGAGCTTGACGATTATGTTGATCGTATATATCCCATTGAACTTGGAATAAAGGATACCACACATACAGCCAGTTCTGCTTCATACCTTCACCTACATCTAGAAATTGACAGTGAGAGCGGGTTTAGAATCAGACTTTTCGACAAAAAGTTATTTCCATTGTGAACTTTTCATTTATATGTAGCAACATTCCAGCAGTACCCGCATAATGATTATATCTCTCTCATTTGATACAATAGTTTAGAGCTTCAGGCTCCTATCATGATTTCCCTGATAGAGGGTTCTTCTAACAAGGAAGCTACTGAACCAAGGGTTCCTAGTGGTTAAGTTGAAATCATCACTTCGAAAGTTTTATGGTTGCCACCGTTACGGAATATCTTTGTCACAGATGACCACGGATATATTTGGGATTCTGTAATTAAATTCCTGTCCTTTCCTCATTCATGACTTATCACTGAGTTTGTAACGAGAGTAACGGGTGCCACTAGTGGAGTATGAACTGTAATTTTGATTTAGACATTCCTGACTATTTCTATTGTTATACTATATAGAGAAATTCTTCACATGTAAATGAATTTCGGCTCTGTCTATCTTATTTACATTTGCTTTAATTAAAACCATGTTTTTAATTACAACATACACATTTAATAAGTCGAAAGTTAATTTCCTTCAATCATTGCTAACATTTACCGATTTTCGCTATCATGCTTAGGCCGTTTGGATTACTTCCTCGCTAAGACTTTAAAATTATTTGGCTTTCAAATCGTTTGACAAGACAATGAATGTGACTGGGCGTAATTGTGTGGGGTATTCTAGAAGCGAGTACTGTGCATTGAATTATATATCTATGTTTTTATGACAAGGACAGCACATTATTTACAACATCATAAAGTCTGTTTATTCTAGGTGAGTCTGTCATACGATATGTAGTGTAGAAGTCTAATCTACTGATACTTGACTGTTCAGGACAAATTTAGTGAAAATGAATACAAATGAATATTCATTAAGTCTTTCTGTATATTTTTGTCTTATTTGGTCCAGTGTTTACCTTTTCTGTATTAGGACTTGACGAATGCTAAGCCTTAAGCTGATCACGTGTTCTCGGTTCTTTTATATGTAAATCAAGTGATGTCCGATGTTTTCGTGTTTTTTTGTGAGTGTTATAATTTATATTTATAATATGCTGTTATTATGTTTGTATCCAGATTGTACCTTTATCTGAAACCGCATCGAGCGCTGTATATCCGCTAGGCACACAGCTTTAAGGAGCAAGAGCTAACTCATGTTGACTTGGCTTGGAATCAGGATAATGTATCCAAGTGCAGTGCCGTTTTATAAAACCCCAGCTAAACGTATTGGTCTAGTACAAAGAGGTCATCATCATATCATCTAATCATATACTGTGTAGTCCTCATGATATAGCTGAATAATTGTTGGCATTAAACAACAATTACTGACTATATTTGTATTATTGTTGTTTTATTTGTATCAAGATCATTTCTTTATTTAGATATTCCATTGATTTGTGTGATTTAGATTTAAGGAATATGTTCAATTTTTAAACCGGTTATACGATATAGCCTTGTTTGGGGGCGGTTTACGCTTATTAAACTGCGAAGTGGTTTATGAAAAGCGTTAACTGTTCCAAGCCAGGTTATGCAAGTATACCTTTTCGAAATTTATATCAAAGCATATTCCTTATAAGTTAATGCTTACAGCAAAATTTAATGATTCCTCGATTCAATAACGATTATTTCATGGGAATAGCTGAATTTGTCGTTGGCGAATGAATATGCTGGCGACGTCACAATGCCAACCCAGGTTATCAAGTATTACCAATATTGTTCCAGGTAGACCAGCCAATCAGATTGTAGTATTCACATCAAATCAATTTATAATTCAATAAATAAAAAATGCAAACGGTATTGACAATAGACTGTAGGTATTGTAATGAAACCATATAATTATATATTTGTTTTATTTATGTTAATAAATCTGTGAGAAAAGTAAGCAAACATATGCAATGTATATATTTAAATTGTGTATTCCGAATACGTACATTACATTTTATTATAACTACATTATATGACATTGCCATGGTCAAATGTAATATAGACTCACGCTAAGGTGTACAAATAGCAGGTGTCATGTAGTGTTTAATACATCATTCCGTTACTGTATAATGTTTTATCTACCTTTAGCTATATCGAATCGTCATGGTGATATGTAATTTAGGACCACGCTATTGACAGTTCTCATTATATTTAATACATTTCCCCACGACTCTATCGTGCTATAATCATACAATATCACACTACTATGATCAAATGTAATATAGAACAACACTATCGTGTTATAATCATACTATATCACACTACTATGATCAAATGTAATATAGAACAACACTATCGTGTTATAATCATACTATATCACACTACTATGATCAAATGTAATAGAGAACAACACTATCGTGTTATAATCATACTATATCACACTACTATGATCAAATGTAATATAGAACAACACTATCGTGTTATAATCATACAATATCACACTACTATGATCAAATGTAATATAGAACAACACTATCGTGTTATAATCATACAATATCACACTACTATGATCAAATGTAATATAGAACAACACTATCGTGTTATAATCATACTATATCACACTACTATGATCAAATGTAATATAGAACAACACTATCGTGTTATAATCATACTATATCACACTACTATGATCAAATGTAACATAGAACAACACTATCGTGTTATAATCATACTATATCACACTACTATGATCAAATGTAACATAGAACAACACTATCGTGTTATAATCATACTATATCACACTACCATGATCAAATATAATATAGAACAACACTATCGTGTTATAATCATACTATATCACACTACTATGATCAAATGTAATATAGAACAACACTATCGTGTTATAATCATACTATATCACACTACTATGATCAAATGTAATATAGAACAACACTATCGTGTTATAATCATACTATATCACACTACTATGATCAAATATAATATAGAACAACACTATCGTGTTATAATCATACAATATCACACTACTATGATCAAATGTAATATAGAACAACACTATCGTGTTATAATCATACTATATCACACTACTATGATCAAATGTAATATAGAACAACACTATCGTGTTATAATCATACTATATCACACTACTATGATCAAATGTAATATAGAACAACACTATCGTGTTATAATCATACTATATCACACTACTATGATCAAATGTAATATAGAACAACACTATCGTGTTATAATCATACAATATCACACTACTATGATCAAATATAATATAGAACAACACTATCGTGTTATAATCATACTATATCACACTACTATGATCAAATGTAATATAGAACAACACTGTCGTGTTATAATCATACTATATCACACTACTATGATCAAATGTAATATAGAACAACACTATCGTGTATGGAGGATAGCTATCATAGTGTCCAATACTTAGCCGGACAAATTCACAACATCCATTGCTATCTATAAACAGTCAAATTTTCCATTACTTGTAATTATTTTCGTCCAAATCTTTGTCAACGAATATGGGAAACTATTACATACTCTTTCATGACATCTTGTCAGTGGATTATCATCGATGTTATCGTCTTAAGCTGCCGTGACACATTATCAGTGGATTATCGTGAATGGTATTTACTTAAGTTCCTGTAACACATTGTCAGTGGATTATCGTGAATGTTATTTACTTAAACTCCTGTGTCACCAATTAAGTCAGTAGATTTTCGTGGACATCTTTGATTTAAGCTCCCACGGCACATTCTCACATGTCATTGGATTATCCTGGATGCCATTGACGTAATATGCTCCTGCAACCGTAGATTAACTCGGCTGTTATTGATGTATGCTCCTCGTGCACCATGTCAGTGGATTATAATCAATGTGATTGACTTTTCATGATCTATAGTAAGATTAACCTTTAGACTTGCTGGTTCAAGACTCGTCTTCCTCACTTAACGATGGCATTAAATATATTTGTGATCTGTCTAAAACGATAAACCTTTGTGTCAGTACTGGGGTAAATGCAGACATCCATTCCTCTTCCTCAAGTTTGTTTCTGACCTCAAATGTCACTTTGTTCCCTTCAACGTTATCAGCAACTATAGTTATTTCTTTTATATTGTTTCTGGTGACTTGACAATGTTTTAAACTCATGTACACTGAAGAATTAGTAAACTTCTGATCTTTAACAATCACAGCATAATGTTCAAATCGACTTCTGTACACTCTAACACACACTGGAGTTGTAAATGTCCTATTGTTGAATCTCTGGACCATCAGTAAGTTCCCACCTTTCACTTCTAGTCCCTCAACATTTTTGTGCGTGTTTCCATTATTGCCAATTTTTCTCAGAGAAAGAACCATTTTTGTCAATTTCGTTAAAATGAGATATGGCTAGCTGTGTAACTTTAAACAAATGTGAAATTTTACGTTGATAGACATTCTTCTTATATAGCCATATGTATAACAACACTGTCATAATTTATTTCATTGGATATATTTCAAATCTAGTTAACCAATCATGGAATAGCATAGTGAGGTTACTAAGATCTAATAAAAGATAAATACAGTTATTGACAGTGATTAAACTATCGTGAAACAATTATATCTTTGATACAACATGACGTTAATAGATGATAATTATATACTAAAGACATAATTAATTCTAACTTTATCCATATTTTGACATTCCTGACAAAGGTTTACGCTAGGTTTGTTTTCCTTCATTTAATCACTGTATGTAATTGTCCGAGGTCTGTAATATGAAACACGTTAATACTGTTGATTTAGTGAAATATAGCAATGTAATACTCCTACTCAATAAGCGTATTTGTTCTGGCCATGAATCGGGATTCAATCATGTATTCTCGGAGACAATTAGCTTCAAAACACTGTGAAGAGTCTGGATAGGTCAGTTGTAAAGGTGGTGGACTTCTTACCACAAACCAATCACCATTGATATGGATTCGAGCCTTGTTACTTATCTCCGGTGTTTCCAGACATATACCCAAGGCAGGAGTTGCAGCTGACCGCTCGATTTGTCTGTCTAGATTCGTCTCCTCCAATGAGTTTTGTACATGTTATTACCATATAACACTTTGCTATGGTAAAGCAGAAAAGCAAATGTAATATATATACACAGCACATCAGTGGAACACGCAATATACTAAAGTTGTTACTATGCATGTACAAACCTGTAATCCGTGTGTGGGTAAGGCATAAAGCGGAGTTGTAATAAGTTAAAAACAATTGTTATAACTGGTAGTCTTTATCCGAATATTGTTTTAACTTGTAGCTTGGAGAAAAAATGGTTTAAACAGTTGTGTATAGATAACCAAGTTTCTTAACTGGTATAGTATAGAAAAACAAGTTAACATGTAACATTTGGACACTATTGGCTTACGGTGCTGTGCATAGACAAACAATTTGGTCAAAATGTCTTGCATATAAAACCAATTTAGCTGGTAATATATAGACAACCAATTGGCATAGGCGGTAGTGGGTTCAACCGCTAGTGAATAGACAAGTATTTGGTTCAACCGATAGTATATAGACAAGTATTTGGCTCAATCGCTAGTGAATAGGTAAGTATTTGGTTCAACCGATAGTATATAGACAAGTATTTGGTTCAACCGCTAGTGAATAGACAAGTATTTGGTTCAACCGATAGTATATAGACAAGTATTTGGTTCAACCGCTAGTGAATAGACAAGTATTTTGTTCAACTCCTAGTGTAGACAAATATTTGGTTCAACCGCTAGTGAATAGACAAATATTTGGTTCAACTCCTAATGTAGACAAATATTTGGTTCAGCCGCTAGTGAATAGACAAATATTTGGTTCAACTCCTAGTGTAGACAAATATTTGGTTCAGCCGCTGGTGAATAGACAAATATTTGGTTCAACTCCTAGTGTAGACAAATATTTGGTTCAGCCGCTGGTGAATAGACAAATATTTGGTACAACGGTATTGCATAAGAAAAATCAATCTAACGGATAACATATACAAACAATTGATTTAACTGGGAGTACATAGATAAATCAATGGTTCAACCGATAGTAATAATTGGCGCATTGGACAGTGCATAGACAAATATTTGGTTCAACCGCTAGTGAGTAGACCAATAATTGGCGCAATGGACAGTGCATAGACAAATATTTGGTTCAACCGCTAGTGAATACACCAATAATTGGCGCAATGGACAGTGCATAGACAAATATTTGGTTCAACCGCTAGTGAATAGACCATTAATTGGCGCAATGAACAGTGCATAGACAAACAATTGATTTCAATTGCAGAACTAAAAAGTAATGGACAGTGGACAGTACATAGATACACAATTCTTTTAAATGACAGTCCATAGCTAACTAAATCGTCCACAGAGTAGTGTATAAACAAATAATTGATTAACTGGTACTACATGGACAGACAATTGATCTTTCTTAAAAGATAAACAAATATTTCTGTATTAACCTGTAGTCAGTTTTATGACATTTATTGATAGAATTCATTAGCATAAATAACATTCCGTGTCAATATATACCACTAACATTGTCAATTTAATGATCATGATGTGGTTTTATATCGTTGGGCGTCTATTTTTATGACACAACGAAGACAGAACGAAGACAAAGCGAAGACAGAACGAAGACAGAATGAAGACAGAAAATATAAATCAGAAAACTAAAGATATGAACAACACGGATCCCACCAAACATTGAGTGTAAACCAAGGTGTTGCTCGCAAAGAGTAATTACGCAGTCCCTTTACCTTATGAGACATTCGTCTTATTAACAATGATGAAAGCTGGTTAAAGTCGTCTTAGCAACATATGTAAGAAAACATATACGTCAAAGGGAAAAGATCAATTGCCATTTGAGAAAATCACAACAATGGGACCAAACGCTAGAAAAACGTATAAGCTGTGAAATGTAAACTCAATGCACTAGGGGGCCATCGTAGTCGTGATCGTATAGTAGTTGGATTTACAACTACCTATGCAATCAGTGCATATCACCACTAACGTTGTGATTTCGAATCTCGCTCATGACGAGGTGAACTCGATACAACAGTATGTGATAAAGTTTGTCAGTGATTTGCGGCAGGTCGATGGTTTTCTCCTGGTACTCCAGTTTCCTCCACCAGTGATACTGACCGCCTCGATATAACTGAAATATTGTTGAATTTGATATTCAACAATATTCCTGGCCATACATTGGTGCTGTTGGAATATTCAGTAGTATTCTTTATTTCTCTTTGTTATCACCGAATCAAGAATTGTGTACCATTGTGCTGTTTGGCCTTCTTCGATTTACGGATTCTGATTAACCGTTTGGTATCTTCAAACGCTTCTTAGACGTATGGACTAATTTTCTATTTTGTTCTTGATATTCCTTTGAAGGAAGTCCGTATCATAAGCATGTTGAAGCAAATCAGCGAGTTGATGAACACAGATCTTATGTTGAAATACTACTCAACCAAACTCTACAAATATGATATCGTGTAAAAATCTAACTTTGAATGATTTCGTGTTTTTTATATTTATTATTATATGTTGAGTGGTTTTGATAAAGTAAGACTTATCTCTACCAATAAAAGGATAATGATAGCTTTGTTCTCCGTTGTTCTTTAAAAAGCAACAATGAACCAATTCTTTATAATTCTTGATTTTAATTCCGTATGTGAAATCAAATATTTTAATGCTATTACAAACTGCTGATAAACAACTAATAACACAAATCGAATATACAGCTTGTATCGTCTTTACACGTAATAAATGATAAATATACCTAAATTGTTTGAAGTGTTAGATTTGACAGATTTACTACAGAAAGTTTGAAATAATATTATTATCCTTGTGTAATGAGAAGACATCAAACAACAGAATGCTTGTAAAATTACACATAGAAAACTTCCTTGATTTATGAAATATTACATTTCATTCTGATACTGGAATGATATCATCTTGCTCGTCGCGAGTGCGGTAGATCGTGGGTTCGAGCCCCAGTCGGGTCAAATCAAAGATTATGAAACTGGTATTTGTTGCTTCTCTGCTTTGTTTGGGCCCATAAAACTAGCTTAAACCCTCCACTTTTTATTGAAATGTCTGTGCCAAGCCAGGACAGTGAGCGTTATGTATAGTTGTGTGCTAGGGGTATTGCATTTGTCTCTTTCTACGATTTTTCCATTGGATTTTGGAACTGTTCCGACATATTGGTATATTTTATTTTAACTTGATTCTGAAAAGTGACACAAATTTATTAACTTGGAATAAATCTATTTGGGTTTGGGTTGTTATTACCCAGTTTAGCTTCGCATATGTTTCTGTCTGTCCTAACCCAGGATCTGTATTTGTATCTGCATGTGACATGCCGTGTGGGTGTGTGGGTGGGTGTGCTTAAATGATTTATTGACCATTGGCTGAATTGTTAAACATTACTGTTTATATCTTATTTTCTTTTCATCATAATGTAACATATAACATAGACAGTAGTTATCAGTGGAAAAACAAACCACCTGTCTGATACCGTTGTCAGGAGTGTAAACATATAGATAATGTTAGAATTCATTATGTTTATTGCAAATAATTATCATATATTAAGGTCATGTTGTATCAGATATATCATTGTTACACGACTGTCTAATGACGGTCAATCAGTATTTGTATCTTTTATTAGATTTTAATAACCTCATTGCTATATTCTGTGATTGGTCCACTACATTAGACCAATGAAATAATGTATAAGAATACTGATATACAGATGAATATATAAGAATTACTAAGAGCGTAAGATTTCACATTTGTTTTAAGCTACGCAATTAGTCTGGTCTTCTTACAAAATTGAAAAAAATGGTTCTTTCTCTGATAAAAATTGACAATAATGGAAGCCCCGCTAAAAAGGTTGAAGGACTAGAAGTGAAAGGCGGGCACTTACTGATGGTCCAGAGATTCAACAATAGGACATTTACAACTCCAGTGTTTGTTAGAGTGTACAGAAGTCGATTTGAACATTATGCTGTGATTGTTAAAGATCAGAAGTTTTCTAATTCTTCAGTGTACATGAGTTTAAAACATTGTCAAGTCACCAGAAACAATACAAATGAAATAACTATAGTTGCTGATAACGTTGAAGGAAACAAAGTGACATTTGAAATTCGAAGCAAACTTGAGGAAGAGGAATGGATGTGTGCATTTACTCCAGTACTGAAACAAAGGTTTATCGTTTTAGACAGATCAAAAATGTATTCAATGCCATCGTTAAGTGAGGAAGACGAGTCTTGAACTAGCAAGTCTAAAGGTTAATCTGATAATATATATGATTAGATGTCAATAACATCCGATATAATCTGCTGAAAAGGTGTCACGGGAGCTGAAGTCAATGGCATCCACAATGATCCACTGACAAGGTGTCAACGGAGCTGACGTCAATGGCATCCACAATGATGTACTGACAAGGTGCCAGAGGAGCATACATCAATAACAGCTGAGTTAGTTTACTGACAAAATGTAACAGGAGACTACGTCAATAACATCCAGGATAATCCAGTGAGAAGATGTAGCTGGAGCTTGAATGAAAGATATCCACGGAACATGACTAACTAGATGACCTAGGAGCTGACGAAAATAGCATCCATGATAATCCACTGTCACGTGATCATTAGTAATGGTTTCCCTATTTGTGCGGTAGATGAACTACAACTAAAGGGAAATTTAACCTTTTATGGAAAGTAACAGGGGTGGCATTTTGTTCGGTAGAGTATTACACACTAGCAAAACTGTCATTTTGACAAAATCGTGTGCTTCTAAATTCCAGTTAGAATGGCTGTGCTATATAATATGATGATAACATGGTAGAGTGAAAGAATAATATATTGAATACTATGAAAACTAATACATAAAGACAATAGTGGGGTTGTAGATTGTGTTGAATATGACTGTGATAGTATGATTATAACGCGATACAGTGAGGGAATGATGTATCAAGCACTATGAGAACTGTGATTTACACTCAGCAGTGTGATTGTAAATATACTTGAACCTTGAACATGACAATGTGATACAATGTAGATACAACGCAATATACCGGACGTATACAATAATAAACAATCAAAAGTAGTGTGTTTATGTTGGATTTTGTTGCAGAAGTTTTCAAATAAATAAATAAAAATGTATGTATATAGCTTTATTAGATTTCCTAGACTTTTATAAAATGGGGAGGTGGAGGGATATGATCCAATCAACAGGCTTAACTCCACCACATGTGTGTTCCTGCTCCAATCCAGAACATGGATTTTTAATGTCATCTGTCGTAGTCTTTTGTATGCTAAATAGTTTAAGATGGGAGGTGATTGGTCGATTCGCTGATATTGGTGTGATCGTCGTCCATCACTATTTACACTTTCTTTTCAAACATTAAGAAAAGTTTGAAGATATCAAGGGTTAATCAGATGCCGAGAGTCTAAGAAAGACAGATAATACATGGCAAAGAGAGATATGACAAAAGGATAAATAACGATCTACAAAATATTACACAGAAAACTAAAGATCGAGTAACACGAACGTCGCTAAGAACCGAGGGTAAACTCAGCTGTTCCGGAAGGGAAAGTAGTTCCTGTTCCAAATGTGGCACTCGTCGCGCAACTCTGTCCACAAGTCAGGAACGAAGTAAGAAGATACCAAAGGGATAATCAGAATCCGTATATCGAAGAAGAACAGAAAACACAATGGTGAAAAGATAAAAGGACAAACGGACAAACAACGATCTACAAAACATATACATACAACTAAAGATCTAGTAACACGAACCCCACTAAAATCCGAGGGTGAAGTCACGACCGGATTGTGATCACGTCACGCGGAACATATCCGTGGTCTTTTGTGACATAAATACTCCGTTAACGTCATTGGTGGCGACCATAAAACTTTCGAAGTGATGACTTCACCCTAACCAATAGGAACCTTTGCTTCAGCATCTTCCTTGTTAGTAGCAACTGTCTAAAGTATCCATTTTTATTATTCATTTCCATATTTTTTTTCATAAGACGAAAGAATGGATAATTAAGTAAATGGACGAAAATCAGACAAATAAAACAACAATAGTACATATATAAGCAAAACACAAAAAAGAGCAACATATCGTGTAAGACCTGTCAATATTCAGTGATTGCTAACCTGAACCCCCACCCCACCCAAACCTTTCCTAGCTATCACTACATTATAAGCAGGTTACCTTGTAATATAATATTCTAGATTATATAAAATATGTGCTGATAAAATAGATGTAAAAATGATCACTTGGCTGCTATAAAACAGAAAATCACTCTTTAGAAATGTGACGAGACACATTTCTTCATAGTACTATGAATGGGTTGGGTAACCGAATGGCTAAAGCGGTTGACTTTTGACCACAAGGCTAACAACTAACGCAGGGTTCCAATTCTATTATCCGTCTCATGTGTAAAGGTACAAGACAGTTGCATAATAAGCCTACCACTAAGCACAGATACTACACTGTGCTATAATAAAACACAAATGTATGTTAAATAAAGCATTTATACAGCACACCAGTGCAGCACATAAACAACATGGGATTGAGACAGTCTACACTAAAGCACTAGACACATATCTTCACATCATTGTAAGGGAGCCTGGATGACCGAATGGCTAAAGTGATTGACTTTTAACCACAAGCCTAACACAACTGATGGGGGTGGGGTTCCAATCACGTTACTCATCTCAGATGTGCAGTTACATAATAAACCTACCCATAGCCACACATATAACACTGTGCTATAATCAAGCACAAATGTATGTTAAATAAACCATTCATATAGCACACCAGTGCAGCACATAAAAACAACAAGAAATTTAGTCTACACGGAACAACTCTGTTACAGTCATTACATAGTGGATAATGATTGTATTACTAATAACATAACAACATACAAGCTGGGTTATTATATTAGTTTTTAAAATTTTGAATTACTAGTATTGTACAATACTAGATTCGGTTTGTGGTGAATGATAAAATTCACAATTAAATAAAGTAAATACAATTGGATAAATCGATAGGGCATAAACACAAACGAACAATATGTTAATAGTGCATAGACCAACAGGTGGCACAACTGGCGTCTATATGCATACTTTTGGCTAAGCTGGTAGTATACTTGCAGTCCATTTGTCTTGCTGGTATGATATAGACGAACAACTAAAGGTGGTGTGTTGACAGGAAACGCTTGAAGACACCAAAGAGGTAACCAGAAGCCGTAAATCGAAGAAGGACAGACTATACAATGACCAAAAGAAAAATGACAAAAAGACAAACAACGATCTACAAAACGTGACATAGAAAACTAAGTAATTTGTAGATTATAGACATGCATTAGATAATTACCCTTACTTTACAAACTATGTTCATGTATATTGATAGAATTATGACAGTTATAACAAATCGTCCTGAAAATAAATGAAATACACCAGATGTTGAACAATAATCAATAAATCAATCAGTTATTAATGAAATAGACGAAAATAGATAACATTCCGTGTCGACATATACCACTAACATTGTCAATTTAATGATCATGATGTGGTTTTATATCGTTGGGCGTCTATTTTTATATGTATTACTATTTTTGTCTAATATATAAGGACATGGAGGAACGTGGAGTTCAGTACCATCTATCACGACATCATACATCACACAATTACATATGTGTAGATCTTAATCTGAACAAGCAATTTTTTTCACCTTGCATTTTCAATATTTCGATTTTGTATTATATATATATTACAGGGGCATTGGAGGCTGTTGTTAACTTATAGTGGCATGCCTACATTTTAGCAACGCAAATATGAGTTTAAGCCCCAATGCCCAAAATCAGGTTCATAGGTTCCCTTACATCTACTCAAGATCGGCAGTTCCAATGGTTTGTTCGTTAATATTGCTTGTTCATTTCTCCCATTAGGTTTGTAGGCGCAATAAAGCAAACATCAATTGCTGAGTGTTATTTGTTATGGTGTTTAACACCACTTTCAATAATATTTCAGTTATATCGTGGTGGTCAGTTTTATTGGTGGAGGAAACCAGAGTACTCTGATAAAACCATCGACCTGCCGCAAGTCACTGACTTTATCATATACTGTTGTTCCTAGTATGCTTCACCATTGGCGGCATTCGAACCCACAACTGTAGTGGTGATAGGCGTTGATTACTCAGGTAGTTATGCATCCAACTAGCATATATTACGACCACGGTGACCCCTTGAATGTTACGATATGCGAACAACACTCCAAATATAATATGGTGGGTAATTGTTATTTAAAACCAAATATCACGAGAAA
This sequence comes from Bathymodiolus brooksi, assembly GCA_963680875.1. Taxonomy (NCBI): domain Eukaryota; kingdom Metazoa; phylum Mollusca; class Bivalvia; order Mytilida; family Modiolidae; genus Bathymodiolus; species Bathymodiolus brooksi. The sequence goes on along the minus strand of OY804582.1, from coordinate 18,944,510 downwards.
ACAAGTTACAGTCGATGAAATGATACTGCTGCCCGCTTTGTACCAGACAAAGACGCATAGTTTTGTTTTCATATTATTAACTCACTGAAACAGGTCTGCTAGTAGACAAGTCGTTCCACTCGCATGCATCATCTCAATTCCGAGCCAACATGTCGTTGGTTTTATTCCTTAATGCTACGTGCTAAGCGGAGAAGCAACATATAACATTTTTATATTTTTCGGTTTGAGCCTGGCTAGGGTTCGAACCCATGATCTCACACACTCGATGCGAGCATAATAATCATTACACCACTAATGCGGTCCAAATATAATATACATCATGTATGTCATAAAATACATACTAAAGATAGTTAAAGTGTTAAAGTTGATAGATTTTAAACAAAACGATTGACATGTGAAATAAGAATACATCAGCCAATCATATGTTAGCAAACAGAAGACAATTTCCTTTATTAATAAAACAAAAGGTATTAATTTTTCTTACTGATAAAGATATGCAATTATTATATAAACACGTCGTGAGGTCTAAATTTTATATCTACGCTTAATTACTATCACTGGTGGACAATTATTCCCTGGTGGTATCATCTGTCCAGTAGTCAGTGCTTCGGCACTGACATGGTTTATTAAATATATTTATTACTGAAATTTACAATAATGTTTGTTTTCTTTTCTCACAGTTGTGTTATCGTAGATAAAAGAAATATATGTATATGGTTTCATTAAAAGTCCTACAGTTTTTATGAAGTCCAATAATCAATAGAATTTGCATTTTTATGGGACAAATGAATGGGGTATTTAAATAAAGAAATGATCTGGATGCAAACAGAACAACAATAACACATATATGGTCAGTAATGGCTATTTAACACGAATTGAAAAATGTTTCAGCCATATCATAGGGTGAACAAATTATAGTGAGTGAGTGAGTGATTGTTGTTTAACGCCACTCATATCATGGCGAGAACAGGTTAATGTTCAATGATATGATTATGATGATGATGAGGTCCATTTTGTACAATACCAACACGTTTAGCTAGATTTTCATAGTGCTATCTCACTGAGACAACAGAGTGTGAGGATACTAGAAGTGACACTGCAATTGGACACATTATCCTGATTCCGAGCCAACCAGAGTTTGGTTTTATTACTTAAAGCAGCGAATACCAATTTTAAGTTGGTTGGTTTGACATGACCGGGGCTCGAACAAACCCACGGTCTACAGCACCCGATGCAGTTTCAAATAAAGGGACGATCTGGATACAAATACAATAACAATAGTACAGATATAAATTATAACACACACAAAAAAACATCGAATATCAATGAATTCACACAAAAAACAACCGAGAACACGTGATCAGTTTAAGGCTTAGCATTCGTCAAGTCCTAATTCAGAAAATGTAAAGACTGGACCAAATAAGACAAAAGTCTACAGACAGACTTAATGAATATTCATTTGTATTCATTTTTGATAATTTTGTTTTCATCAGTCAACCTTCAGTGTATTAGTCCTTTACACTAACTATCTTTTAGATAGAATAAAGTCTTTTCTGGGTTGTAAATAATCTGCTGTCCTTGTCATAAAAACATATTTTTATAATATAATGCGCAGTACTCCCTTCTGGAATAACTCCAACCCACAGTCACGCTCATTATTTTGAAAACCAAATAATTTTCAAGTCTTTGGGAGAAAGTAAGCCAAGGGGCCTAAACATGACGGCGATAAACATTAATTGAAACATTTTTTTTTAGGGCAAATGTAAATAAAATAGACGGAGTCGAAATTCATTTACATGTGAGGAATTACTCTGTAATTTGAGTATAGTAATGGTCAAAATTACAGTACCTACTCCACTAGTGGCACCCGTTACTCTCGCTACAAACATGGTAATTAGTCATGAATGAGGGGAGGACAGGAATGTAATTACGAAAAAGCGAATATATCCGTGATCATTTGTGACACAGATATTCCGTAACGGTGACAACAATAAAACGTTCGAAGTAATGAATAAGGATAATAACAAAAATTACCGAACTCAGAACAATCTTACAAAGGGAAAGTCAAAACTCATAAGTATATAGACAGACAAGATCAGTCAACAACCGGAAAACTGTGAAAACCGTAATGACCCTGACTTGGTACAGGCATTTCTAAAGAAATGGTGGGTTGAATCCGATTTTAAAGCGCCAACCCTCCCGCTTTCATTACGACTCAAAGTTTCCGGCTGTCACTATAATTTAACCATTAGGAACCCTTGCCTCAGTATCTCCCTTGTTAGAGGCAATCTTCTATCAGAGAAATCATTATAGGAACCACAAGCTCTAGAATGTCGCATCAACTGAGATATACATATATACTACATATAAAAGTGCTGCTGAAATGTTGCTATATAAATGGAAGGCTCACAATAGAAAAATTGAAATCATATTTTGTCGAAAAGTCTTGTTCTGACCCGGCCCTCATTGTCAAGCTCTATGAGTATGTCAAGGTATGAATCAGACATAGCTGTATCTGTTGTATCCTTTATTTCAAGTTCAATTGGATAGATCAATAAAATTATCTAGTTTAGAATTATTTAAATCAAGATGGGGAATGTCGTATTTCATAATCCTACAAATTTGAATTTAGGACAAGAACAGATATCTTCCAATTAACAATAATACCGAATAGTCGACAACTAGAGGAATACAACAGGATTGTACTATAATCAATATTCATTAAACTCGCAAAATAATAGACAAGTTGAAAACAAAACTGCGTAAAACACATATCGGAAGTTACTTTGTCGGCGGAAAATAGTTTATCCTGATGTGTAATGTATCAACGTCCTGTCTACATAGCCATAACATTTTAGGAGATAAATATATCTTAAGGTAAATCATTACATATCGACATGTTTTAATGCGCAATTACAATGAAGCAACGTTGATATTTGTTTTTTAAGATGAATGGGCGTGTATATTGCTAGTCAAGCATAGTCTACATAAAAATAAATATGAAAGGTATTATATACGTAGGTTGAAATATATCGATAATCAACAAATGTGAATAAAAATTTCTAATTCATCTTAAAATTCTTGTTATTTATTGAAATGGTTATACTACTTAATTAAATTGTGGTAAATTGCCAACCCAGGCACTGCGTGAGGCATAGTCTCCTCACCGTTGGCTCTGGCACTGTACCTCACCATAAAACACTAAATGAAAACAGTTCCTTCAGGAGGAGTCAATGACAGAATACTGGTTTTGGTTGTACATAGGAAGTATGGTCAATAAATATATATCTTTTAAATATATTTGACAACATTTGTTATATCTTGGTAACGTCATTATGTTGTCATGATGTATGGAGTAATATACCACAGGTCCACAACAAACTGTCAATCATATACAAATGCTACAATCCCCTTATATTAAGATATGGTGATTGGTCCATTGATGATCTCGCTGCTATCTCTATCAATTAGAGGTACATACGTATGTTGTGTAGCTTAATGAGGCTTAAGATGTAATACCTTTGCTAAATACGTCTATTAACGTTATCATAGGGTTTGGGGTTTTCTGTTTCAACAAAAATTAAGTTATATCGTGGCTAAACTGTATTATGCTATGGCAGAATATTAACGGAATATTAAATCGAATAAAACAAGTGTAGTATACATTTTGTATTTTTCAAGTCACCAGTTAGTCATGTGAATGAAACCTTCTTGGTTAATCTGTATATGGTGACCTATGAATCAGTTCCCTCATAACAAATCTGAAAAGTGATAAAGAAAATAAATTACTTTATTTGAAAAAAGTATGTGGAACAAAAACAAGCATATTGCCTACATATATAACTACTATAAATGATTTACATTTTTATCATGATTATCATTCATGACCACCATGTCTATAATGATGATTTTATATCATGATTGCTTGGCATGACCTACTTATCAACATGAACCCATCCAAACATGACCGATCATGTCTCATATCATAAGCCACCAGAAACTGGTCTGCTTCTATATCGTTGTTTCTATTGGGAAAACATGATAATTACCGTATGAAGCATGCTATGACATATTTAATTTTCTTTAGACAGACAGACTAGACTAGAAGAATAAGACAATCATACACGTACCGGGAGCAGCTTGAATATTCCATGCCGGCTCCATACAGACATGGTCACAGCCGTTCGAGCAACACTTTTGTCATCCAGGACAGAACTCATCATTACTTCAACATTTAGCACAAATTCCGGGCCCACTAACTATAGGACATTTTCCTTCCTGTCCGTCTCCTTAATAATAAACAGAAAAGGGTACATGTTTTAATGTTTTAATGGTTGCCAATACATAAGGTGTACATTTTCATAATGCTTGTATAGTTATTTTACTGCATTATATCCCATACCATACTTTACAATGGCTAGAAATCTGAGAAAAAAACCCAGAACAAATAAATACTAGCTCGTATTAGTAAGAAGAGTTTGAAGATACCAAAGGAGTAATCAGAATCCGTAAACAATAGCATGATATATTATGAGTAACACGGCATGTGTCGTTCAAGAGGCAGAAACTACTTACCCTTCGCGAGCACATATGTTTGCCGCCTGTTTTAGTGGGATCCAGGTTGCTCTGTATTTTTGTTTTGATTTGTTTGTCTTCGTCCTGTGTCTTGTGTACCAAATATTGCCCGTGTCACTGGAATACCCATTCTTGATTTCCCTCCGTTTTCTCTAATGTTTATTCACTTCAAACACATGATGAGAATCGTGCTTGATATTACAGTAATACAATGAAAAATAAAAAAAAAAATACCACATTGTCGGACATATCCAAAATCCAATCGTAAAATCGTCAAAGAGTCAAAATCGGTACCCAAGCACACATATACATGAGTGCTCCCTAGCTTGGGATGACTACTTTGATGAAAAGTGGCGATGTCAAATTGGTTTTATGGACCCAAATTTCTCCTTGTAGTGTAGCGTAAAAATATGAAATGTGTGATGATTTATCAAATATGGCAATTGATTACTTAACACATAAATAAAATGTTAATCAGATGTTTACACATATGTGTTATTTGCTTTGGTCACGTCGCTTACATCCTGGTGAGTACAAATTACAGTATATATCACATGATCAAAAAATGGATGCTGGCACTTAATTGTAAAATGATTTTATTGTCAATATATATACAATTGGATTGGGAACAAGTTTTTACAACTTACTAGTCCCTCTCCATACAAATACATTAATAACATAAATAAAACAAATGAAATGACAGCAAATGTAGGTTATATCAATTATAATTAGTAAACTAATCAAAATTATGCTAAGCTAAGTATACATATTAAATACTGTTTTAATATTTAACAGAAGAAAATAGAGGAGAAAATAGGGGGTAAAACTAATAAATTGCGTTGAGATAATATCAAGGTTGGGGATAATTAATTATTAAATCTACAAGTTTGTCGAATAAATTGATGCACTGATTTGAACAATAAAGTATTCAATTCTTCACTAATTTCGTTACATCCAAAGAGTATAAATTCTATGGAGATGGGAACAATGTTATTAAAACAGTTAAACAGAGAAGTTTTATCGTGTTCATAAAGTGAACATTCAAGAAAAAAATGAATAGCATCTTCAAAGAAATGAAGCTCGCACTCTAACCTATATACCATTCTGTATTTCTAAGAGTCATCTACATAGAAAACTCGGTATGGTTTATTTAAACTAGTAGAAGAGTTTGAAGATACCAAAGGGATAATCATAATCCGTATATCGAAGAAGAACAGACAACACAATTTACAAAAGGACAAACAACAATCTACAAAACATAGACATAAAACTAAAGATCGAATAGGTCAGTATATGGAAGTTACTGTTCTGTGTGTTGTTGAAAATAAATGAGATTTCTATTGTGTTACTGTTTGTTCTTCTCTACATGAGATTCTCATGAAAAACAACAACAAGTGGTGCCTTGAATACCTGTCAAGTATTTCCTACTGACAAACAACAGCAAGTGGTGTTGAATACCTGTCAAGTATTTCCTACTCACACAATAAAAACTGTACTTCCTAAGGTTTAAGATATATAATGAAACGTAGATATACAATTTAGAGCGCACGATGCGTATTTTGGAATACCCTTTATCGGGTATAACCTTACGCAATAGTGGAGCAGGAACTGCTTACCCTTCCGGAACACTTGATTTCATCTCCGGTATTAAGTGGGGTTCGTGTTACTCGATATTTTGTTGTATGTGTATGATTTGTAGATCGATGTTAGTTCTTTTGTCATTTTTCATTTGGTCATTGTGTTGTCTGTTCTTCTTTGATTTACGGATTCTGATTACCCTTTTGTTATCTTCAAACACTTCTTAGAGAAGATTAAGCATTTATCTTACCACTTTATGTCTTCGCATTAACAAAAGTATTACGGATTAATTTAGTTGTATGCATGACGGTGGTCATCTTTGATTTCACTAAGAACTAAAGTGAGAATTTGCGTACAAACTACATTGTATATTCAAATTATTCAAAGTATAATTCAATGTTTAAGACAAAATTATTGATTGTTTTACCGTACTACCTGACTATGAGTTAACTGTTTACCCTTCGCGAGGACCTGTGTTCACTGCGGGTTCTGTTTTCTTGATGGGTTCTGTTTTGCTCATTGTTATAGTTTTCTGTATTGTGTTGTTTGATATGTTTGATTTCGTTCTGTATTTTATTTCAAACGTTGCCTGTATTCTAGATTGCCCCTTTGGTTATCTGTAACGTTTATTCAATAAATTACAAACAAAATCATATATATTATTTTTTTTCATTTCTCAGCGGAAGATGGAATCTTAGTGGTGGTTTTTTGACCTTTTCCAGATTGGTATGGTTTGCATAAAAAAATTTAATGTCAGCAAAATTGAGTTATATCTATGAAATATGATAATCAGAGGGAAGCATGGGCCAATGACATTAGAAATACATACCTGGACCAAAAGGTGTTTCTTCAATTCCAGCTTCTAGTATATGAGTGAAAAGTAGAGCAAAAATGCCCATTATAAGTAATTTAAATCCCATGTTATCTTACAAAAATACAAAACATGCATACATACTATAGTTAAGTAGTGCTTAAATAATGACGTATTATGCTATAATCTCGTGAGTTGACCAATCAGTACAATATTATCAACGACAAGCATAAGCCCGCAATAAAAACAGGAAACGACTATAAACTGACACGTGTCTTTTTTATTTACATGTTGAAATTTATCAGAAATATCGTCAAATACAGTTATTTTAATTTACGTATATAAAAGTGCGTAATTATTTTGTTCAATCCCTCAAGCACTCCTATAATGTCACAGTGTTACAATTTCAAACAATCTTTTTCGGTTAAGAATGAAACTTTACGACAAAAGAGATGATTTCAATTTTCCCATTTTGAATTTTCCATTTATATATTACAACATTCCAGCAGCACTTGTATATGGAGTATATATCTCAATTGATACGATATTCGAGAGCTTGTGGTTCCTATCAGGATTTCCTTGATAAAGGGTGGCTGCTAACAAAGAAGTTACTGAACCAAGGGTTCCTATTGCTTAAGCTGAAGTCATCACATCAAAAGTTTTACCATGACTTGGTTGACCGGTATGGACTATATGTGTCATAGATGACCACGAATATGTTCCATTTGTAAACACCTCCTGGTCCTTTCCTCATTCATGGCTTATCATTTGGTTTGAATTGATGACCATTGCTATTTAGAGGTGAGCGTTCGATATGTTGATCTTGGTGGAATTGATGACCATTGCTGTTTAGATGTGATTGTTCGCTTTGTTGATCTTGGTGGAATTGATGACCATTGCTGTTTAGAGGTGATTGTTCGTTCTGTTGATCTTGATGAAATTGATGACCATTGCTGTTTAGAGGTGATTGTGCGTTCTGTTGTTCTTGGTGGAATTGATTACCATTGCTGTTTAGAAGTGATTGTTTGTTCTGTTGATCTTGGTGGAATTGATGAACATTGCTGTTTAGATGTGATTGTTCGCTCTGTTGATGTTGGTGGAATTGATTACCATTGCTGTTTACAGGTGAATGTTTGTTCTGTTGATCCTGGTGGAATTGATGGCCATTGTTGTTTAGAGGTGATTGTTCCTTCTGTTGATCTTGGTGGAATTGATGACCATTGCTGTTTAGAGGTGATTGTTCGTTCTGTTGATCTTGGTGGAATTGATGACCATTGCTGTTTAGAGGTGATTGTTCGCTCTGTTGATCTTGGTGGAATTGATGATCATTACTGTTTAGAGGTGATTGTTCGTTTTGTTGATCTTGAAGGAATTGATGACATTTGTAAACACCTCCTGGTCCTTTCCTCATTCATGGCTTATCATTTGGTTTGAATTGATGACCATTGCTATTTAGAGGTGATTGTTCGTTTTGTTGATCTTGGTGGAATTGATTACCATTGCTGCTTAGATGTGATTGTTCGTTTTGTTGATCTTGTTGGAATTGATTACCATTGCTTCTTAGAGGTGATTGTTCTTTCTGTTGATCTTGGTGGAATTGATCACCATGGCTGTTTAGAGGTGTTTGTTCGTTTTGATGATCTTGGTGGAATTGATGACCATTGCTGTTTAGAAGTGATTGTTCGTTTTGTTGATCTTCGTGGAATTGATGGCCATTGCTGTTTAAAGTTAATTGTTCTTTCTGTTGATCTTTGTGGAATTGATGACCATTGCTGTTTAGAGGTGATTGTTCGATTTATTCATTTTGATGGAATTGATGACCATTACTGTTTGGAGGTGATTGCTTGTTTTGTTGATCTTGGTGGGATTGATTACCATTGCCGTTTAGAGGTGATTGTTTGTTTTGCTGATCTTGGTGGAATTGATGACCATTGCTGTTTAGAGGTGATTGTTCGCTTTGTTGAACTTGGTGGAATTGATGACCATTGCTGTTTTCAGATGATTGCTTGTTTTGTTGATCTTGGTGGAATTGATGACCATTGCTGTTTTCAGGTGATTGCCTGTTTTGTTGATCTTGGTGGAATTGATGACCATTGCTGTTTTCAGGTGATTGCTTGTTCTGTTGATCTTGGTGGAATTGATTAACATTGCTGTTTAGAGGTGATTGTTTGTTTTCCTGATCTTGGTGGAATTGATGACCATTGCTGTTCAGAGGTGATTGCTTGTTTTGTTGATCTTGGTGGAATTGATTACCATTGCTGTTTAGAGGTGATTGTTTGTTTTGCTGATCATGGTGGAATTGATTAACATTGCTGTTTAGAGGTGATTGCTTGTTTTGTTGATCTTGGTGGAATTGATGACCATTGTTATTTAGAGGTGATTGCTTGCTTTGTTAATCTTGGTGGAATTGATGACCATTGTTGTTTAGAGGTGATTGCTTGTTTTGTTGATCTTGGTGGAATTGATGACCATTGCTATTTAGAGGTGATTGCTTGTTTGTTGATTTTGGTGCAATTGATGACCATTGCTATTTAGAGGTGATTGCTTAATTTGTTGATTTTGGTGGAATTGATTACCATTGCTGTTTAGAGGTGATTGCTTGTTTTGTTGATCTTGATGAAATTGATGACCATTGCTGTTTAGAGATGATTGTTCGTTTAGTTGATCTCGGTGGAATTGATTACCATGGCTTTTTAGAGGTGATTGGTTGTTTTGTTGATCTTGTTGGAATTGATGACCATTGCTGTTTAGAGATGATTGTTCGTTTTGTTGATCTTGTTTAAGCTATCTTTTCTGAGGTGATTATTTGCTTTGTTGATCTTGTTGGAATTGATAACCATTGCTGTTTAAACTTTCTCTTCCTCATAATGTAAGATATGGCTATGCATATTTATATAGCGATATTGTTAATATTCAGTGCAAAAGTACTAGCATAGGGATGAAAAAATATCATTCCTCAACTCTGGCATTGATCTTCACGTCAACCAACGATATCCATATGTACTAGGGGACATCATCAGGTGGTAGCTAGATTAACTACCTATGCAATCGGTGCCTATCACCGCTAATGTTCTGAGTTACCGCTCATGGCGAGGTGTACAAATTTATTTGATAAAATTTGTCAGTGACTTGTGACAGGTCAGTGGCTTTCTCCCGGCACTCCGGTTTCCTCCACCAATAAAACTGACCGCCACGATATAGCTGAAATATTGTTGAAAGTGGCGTTAAACACCTTAAAGCAAAGCAAAAGCCATAAGTACTCTCCTTGTCAAATTTTTTTCTGTACTCCTATGAAGCAGGGTTTATGTAAAAACTTATCAAAGACAAAAAACTAATAGAAACTAAAGTCTTTTATCTCATTTTGAGATATATTGATTATTTTCTGTTAATTAATAATCCAAATTATATTATCGAGGAGATTTTGGTTCTTAGCATTAGCTTAACCCCCTCACTTTTCATTGAAGCGTGTGTACCAAGTCAACAAAGTGAGCGGTCATGTATATGTGTATTAGGGATATCGATTTTCACTCTTTGTACATTTTTTCTATTGGTTTTTGGAACTGTTATCAGTGTGGTATATTTTATTTTCCAGTTTAATACTTACAATATCACCAGCGACCTAAGGAAGTAATTGTCACTAGTACGGGAAGTGCCATGCTTGTATAAGGACAGGGGCTGTCGTGGTCGTGATCGTATGGTAGTTGGATTTACAACTACCTGTGCAATCAATGCCTATCACGACTAACGTTGTGAGTTCTAATCCCGCTCAGTCGATGTCAAATTATGTGATACAGTTTGTAAGTGACTTGGTGGTTGAAATATTGTTGCATTAAACACCATAACCATAACCCCTGTACAGCGACAACATATACACATGTAAACCGACCTTCTTTTCTGAAAAACTCCTATGCGGAATAGACATATTATTTGAATTCCTTTTTATCACCAAGTTTTTAAAAGAGTAACACGACGGTTGCCACATGTGGAGCAGGAACTTTCTACCCTTCCGGAGCACCTGTGTTCACCACCGAATTTAGTAGTGTTCGAACTGCTCGAACTTTTGTTTTCTGTGCAGTGTTCTGTAGATTATTTTTTTTTTTCTTTTTGCCATTGTATTGTCTCTCTGTCTTCGATTTACGCTTCTTATTCCCACTTTTCTTATGATTGCTTTTTTTTAGCTTTCTCACTCTCACTTGTGTACTGCAATATTGCATGTAGCCCCTTTGGCATCCAATTTAATGACGAAACCTGTAGTGAAACATTTGATTAGCATACAAGAGAGAAATTAACAAATGAACGTGTTTAATCTGTACCAAATTTATTAATTTAGATTTAATTAATCTGGAGAAAAAACGACTTTTAATACGCATTACCGGAACATAGCAATAATGTGTATCAAATAAAATCTAAAAAAATAACTGACCCCCCACAGACCTTTGTATTTGTTTATTTTGATTTTTGTGTGTGCATGTTTAGATGTTTTTTCCCTCTAATTTGTATTTTCTTTTTGTTTTGTTTTCTTTTTGGGTGTGAATTTTCTTTAGTTGTGTCGTTTTCTTTTTTCTTTTTTTATCATATTAGTTTGTTTTCTGGTGAATACTAATAAATTTATAATTCATAACACTAACTGCAATTAATAAGGTGATTTATTTCATCTACAATATTCAGAGACGTGGTGTTGATGACTCTACAAATTCCGTCGATGTGTATCTCCATGGAAACAGTTAGACCACTGTAATATAACATGTGTTCTATTAACTATCATAATGTGTTATAAGATAAACGTACTGTTTTCATAAAGACAGATAATAACCCATTACTTACAGCTATTATATAATGTGACACTTCATAATTGTTAAGCATTTGTTATGAGCGAACGTAATCTTTTATATTAGTAAGAAAGAATGTGGATGTAAATGAACATCAGAGACTATCCAACATAACACTTAGAATAGACACAAGTTAAAGTAAAGGAACAGCTTGTAGTAAGAAAGGATATGGAGGTAGATGAGCATGAGAGACTATCCAACATTAGACACAAATTAAAGTAAAGGAACAGCTTGTAGTAAGAAAGGATATGGAGGTAGATGAGCATGAGAGACTATCCAACATTACACTTAGAATAGACACAAATTAAAGTAAAGGAACAGCTTGTAGTAAGAAAGGATATGGCGGTAGATGAGCATGAGAGACTATCCAACATTAGACACAAATTAAAGTAAAGGAACAGCTTGTAGTAAGAAAGGATATGGAGGTAGATGAGCATGCGAGACTATCCAACATTAGACACAAATTAAAGTAAAGGAACAGCTTGTAGTAAGAAAGGATATGGAGGTAGATGAGCATGAGAGACTATGCAACATTACACTTAGAATAGACACAAATTAAAGTAAAGGAACAGCTTGTAGTAAGAAAGAATATGGAGGTAGATGAGCATGCGAGACTATCCAACATTACACTTAGACACAAATTAAAGTAAATGAACAGCTTGTAGTAAGAAAGGATATGGAGGTAGATGAGCATGAGAGACTATCCAACATTAGACACAAATTAAAGTAAAGGAACAGCTTGTAGTAAGAAAGGATATGGAGGTAGATGAACATGTGAGACTATCCAACATAAAACTTAGACACAAATTAAAAGAAAAGGAAACATCACCTTTATTGCTGTTCTACACTTCACAGTCACAGTAGGGTCTTTAACAATGAACATGAGAGACTATCTAACATTAGACACAAATTAAAGTAAAGGAAACATCACCGTTATTGCTGTTCTACATTTCACAGTCACAGTAGAGTCTTCAACAATGAACTTAATTCATACCCTAAGATGAGTGTGAAACGGCCCCTAACCTGCAGTTGAACGGTATTCTTTACTTCTGTCAACATGCGCTACATCCGGGATTTTTTGTCATGTTGATGCTGACATTAATCGATGGTTTAATAGGTCATCTTAGCCAGTTTTTGCTATTCTCTATTGACCCGTTCTTGCTTCCAAAGACTTTTAGATTATTTGGTTTTCCTCCCTTTTGACTTTAATTTGAAATTACCGGTGAAGGCTACTCCAGAAGCGTACAGTACGCACTAAATCAGATACCTATTTATTGAAAACCGCATCGGTGGTGTAATGGTTAGAGTGCTCGCCTCGAGTGCGGTAGATTGCGAGTTCGAGCCCCAATCGGGTCAAACCAAAACTAAAAAAAATTGGTATTTGTTTCTTCTCCGCAAAACATGCAGCATAAATGAGAAAGATTGGTTGACTCGGAATCAGAATAATGTGTCCGAGTGGGGCGATATGTCTACCCGCGGACTGTTGTTTCAGTGAGCTAGCACTCAAAAATCCATCTAACCGCGTTGATCTAGTACAAAGCTGACATCATCATCTCATTAAAAATTAACTTGTTCTCACTCACTCTCTCTATTTATTTGATAGTTTAAACTGAGCAATGTAAAGATAGGTCAATTACAAAACAACCAGCAATATTAACATAATACGGATACAAATATCCGGAATTATTGGCTTATTTTCGGTCAATGTTAAGTTGTTTAATCAGTTCCTCGCGTTTGTAGTCGTTCACAATATAATTACATTACTTCCGTTTTTTTTAAAAATTCAATTATATTAAATTCTGGTGTGATTTAAATGTAATTATAAGAATTGAATGCATTTTTTGTAGCTTGATTGGCATGTAAAAGCGTGGACCGAAGCACATTTTGTATGAAGCGCGCTCAATTCTTAAATAATTTCTATTATCAAGCAACTAGCGTTATATGAACATAATATCACGTTTTTTTAGAATGATGTGGCCTTACCAAGTCCTTGATAATGATGCTATCGTTTATATGTTTCGCTCGAAATGGACTTAAAGCTTCGCCTTCGATTCGAGATTGCTCTGAGAAATCCATTCTCGCAAAACAAATTCACAATAGTATATATGTGTCGGTAACTTTTGGACTTTTCATCTGATCTCACCAATAAATATTTTCAGAATCAACAGACATGAAGATCTCTACTTTCATTACCACAGCTCCTATCGGAATCGCTGCAATACTAATGATAATGTATGTCTCGACCTTCATAACTACAGTTATTCTTCATATGCAGTCTATTATTAAGCTATCTATTACATTTAACCTTTACCTAATAGTGTAAACTCCTGTTCATCTCTTCCTAGTCTATTTTCTGCGGCACAGAAATAGGTTCCACTATCAGCTAACTCTAGTTCAGTTATAAACAGGATGTGCCATTTTTTCGTACTAAAAGAGTGCGCACGATCGTGCGTAGGATCATCAATATAATTAGAGTTGTGGAGATATTTCACTCTGGCATTAGGGAAACCTTCTCGTACACCATTTTTCAATTTCCAATATCTTACACGTGGAACTGGATAACCTAGTAATCAATTATATGCGCAATAACTATTGAAATTGTTGCTTACGTGAACATTACATTGGCAGAATAACAATTAATAAGAGTAATAACAAAATTACCGAACTCCGAGCAATCTTACAAAGGAAAAGTCAAAACTCATAAGTATATAAACAGACAAAATCAGTCAACAACTTGAAAACTGTGAAAACCGTAATGACCCTGACTTGGTACAGGCATTTCTAAAGAAATGGTGGGTTGAATCAGATTTTAAAGCGCCAAACCTCCCCCTTTCATTACGGCACAAAGTTTCCGGTTGTCACTATAACAGTATTTATAACAATACTTGAACAAAACAGGTAAAACAGTTGTCATAGCAGCACCAAACTCAGTGAAGTGAATGTCAAAAACATTTTTACGTCACACATTGATAAAAAATATTTTTGACATTTTTGTTTTTGACCACTTATCTTTATTTATTTTCACTATATGAAAATCCATCGCTTATAATCTTTTCTGCAGAGACGGAATATATTTCGACAAGATCTTGGTATCGGAATATAAACTTTTTAAGAGATCGAATAAGGTGAATCTTTGCATAGCCCTGGTCCAGTAGCCTGTTTCTCAGATGAAGAGGACGTTTCAGGAAATCAGAATAATTCCTACTGGCCCATGCATAGCGAATCAATTGCGAGATGTAAACACCATATGCAGGAGAAGCTGATATATTGCTGCACATATTTGGAAAATTTATGATTTTAAAATTGAAGTCGTCCCGTTTATCATATATTTTAGTACTGATTTGACCACTGTCGTCAAATTCGAGGTATAGGTCCAAAAATGATGCGAACGAAGCGCTATCTGTGGTCTCTGTAACTTCCAGCTCTAGAGGATATATCAATGGACGAAATTCTGCAAATCTAGAATTATTGATAGATAAAACGTCATCAATATACCTGTATGTGAAATTAAAGGCTCTAGCCTCATGAATCTTCTTATCTTTTGCAAGCTTTTGAAGACACTCCGACTCGTATGAGTATAAAAATAAATCGGCTAGAAGAGGGGCACAATTCGTACCCATTGGTATGCCGACGACCTGCTGAAACAGTATCCCTCCAAAGGAGACAAATATGTTATCGATGAGGAACTCCAGCATACTGATCACTTGTTCCTCGGAGTAGCATGTTTTACCTTTTTGAATTTTGTTTGAAAAATATCTGAAATTGTATCCTAACACAACAAATTTTGAGCCATAGTTTCTATGACAGAAAGCTTTGTGAATTGCTTCTTTAAAGCGGGTTTTTAATTTGGCATGCGGTAGGGTGGTATATAGAGTTGAAAAATCAAAGACCTTGATTTAAGGTTATCCAAAAGATCTTTAGAGTTTTCCAAAATCCACATGTGATTTATGCCACTACGCAGGTAAACAGTTTCACAATATTTCTGTTGTCCCTCTTTTACTGCAGACAGAATCTTTGTCAGGTGAATAGACAATTCTTTCGTCGAACAAATTGATGATCCCGCTATGTACCTTTCTTTGTATGGTGTCTTATGGAGTTTAGGTATCCAATATAAACAGACTTCGGTAGTTTATTCCAACATAGTTATGTCATTATGAGTTCTAGACCAGTTTAACATGATACGATTTTCTTGTCGTTTTACAGTAACACGACTGGGTAAACAAATGAAACAGGAACTGCCAACCCTTCCGGAGCATATGTGTTCAGCCCATGTTTCCCCAGATAAAGATGACATTTGTGTCGTTGACAGTAACTTGTTCCAAAACTGGAACTATACCTGGTTACCATTCCGCTGAACCTGAGATCTCTGTCGTTCTTATTGGAGTTTTCGTGGCTCAACTTTAGTTGTATATGTAGCTATAACTACTTGCCCTTTGGCTGCGCCTGAGATCTCTCTCGTTCTTATTCGGGTTTCTGTTGCTCAATCTTTAGTTGTATATGTAGTCATAACTGCTTGCCCTGCACCTGAACCTGAGATCTCTGTCGGTTTTATTACACTTTCTGTTGCTCAATCTTTAGGTGTTTATGTAGCTAAAACTGCTTGCCCTTCCGCTGAACCTGAGATCTCTGTCGGTTTTATTGGAGTTTCTGTTGCTCAATCTTTTGTTGTATATGTAGCTATAACTGCTTACCCTTCCGTGGAAGCTGAGAACGCTGTCGGATTTATTGCAGTTTCTGTTGCTCAATATTTAGTTGTATATGTAGCTATAACTGCTCTATCCTTCCCATGAACCTGATACCTCTGTCGTTCTTATTGGACTTTCTGTTACTCAATCTTCAGTTGTATATGCAGCTATAACTGCTTAAGCTTCAGCTGAACCTGAGATCTCTGTCTGTTTTATTGGAGTTTCTGTTGCCCAATCTTTAGTTGTTTATGTAGCTATAACTGCTTGTCCTTCCACTGAAAATGAGATCTCTGTCGGTTTTATTGGAGTTTATGTTGCTCAATTTTTAGTTTTATAAGTAGCTATAACTGCTTGCCCTTCCGCTGAACCTGAAATCTCTGTCGTTCTTATTAGAATTTCTGTTGCTTAATCTTTAGTTGTATATGTAGCTATAACTGCTCTACCCTTCCACAGAACCTGAGACCTCGGTCTATTTTACTGAAGATTATGTTGCTCAATCTTTAGTTGTATAAGTAGCTATAACTGCTTGCCCTTTGGCTGTGCCTTAGATCTCTGTCGCTCTTATTGTAGTTTATGTTACTCAATCTTTAGTTGTATATGTAGCTATAACTGCTTGCCCTTCCACTGAACCTGAGATCTCTGTCGGTTTTATTGGAGTTTCTGTTACTCAATCTTTAGTTGTATATGTAGCTATAACTACTCTACCCTTCCACTGAACCTGATATCTCTACCGTTCTTATTGTAGTTGATGTTACTCAATCGTTAGTTGTATATGGAGATATAACTGCTCTACCCATCCCCTGAACCTTTGATCTCGGTCTATTTTACTGGAGATTCAGTTCCTCTATCTTTAGTTGTATATGTAGCTATAACTGTTTCCCCTGTCGCTGAACCTGAGATCTCTGTCGGTTTTATTGGAGTTTATGTTACTCAATCTTTAGTTGTATATGTAGCTATAACTGCTTGCCCTTCCACTGAACCTGAGATCTCGGTCTATTTTACTGGAGTTTGTGATGCTCAATCTTTAGTTTTGTATGAAGCTATAACTGTTTGCCCTTCCGCTGAAGCTGAGATCTCTGTCGTTTTATTGGAGTTGATGTTACTCAATCTTTAGTTGTATATGGAGCTATAACTGCTTGCCCTTTTGCTGAATCTTAGATCTCTGTCGTTCTTATTGTAGTTTATGGTACTCAATCTTTAGTTGTATATGTAGCTATAACTGCTTGCCCTTCCACTAAACCTGAGATCTCTGTCGATTTTATTGGAGTTTCTGTTGCTCAATCTTTAGTTGTTTATGAATCTATAACTGCTTGCCCTTCTGCTGAACCTGAAATGTCTGTCTATTTTATTGGAGTTTCTGTTGTTCATTCTTTAGTTGTATATGTAGCTATGACTGCTTTCCCTTCCACTGAACCTGAGATCTCTGTCGATTTTACTGGAGATTATGTTCCTCAATCTTTAGTTGTATATGTAGCTATAACTGTTTGTCCTTCCGCTGAACCTGATATCTCTGTCGGTTTTATTGGAGTTTCTGTTGCTCAATCTTTAGTTGTATAAGTAGCTATAACTGCTTGCCCTTTGGCTGCACCTCAGATCTCTGTCATTCTTTTTGTAGTTTATGGTGCTCACTCTTTTGTTGTATATGTAGCTATAACTGCTTGCCCTTCAGCTGAACCTGAGATCTCTGTCGTTCTTATTGGAGTTTCTGTTGCTTAATCTTTAGTTGCATATGTAGCTATAGCTGCTCTACTCTTCCACTGAACCTGATATCTCTGTCGTTCTTATTGTAGTTGATGTTACTCAATCTGTAGTTGTATATGGAGCTATAACTGCTTGCCCTTCAGCTGAACCTCAGATCTCTGTCGTTCTTATTGTAGTTTATGTTCCTCAATCTTTAGTTGTATATGTAGTTATAACTGCTTGCCTTTCAGCTGAACCTGAGATCTCTGTCGTTCTTATTGTAGTTGATGTTACTCAATCTTTAGTTGTATATGGAGCTATAACTGCTCTACCCTTCCCCTGAACCTGAGATCTCTGTCGGTTTTATTGGAGTTTATGTTACTCAATCTTTAGTTGTATATGTACCTATAACTGCTTGCATGAACCTGAACCTGAACCTGAGATCTCTTTCTATTTTACTGGAGATGTTGATGCTTAATCTTTAGTTGTATATGTAGCTATAACTGTTTGCCCTTCCTCTGAACCTGAGATCTCTGTCGGTTTTATTGGAGTTTATGTTGCTCAATCTTTAGTTGTATATGTAGCTATAACTGCTCCACCCTTCCCATGAACCTGAGACCTCTGTCGTCCTTATTGGACTTTCTGTTACTCAATCTTCAGTTGTATTTGCGGCTATAACTGCTTGCCCTTCCACTGAACCTGATATCTCTGTCGTTCTTATTGGAGTTTCTGTTGCGTAATCTTTAGTTGTGTATGGAGCTATAACTGCTCTACCCTTCCCCTGAACCTGAGATCTCGATCTATTTTACTGGAGATTCAGTTCCTCAATCTTTAATTGTATATGTAGTATAACGCTTTGCACTTTCGCTGAACCTGAGATCTCTGTCGGTTTTATTGGAATTTCTGTTGCTCAATCTTTAGTTGTATAAGTTGCTATAACTGCTTGCCCTTCCCCTGAACCTGAGATCTCGGTCTATTTTACTGGCGATTTTGTTGCTCAATCTTTAGTTGTATATGTAGCTATAACTGTTTGCCCTTCCTCTGAACCTGAGATCTCTGTCGGTTTTATTGGATTGTCCGTTGCTCAATATTTAGTTGTATAAGTAGCTATAACTCCTTGCCCTTTGGCTGCACCTCAGATCTCTGTCATTCTTTTTGCAGTTTCTGTTGCTCACTCTTTAGTTGTATATGTAGTATAACTGCTTCTCCTTCCACTGAACCTGAGATCTCTGTCGTTCTTATTGGAGTTTCTGTTGCTCAATCTTTAGTTTTATATGTAGCTATAACTGCTTGCCCTTCCGCTGAACCTGAGATCTCTGTCGGTTTTATTGGAGTTTCTATTACTCAATCTTTTGTTGTATATGTAGTTATAACTGCTCTACTCTTCCCCTCGAACCTGAGATCTAGGTCTATTTAACTGGAGATTCTGTTACTCAATCTTAAGTTGTATATGTAGCAATAACTGCTTGCCCTTCAGCTGAATATGAGATCTCTGTCGGTTTTATTGGAGTTTCTGTTCCTCAATCTTTTGTTGTATATGTAGTTATAACTGCTCTACCCTTCCCCTGAACCTGCGATCTCTGTCTATTTTACGAGATATTCTGTTTCTCAATAGTTAGTTGTTTATGTAGCTATAACTGCTTGTCCTTCCACTGAGCCTGATATCTCTGTCCTTCTTATTGGAGTTGCTGTTCCTCAATAGTTAGTTGTATATGTGGATATAACTGCTTGTCCTTCCACTCAACCTGAGATCTCTGTCGTTCTTATTGGATTTTCTGTTGCTCAATCTTTAGTTGTATATGTAGCTATAACTGCTTGCCCTTCCACTGAATCTGAGATCTCTGTCGTTCTTATTGGAGTTGATGTTGCTAAGTCTTTAGTTGTGTATGTAGCTTTAACTGCTTGCACCTCCGCGGAAGATGAGATCTCTGTCGGTTTTATTGTAGTTTCTTTTGCTCAATCTTTTGCTGCACATGTAGCTATAACTGTCTTACCCTTCCCCTGAACCTGAGATCTCTGTCGGTTTTATTGGGAATTTGTTCCTCGATCTTTTGTTGTATATGTAGCTATAACTGCTTGCCCTTCCACTGAACCTGAGACCTCTGTCGTTCTTATTGGAGTTTCTGTTGCTCAATCTTTAGTGTTATATGTAGCTATAACTGCTTGCCCTTCCACTGAACCTGAGATCTTTGTCGTTCTTATTGGAGTTTCTGTTGCTCAATCTTTAGTTGTATATGTAACTTTAACTGCTTGTACTTCCGCGGAAGATGAGATCTCTGTCGGTTTTATTGTAGTTTCTGTTTCTCAATCTTTTGCTGTATATGTAGCTATAACTGCTTTACCCTTCCCCTGAACCTGAGATCTCTGTCGGTTTTATTGGAGATTTTTTTCCTCGATCTTTAGTTGTATATGTAGCTATAACTGCTTGCCCTTCAGTTGAACCTGAGATGTCTGTCGGTTTTATTGGAGATTTTGTTACTCAATATTTAGTTGAATATGTAGTATAACTGCTTGCCCTTCCGCAGAACGTGAGATCACGGTCGGTTTTATTGGAGTTTATGTTCCTCAATCATTAGTTGTATATGTAGCTATAACTGCTTGCCCTTCATCTGAACCTCAGATCTCTGTCGCTTTTATTGGAGTTTCTGTTGCTCAACCTTTAGTTGTATAAGTAGCTATAAATGCTTGCACTTTTGCTGCTCCTCAGATTTCTGTCGTTCTGATTGTAGTTTATATTACTCAATCTTTTGTTGTATATGTAGCTATAACTGCTCTACCCTACCCATGAACCTGAGATCTCTGTCTCTTTTACTGGAGATTATGTTGCTCAATCTTTAGTTGTATATGTAGCAATAACTGCTTGCCCTTCAGCTGAATCTGAGATCTCTGTCGGTTTTATTGGAGTTTCTGTTCCTCAATCTTTAGTTGCATATGTAGCTAAATCTACTCTACCTTCCACTGAACTTGATATTTCTGCCCTTCTTAGTGTAGTTCCTGTTCCTCAATCTTTAGTTGTATATGGAGCTATAACTGCTCTACCCTTCCCCTGAACCTGAGATCGCGGTCTATTTTACTGGAGATTCAGTTCCTCAATCCTTAGTTGTATATGTAGCTATAACTGTTTGCCCTTCCGCTGAACCTGAGATCTCTGTCGGTTTTATTGGAGTTTCTGTTACTCAATCTGTAGTTGTATATGTACCTATAACTGCTTGCCCATCCCCTGAAACTGAGATCTCGGTCTCTTTTACTGGAGATTTTGTTGCTCAATCTTTAGTTGTATATGTAGCTATAACCGTTTGTCCTTCCTCTGAACCTGAGATCTCTGTCGGTTTTATTGGATTTTCTGTTGCTCAATCTTTAGTTGTATATGTAGCTATAACTGCTCTACCCTTCCATGGACCTGGGACCTCTGTCGTTCTTATTGGAGTTTCTGTTGCTCAATCTTTATTTTTATATGTAGCTATAACTGCTTGCCCTTCAGCTGAACCTGAGATCCTGTCGCTTTTATTGGAGCTTCTGTTGATCAATCTTTAGTTGTATAAGTAGACATAACTGCTTGCCCTTTGGCTGCACCTCAGATCCCTGTCATTCTTTTTGTAGTTTCTGTTGCTCACTCTTTAGTTGTATATGTAGTATAACTGCTTCTCCTTCCGCTGAACCTGAGATCTCTGTCGGTTTTATTGGAGTTTCTATTACTCAATCTTTTGTTGTATATGTAGTTATAACTGCTCTACCCTTCCCCTGAACCTGAGATCTCGGTCTATTTAACTGGAGATTCTGTTACTCAATCTTAAGTTGTATATGTAGCAATAACTGCTTGCCCTTCAGCTGAATCTGAGATCTCTGTCGGTTTTATTGGAGTTTCTGTTCCTGAATCTTTACTTGTATATGTAGCTATAACTGCTTGCCCTTCACCTGAACCTCAGATCTCTGTCGCTTTTATTGGAGTTTCTGTTGCTCAACCTTTAGTTGTATAAGTAGCTATAACTGCTTGCCCTTTTGCTGCTCCTCAGATTTCTGTCGTTCTTATTGTAGTTTATATTACTCAATCTTTTGTTGTTTATGTAGCTATAACTGCTCTACCCTTCCACTGAACCTGAGATCTCTGTCTATTTTACTGGAGTTTATGTTGCTCAATCTTTAGTTGTATATGTAGCAATAACTGCTTGCCCTTCAGCTGAATCTGAGATCTCTGTCGGTTTTATTGGAGTTTATCTTCCTCAATCTTTTGTTGTATATGTAGCTAAAACTACTCTACCCTTCCATTGAACTTGATATCTCTACCCTTCTTAGTGTAGTTTCTGTTCCTCAATCTTTTGTTGTATATGTAGTTATAACTGCTCTACCCTTCCCCTGAACCTGCGATCTCTGTCTATTTTACGGGATATTTTGTTTCTCAATAGTTAGTTGTTTATGTAGCTATAACTGCTTGTCCTTCCACTGAACCTGATATCTCTGTCGTTCTTATTGGAGTTGCTGTTCCTCAATAGTTAGTTGTACATGTGGCTATAACTGCTTGTCCTTCCACTCAACCTGAGATCTCTGTCGTTCTTATTGGAGTTTATGTTGCTCAATCTTTAGTTGTATATGTAGCTATAACTGCTTGCCCTTCCACTGAATCTGAGATCTCTGTCGTTCTTATTGGAGTTGATGTTGCTCAATCTTTAGTTGTGTATGTAGCTTTAACTGCTTGCACCTCCGCGGAAGATGAGATCTCTGTCGGTTTTATTGTAGTTTTTGTTGCTCAATCTTTTGCTGCACATGTAGCTATAACTGCCTTACCCTTCCCCTGAACCTGAGATCTCTGTCGGTTTTATTGGGGATTTTGTTCCTCGATCTTTTGTTGTATATGTAGCTATAACTGCTTGCCCTTCCGCTGAACCTGAGATCTCTGTCGGTTTTATTTGAGTTTCTATTACTCAATCTTTTGTTGTATATGTAGTTATAACTGCTCTACCCTTCCCCTGAACCTGAGATCTCGGTCTATTTGATTGGCGATTCTGTTGCTCAATCTTTAGTTGTATATGTAGCAATAACTGCTTGCCCTTCAGCTGAATCTGAGATCTCTGTCGGTTTTATTGGAGTTTATGTTCCTCAATATTTTGTTGTATATGTAGCTAAAACTACTCTACCCTTCCACTGAACCTGATATCTCTGCCCTTCTTAGTGTAGTTTCTGTTCCTCAATCTTTTGTTGTATATGCAGTTATAACTGCTCTACCCTTCCTCTGAACCTGCGATCTCTGTCTATTTTACTGGATATTCTGTTGCTCAATCTTTAGTTGTATATGTAGCTATAACTGCTGGCACTTCCACTGAATCTGAGATCTCTGTCGTTCTTATTGGAGTTTATGTTGCTCAATCTTTAGTTGTATATGTAGCTTTAACTGTTTGCACTTCCGCGGAAGATGAGATATCTGTCGGTTTTATTGTAGTTTCTGTTGGTCAATCTTTTGCTGCACATGTAGCTATAACTGCTTTACCCTTCCCCTGAACCTGAGATTTCTATCGGTTTTATTGGAGTTTCTGTTGCTCAATCTTTAGTTGTATATGTAGCTTTAACTGCTTGCACTTCCGCGGAAGATGAGATCTCTGTCGGTTTCATTGTAGTTTCTGTTGCTCAATCTTTAGTTGTATAAGTAGCTATAACTGCTTGCCCTTTGGCTGCGCCTCAGATCTCTGTCGTTCTTATTGTAGTTTATGCTACCCAATCTTTAGTTGTATATGTAGCTATAACTGCTTGCCCTTGCACTGAACCTGAGATCTTTGTCGTTCTTGTTGGAGTTTCTGTTGCTCAATCTTTAGTTGTATATGTAGCTTTAACTGCTTGCACTTCCGCGGAAGATGAGATTTCTGTCGGTTTCATTGTAGTTTCTGTTGCTCAATCTTTTCCTGTACGTGTAGCTATAACTGCCATACCCTTCCCCTGAACCTGAGATCTCTGTCGGTTTTATTGGGGATTTTGTTCCTCGATCTTTTGTTGTATATGTAGCTATAACTGCTTGCCCTTGCACTGAACCTAAGATCTTTGTCGTTCTTATTGGAGTTTCTGTTGCTCAATCTTTAGTTGTATATGTAGCTTTAACAGCTTGCACTTCCGCGGAAGATGAGATCTCTGTCGGTTTTATTGTAGTTTCTGTTTCTCAATCTTTTGCTGTACATGTAGCTATAACTGCCTTCCCCTGAACCTGAGATCTCTGTCGGTTTTATTGGAGATTTTTTTCCTCGATCTTTAGTTGTTTATGTAGCTATAACTGCTTGCCCTTCAGTTGAACCTGAGATGTCTGTCGGTTGTATTGGAGATTCTGTTACTCAATATTTAGTTGAATATGTAGCTATAACTGCTTGCCCTTCCACAGAACGTGAGATCACGGTCGATTTTATTGGAGTTTATGTTCCTCAATCTTTAGTTGTATATGTAGCTAAAACTGCTTGCCCTTCAGTTGAATCTGAGATCTCTGTCGCTCTTATTGGAGTTTATGTTGCTCAATCTTTAGTTGTATGTGTAGCTATAACTGCTCTACCCTTCAACTGAACCTGAGATCTCTGTCGGTTTTATTGGAGTTTTTGTTGCTCAATCTATAGTTGTATATTAATATCTTATTGGACATTGCTTGTATTTTTCCCCCGATTGTATTGCCTGTCTTACTTCGATTTACGGCATCTGATTAGCATTTTGATATCTTCTTATTAAACAATGCATTTTCTATGAAATGATAAGCGGAAACTATTTTCACCGGCGTAATTACCTAGTAAAAACACGCAAAATGTTCAGTTCTAAAGAAAAATTGAATTTGGAAATCTTACCGTTAACAACACATCTAAGTTTAACATATTTCCCCCATCCTCGTCCAGTTGTTATGGTCGTGTTAACCGCTGTAACTACAGGCGGAAGGTAAATTACTTCTATGTCCGCCTCAAAACGTGCTGCTTTATCAATATGATTATCTGCGATGCAGAAATATTTCCCAGAATCCTCTTCAGTGACTGATGGAAAATGTAAGACGGGACCCTAAATAAATAAGAAATGAAATATAAAAACACGGTGAATGTCATTTTTTTAAGCCATAGTTAAAATGTAGAAATATCAAAACGATAAAAACCGAGTGTACATTATTAAAATGAAACAAAATAGTGCTGGTATTTTTATTCTTTTTTGCTTTATGAAATCATCGTTTTAAGTTTTCATATTATTACAATTTAACAGTAGCTTACTAAGCGACGACGAGATATATGTTATTGAAATTTATAGTTCCTAAGTAATGTAGGTATTATTCAAACTAAAGTTCTCCTCCCTCAGACAGAGGTGATCTTAATTCCTCCCTCAGATATAGGTTACATTAGCTCCTCCCTCATACATAGGTGACCTCAGCTCCTCCCTCAGACATAGGTGACCTTAGCTCCTCCCTGATATAGATGATCTTAGTTCCTCCTTCCGAAAATAGGTGACATTAGCACCTCCCTCAAACATAGGTGACCTTAGCTCCTCCCTCAGACATAGGTGACCTTAGCTCCTCCCTCAGACATATGTGACCTCAGCTCCTCCCTGAGAAATAGGTGACCTTAGCTCCTCCCTTAGAAATATGTGACCTTAGCTCCTCCCTCAGACATAAGTGACCTTAGCTCCTCCCTCAGACATAGGTGACCTTAGTTCCTCCCTTAGACATAGGTGATCTTAGCTCCTCCCTCAGACATAGGTGACCTTAGCTCCTCCCTCAGACATAGGTGACCTTTGTTCCTCCCTCAGACATAGGTGATCTTAGTTCCTCCCTCAGACATAGGTGACCTTAGCTGATGTTGGCGATCCTGTTTTGGTCCTTTGATTTACTTGCTCCCAAAACTTTATAAATTATTTAGATTTCCAACCTTTCGACTTTGAGCGTACCTGATGAAAATTATTCTAGAAACCTGCCGTGTGCACTAAATTTGATATCTACGTTTTTACTTCATTTTGTCTTTATATTACATATCTTATTCATCTCACAATATTTATGTTTTAAGCAAGAAATTAAATGCGTTTTACTACTAACTATTTTTTTAAATTTTAGCCCTATCTGTAAACTGTCTTTATATAGCAGGTTTATAATAGGTAGACAATGAAAAAACTGTTGAAAACATTACATTGTAAGACTTTTCATATTTGATATCTACGTCTTTATAACGTTTTTGATTTTATTCTTTGCTTGTTTGTTTTTTTCTTAGTAGCAGACCACGCTGTGTTGAACAAATTAAAAGGCACGACTCTCCCTAGATCGAGACGTCGCCGAGTGACATTGTTATCGCAGGTAAAAAATAATCAATGTGCTTGCAATCAGTTATAAATAGTAAGATCGTTAGAAGTTGTCTATCTTTGCCCCTTCTAATGTAAATTATTTCAATCTTATCCATATACTAACGACAAACAAAGGGATCGTCGTTCTCGTGATCGTATAGTAGTTGGAATTAAAACTACCTATGCAATCAGTGCCTATCATCACTAAAGTTGTGAGCTCGAACTGTGGCTAAGTGTGATAAAGCTTGTCAGTCACTTGCGACGGGTCGGTGGTTTTCTTTTGGTGTCCGGTTTCCCCCACCAATAAAACTCACTGCCACAACATAACCGAATATTGTTGAAAGTGGCGTTAAACACCATAAACCAAGCCAAACCAAACCATATAACAAACAAAACATCTGTCTGTATTCATTTTCAATAACACCTTTATAGAGATAATTATGTGTTATCGTCTATAAAGCTGAAATACTGATTACATTACATCACCCTGTATATGTTAAACAATAAGTAATTCATCAATCACCGAACCTAGTTTCCACCTGGAATAATCAGCTGTTGAATGTAAATACTTGGTTCTACATATACGGAAACTTACCTCAGAGTGAAAATCACTTCCTTCTTTACCCCAGGATACAGTTGGCACTGGATAACCGGAAGCTTCGCAAGTGAGACTAAATTCCTGACCAAGATCAAGCCAATGCAATCTTGGAATGTTTTCTATCGACGCTTCAACTGTAAAATGTATGCTAATGTTATATGCCTGTATAATATTTTTTTATTTTTGTTTATAGAAATGCATAGGTAAAAGGTAAATTAACACGGGAAAAACGACAGAGATAAAGGGCAAATTAACATAGAAAATACAACAGAGGTCAAAGGTAATCTAACATAGGAAAGAAAACAGAGGTAAAAGACAAATTAACATTGAAAATACAACAACTGGAAAAAAAATGACAAAATAAGTGAGATAGAATAGGAATACAAATAATGCATAGCATAATAGATGAAATAGGAAGAAAGAATAAGCAGCTAAGATTATGTCGTTCAACAGTAACACTACGGGTGTCACTAGTGGAGCAGGAACTGTTGATCAATTTTTTGTTTTATGCGTAGTGCTTTGTAACTCATATTGCTTTATCTTTTCTTTTCATTGTATTCTTTGTCCTTCTTTGATTTACAGTTTTTTACCCTTTGGTGTCTTCAAACTTTACTTGCAATGTAAGAGAAAAATCACAAAATAAACAACTAAATTAAAAGACCGTTGTATTTGATAAAGACTTCTTTGGATGTCCATTGACTGTCACCATCACGTAGATTACATTGATATCTTTCAAGAAAGAAAAATCACGTTTCTGACAAACTAGTGATATATACCGTTGTATTTTATGAAGACTTCTTCGGATGTCCATTGACTGTCACCATCACGTAGATTACATTGATATCTGTCAAGAAAGAAAAATCACGTTTCTGGCTATCTAGTGATATATACCGTTGTAGTTGATGAAGACTTCTTCGGATGTCCATTGACTATCACCATCACGTAGATTACATTGATATCCTTCAAGAAAGTAAAATCACGTTTCTGACTATCTAGTGATATATAACGTTGTATTTGATGAAGACTTCTTTGAATGTCCATTGACTGTCATCATCACGTAGTTTACATTGATTTCTTTCAAGAAAGAAAAATCACGTTTCTGACTATCTAATGATATATACCTTTCTATTTCAAGAAGACTTCTTTGGATGTCCATTAACTGTCACCATCACGTAGATTACATTGATATCTTTGAGGAAAGAAAAATCACGTTTCTGACTATCTAATGATATATACCTTTGTATTTCAAAAAGACTTCTTTAGACGTCCATTAACTGTCACCATCACGTAGAGTACATTGATATCATTCAAGAAAAAAATCACGCTTCTGACTATCTAGTGATATATACCTTTGTATTTCATGAAGATGTCTTTGCATGTCCATTAACTGTCACCATCACGTAGTGTAAATTGATATTAATATCATTCAAGAAAGAAAAATCACGTTTCTGACTATCTAGTGATATATACCTCTGTATTTCATGCAGACTTCTTTGGATGTCCATTAACAGTCACCATCACGTAGAGTACATTGATATCTTTAAAGAAAAAAGTCACGCTTCTGACTATCTAGTGCTGCATACCTTTGTATTTCATGCAGACTTCTTTGGATGTCCATTAACTGTCACCTTCACGTAGAGTAAATTGATATCTTCCAAGAAAACAAATCACCTTTCTGGCTATCTAGTGATATATACCTTTGTATTTCATAAAGACTCCTTTGGATGTCGATTGACTGTCTCCATCACGTATATTAGATTGATATCTTTCAAGAAAAAAAATAACGTTTCTGGCTATCTAGTGATATATGCCTTTGTATTTCATGAAGACTTCTTTGGATGTCCATTAACTGTCACCATCACGTAGAGTACATTGATATCTTTCAAGACAAAAAATCACGTTTCTGACTATCTAGTGATATATACCTTTGTATTTCATGAAGACTTCTTTGGATGTCCATTGACTGTCTCCATCACGTACAGTGCATTGATATCTTTCAAGAAATAAATCACGTTTCGGACTATCTAGTGATATATACCTCTGTATTTCATGAAGACTTCTTTGGATATCCATTAACAGTCACCATCACGTAGAGTACATTGATATCTTTAAAGAAAAAAGTCACGCTTCTGACTATCTAGTGCTGCATACCTTTGTATTTCATGCAGACTTCTTTGGATGTCCATTAACTGTCACCTTCACGTAGAGTAAATTGATATCTTCCAAGAAAACAAATCACCTTTCTGGCTATCTAGTGATATATACCTTTGTATTTCATAAAGACTTCTTTGGATGTCCATTGACTGTCTCCATCACATAGAGTGCATTGATATCTTTCAAGAAAACAATCACGTTTCTGACTATCTAGTGATATATACCTTTGTATTTCATGAAGACTTCTTTGGATGTCCATTAACTGTCACCATCACGTAGGGTAAATTGATATCTTTCACGAAAAAAAATCACGTTTCTGGCTATCTAGTGATATATACCTTTGTATTTCATGAAGACTTCTTTGGATGTCCATTAACTGTCACCATCACGTAGAGTACATTGATATCATTCAAGAAAACAATCACGTTTCTGACTATCTAGTGATATATACCTTTGTATTTCATGAAGATTTCTTTGCATGTCCATTAACTGTCACAATCACGTAGTGTAAATTGATATCTTTCAAGAAAACAAATCACGTTTCTGGCTATCTAGTGATATTTACCTTTGTATTTCATGAAGACTTCTTTGGATGTCCATTGACTCTCTCCATCACGTACATTAGATTGATATCTTTCAAGAAAAAAAATAACGTTTCTGGCTATCTAGTGATATATGCCTTTGTATTTCATGAAGACTTCCTTTGATGTCCATTAACTGTCACCATCACGTAAAGTACATTGATATCTTTCAAGACAAAAAATCACGTTTCTGACTATCTAGTGATATATGCCTTTGTATTTCATGAAGACTTCTTTGGATGTCCATTAACTGTCACCATGACGTAGAGTACATTGATATCTTTCAAGAAATCAAATCACGTTTATGACTACCTAATGATATATACCTTTGTATTTCATGAAGACTTCTTTGGATGTCCATTGAATGTCTCCATCACGTACAGTGCATTGATATCTTTCAAGAAATAAATCACGTTTCGGACTATCTAGTGATATATACCTCTGTATTTCATGAAGACTTCTTTGGATATCCATTAACAGTCACCATCACGTAGAGTACATTGATATCTTTAAAGAAAAAAGTCACGCTTCTGACTATCTAGTGCTGCATACCTTTGTATTTCATGCAGACTTCTTTGGATGTCCATTAACTGTCACCTTCACGTAGAGTAAATTGATATCTTCCAAGAAAACAAATCACCTTTCTGGCTATCTAGTGATATATACCTTTGTATTTCATAAAGACTTCTTTGGATGTCCATTGACTGTCTCCATCACATAGAGTGCATTGATATCTTTCAAGAAAACAATCACGTTTCTGACTATCTAGTGATATATACCTTTGTATTTCATGAAGACTTCTTTGGATGTCCATTAACTGTCACCATCACGTAGGGTAAATTGATATCTTTCACGAAAAAAAATCACGTTTCTGGCTATCTAGTGATATATACCTTTGTATTTCATGAAGACTTCTTTGGATGTCCATTAACTGTCACCATCACGTAGAGTACATTGATATCATTCAAGAAAACAATCACGTTTCTGACTATCTAGTGATATATACCTTTGTATTTCATGAAGATTTCTTTGCATGTCCATTAACTGTCACAATCACGTAGTGTAAATTGATATCTTTCAAGAAAACAAATCACGTTTCTGGCTATCTAGTGATATTTACCTTTGTATTTCATGAAGACTTCTTTGGATGTCCATTGACTCTCTCCATCACGTACATTAGATTGATATCTTTCAAGAAAAAAAATAACGTTTCTGGCTATCTAGTGATATATGCCTTTGTATTTCATGAAGACTTCCTTTGATGTCCATTAACTGTCACCATCACGTAAAGTACATTGATATCTTTCAAGACAAAAAATCACGTTTCTGACTATCTAGTGATATATGCCTTTGTATTTCATGAAGACTTCTTTGGATGTCCATTAACTGTCACCATGACGTAGAGTACATTGATATCTTTCAAGAAATCAAATCACGTTTATGACTACCTAATGATATATACCTTTGTATTTCATGAAGACTTCTTTGGATGTCCATTGAATGTCTCCATCACGTACAGTGCATTGATATCTTTCAAGAAATAAATCACGTTTCGGACTATCTAGTGATATATACCTCTGTATTTCATGAAGACTTCTTTGGATATCCATTAACAGTCACCATCACGTAGAGTAAATTGATATCTTTAAAGAAAAAAGTCACGCTTCTGACTATCTAGTGCTGCATACCTTTGTATTTCATGCAGACTTCTTTGGATGTCCATTAACTGTCACCTTCACGTAGAGTAAATTGATATCTTCCAAGAAAACAAATCACCTTTCTGGCTATCTAGTGATATATACCTTTGTATTTCATAAAGACTCCTTTGGATGTCGATTGACTGTCTCCATCACGTATATTAGATTGATATCTTTCAAGAAAAAAAATAACGTTTCTGGCTATCTAGTGATATATGCCTTTGTATTTCATGAAGACTTCTTTGGATGTCCATTAACTGTCACCATCACGTAGAGTACATTGATATCTTTCAAGACAAAAAATCACGTTTCTGACTATCTAGTGATATATACCTTTGTATTTCATGAAGACTTCTTTGGATGTCCATTGACTGTCTCCATCACGTACAGTGCATTGATATCTTTCAAGAAATAAATCACGTTTCGGACTATCTAGTGATATATACCTCTGTATTTCATGAAGACTTCTTTGGATATCCATTAACAGTCACCATCACGTAGAGTACATTGATATCTTTAAAGAAAAAAGTCACGCTTCTGACTATCTAGTGCTGCATACCTTTGTATTTCATGCAGACTTCTTTGGATGTCCATTAACTGTCACCTTCACGTAGAGTAAATTGATATCTTCCAAGAAAACAAATCACCTTTCTGGCTATCTAGTGATATATACCTTTGTATTTCATAAAGACTTCTTTGGATGTCCATTGACTGTCTCCATCACATAGAGTGCATTGATATCTTTCAAGAAAACAATCACGTTTCTGACTATCTAGTGATATATACCTTTGTATTTCATGAAGACTTCTTTGGATGTCCATTAACTGTCACCATCACGTAGGGTAAATTGATATCTTTCACGAAAAAAAATCACGTTTCTGGCTATCTAGTGATATATACCTTTGTATTTCATGAAGACTTCTTTGGATGTCCATTAACTGTCACCATCACGTAGAGTACATTGATATCATTCAAGAAAACAATCACGTTTCTGACTATCTAGTGATATATACCTTTGTATTTCATGAAGATTTCTTTGCATGTCCATTAACTGTCACAATCACGTAGT
The DNA here is from genome assembly GCA_963680875.1 of Bathymodiolus brooksi. Classification (NCBI taxonomy): domain Eukaryota; kingdom Metazoa; phylum Mollusca; class Bivalvia; order Mytilida; family Modiolidae; genus Bathymodiolus; species Bathymodiolus brooksi. The sequence goes on along the minus strand of OY804582.1, from coordinate 18,911,982 downwards.
GTAAATTGATATCTTTCAAGAAAACAAATCACGTTTCTGGCTATCTAGTGATATTTACCTTTGTATTTCATGAAGACTTCTTTGGATGTCCATTGACTCTCTCCATCACGTACATTAGATTGATATCTTTCAAGAAAAAAAATAACGTTTCTGGCTATCTAGTGATATATGCCTTTGTATTTCATGAAGACTTCCTTTGATGTCCATTAACTGTCACCATCACGTAAAGTACATTGATATCTTTCAAGACAAAAAATCACGTTTCTGACTATCTAGTGATATATGCCTTTGTATTTCATGAAGACTTCTTTGGATGTCCATTAACTGTCACCATGACGTAGAGTACATTGATATCTTTCAAGAAATCAAATCACGTTTATGACTACCTAATGATATATACCTTTGTATTTCATGAAGACTTCTTTGGATGTCCATTGAATGTCTCCATCACGTACAGTGCATTGATATCTTTCAAGAAATAAATCACGTTTCGGACTATCTAGTGATATATACCTCTGTATTTCATGAAGACTTCTTTGGATATCCATTAACAGTCACCATCACGTAGAGTACATTGATATCTTTAAAGAAAAAAGTCACGCTTCTGACTATCTAGTGCTGCATACCTTTGTATTTCATGCAGACTTCTTTGGATGTCCATTAACTGTCACCTTCACGTAGAGTAAATTGATATCTTCCAAGAAAACAAATCACCTTTCTGGCTATCTAGTGATATATACCTTTGTATTTCATAAAGACTTCTTTGGATGTCCATTGACTGTCTCCATCACATAGAGTGCATTGATATCTTTCAAGAAAACAATCACGTTTCTGACTATCTAGTGATATATACCTTTGTATTTCATGAAGACTTCTTTGGATGTCCATTAACTGTCACCATCACGTAGGGTAAATTGATATCTTTCACGAAAAAAAATCACGTTTCTGGCTATCTAGTGATATATACCTTTGTATTTCATGAAGACTTCTTTGGATGTCCATTAACTGTCACCATCACGTAGAGTACATTGATATCATTCAAGAAAACAATCACGTTTCTGACTATCTAGTGATATATACCTTTGTATTTCATGAAGATTTCTTTGCATGTCCATTAACTGTCACCATCACGTAGTGTAAATTGATATCTTTCAAGAAAACAAATCACGTTTCTGGCTATCTAGTGATATTTACCTTTTGTATTTCATGAAGACTTCTTTGGATGTCCATTGACTCTCTCCATCACGTACATTAGATTGATATCTTTCAAGAAAAAAAATAACGTTTCTGGCTATCTAGTGATATATGCCTTTGTATTTCATGAAGACTTCCTTTGATGTCCATTAACTGTCACCATCACGTAAAGTACATTGATATCTTTCAAGAAAAAAAATCACCTTTCTGGCTATCTAGTGATATTTACCTTTGTATTTCATGAAGACTCCTTTGGAAGTCGATTGACTGTCTCCATCACGTATATTAGATTGATATCTTTCAAGAAAAAAAATAACGTTTCTGGCTATCTAGTGATATAAGCCTTTGTATTTCATGAAGACTTCTTTGGATGTCCATTAACTGTCACCATCACGTAGAGTACATTGATATCTTTCAAGACAAAAAATCACGTTTCTGACTATCTAGTGATATATACCTTTGTATTTCATGAAGACTTCTTTGGATGTCGATTAACTGTCACCATCACGTAGAGTACATTGATATCTTTCAAGAAATCAAATCACGTTTATGACTACCTAATGATATATACCTTTGTATTTCATGAAGACTTCTTTGGATGTCCATTGACTGTCTCCATCACGTAGAGTTCATTGATATCTTTCAAGAAAATAAATCACGTTTCTGACTACCTAATGCTAATTTACCTTTGTATTTCATGAAAACTTCTTTGGATGTCCATTGACTGTCTCCTTCGCGTACAGTGCATTGATATCTTTCAAGAAATATATCACGTTTCTGACTATCTAATGATATATACCTTCGTATTCTAAGTAAAATTGTTCGGATGTCCATTGATTGTCTCCGTCACGTACAGTACATTGATAGCTTCCTTCGTCCTCCTTTTTGAATCCTTTGATCGTTAGTATGATATTATATCCGAATACTCCAACGATAAAAGTGTATTTGTCTGCTTGATTTGCTGATGAAACAATGAATAAATTCATATAATATTGAACATAGCTAGTATACGAGTAATACATGTATTCCGTGAAATATTATTTATTTATTTTTGATGGTGTAATTAATCTAGGTACAAATATGAACTAATTGAAATAAAAAATTTAAATTCGCACACAAATCTTGTAATGTTCAACTTTTTATTATTATATTTATTTTGCAGTTTGTCTATGACTAAGTACACATTTTGAGTCTCCTGATCACCATGTTTGTTGATAAATAAGTACTGACAAGCCTTACAAGTAGTTTCGAATGGCTTTTGTTTCCCAGTAAATCAGATTTTCAACTTCTTTAATATTACAGGATAAAATTAATTTGCGCATGACATGGAACAGATCAAGACCACTCGGCAGACTCAACATTTCAATTTATTCCTAAACCTCATGAGAAAAAACTTTATATTCTGAGACAAGGTAGGTAAAAAGAAGAGCTTGAAATTACCAAATGATAATCTGAATCCTTAAATCGAAGAGGGACAGACAACACCATGGCCAACAGAAAAAGGACAAAAGCATAAACAACAATCTACAAATTACACATAAAACCTAAACATCGAGTAACACGAATCCCACTAAAAAGCAAGGGGTGAACTCATGTGCTCCGGAAAGGAAGCCGTTCCTGCTCCACTAGTACTAGTTGTAACTGTCGTGTTAATCTGGTTACAAACCTGGTAATAAGATATTATGCATACAGCAAATATATATATCAATTAAATAGATACTTCTTGATAGTGTTTAATATTAACATTTGGTATCTTTTATCTTTAAATATGGTCTTGTATGGGTGTGGATTAGGATATGTACCGTTTGTCGTAATCATACTCCGGTCATTTCATCATTTATGACTTATCAATTGGTTTGTAACAAGATTAACATGACTGGTGGCACATGTGGAGCAGGAACTGCTTTCCTTTCCGGAGCACACCGGATTTTGATGATGTTCGTGTTGCTCGATCTTTAGTTTTCTGTGTAAGGCTTTGTCATTTTGTCCTTTTTCGTTTCGATTTACGACTTCTGATTATCCCTTTGGTATCTTCAAACTTTTATAATGGAGTATTCGGACATTGAAAACCAGGTCCTACCGCGATTCACTACCAATATGTATTACAATAAGATATGTCTAGGTCACCTCAACCTGTTTTGTTCAAGTATTGTTGTAAATATTGTTATAGTGACAGCCGGAAACTTTGAGCCGTAATGAAAGGGGGAAGTTTGACGCTTTAAAATCTGATTCAACCCACCATTTCTTTAGAAATGCCTGTACCAAGTCAGGGTCATTATGGTTTTCACAGTTTTCCGGTTGTGGACTGATTTTGTCTGTTTATATACTTATGAGTTTTGACTTTCCCTTTGTTAGATTGTTCGGAGTTCCGTAATTTTGTTATTACCCTTATGAACAGGATTCGAACTCATAATTTAAGTAGTGATGTCCAGTGATTCCATAGGTAGATATAAATTTAACTACATGTACCATACGATCGTGGGATCGACGACCTCTAACACCAGTATGAGTTTCCAAGTATATAGCTGTAATTTATTTATCATCATTGCTACAATTATTTGGAAAATATCCACCTCTTATGATCCACAGGCTTATGACGTCGTTTTCACAATACTGATTACTGATATTTATCACGCGGATTAGGGTATCACGTGTTACAACGTATGTAATTTATGTAGCCAGTTGGTTAAGTTCAGTCTTGGTGTAATAGTTCAAGTGTCAATGTACCACAACAGTGGTTTCAGCTTCAAAAGGCAATACGTGGAAGATAAAAAGGAAGCTACTGAATTAAAGGTTCCTAGTGGTTGAAAGTTTTGCGGTCGCTACCATGATTTGGTAAAGCCGTTACGGAATATCATGCATTACTTATCACCGGGAATATAACACTAGTAAGACGCAGGGTGCCACGAGTGAAGCAGGAACTGCTTATCCTTCCGGAGGAGCTGTGTTTTAATGGGGTTCGCGTTGCTAGATCTTTACGTTAATGAGTAGTGCTTTGTGATCATTGTTTGTCCTTTCGTCTTGTTTTCCTTTGGCTATTATGTTGTCTGTCCTTCAATTTGCGGCTTCAGTCCACCCTATCGCTTTGGTATCTTCAAACTCTTCTTGTGTATCAAGCAAAGTTTGCACAGGTATTTAATATTTAGAGACATTAAATGATGATGACTACCATGATGCCTCTACTCTCCCTTAATCTGTCCCCTGGAAAGTATATCTCCTTGAAATATAATGATGACACAGAGACTAGACTACAACACGTATAATACTTTCGGTCTGCCAGTAGGTATTTCAAAGCTGGTTAAACTGTGACATAGGACAAACAACTTTGGTCAGTTGGTGGTAAAGAAATATTGGGTGGACGTGCATTGTCTATTGGAAATTTCAATATATATGATCACAAACACAGAGGAGTTGAGAGATACGCGACTACGAGAACTTAGATTATATTTGAAAAATCAACAATATCCGGAGGAAATAGTTGAACATGGTGTACAGAAAGCGTTGGAAAAAGGACCGATACATACGGAACTGCGGGAACAAGTACATGTAACCTCAAATCAAAATAATATAATTCCGTTTGTAACTACTTATAATCCAAGGGATTACAATATTTTCCATTTTATGAAACAAATTGAATTTAACTTAAACAGTAGCGAACGTATGAAAAATGTATTGCAAAAAAAGAAGATTATAAACAGCAAAAGGCAGCCGAAAAATCTGAAAGGCTTCTTGTCATCATCAAAATTTGATTTTCATGAATCTTCACCATCTGTTAAGAAATGTACCGACAAGAGATGTATGACATGTCCTAGTTTAATAGAAGGAACCTCGTTTACATTTAAGAATGGACGGACTTTTACAGTTATGCAAGATATATCATGCAAAACTAAGAATCTTGTATACGCAATTATTTGCTCTAATTGTGGAGAATTCTATGTAGGTGAAACCAAAACTGAATTGCGGACTCGAATGACTGTTCACAGACAACAAACAAGGCACCAGGACCTTACTATAATAAGAGCTAATGAACATTTCCATAATTGTTCTGGAGGACATTTCAAAATATTCCCGCTGTATAAAGTTAATACAGAGGGTGATTTTTTAAGAAGAAGAAAAGAAACTTTATTAATTAATATTCTTAAACCTTCGTTAAATGATAAATGACTTTAAAGATTTTCGTTAATCTTACAATGACTTTAAAGATTTTTATTAATCTTATAACAACTTTAAAGATGTTCATTAATTTTATAGGTAATATATTTTACCGCGAATACGTAACATCATAGTCTCCCTTTATATTGTTAACGTCACACTATTGTTAACGTCATATATATACACTTATAAACATTGTACCTGAAGATCTGCAACAGCAGTGAAAACGTTAGTACAAGAATGTTGTGAAAAATCCGTTTTGTTCTTTTTTTAATAATTTCTTTTATATGTACCAGCATACGGATTTCATTTGACTTTTTAATATTTTATTCACGTATGTGTTGGACGAAGAATAAACGGATTTAAAGTGTAAAATGGAGACTACATCAATGCAGCATATATCAAGTAAGTTGACATTGATTCATGAAGATCTACAAGAGCTAATTAACATTACTAGATCGCGCAACGACATTAATGTATCTCAAATAGTGGACACACTTAAACGAGAGCTGAAAATATCATTTAACATTGTAGAAGAACAACCATTCCCCAATTCTCAAGACCAAATCCGCACGGATTCTTTGCAGAATATATTTAATATCAGAAAACCAATCTTGTCATTGTGGAAACGTAAATTAAACGAAAGGAAGCAAAGTTTCTGGAATTATTTAAGATTTCAAAACACTTCAGTTTTTTATGAAACATGGCTTGATAATGATATTCCAGTATTACCAAATAAGTTTAGACCGAAATTAATTTTTGGTGAGCATGAAGATGACAGCAAAATTCGCCGAGAAAATGCAGTAAGAAATTTTGAAGTGGAAATCAAATTGTTGAAAAACAAAGCCATTAGATATGAATTAAAATTTAAACAAATAGACAATGAAATGTTTGAAGCTTTTACATCCAAATTCAATCCCGACATTTTTGAATCAATGCAAGATTTATGGAAAAATGAATGCCAAAAAGAAGAATTAAAATCTGTTGAAATCTGGAAAGGTAAACAGTCCTGGCTTGAAAGATATGAAGAGGAATATGATAGCAGAAACATATTTAGAAAAGAAGAAAACACACTGGTTGAATACAATAATCGCGGATATAATTATAATCAAACTACAAGGAGAAGGAAAAACAAAGCAAAAATAAATGAAAATTACATAGAACCAGAAAATCACAGCGCATCTAACAGATTTACGCGTCGCCAAAATAATTCACAGTTGCAATCGCAAAATAAAAATTACAGGCGACAAGATGGGTTTAATAAAATTAACCGAGAATTGAAGTCGAAAAATAAATATTCGGTCAACCAGACACGTACGAGACAGCAGAACGTGGTTCATCGAAACGGAACAACATACATTGGAAAAAACTTCCCGAATCATTTTTTAGAGCAGCGCGTGAGCGACAAGGCGGGTGGGACACCACAGAACAACATACAGAATGCGAATCAAGAACACCCCCGACGGATTCAAACAACAAGCAATCCCAAGACGGAAGAAACGTTGGTGAAAGAAATTTAAATGGAACTAGAAATATTCACCCTAAAATAATAAATCTCTCAAAGCGGAATTTAACGGAAAGCGAAATAAAATTATTAAAAAATGGATTAAAATTTACACCTACTCCAAATGAAGATAAAACATTGCTTGGAGCGGATATTGACGTTTTTTGCAGACGATTGAGAATTAACTATATATTTAATGGAAATGAAGAAGATGAAGATGATGATATAGGAGGACCGTTAGTTAGAAACAAATCCGACTGGATCCCTAAACCTACAAAGGATAAATACTTAGAGGAATCAATTAATACATTAAAAAGTAATTCACTTGAAACAAATATACATGTTAAGGATAATTTATGCCGCAACGAACGACAAGCTTTATTTAGATTAAAATCAGATAAATCGATCGTGATAAAAGAGGCAGATAAAGGTAATGCTGTTGTAATTCTAGATCGAGAATATTACAGAGACAAAATTTTGGACATGTTGAAAGATGGAATGTATTATGAAGAAACGGATAAAAAGGCAGATCAGAAGACATATAAAATGATAACTAAATTGTTACATGAACATGAAGGTGAATTACATAAAGAAGAAATTGGTTATATTACAAATTTTACATTTACAGAAAGCTATTTTTATGGATTGCCAAAAGTGAATAAAAGTGAAGTAATCTCAAACGCAATACTGGAACAACACACAGAATGTATCAAAATTTTAAATCCGAATGATTTAAAATTTCGTCCTATTGTTGGCGGACCCAATTGCGTCACTCAACGATTAAGCCATTTTATAGGCATTATACTTAAACCACTATGTTGTGAAGTACCTAGTTTTATAAGGGACGATCTAGAATTTTTAAATCATTTGCCGACGACCGTAAATCCAAATTCTGAACTCATCAGTTTTGATGTTGTAAGTCTTTATACAAATATTCCGCACGATTTAGGAATTTCTGCAATAACATTTTGGTTGGAAAATAAACGAAACATTGTACAAGATCGCTTTTCTAAAGAATTTATTCTTGAAACCGTGAAAATTATTCTTGAAAGAAATGTTTTCTATTTTGACGGTAAGTTTTACCGACAGAAAAGAGGAACCGCAATGGGAACTAAAATGGCGCCAACTTACGCTACTCTTGTTCTTGGATACCTTGAACATATTTTATACGAACAACTTTTGAATAGCTACGGACAAGAATTTGCATCGTATGTACGACAAAACTGGAAGCGTTTTCTTGACGATTGTTTTATTATATGGAACTCTGACATTCCCGTTGAAATTTTTCATACCGAACTTAATTCTTTAAATGACCAAATTCGTTTCACCATAAACAGAAGCAAAATAGAAATGCCGTTTTTAGACATTTTAATTCGTATATCAACAAATAACAACATAATAACGGACATTTTCTCGAAAGATACTGACACCCATATGTATCTTAATTTCAGATCCAGTCACCCGAAACATATTAAAATAAACATTCCGTTTAATTTGACTTCGAGAATTATAACGATCACAAACACAGAGGAGTTGAGAGATACGCGACTACGAGAACTTAGATTGTATTTGAAAAATCAACAATATCCGGAGGAAATAGTTAAACATGGTGTACAGAAAGCGTTGGAAAAAGGACCGATACATACGGAACTGCGGGAACAAGTACATGTAACCTCAAATCAAAATAATATAATTCCGTTTGTAACTACTTATAATCCAAGGGATTACAATATTTTCCATTTTATGAAACAAATTGAATTTAACTTAAACAGTAGCGAACGTATGAAAAATGTATTGCAAAAAAAGAAGATTATAAACAGCAAAAGGCAGCCGAAAAATCTGAAAGGCTTCTTGTCATCATCAAAATTTGATTTTCATGAATCTTCACCATCTGTTAAGAAATGTACCGACAAGAGATGTATGACATGTCCTAGTTTAATAGAAGGAACCTCGTTTACATTTAAGAATGGACGGACTTTTACAGTTATGCAAGATATATCATGCAAAACTAAGAATCTTGTATACGCAATTATTTGCTCTAATTGTGGAGAATTCTATGTAGGTGAAACCAAAACTGAATTGCGGACTCGAATGACTGTTCACAGACAACAAACAAGGCACCAGGACCTTACTATAATAAGAGCTAATGAACATTTCCATAATTGTTCTGGAGGACATTTCAAAATATTCCCGCTGTATAAAGTTAATACAGAGGGTGATTTTTTAAGAAGAAGAAAAGAAACTTTATTAATTAATATTCTTAAACCTTCGTTAAATGATAAATGACTTTAAAGATTTTCGTTAATCTTACAATGACTTTAAAGATTTTTATTAATCTTATAACAACTTTAAAGATGTTCATTAATTTTATAGGTAATATATTTTATCGCGAATACGTAACATCATAGTCTCCCTTTATATTGTTAACGTCACACTATTGTTAACGTCATATATATACACTTATAAACATTGTACCTGAAGATCTGCAACAGCAGTGAAAACGTTAGTACAAGAATGTTGTGAAAAATCCGTTTTGTTCTTTTTTTAATAATTTCTTTTATATATATATATATATATATACGTCTGAAAATTAAACCAAACAGTGTTAGAATTAGATTTTAGAGCTGTCAAATTTTTGTTCTTCCCTCGACGGGATTTGAACCCACACCATTGTTACACTGCAGCACCATTCGCTTAGCCTTACGTCCAGCGCCCTAGACCACTCGACTACATCCACTCCCTAAAAAAGGAGCTTCAATAGTCGTAGTGTTACCTTGTCTCGTAAGGCAAATCTATGGATAGACGTAAGACATGTGTATAAGCGTGTGTAGATGGTACATATATACTTAATATTATAATTTGACAGCAATCTAACTCAGCAATTTTTAATATATTGGATAGGATAATGAAGAATTATTCACTATACAGTCACAGGAAATAAAGTATATTATACAAACGTCTAGAAGCAAGTGACAACCATACAATATATCTGTCCCACTGGATCTCAAAGTTACTTTAAAGGATACTAGGTTAATACTAAATATTATATACGTCTGAAAATTAAACCAAACAGTGTTAGAATTAGATTTTAGAGCTGTCAAATTTTTGTTCTTCCCTCGACGGGATTTGAACCCACACCATTGTTACACTGCAGCACCTTTCGCTTAGCCTTACGTCCAGCGCCCTAGACCACTCGACTACATCCACTCCCTAAAAAAGGAGCTTCAATAGTCGTAGTGTTACCTTGTCTCGTAAGGTAAATCTATGGATAGACGTAAGACATGTGTATAAGCGTGTGTAGATGGTACATATATACTTAATATTATAATTTGACAGCAATCTAACTCAGCAATTTTTAATATATTGGATAGGATAATGAAGAATTATTCACTATACAGTCACAGGAAATAAAGTATATTATACAAACGTCTAGAAGCAAGTGACAACCATACAATATATCTGTCCCACTGGATCTCAAAGTTACTTTAAAGGATACTAGGTTAATACTAAATATTATATACGTCTGAAAATTAAACCAAACAGTGTTAGAATTAGATTTTAGAGCTGTCAAATTTTTGTTCTTCCCTCGACGGGATTTGAACCCACACCATTGCTACACTGCAGCACCATTCGCTTAGCCTTACGTCCAGCGCCCTAGACCACTCGACTACATCCACTCCCTAAAAAAGGAGCTTCAATAGTCGTAGTGTTACCTTGTCTCGTAAGGCAAATCTATGGATAGACGTAAGACATGTGTATAAGCGTGTGTAGATGGTACATATATACTTAATATTATAATTTGACAGCAATCTAACTCAGCAATTTTTAATATATTGGATAGGATAATGAAGAATTATTCACTATACAGTCACAGGAAATAAAGTATATTATACAAACGTCTAGAAGCAAGTGACAACCATACAATATATCTGTCCCACTGGATCTCAAAGTTACTTTAAAGGATACTAGGTTAATACTAAATATTATATACGTCTGAAAATTAAACCAAACAGTGTTAGAATTAGATTTTAGAGCTGTCAAATTTTTGTTCTTCCCTCGACGGGATTTGAACCCACACCATTGTTACACTGCAGCACCATTCGCTTAGCCTTACGTCCAGCGCCCTAGACCACTCGACTACATCCACTCCCTAAAAAAGGAGCTTCAATAGTCGTAGTGTTACCTTGTCTCGTAAGGCAAATCTATGGATAGACGTAAGACATGTGTATAAGCGTGTGTAGATGGTACATATATACTTAATATTATAATTTGACAGCAATCTAACTCAGCAATTTTTAATATATTGGATAGGATAATGAAGAATTATTCACTATACAGTCACAGGAAATAAAGTATATTATACAAACGTCTAGAAGCAAGTGACAACCATACAATATATCTGTCCCACTGGATCTCAAAGTTACTTTAAAGGATACTAGGTTAATACTAAATATTATATACGTCTGAAAATTAAACCAAACAGTGTTAGAATTAGATTTTAGAGCTGTCAAATTTTTGTTCTTCCCTCGACGGGATTTGAACCCACACCATTGTTATACTGCAGCACCATTCGCTTAGCCTTACGTCCAGCGCCCTAGACCACTCGACTACATCCACTCCCTAAAAAAGGAGCTTCAATAGTCGTAGTGTTACCTTGTCTCGTAAGGCAAATCTATGGATAGACGTAAGACATGTGTATAAGCGTGTGTAGATGGTACATATATACTTAATATTATAATTTGACAGCAATCTAACTCAGCAATTTTTAATATATTGGATAGGATAATGAAGAATTATTCACTATACAGTCACAGGAAATAAAGTATATTATACAAACGTCTAGAAGCAAGTGACAACCATACAATATATCTGTCCCACTGGATCTCAAAGTTACTTTAAAGGATACTAGGTTAATACTAAATATTATATACGTCTGAAAATTAAACCAAACAGTGTTAGAATTAGATTTTAGAGCTGTCAAATTTTTGTTCTTCCCTCGACGGGATTTGAACCCACACCATTGTTACACTGCAGCACCATTCGCTTAGCCTTACGTCCAGCGCCCTAGACCACTCGACTACATCCACTCCCTAAAAAAGGAGCTTCAATAGTCGTAGTGTTACCTTGTCTCGTAAGGCAAAACTATGGATAGACGTAAGACATGTGTATAAGCGTGTGTAGATGGTACATATATACTTAATATTATAATTTGACAGCAATCTAACTCAGCAATTTTTAATATATTGGATAGGATAATGAAGAATTATTCACTATACAGTCACAGGAAATAAAGTATATTATACAAACGTCTAGAAGCAAGTGACAACCATACAATATATCTGTCCCACTGGATCTCAAAGTTACTTTAAAGGATACTAGGTTAATACTAAATATTATATACGTCTGAAAATTAAACCAAACAGTGTTAGAATTAGATTTTAGAGCTGTCAAATTTTTGTTCTTCCCTCGACGGGATTTGAACCCACACCATTGTTACACTGCAGCACCATTCGCTTAGCCTTACGTCCAGCGCCCTAGACCACTCGACTACATCCACTCCCTAAAAAAGGAGCTTCAATAGTCGTAGTGTTACCTTGTCTCGTAAGGCAAATCTATGGATAGACGTAAGACATGTGTATAAGCGTGTGTAGATGGTACATATATACTTAATATTATAATTTGACAGCAATCTAACTCAGCAATTTTTAATATATTGGATAGGATAATGAAGAATTATTCACTATACAGTCACAGGAAATAAAGTATATTATACAAACGTCTAGAAGCAAGTGACAACCATACAATATATCTGTCCCACTGGATCTCAAAGTTACTTTAAAGGATACTAGGTTAATACTAAATATTATATACGTCTGAAAATTAAACCAAACAGTGTTAGAATTAGATTTTAGAGCTGTCAAATTTGTGTTCTTCCCTCGACGGGATTTGAACCCACACCATTGTTACACTGCAGCACCATTCGCTTAGCCTTACGTCCAGCGCCCTAGACCACTCGCCTACATCCACTCCCTAAAAAAGGAGCTTCAATAGTCGTAGTGTTACCTTGTCTCGTAAGGCAAATCTATGGATAGACGTAAGACATGTGTATAAGCGTGTGTAGATGGTACATATATACTTAATATTATAATTTGACAGCAATCTAACTCAGCAATTTTTAATATATTGGATAGGATAATGAAGAATTATTCACTATACAGTCACAGGAAATATATATATATATATATATATATATATATATATATATATATATAAACGTCAAAAATGGTTTGTAAAACAGTATCAAGTACACAAAACAACGAGATAAAGAATTAAGCACTTTGTTGAATGACAAAATGTTCGTCTTACCGAGAGACTTTTCAATGTCTAATGTCAAACCAATATGGATTGAATATATTAATATAGGAACAGTTCTTATAGAGCTGGTCTTCAAATTTTCTCGTATTTCTTTTCCTATCTTTGTTGGCTATTTACATGTTTTAATATTTTGTGCTACAACAACTGTTCAATGTGATCTGATTATTTCAACATATCACGTGACAATGTACACCATTTTCTACCCCTATGGTAGAGAGTTCACTCACCGCGTAAGCGAGGTATGCATGACATAGGAAACATGTTATCACAGTTATTAGATTAATACATATATTTTGAATACCTATGATAAATGGTTCGCCAGGAGATACCTTTGAATATTCTACCTGTAAATACGAGAAAAAGAAAATACGTTTACAGCAATATAAAACATATGTATCATTTCCATATCATGCAATTAAGATGCATTAAATGTGCATTTTTCTATCATGCTACATATGAAATAATTACTTCCTTTAAGCTTGATGTATTGAAGATAAACATTAAACAATACAGGCACACCAATTTACTATATGCAACCAAATATTTAGAGAAATACAGTACATGTAAGTGGTCCTAAATACTACTCTCTTTCTTGATATCCTCTTCTGTCTGGTAAATATGCGAGCATGAGTAATTACAGGGTCGGCTTTAGGAGGTAAATATGTGAGCATGAGTAATTACAAGGCCGGTCGTAGGAGGTAAATATGTGAGCTGAGTAATTACAGGGTCGACCTTAGGAGGTACATATGTGAGCATGGATAATCAAAGGGTCGGCCTTAGGAGGTAAATATGTGAGCATAAGTAATTACAGGGTCGGCCTTATGATGTAAATATGTGAGCATGAGTAATTACAGGGTCGGCCTTAGGAGGTAAATATGTGAGCTAAGTAATTACAGGATCGGCATTAGGAGGTAAATATGTGAGCATGGATAATCACAGGATCGGCCTTAGGAGATAAATATATGAGCATGAGTAATTACAGGGTCGGCCTTAGGAGGTAAATATATGAGCTAGGTAATTACAGGGTCGGCCTTAGGAGGTAAATATGAGCATGGATAATTACAGCGTCGCGTTAGGAGGTAAATATGTGAGCATGGATAATTACAGGGTCGGCCTTAAGAGGTAAATATGTGAGCATGGATAATTACAGGGTCTGCCTTAGAAGGTAAATATGTGAGCATGAGTAATTACATGGCCGGCCTCAGGATGTAAATATGTGAGCATGAATAATTAGAGGTTCGGCCTTAGGAGGTAAATATGTGAGCATGAATAATTACAGGGTCGGCCTTAGGAGGTAAATATGTGAACATGGATAATTACAGGGTCGGCCTTAGGAGATAAATATGTGAGCATGAGTAATTTCGGGATCGGCTTTACGAAGTAAATATGTGAACATGGATCATTACAGGGTCGGTCTTAGCAGCTAAATATGTGAGCATGAGTAATTACAGGGTTGACCTTTGGAGATAAATATGTGAGCATGAGTAATTACAGGGTCGGCTTTAGGAGGTAAATATATGAGCTAAGTAATTACAGGGTCGGCCTTAGTAGGTAAATATATGAACTAAGTAATTACAGGGTCGGCCTTTGGAGGTAAATATGTGAGCATGGATAATTACAGGGTCGACCTTAGGAGATAAATATCTGAGCATGGATAATTACAGGGTCAACCTTAGGAGGTAAATATGTGAGCATGAGTAATTACAGTCCCGGCCTTAAGAGGTAAATATGTGAACATGGATAATTACAGGGTCGGCCGTAGGAGGTAAATATGTGAGCATGAGTAATTACAGGGTGGGCGTTAGGAGGTAAATATATGAGCATGGATAATTACAGAGTCGGCCTTAGGATGAAAATATGTTAGCATGAATAATTACAGGGTCGGACTCAGGACGTAAATATGTGAACATGGATAATTACAGGGTCGGCCTTAGGAGGTAAATATGTGAGCATGAGTAATTACAGGGCCGGTCTTATGAGGTAAATATATGAGCTGAGTAATTACAGGGTCGACCTAAGGAGGTAAATATGAGAGCATCGATAATCACAGGGTCAGCCTTAGGAGGTAAATATGTGAGCATAAGTAATTACAGGGTCGGCTTTAGGAGGTCAATATGTGAGCATGATTAATTACAGGGTCGGCCTTAGGAGGTAAATATGTGAGCTGAGTAACTAAAGGGTCGGGCTTAGGAGATAAATATGTGAGCATGAGTAATTACAGGGTCGTCCTTAGGAGGTAAATATATGAGCTAAGTAATTACAGGGTCGGCCTTAGGGGGTAAATATGTGAGCATGGATAATTACAGGGTCGGCCTTAGGAGGTAAATATGTGAGCATGAGTAATTACAGGGTGGGCCTTAGGAGCTAAATATATGAGCATGAGTAATTACGGGGTGGACCTTAGGAGGTAAATATGTGAGCATGGATAATTACAGGGTTGGCCTTAGGAGGTAAATATGTGAGCATGAGTAATAACAGGATCGGTCGTAGGAGGTAAATATGTGAGCATGAGTAATTACAGGGTGGGCCTTAGGTGGTAAATATGTGAGCATGAGTAATTACCTGGTCGGCTTTAGGAGGTAAATATGTGAACATGGATAATTACAGTCTCGGCCTTAGCAGGTAAATATGTGAACAAGAGTAATAACAGGGCTGGCCTTAGGAGATAGATATGTGAGCATGAATAATTACAGGGTCGGCCTTAGGAGGTGCAGAGCCCAATTGGTCTCTGTAAAACATACAATGTGTTGTTGTGCATACTTGACCAGCGGAGAGAAGATAACTCCTGCGCGGGGCTCAATTGGCCCTGAGTAATTATGGTAAAAACAAAACGTTAACCAATTATAAATACCAAGCTTCAATCGATAATACCACATAATCTTGCTTTAACGTAACTGAAACAAAATAAGAGGTTGGTCTTGAGTCGCCGTAAGTCTTTTAGACTGTGGTAAAATATTACTTTTGTAATTATCTTTATTTCTGTAATTGTTTCACATCCTATATTACCAAATAACCTCGAAATCGAATCAGCTGCCTCACCAATTTACCTAAATTGTCATTAGAATTTTTTATGTTATCATTTAATGTAGACTGAAATCGAGGCAGCTTTCTCACCAATTTACTTAAATTGTCATTAGATTTGTTTATGTTATCATCTAATGTAGACTGAACTCGAGTCAGCTTTCTCACCAATTTACTTAAATCGTCACTAGAATTGTTAATGTTATCAGCAGTTTTCATTAAAAAGAACATCTTTGGAGAACAGAAAGATCCGTAAATGGTTATTTGCAAATATTCCGAATGACAAAGTAACTAATGACTCTATTGAAAACATTATTTATCACACCAACCTCTAACATAATATTGCAGCCTTTCCTCTGATTTATTCGGTGGTATAATTTTGTGTGATCCAATTAACAGAAATAACTATAACACATATCCTACAATAAACCAGAATAAACCAAGCAAGTTAGTATGTGCTGCAAAGTTGCTTTTCTTAACCCAAATTTCGTGAGACAATAAAGAAAAGTTTGAAAATACAAACAAGCTATAAAATATACTTACAGAACCTGTGGAAGGCATGTCTGAAACAACACAGATGATAAACCCATTTCCATTCACCATAAATCCATTCATGTCTATTGTGGGATCTGCACCTAACACTGTAATACAAATATATTAAACATATGATACAAAGAAAAACCGTTCTAAGTAAACGTTAGAGAAAACCGAAGGATGGATAATACAGATACAATGGCAACATTGGGAACACAAGACACAGAACGGAGACAAACCTAATCACAAAACCTCAACAAATACAGAAAACTAAAAAGATGAGCAGATGATAAAACAAATCAAACATTTAGATGATCTCGCTCTGTTTATATTCATTATTAGATTTTGAATGGCTTTTGACAAAGTAAGATTTATCTCTACATGTAACAAGATACTGATACCTTTATTCTCCGTTCTTCTTTGAGAAGCAAGGCTGGATTATTTTTTTAATTCTAGATTTTAGTAGCGTATGAGGAATTGTGGTAGATAAATCAAATGTGTTAATGCAGTAAGACACTGTGATCTAGAGCTTAAAGTCTCCAGCAAGTATTGTGAGTTTTTTAATATCCACATTTGATTAACACCACTTCTAGAAAAGCAGATATCATGATATTTCTGGAGACCCGTTTTGATAGCTGTTAAAATAGAAGGTAAAATATTAGAAAGAGGATTGGTAGCTCGTTGTTTGATTGGTATCCTGAATTCTAAAGGAAGATCATAATCATCATCTTTCACGGAAAGACCAAAAGAAGACTTGACTGACATTTGATGTTCCATGATTTTCTCTATTGATAGCTTAGTAACTGCATAGATAAGATAAGATAAGATTGCATTGTCCAATCAAGGTCCCAGCAAGGGGCAGAGTCATTACAGTGATTTATATTACACAAAAAAATAATAAACATTCTAATACATAAATGTAATAAACAGTATACAAACAAGCAATTTGCAGTAACTGCATATGTAGAATTATCTAAGCCTAAATAAATCATTTAGCAATCAATGTAATGTTTTTTGCAGATAATGAAGATGTTGTTAGTGGCATTATCTGCAGGAAATACAACGTATTTGTAGTGAATAATGGACATTGTTTCTACAACAGCAGGATCTTTGAATACAAATGTTGTTGTTGTTGCGCTCATTGAACATTTGAGTGTTCTGATTAGAATTTGAATCAATGACCTAACAACTTTAACCCATTCTGAAAGGGTATCAACCTCATCTTTTTCTCGCTTTGTCCATTTTCTGGCATAGTCCTCCAATTTATGGACTGTGGCTCCAGATATTTCGGACCTTTAGCAAGGATTTTACGATTATTCCCATTGTCTATGATGCTCTAATCCCCAGTAATGACATGGCAAGTGGGACTATATTTAAATGGAGAATTGTGGTAAAACAAATCGGGAGGTTTATCTTTGAGGTCTCCAATGCTCAAGTCCTGCAGTACATGTATATAATTAAAGATTAAAGATTGGTGAGGCATAGGAATATGAAATAATAGGAACAGATTGATCTTTGAAATAAGGTTGAACCATAGCTCTAACAGATTAATAATGTTGGATATTGCCCAGGTTAATGGCATCAAACCTTTGTTAGTAAAGAAAGGTGGGAGAAAGGGTCGATTTACCTTTTCATTCCCACGTATCGTCACCGTCTTGAAAAACACGTAGTGACCACTATGTAGTATAATAGCAGTCAGTTTGTACAAAGTAAAATAAGAATCAGTAGTTAAAGTGTTTAGGCAGGCTGTATATAGAGAATGTAACTATGAAAGTGCTAAGGAAAACAATTTCGTTAGAATATGATGCATTCCTAGTGGTGTTTGTACGAACGGAAGAAGGCCATGTATATAGATATACCATGTAGATGAAGTGATGTGTACTGACGATGGCCATGACTCCATTTACGTCTAGGAGTGTTGTTGAAAATGTTCATCACTTTCACATTGCTGCATCCTGGACTAGATAGGTTACAAATACTATCAATTTTGTCATTACCCCATACGGCATAACAGTACCCAGCTTTCGAATTGGTGTACTTAAAGTAGGGATGTTACTATGATGGTATATTTGTTTCTAGCATGCAAAGCTTCCAAAGAGAGCTTAGAGTTATATGGCTGTCTCATAGAATCATACAATCTTATTACATTTTTTTGCATAGATGGTGATATTAAAGTTATGATAAAATTTAAAATTCGTCCGTATTTGATAAAGAAACAAATTGATGCAAAATATAAAATTCTATAAAAACGTATTTTTTCAACATTTTATTCATTCCTATATTCATTTATTAAGTCCAAATTACAAAATCCCGAAATAATTGTATAAATTGAAATTAATCGTGTACAGTTAATCAGGAATTGTTTTTACTGATTAACAATTGATAATTACCTTTATAATCTATCATATTATAAGTAATGAATGAGTTATTTTCTCATCCTGTTTGATATTAGGATTTATTGTTGAAAAATAGTATTCAAAAATAATGTTAAAATAATATTAACCCATATATAGCAGGACTATAAGTCTAAAAATGTATGCAAAGATAAGATAATACAATTGATTTGATTTATTGTGTTTAACGCCACTTTCAGCAATATTTCAGCTATATCATGGCGACCAGTTTTGGTGGTGGAAGAAGCCGGAGTGCCCGGAGAGAACCATCGACCATGGGCAAGCAATTGGTAAATTGTATCAATTGCGAGTGCGAGTCGAGTGCACCCTTTTTGCAATTCATAAAATCGGCCGCGAACCCACGCCGTATTGGTGATAGGATTGTATGAGTTGCTAGGTAATCCAACTACCTAACTCATTGAGCCACCCGGGCCCTTGTGTGCAAAGATATCACCATATAAATATGGCTACAGTGAGAATACAGAGGTAAAAAGATTCTTAAATCCTGTTATGAAATGCAAAGAACATACAAGTTATACAATGAAGTAAGCAGAAGCCGTCAATCGAAAAATGACAGACAATAAAATAGCCAAACGAAAGAGAACAAATGGACAAACGTTGATCTACAAAGCACTACACAGAAAACTAAAGTTTGAACAGCACGACCCTTACTATGAACGGGGGTAAATTCAGGTGATCTGAAAGGATTAACAGTTCTTCCTCCACCACTGACATCCGTTGTGCTAAAAACAAGGAAGGTTTAGAATGAAAAACAAACAACAGATGTAGAACGAATCACTAAGATAAAACAAACGCATATTAAGGGCTCATGTGTGATACACCTTAATATTTATAATCATATTGCTTTATAGTATTTGTGTTTAACTTACCTTCGACAGAAAATATTCCAATACAAATAAAGACTACTAGTTTGGATAAAACTAACACAAGCATGTTTAACTTGTGATTTTACTGTATGTCTCAGCCTTGCTAAAGGACATCAGCGTCAATGGTTATATGCATAACATTATTGTATTATTAATTTAATTTGGAGTGATGATGATCATTAAATAAGGCAATCGTCCAATTTAAGCACAATTTTACATTTTGCATGCTCCTAAGTATAGATAATGATACTAATTTTAAGCAATTTAACAAGATGAAAAAAGAGACACCACGTTGTGGTGGGTACAAGGACACGAACTCATGTCACTGTTGTTAGGGTTGTCGTCAGAGTTTAACGATATTATCAACTTGACAACAATCCGATATAAGGATTTAACATATCTGATATCTACGATACACCGACTTCTTAAATGGGAATTCTCACGTAATGCTCACTAAAAGACGGTTTCACACGGCAAGGTTAATTGTATACTACAAATCGCATACTATTTATGTAGTGTACGATACCATCTTCCACATCTAGCGATTAATCCTATACCTTTTTTGAAAATAAAGATGACTTTCCCTCCAAGCAAAAATGATTCTCAGTTACGCCGATGGTAAGGTTGCAGCCCTATATGCATTATCATTATTCTTGGTGCAATCAGAAGGAGACGGATCAATAGGAAACCATGCACGCAAATCGTGCTAGTTTCGTCCTTGGATAAGAAGACGCCAAAAATGATGGTATGTGCCATGCACTTTTGACAGAATTATCAATAGAAGATCCTCCACGTTATACGATTGTGTTATTGTTGTTTAAATTGACAAGGAAGCAAGTTTAAGACAAAATGGGTAGCCATATCTACGTTGTTTATTTCAAGTTTGTGTTTGTGGAAATCCACCTTTACCTTTGATGTGGCTGCATATATGAATGGAAAAAAAAACCGCATAGGTCAGATTCATTTTAAAAGTAAAGTTGACAATATATAAAAAAATATTAAATAATAAAATATATAAGGAGTGAGTAATCAAAGGTGCATTTAAAACACAAAATACCGGTACGAGCAGCTATTTGTTCAAAATCTGAAAAATGAAGGTTGCAGTTACCGTGCAGAATTTTTTTTTCATGTATTCCACGGGTTACGTATGGTTAAATCACTCGTTAAACTATCGTATATAAAACTTGGGTGTTAAACAGGCGATTGTCATTGCTACTACGAAATGCCGCTGTGCCAAAATTGGACCATGTTACACGTAGCAAAGTCATCGGCCGTCTTTAGGCTGGACAATCTCAAACTGAAGTCATCCGACAATTCAATATTAACGAAGCACAATTTGACACCTTTGGCAGAGATTAAATCAAACTGGATTAGCACAAGGTCGCCCTAGAAGTGGTAGGCCAGACATCACTACTAAAGTCTAAGTTTGGTATATCCAAGTATTCCATTTACGTAATCGGACGGTCACTGCTATAAACACTGTTGCTGGTACCCCAGGTTTACGGAGAATTTCCACCCAGATAGTCCGTTACAGGCTTATTCAAAGAAGAATTCGGCCAAGAAGACCTTATGTTGGACCAATTTTTTTCCAGGTACCCAGACGTGTGCGTGTTTGTTGGCATCATGCATTGATGGTCTGGATTTTGAGGAACTGGCTCCGAATTGCGCTCAGTGATGCATACATAAAGTTAGAAGCGCATAGATGTGGGCAGCATAATCCTACAATCGCAAAACAAACCTAATGCGTGTCCGCGATATTTTGCAGCCACACATGCTCAATATTATTGTCCGACATAGGGAGATGTTTCAGTAGGACAATGCGCGGCCCCATGCATCAAGGGTAACTATGGATGTGCATAGCTCAGAACAGAATTAATGTATTGCAATGACCTCAACGGCGCCGGATTTGAACCCCATAGAACATCTTTGGGACGTAATTCATAGACGCATCCGCCAACGCCAACTCCCATCTCAATCATTGGACCAACTCAGTCAAGCGTTGCAACATATAGTGAAGGATACAACATTGTATTCGATCCATATGAAGCAGAACAGTGTTAGCCGCACATGGTGGTCACAATAGATAATGACTTAACGTCACAGGAAATTGACATAAGTTACCATATGTGATAGCTGGATTCAAATATGTATTCAATATCCTGCATGACATTCGTGTGTGATATTATATCTCAATATACGAAATCATTGCTTTAAAAACAATTGATTAGAAGTACAGAATACAATTTTGAGAAAAAAACATTATGTTTTTGGGGTTTTTTTTTGCAGAGTATATATGATTAATCTTACCGTGTGAACCGGCATAAAGAAGCAGTTCATATAACTTCCGGTTTTTCAGTAAAAAGATGGTACCTTTTTCATTTAGGTTTTTTATATTTTTCACTGAAGCTAGTTTATTTATCCTGATTATGAATGTTTCACTTTTCTCTGTTATTGTTATATTATCATTGTGTTCATCAAATGTAGTGATTTTAGCCCCTTATGACTATCCTGTTTAGACTATTGTATTTAATTTTTTTTTAAATCACTTTATTTTATTTTCGCATTTATTTTCATTTTGATGTTACCTGATGAAGGTTACACCAGGAAGATAGAATGGACATTTTATCAGATGTGTGTAGTTTTATTTTAATGCAAGTAAATAAACGTAAGAGAATACAAAAAGAGCCATCAACAATGGACATCCAGAGAAACAGGCAACATAGAGTACACAAGACGGAAAAAACCCAATGCACCATAGACTTCAAATTAGCGTCTTGACGAATATTAAATAGATAAATCTTACACGACGGGTGTCACTAGTGGAACAGGAGCTGCTTAACCTTTCGGAGCACCTGAGTTCACCCTCGGTTTTTAGTGGGATTCGTGTTACTAGATCTTTAGTTTTATATGTATGTTTTGTAGATCGTTGTTTGTCCTTTTGTATTTTTTTCATTTGCCATTGTGTTATCTGTTCTTCTTCGATATACGGATTCATTGATGTTTTCAAACTCTTCTTACGACATGAGTACATATATTTCTAAAAGTAGATATATAATTTAGTGCGGTCCTTGTCAAAATATTGAAAGCCAAATAATTCTTAAAAAAGTTTTGGAAGCAAGAGAACCAAAGTGTCTAAGTATGATGAAGCCAATCAACCGTGACGACGTATGGATTTTCGAGATATGTTTTCACAAATTAAATGGAGAATAATTTGAATCTATATTTTCAAAACGTTATATTTGGTGTGTTTACATGTTTTTTTTTTAAACATATCCTGATTAGGTCCCTGAGAGTACTTCCTGCCACAGACTTGTGAATTATTTGGCTTTCCAGTCTTTTAACGCTAACCCTACCTAATAAAGATTATTCCATCAACAAGTCGTGAGCACTATTTGAAATATCTACGTTTTTATCCCCAATTAAAATATTCTAAAACTAAGGTACTCCTCCCTCAGTCATGGGTGACCTTATACGATTTGGCTATTTTGTTAAGCGTCTTTGGTTTCCCTGCTCCCAAATATGTTGAAATTATTTGGTTTTGTAATATTTTTGCTTTGAGCCTACCTGATGAAAGTTTTTCCAGAATTGCGTCGTGAGCACTAAATTTGAAGGAAACAAAAATAACATAAAACGCCGACACGTGTACGTTTATTTTATTTTTTTAACTTTTTTCACCTAGATTAAATGATATGAAATTAACATCATTATATTCTGTAATAGGTAATTAGAATTGTGCTTTATAGCCTGGAATTTGATTTAAAACAGCACGAACAAGTGTCATTAAGTATTTATAGAAATAGCATATGTATACTTATAATGTAAAACGTTTCCATTTAATACTCGTCGTGACGCCAGTTTGAACTTATTATACCATGCATCAAATATTAAAATATTAATACAATTTAAGATGTGATATCATTATAACATACAATGTAACGTCAATGTAAGCTCAAAGTCAAAAGATTTGGAAAATCATAGAAAAAATGATGATAATAAAAGTTTTTGGAAATAAAAAAAAAAATATTCTCAACATGATTGTTAATATGGGTTAAAGCAAAATTACCTATCCATATAAGGGTAATAACAAAATTACCGAACTCCGTAAGTGAGCATTAAATTCATGAAATTTCACATTATAAAATTATCCACAATGGCTCTATTTGCACAGCATGCTTATTCCTATATTTTTTTTTCCTTTCTTGTACAACAGTAGTATTACCATAACAATAGTGATTCATTCTAAAATGTATTATCCAGATTCATCAAATCCATATTTCTAAATATTGTATTTGAAATGTATTACCCAAGTAACAAGACATACTGTTGCGCACTGACAATATGTCTTAAAAATGAAAATAAAGCGTAGATATCAAATTTAGTGCGCACAACGCGTAACCCCGTTTCTGGAATAATCTTCATCAAAATCGAAAGGTTGGAAAGCCAAATAATTTTAAAAGTTTTGAGAGCACGTAAACCAAAGGGTCTAAGCTAAACAGGATCACCAAAATCCGCTAAGGTCACCTATGCCTGAGGGAGGAGAACCTTAGTTTTAATAATACTTTCATTATTTAGAAAGTGTAAATTTCAATAACACATATATCTAATAAACTGTCACAATCCAATGCAAATAAAGCAGTAAAAATAACAAACAAACAAACAAATTCTCGCCGTTATTTACTTTTTTTAGGTTATTTTGTGTATGGATGTCAATCATGGTGGACCTCAAAAATGTAATGATGAAATGAAAAACAAAGCAAACAACATTGTCGTAACAGTTCTAAATTACAATAGTAAAATCCTTCATAGTTAATTGATTAGAAAGCCAAAATAATTAACAATCTTTGGAATCAAGTGAACCAAAGAGCCTAAAAAGGAGGGCCAAAATCTGCTAAGGTCACCTATAAAATTATGCTAAGCTAATAAATTGCGTTGAGATAATATCAAGGTTGGGGATAATTAATTATTAAATCTACAAGTTTGTCGAATAAATTGATGCACTGATTTGAACAATAAAGTATTCAATTCTTCACTAATTTCGTTACATCCAAAGAGTATAAAATCTATGGAGATGGGAACAATGTTATTATAACAGTTAAACAGAGAAGTTATATCGTGTTCATAAAGTGGACATTCAAGAAAAAAATGATGCTCGCACTCTAACCTATATACAATTCTGTATTTCTAAGAGTCATCTACATAGAAAACTCGGTATGGTTTATTTAAACTAGTAGAAGAGTTTGAAGATACCAAAGGGATAATCAGAATCCGTATATCGAAGAAGAACAGACAACACAATTTACAAAAGGACAAACAACAATCTACAAAACATAGACATAAAACTCAAGATCGAATAGGTCAGTATATCGAAGTTACTGTTCTGTGTGTTGTTGAAGATAAATGAGATTTCTATTGTGTTACTGTTTGTTCTTCTCTACATGAGATTCTCATGAAAAACAACAACAAGTGGTGTGTTGAATACCTGTCAAGTGTTTCCTACTGAAAAACAACAGCAAGTGGTGTGTTGAATACCTGTCAAGTATTTCCTACTGAAAAACAACAGCAAGTGGTGTGTTGAATACCTGTCAAGTATTTCCTACTGACAAACAACAGCAAGTGGTGTGTTGAATACCTGTCAAGTATTTCCTACTGACAAACAACAGCAAGTGGTGTGTTGAATACCTGTCAAGTATGTCCTACTGACAAACAAAAACAAGTGGTGTGTTGAATACCTGTCAAGTATTTCCTACTCACACAATAAAAACTGTACTTTCTAAGGTTTCAGATATATAATGAAACGTAGATATACAATTTAGAGCTCATGATGCGTTTTTTGGAATACCCTTTATCGGGTATAACCTTACGCAATAGTGGATCAGGAACTGCTTACCCTTCCGGAACACTTGACTTCATCTCCGGTATTAAGTGGGTTTCGTGTTAATCGATATTTTGTTGTATGTGTATGTTTTGTAGATCGATGTTAGTTCTTTTGTCATTTTTCATTTGGTCATTGTGTTGTCTGTTCTTCTTTGATTTACGGATTCTGATTACCCTTTTGTTATCTTCAAACTCTTCTTAGAGAAGACTAAGTATTTATCTAACCACTTTATGTCTTCGCATTAAAAAAATATTACGGATTTATTTAGTTGTATGGATGACGTGGTCATCTTTGATTTCACTAAGAACTAAAGAGAGAATTTGCGTACAAACTACATTGTATATTCAAATTATTCAAAGTATAATTCAATGTTTTCTAAGACAAAAGTATTGATTGTTTTACCGTACTACCTGACTATGAGTTAACTGCTTACCCTTCGCGAGGACCTGTGTTCACTGCGGGTTTCGTTTTCTTGGTGGGTTCTGTTTTGGTCATCGTTATAGTTTTCTGTATTGTGTTGTTTGCTATGTTTGATTTCGTTCTGTATTTTATGTCAAACGTTGCCTGTATTCTAGATTGCCCCTTTGGTTCTCTGTAACGTTTATTCAATAAATTACAAACAAAATCATATTAATTTTTTCCATTTTTCAGCGGAAGAAGGAATATTTGTTGTGGCTTTTTGACCTTTTCCAGATTGGTATGGTTTGCATAAAACAAATTAATGTCAGCAAAATTGAGCTATATCTATGAAATACGATAATCAGAGAGAGGTATGGCCCATGAAAATAGAAATACATACCTGGACCAAAAGGTGTTTCTTCAATTCCATGAACAGCTTCTAGTTTATGAATGAAAAATAGAGCAAAAATGACCATTATAAGTAATTTAAATCCCATGTTATCTTACAAAAATACAAAACATGCATACATACTATAGTTAGGTAGTGCTTAAATAATGACGTATTATGCTATAATCTCGTGAGTTGACCAATCAGTACAATATTATCAATGACAAACATAAGCACGTAATAAAAACAGGAAACGACTATAAACTGACACGTGTCTTTTTTATTTACATTTTGAAATTGATCAGAAATATCGCCAAATACAGTTATTTTAATTTACGTATATAAAAGTGCATAATTATTTTTTTTCAATCCCTCAAGCACTCCTATATTGTCCCAGTGTTACAATTTCAAACATTTTTTTTCGATTAAGAATGAAACTTTACGACAAAAGAGATGATCTCAATTTTCCCATTCTGAATTTTCCATTTATATATTACAACATTCCAGCAGCACTTGTATATGGAGTATATATCTCTCAATTGATTTGATATTCCAAAGCTTGTGGTTCTTATCCGGATTTCCTTGATAAAGGTGGCTGCTAACAAGGAAGTTACTGAACCAAGGGTTCATATTACTTAAGCTGAAGTCATCACATCGAAAGTTTTACCATGACTTGGTTGACCGGAATGGAATATATGCGTCATAGATGACCACGATATGTTCCATTTGTCGTAAGCACTTCCTTGTCCTTTCCTCATTCATGGCTTATCATTTGGTTTGCAGCTATACTAACACGACGGGTTACATTAGTGGAGCAAGAACTGCTTATCCTTCCGGAGCACCTGAGTTTGCCCCCGGTTTTAGTCGGGTTCGTGTTACTCGATCTTTATGTATATGTTTGTTTGTCCTTTAGTACTTTTTCTTTTCGTCATTGTGTTGTACGTCCTTTTTTGAATTCCGGATTCTGATTATCCCTTTGGTATCTTCAAACTCTACTTACCACAATCTTGCGAAACGGTTTCCTTGACATATGTATGGCATTCCATATAGATTATTTTTGTCGGCGTTTGCATCATGCAGCTATATCGTCCATCGTCCGCCGTCTCAGTCAGCTTTTTATACTTTATTCTTATCTTTTGAATCAATTGTTCAACATGTAGCCAAACAGATGGCTGTCGTTACTACAAATATATCACTTTTATTAAATGGTTCGCGCTGCTATATTTTAAGATATAATGATATTGTGTATATGAAATTTGTAATTGTGCCAAATATGGTATTTTATGTTATTCATGCAACATACCTCTGTTCTAAAACTGACCGCTACGAAATAACTGAGATATTGTTGAAAGTGGCCTTAAACACCACAACCATAACCATAAACGTCTAGGACTATGCCCACCAATTAAACCAAACATGGTTGTGATTGCACTTGGTTCTCCTCTTTGTCAATACTGTGTTCAACAGCCTCTTCCTCTACCTCAGTTGCTTTGTCGTTAATAACAACATATATTGTAAATGGCCAAAACTGTTTACAATTGAAGTAGAATGTACAATCTGTGCTCGATGAAATAGGAAGATATTTGTGGTGTCTATCGAAATTATCTGAACACTATTTGTAATTATCGAAAATAGTGTCATCAGGTTTCAGCTTACAATAGACTACACTGAATCCAAAACCATCAAACATGTAAAGAACGCAGATTTACTACAAAAGATGTCATTTCAGTTTTCTCATGGTAACTTTCCATTTATATATTTAGCAACATTCGGGCTGTATCTGCGCATGGAGTATACATATATCAGTTTATACGGTATTCCAGAACATGTGGTTTCAAAATTTATTGTGTTAGGCTACAATTCCACATATTTTTCAAACAAAATTCAAAAAGGTAAAACATGCTACTCCGAGGAACAAGTGATCAGTATGCTGGAGTTCCTCATCGATAATATATTTGTCTCCTTTGGAGGGATACTGTTTCAGCAAGTCGTCGGCATACCAATGGGTACGAATTGTGCCCCTCTTCTAGCCGATTTATTTTTATACTCATATGAGTCGGAATTTCTTCAAAAGCTTGTAAAAGATAAGAAGATTCATGAGGCTAGAGCATTTAATTTCACATACAGGTATATTGATGACGTTATATCTATCAATAATTCTAGATTTGCAGAATGTCTTCCATTGATATATCCTCCAGAGCTTCGTCCGCATCATTTTTGGACTTATACCTCGAATTTGACGACAGTGGTCAAATCAGTACTACAATTTATGATAAACGGGACGACTTTAATTTTAAAATCATAAACTTTCCAAATATGTGCAGCAATATACCAGCTTCTCCTGCATATGGTGTTTACATCTCGCAATTGATTCGCTATGCAAGGGCCAGTAGCAATTATTCTGATTTCCTGAAACGTCACCTTCATCTGAGAAACAGGCTACTGGACCAGGGCTATGCAAAGATTCGCTTTATTCGATCTCTTAAAAAGTTTATATTCCGATACCAAGATCTTGTCGAAATATATTCCGTCTCTGCAGAAAAGATTATAAACGATGGATTTTCATATAGTGAAAATGTATAAAGATATGTCAAAAAATGTCAGAAATATTTGTTTATCAATGTGTGACGTAAAAGTGTCTTTGACATTTACTTCACTGAGATTGGTGCTGCTTTTACAACTGTTTTACCTGTTTTGTTATAAATACTGTTACAGTGACAGCCGAAACTTTGAGCCGTAATGAAAGGGGGAGGTTTGGCACTTTAAAATCTGATTCAACCCACCATTTCTTTAGAAATGCCTGTACCAAGTCAGGGTCATTACGGTTTCCACAGTTCTCCGGTTGTTGACTGATTTTGTCTGTTTATATATTTATGAGTTTTGATTTTCCCTTTGTAAGATTGCTCGGAGTTCGGTAATTTTGTTATTACCCTTTTCTATCAGAATGTCCTCTATAAATGGTTGCTAGAATCAAGGAAGTTACTGGACCAAAGGTTCCTTATACACAAGTAGAAGTCTTCACTACGAAAGTTGTACGGTCGCCATCATGACTTGGTAGACCTTTACAGAATGTACACGATCCAGTCTAGCTATCGTAGTTCATGACCTATCACCTAATTTATATCAAGAATAACACATAGGGTACAATTAGTACAGTGTTGTAATGTCTGCTACGATTTCTGAGTGAAAATGATGTTAGGTTTGTCTTTTTGCTCCTTTGTTTTGTAAGGGTTCATTTATTTACGAATACTGGTGTCCAGCGCGATTTCAATATTAGATGATGTTCGAGTAGTCTTACAGTAATACGACGAGTGTAAATAGTGAAGAAGAAACCCTTCCGAAACACTTTAAATCATCTTCCATTTGTATGATATTTTCGTAGATCAATCTTTAGTGCTCCCTGTATGGCTTTGTCTTTTGTTTGTCCTATTCTTTTGGTTAATGTAGGTATATCTATATATAATGTTCGTGTCGCTCAACAGTACCATGACGGGTGTGAATATTGGAGCAGTAACTGCTGACCATTCCAGAGTTCACCGCCGATTTGTAGTCGGACGTGTCTTGCTTAATCTAGTTTTCTGTGTAGTGTTTTGTAGGTTTTTGTTAGTCGTTTTGTCCTTTTCTTTTGGTCAATGTATTGTCTGTTCTTCTTTTATTGATGGATTCTGAATATCCGTTCAAACATTTCTTATGTTCATAGACTTTCAGTCGAGTTTTTCTTTCCACAAATTTTAATCAACTAACTACTGAATAAAATTCATATTGTGTCTTCTGTGAGTGAAGGTGAGAGGTCATTGTTCGTTCTGTTGTTCTTAGTGGAATTGATGACCATTGCTGCTTAGAGGTGATTGTTCGTTCTGTTGATCTTGGTGGAATTGATGACCATTGCTGCTTAGAGGTGATTGTTCTTTCTGTTGATCTTGGTGGAATTGATGACCATTGCTGCTTAGAGGTGATTGTTCGTTCTGTTGATCTTGGTGGAATTGATGACCATTGCTGCTTAGAGGTGATTGTTCGTTCTGTTGATCTTGGTGGAATTGATGACCATTGCTGCTTAGAGGTGATTGTTCGTTCTGTTGATCTTGGTGGAATTGATGACCATTGCTTCTTAGAGGTGATTGTTCGTTCTGTTGATCTTGGTGGAATTTATTACCATTGCTGTTTAGAGGTGATTATTTGTTCTGTTGATCTTGGTGGAATTTATGGTAATTGCTGCTTAGAGGTGATTGTCCTTTCTGTTGATCTTGGTGGAATTGATTACCATTGCTTTTTAGAGGTGATTGTTCGTTCTGTTGGTCTTGAAGGAATTGATGACCATTGCTGTTTAGAGGTGATTGTTCGTTCTGTTGATCTTGGTGGAATTGATGATCATTGCTGTTTAGAGGTGATTGTTCGTTCTGTTGGTCTTGAAGGAATTGATGACCATTGCTGTTTAGAGGTGATTATTTGTTCTGTTGATCTTGGTGGAATTGATGATCATTGCTGTTTAGAGGTGATTGTTCGTTCTGTTGGTCTTGAAGGAATTGATGACCATTGCTGTTTAGAGGTGATTGTTCGTTCTGTTGTTCTTAGTGGAATTGATGACTATTGCTGTTTACAGGTGATTGTTCGTTCTGTTGATCTTGGTGGAATTTATTACCATTGCTGTTTAGAGGTGATTATTTGTTCTGTTGATCTTGGTGGAATTTATGATAATTGCTGCTTAGAGGTGATTGTCCTTTCTGTTGATCTTGGTGGAATTGATTACCATTGCTGTTTAGAGGTGATTGTTCGTTTAGTTGATCTTGGTGGAATTGATGACCACTGTTGTTTAGAGGTGATTGTTTGTTCTGTTGATCTTGGTGGAATTGATGACCATTGCTGTTTAGAGGTGATTGTACGTTATATTGATCTTGGTGAAATTGATGACCATTGCTGTTTAGAGGTGATTGCTCGATTTGTTGATCTTGGTGGAATTGATGACCATTGATGTTTAGAGGTGATTGTTCGTTTTATTGATCTTGGTGGAATTGATGACCATTGCTGTTTAGAGGTGATTGTTCATTCTGTTGATCTTGGTGGAATTGATGACCATTGCTGTTTAGAGGTGATTGTTCGATTTGTTGATCTTGGTGGAATTGATTACCATTGCTGTTTAGAGGTGATTGTTCGTTTTATTGATCTTGGTGGAATTGATGACCATTGCTGTTTAGAGCTGATTGTTCGTTCTGTTGATCTTGATGAAATTGATGACTATTGCTGTATAGAGGTGATTGTTTGTTCTGTTGATCTTGGTGGAATTGATGACCATAGCTGTTTAGAGGTGATTGCTCGTTCTGTTGATCTTGGTGGACTTGATGACCATTGCTGCTTAGAGGTGATTGTTCGTTTTGTTGATCTTGGTGGAATTGATTACCATTCCTGATTAGAGGTGAATTTTCGTTTTGTTGATCTTGGTGGAATTGATTCCCATTGCTGTTTAGAGATGATTGTTCGTTCTGTTGATCTTGGTGGAATTGATGACCATTGCTGTTTACAGGTGATTGTTCGATTTGTTGATCGTGGTGGAATTGATTACCATTACTGTTTGGAGGCGATTGCTTGTTTTTTTAATCTTGGTGGAATTGATTACCATTGCTGTTTACAGGTGATTGTTTGTTTTGTTGATCTTGATGGAATTGATGAACATTGCTACTTAGAGGTGATTGTTCGCTTTCTTGAACTTGGTGGAATTGATGACCATTGCTGTTTTGAGGTGGTTGCTTGTTTTGTTGATATTGGTGGAATTGATGACCATTGCTGTTTAGAGGTGATTGTTCGGTTTGTTGATCTTGGGGAAATTGATGACCATTGCTGTTTAGAGGTGATTGCTTGTTTTGTTGATCTTGGTGGAATTGATGACCATTGCTGTTTAGAGGTGATTGCGTGTTTTGTTGATCTTGGTGGAATTGATGACCATTGCTGTTTAGAGATGATTGTTCGCTTTGTTGATCTTGGTGGAATTGATTACCATGGCTGTTTAGAGGTGATTGGTT
The DNA here is from genome assembly GCA_963680875.1 of Bathymodiolus brooksi. Classification (NCBI taxonomy): domain Eukaryota; kingdom Metazoa; phylum Mollusca; class Bivalvia; order Mytilida; family Modiolidae; genus Bathymodiolus; species Bathymodiolus brooksi. Next base: position 18,879,246 of record OY804582.1, on the reverse strand, counting down.
GTTTTGTTGATCTTGGTAGAATTGATGACCATTGCTGTTTAGAGATGATTGTTCGTTTTGTTGATCTTGTTTAAGCTATCTTTTCTGAGGTGATTATTTGCTTTGTTGATCTTGTTGGAATTGATAACCATTGCTATTTAAACTTTCTCTTCCTCATAATGTAAGATATGGCTATGTATATTTATATAGCGATATCTTTAATATACAGTGCAAAAGTACTAGCATAGGGATGAAAAAATATCATTCCTCAACTCTGTCATTGATCTTCACGTCAACCAACAATATCCATATGTACTAGGGGCCATCATCGTGTGGTAGCTAGATTAACTACATATGTACTAGGGGCCATCATCGTGTGGTAGCTAGATTAACTACATATGTACTAGGGGCCATCATCGTGTGGTAGCTAGATTAACTACATATGTACTAGGGTCCATCATCGTGTGGTAGCTAGATTAACTACATATGTACTAGGGGCCATCATCGTGTGGTAGCTAGATTAACTACATATGTACTAGGGGCCATCATGGTGTGGTAGCTAGATTAACTACATATGTACTAGGGGCCATCATCGTGTGTTAGCTAGATTAACTACATATGTACTAGGGGCCATCATCGTGTGGTAGCTAGATTAACTACATATGTACTAGGGGCCATCATCGTGTGGTAGCTAGATTAAATACATATGTACTAGGGACCATCATCGTGTGGTAGCTAGATTAACTACATATGTACTAGGGGCCATCATCGTGTGGTAGCTAGATTAACTACATATGTACTAGGGGCCATCATCGTGTGGTAGCTAGATTAACTACATATGCAATCGGTGCCTATCACCACTAATGTTGTGAGTTACCGCTCATGGCGAGGTGTACAAAATTATTTGATAACATTTGTCAGTAACTTGCGACAGGTCAATGGCTTTATCTCGGCACTCCGGTTTCCTCCACCAATAAAACTGACCGCCACGATATAGCTGAAATATAAGTGGTGTTAAACACCATAAAACGAAGCAGAAGCCATAAGTACTCTCCTTGTCGAATTTTTTTCTGTACTTCTATGAAGCACGGTTTATGCAACAAATTATCAAAGACAAAAAACTAATAGAAGCTAAAGTCTTTAATCTCATTTTGAGGTATATTGATTATTTTCAGTCAATTAATAATCCAAATTATATTATCGAGGATATTTTGGTTCTTAGCATTAGCTTAACTCCGTCACTTTTCATTGAAGCGTGTGTACCAAGTCAAAAAAGTGAGCGGTCATGTATATGTGAATTAGGGATATCGATTTTCCCTCTTTGTACAATTTTTCTATTGGTTTTTGGAACTGTTATCAGTGTGGTATATTTTTTTCCCCAGTTTAATACTTACAATATCACCAGCGACCTAAGGAGGGTAATTGCCAATATTACGGGAAGTGCCATGCTTGTATAAGGACAGGGGCTGTCGTGGTCGTGATCGTATGGTAGTTGGATTTACAGCTACCTGTGCAATCAGTGCCTATCACGACTAACGTTGTGAGTTCTAATCCCGCTCAGTCGATACCAAATTATGTGATACAGTTTGTAAGTGACTTGAGGCAGGTCGGTGGCTTTCTCTGAGTATTCCGGTCTCCCCCAACAATAAAACTGACCGTCACGATATAATTGAAATATTGTTGAAAATGGCATTAAACACCATAACCCTAACCCCTGTACAGCGACAACATATACACATGTAAACCGACCTTCTTTTCTGAAAAACTCCTATGCGGAATAGACATGTTCGACTTGTTTCTACATGAACCTTGAGTGTGCTTAAAATGTTTTGATAAAATATTATTTGAATTCCTTTTTATCACCAAGTTTGTAAAAGAGTAACACGACAGTTGTCACAAGTGGACCAGGAACTGCCTACCCTTCCGGAGCACCTGTGTACACCACCGAATTTAGTAGTGTTCGAACTGCTCGAACTTTTGTTTTCTGTGCAGTGTTTGTAGATTATTATTATTTTCTTTTTGCCATTGTATTGTCTCTCTGTCTTCGATTTACGGCTTCTTATTCCCACTTTTCTTATGATTGCTTTTTTTTTAGCTTTCTCACTCTCACTTGTGTACTGCAATATTGCATGTAGCCCCTTTGGCATCCAATTTAATGACGAAACCTGTAGTGAAACATTTGATTAGCATACAAGAGAGAAATTAACAAATGAACGTGTTTAATCTGTACCAAATTTATTAATTTAGATTTAATTAATCTGGAGAAAAAACGACTTTCAATACGCATTACCGGAACATAGCAATAATGTGTATCAAATAAAATCTAAAAAAATAACTGACCCCCCACAGACCTTTGTATTTGTTTATTTTGATTTTTGTGTGTGCATGTTTAGATGTTTTTTTTCCCTCTAATTTGTATTTTCTTTTTGTTTTGTTTTCTTTTTGGGTGTGAATTTTCTTTAGTTGTGTCGTTTTCTTTTTTCTTTTTTTATCATATTAGTTTGTTTTCTGGTGAATACTAATAAATTTATAATTCATAACACTAACTGCAATTAATAAGGTAATTTATTTAAATCTACAATATTCAGAGACGTGGTGTTGATGACTCTACAGATTCCGTCGATGTGTATCTCCATGGAAACAGTTAAACCACTGTAATATAACATGTGTTCTATTAACTATCATAATGTGCTATAAGAAAAACGTACTGTTTTCATCAAGACAGATAATAACCCATTACCTACAGTTATTATATAATGTGACACTTCATAATTGTTAAGCATTTGTTATGAGCGAACGTAGTCTTTTCTATTAGTAAGAAAGAGTGTGGACGTAAATGAACATGAGAGACTATCCAACATAACACTTAGAATAGACACAAATTAAAGTAAAGGAACAGCTTGCAATAAGAAAGGATATGGAGGTAGATGAGCATGAGAGACTATCCAACATTAGACACAAATTAAAGTAAAGGAACAGCTTGTAGTAAGAAAGGATATGGAGGTAGATGAGCATGCGAGACTATCCAACATTAGACACACATTAAAGTAAAGGAACAGCTTGTAGTAAGAAAGGATATGGAGGTAGATGAGCATGCGAGACAATCCAACATTAGACACAAATTAAAGTAAAGGAACAGCTTGTAGTAAGAAAGGATATGGAGGTAGATGAGCATGAGAGACTATCCAACATTAGACACAAATTAAAGTAAAGGAACAGCTTGTAGTAAGAAAGGATATGGAGGTAGATGAGCATGAGAGATTATCCAACATTAGACACAAATTAAAGTAAAGGAACAGCTTGTAGTAAGAAAGGATATGGAGGTAGATGAGCATGAGAGATTATCCAACATTAGACACAGATTAAAGTAAAGGAACAGCTTGTAGTAAAAAAGGATATGGAGGTAGATGAGCATGAGAGACTATCCAACATTAGACACAAATTAAAGTAAAGGAACAGCTTGTAGTAAAAAAGGATATGGAGGTAGATGAGCATGCGAGACTATCCAACATTAGACACAAATTAAAGTAAAGGAACAGCTTGTAGTAAGAAAGGATATGGAGGTAGATGAGCATGAGAGACTATCCAATATTAGACACAAATTAAAGTAAAGGAACAGCTTGTAGTAAAAAAGGATATGAAGGTAGATGAGCATGCGAGACTCTCCAACATTAGACACAAATTAAAGTAAAGGAACATCTTGTAGTAAGAAAGGATATAGATGTAAATGATCATGAGAGACCATCCAACATTAGACACAAATTAAAGTAAAGGAACAGCTTGTAGTAAGAAAGGATATTGAGGTAGATGAGCATGCGAGACTATCCAACATTAGACACAAATTAAAGTAAAGGAACAGCTTGTAGTAAGAAAGGATATGGAGGTAGATGAGCATGCGAGACTATCCAACATTAGACACAAATTAAAGTAAAGGAACAGCTTGTAGTAAGAAAGGATATGGAGGTAGATGAGCATGCGAGACTATCCAACATTAGACACAAATTAAAGTAAAGGAACAGCTTGTAGTAAGAAAGTATATGGAGGTAGATGAGCATGCGAGACTATCCAACATTAGACACAAATTAAAGTAAAGGAACAGCTTGTAGTAAGAAAGGATATGGAGGTAGATGAGCATGCGAGACTATCTAATATTAGACACAAATTAAAGTAAAGGAACATCTTGTAGTAAGAAAGGATATGGAGGTAGATGAGCATGCGAGACTATCCAACATTAGACACAAATTAAAGTAAAGTAACAGCTTGTAGTAAGAAAGGATATGGAGGTAGATGAGCATGCGAGACTATCCAACATTAGACACAAATTAATGTAAAGGAACAGCTTGTAGTAAGAAAGGATATGGAGGTAGATGAGCATGTGAGACTATCCAACATTAGACACAAATTAAAGTAAAGGAACAGCTTGTAGTAAGACAGGATATGGAGGTAGATGAGCATGCGAGACTATCCAACATTAGACACAAATTAAAGCAAAGGAACAGCTTGTAGTAAGAAAGGATATGGAGGTAGATGAGCATGCGAGACTATCCAACATTAGACACAAATTAAAGTAAAGGAAAAGCTTGTTGTAAGAAAGGATATGGAGGTAGATGAGCATGCGAGACTATCCAACATTAGACACAAATTAAAGTAAAGGAACAGCTTGTAGTAAGAAAGGATATAGAGGTAGATGAGCATGCGAGACTATCCAACATTAGACACAAATTAAAGTAAAGGAACAGCTTGTAGTAAGAAAGGATATGGAGGTAGATGAGCATGCGAGACTATCCAACATTAGACACAAATTAAAGTAAAGTAACAGCTTGTAGTAAGAAAGGATATGGAGGTAGATGAGCATGCGAGACTATCCAACATTAGACACAAATTAAAGTAAAGGAACAGCTTGTAGTAAGAAAGGATATGGAGGTAGATGAGCATGAGAGATTATCCAACATTAGACACAAATTAAAGTAAAGGAACAGCTTGTAGTAAGAAAGGATATGGAGGTAGATGAGCATGAGAGATTATCCAACATTAGACACAAATTAAAGTAAAGGAACAGCTTGTAGTAAGAAAGGATATGGAGGTAGATGAGCATGAGAGATTATCCAACATTAGACACAGATTAAAGTAAAGGAACAGCTTGTAGTAAAAAAGGATATGGAGGTAGATGAGCATGAGAGACTATCCAACATTAGACACAAATTAAAGTAAAGGAACAGCTTGTAGTAAAAAAGGATATGGAGGTAGATGAGCATGCGAGACTATCCAACATTAGACACAAATTAAAGTAAAGGAACAGCTTGTAGTAAAAAAGGATATGGAGGTAGATGAGCATGAGAGACTATCCAATATTAGACACAAATTAAAGTAAAGGAACAGCTTATAGTAAAAAAGGATATGAAGGTAGATGAGCATGCGAGACTCTCCAACATTAGACACAAATTAAAGTAAAGGAACATCTTGTAGTAAGAAAGGATATAGATGTAAATGATCATGAGAGACCATCCAACATTAGACACAAATTAAAGTAAAGTAACAGCTTGTAGTAAGAAAGGATATGGAGGTAGATGAGCATGCGAGACTATCCAACATTAGACACAAATTAAAGTAAAGGAACAGCTTGTAGTAAGAAAGGATATGGAGGTAGATGAGCATGCGAGACTATCCAACATTAGACACAAATTAAAGTAAAGGAACAGCTTGTAGTAAGAAAGGATATGGAGGTAGATGAGCATGCGAGACTATCCAACATTAGACACAAATTAAAGTAAAGGAACAGCTTGTAGTAAGAAAGTATATGGAGGTAGATGAGCATGCGAGACTATCCAACATTAGACACAAATTAAAGTAAAGGAACAGCTTGTAGTAAGAAAGGATATGGAGGTAGATGAGCATGCGAGACTATCTAATATTAGACACAAATTAAAGTAAAGGAACATCTTGTAGTAAGAAAGGATATGGAGGTAGATGAGCATGCGAGACTATCCAACATTAGACACAAATTAAAGTAAAGTAACAGCTTGTATTAAGAAAGGATATGGAGGTAGATGAGCATGCGAGACTATCCAACATTAGACACAAATTAAAGTAAAGGAACAGCTTGTAGTAAGAAAGGATATGGAGGTAGATGAGCATGTGAGATTATCCAACATTAGACACAAATTAAAGTAAAGGAACAGCTTGTAGTAAGAAAGGATATGGAGGTAGATGAGCATGCGAGACTATCCAACATTAGACACAAATTAAAGTAAAGGAACAGCTTGTAGTAAGAAAGGATATGGAGGTAGATGAGCATGCGAGACTATCCAACATTAGACACAAATTAAAGTAAAGGAAAAGCTTGTTGTAAGAAAGGATATGGAGGTAGATGAGCATGCGAGACTATCCAACATTAGACACAAATTAAAGTAAAGGAACAGCTTGTAGTAAGAAAGGATATAGAGGTAGATGAGCATGCGAGACTATCCAACATTAGACACAAATTAAAGTAAAGGAACAGCTTGTAGTAAGAAAGGATATGGAGGTAGATGAGCATGCGAGACTATCCAACATTAGACACAAATTAAAGTAAAGTAACAGCTTGTAGTAAGAAAGGATATGGAGGTAGATGAGCATGCGAGACTATCCAACATTAGACACAAATTAAAGTAAAGGAACAGCTTGTAGTAAGAAAGGATATGGAGGTAGATGAGCATGCGAGACTATCCAACATTAGACACAAATTAAAGTAAAGGAACAGCTTGTAGTAAGAAAGGATATAGAGGTAGATGAGCATGCGAGACTATCCAACATTAGACACAAATTAAAGTAAAGGAACAGCTTGTAGTAAGAAAGGATATGGAGGTAGATGAGCATGAGAGACTATCCAATATTAGACACAAATTAAAGTAAAGGAACAGCTTGTAGTAAAAAAGGATATGAAGGTAGATGAGCATGCGAGACTCTCCAACATTAGACACAAATTAAAGTAAAGGAACATCTTGTAGTAAGAAAGGATATAGATGTAAATGATCATGAGAGACCATCCAACATTAGACACAAATTAAAGTAAAGTAACAGCTTGTAGTAAGAAAGGATATGGAGGTAGATGAGCATGCGAGACTATCCAACATTAGACACAAATTAAAGTAAAGGAACAGCTTGTAGTAAGAAAGGATATGGAGGTAGATGTGCATGCGAGACTATCCAACATTAGACACAAATTAAAGTAAAGGAACAGCTTGTAGTAAGAAAGGATATGGAGGTAGATGAGCATGCGAGACTATCCAACATTAGACACAAATTAAAGTAAAGGAACAGCTTGTAGTAAGAAAGTATATGGAGGTAGATGAGCATGCGAGACTATCCAACATTAGACACAAATTAAAGTAAAGGAACAGCTTGTAGTAAGAAAGGATATGGAGGTAGATGAGCATGCGAGACTATCTAATATTAGACACAAATTAAAGTAAAGGAACATCTTGTAGTAAGAAAGGATATGGAGGTAGATGAGCATGCGAGACTATCCAACATTAGACACAAATTAAAGTAAAGTAACAGCTTGTATTAAGAAAGGATATGGAGGTAGATGAGCATGCGAGACTATCCAACATTAGACACAAATTAAAGTAAAGGAACAGCTTGTAGTAAGAAAGGATATGGAGGTAGATGAGCATGTGAGACTATCCAACATTAGACACAAATTAAAGTAAAGGAAAAGCTTGTTGTAAGAAAGGATATGGAGGTAGATGAGCATGCGAGACTATCCAACATTAGACACAAATTAAAGTAAAGGAACAGCTTGTAGTAAGAAAGGATATAGAGGTAGATGAGCATGCGAGACTATCCAACATTAGACACAAATTAAAGTAAAGGAACAGCTTGTAGTAAGAAAGGATATGGAGGTAGATGAGCATGCGAGACTATCCAACATTAGACACAAATTAAAGTAAAGTAACAGCTTGTAGTAAGAAAGGATATGGAGGTAGATGAGCATGCGAGACTATCCAACATTAGACACAAATTAAAGTAAAGGAACAGCTTGTAGTAAGAAAGGATATGGAGGTAGATGAGCATGAGAGATTATCCAACATTAGACACAAATTAAAGTAAAGGAACAGCTTGTAGTAAGAAAGGATATGGAGGTAGATGAGCATGAGAGATTATCCAACATTAGACACAAATTAAAGTAAAGGAACAGCTTGTAGTAAGAAAGGATATGGAGGTAGATGAGCATGAGAGATTATCCAACATTAGACACAGATTAAAGTAAAGGAACAGCTTGTAGTAAAAAAGGATATGGAGGTAGATGAGCATGAGAGACTATCCAACATTAGACACAAATTAAAGTAAAGGAACAGCTTGTAGTAAAAAAGGATATGGAGGTAGATGAGCATGCGAGACTATCCAACATTAGACACAAATTAAAGTAAAGGAACAGCTTGTAGTAAAAAAGGATATGGAGGTAGATGAGCATGAGAGACTATCCAATATTAGACACAAATTAAAGTAAAGGAACAGCTTATAGTAAAAAAGGATATGAAGGTAGATGAGCATGCGAGACTCTCCAACATTAGACACAAATTAAAGTAAAGGAACATCTTGTAGTAAGAAAGGATATAGATGTAAATGATCATGAGAGACCATCCAACATTAGACACAAATTAAAGTAAAGTAACAGCTTGTAGTAAGAAAGGATATGGAGGTAGATGAGCATGCGAGACTATCCAACATTAGACACAAATTAAAGTAAAGGAACAGCTTGTAGTAAGAAAGGATATGGAGGTAGATGAGCATGCGAGACTATCCAACATTAGACACAAATTAAAGTAAAGGAACAGCTTGTAGTAAGAAAGGATATGGAGGTAGATGAGCATGCGAGACTATCCAACATTAGACACAAATTAAAGTAAAGGAACAGCTTGTAGTAAGAAAGTATATGGAGGTAGATGAGCATGCGAGACTATCCAACATTAGACACAAATTAAAGTAAAGGAACAGCTTGTAGTAAGAAAGGATATGGAGGTAGATGAGCATGCGAGACTATCTAATATTAGACACAAATTAAAGTAAAGGAACATCTTGTAGTAAGAAAGGATATGGAGGTAGATGAGCATGCGAGACTATCCAACATTAGACACAAATTAAAGTAAAGTAACAGCTTGTATTAAGAAAGGATATGGAGGTAGATGAGCATGCGAGACTATCCAACATTAGACACAAATTAAAGTAAAGGAACAGCTTGTAGTAAGAAAGGATATGGAGGTAGATGAGCATGTGAGATTATCCAACATTAGACACAAATTAAAGTAAAGGAACAGCTTGTAGTAAGAAAGGATATGGAGGTAGATGAGCATGCGAGACTATCCAACATTAGACACAAATTAAAGTAAAGGAACAGCTTGTAGTAAGAAAGGATATGGAGGTAGATGAGCATGCGAGACTATCCAACATTAGACACAAATTAAAGTAAAGGAAAAGCTTGTTGTAAGAAAGGATATGGAGGTAGATGAGCATGCGAGACTATCCAACATTAGACACAAATTAAAGTAAAGGAACAGCTTGTAGTAAGAAAGGATATAGAGGTAGATGAGCATGCGAGACTATCCAACATTAGACACAAATTAAAGTAAAGGAACAGCTTGTAGTAAGAAAGGATATGGAGGTAGATGAGCATGCGAGACTATCCAACATTAGACACAAATTAAAGTAAAGTAACAGCTTGTAGTAAGAAAGGATATGGAGGTAGATGAGCATGCGAGACTATCCAACATTAGACACAAATTAAAGTAAAGGAACAGCTTGTAGTAAGAAAGGATATGGAGGTAGATGAGCATGCGAGACTATCCAACATTAGACACAAATTAAAGTAAAGGAACAGCTTGTAGTAAGAAAGGATATAGAGGTAGATGAGCATGCGAGACTATCCAACATTAGACACAAATTAAAGTAAAGGAACAGCTTGTAGTAAGAAAGGATATGGAGGTAGATGAGCATGAGAGACTATCCAATATTAGACACAAATTAAAGTAAAGGAACAGCTTGTAGTAAAAAAGGATATGAAGGTAGATGAGCATGCGAGACTCTCCAACATTAGACACAAATTAAAGTAAAGGAACATCTTGTAGTAAGAAAGGATATAGATGTAAATGATCATGAGAGACCATCCAACATTAGACACAAATTAAAGTAAAGTAACAGCTTGTAGTAAGAAAGGATATGGAGGTAGATGAGCATGCGAGACTATCCAACATTAGACACAAATTAAAGTAAAGGAACAGCTTGTAGTAAGAAAGGATATGGAGGTAGATGTGCATGCGAGACTATCCAACATTAGACACAAATTAAAGTAAAGGAACAGCTTGTAGTAAGAAAGGATATGGAGGTAGATGAGCATGCGAGACTATCCAACATTAGACACAAATTAAAGTAAAGGAACAGCTTGTAGTAAGAAAGTATATGGAGGTAGATGAGCATGCGAGACTATCCAACATTAGACACAAATTAAAGTAAAGGAACAGCTTGTAGTAAGAAAGGATATGGAGGTAGATGAGCATGCGAGACTATCTAATATTAGACACAAATTAAAGTAAAGGAACATCTTGTAGTAAGAAAGGATATGGAGGTAGATGAGCATGCGAGACTATCCAACATTAGACACAAATTAAAGTAAAGTAACAGCTTGTATTAAGAAAGTATATGGAGGTAGATGAGCATGCGAGACTATCCAACATTAGACACAAATTAAAGTAAAGGAACAGCTTGTAGTAAGAAAGGATATGGAGGTAGATGAGCATGTGAGACTATCCAACATTAGACACAAATTAAAGTAAAGGAACAGCTTGTAGTAAGAAAGGATATGGAGGTAGATGAGCATGCGAGACTATCCAACATTAGACACAAATTAAAGTAAAGGAACAGCTTGTAGTAAGAAAGGATATGGAGGTAGATGAGCATGCGAGACTATCCAACATTAGACACAAATTAAAGTAAAGGAAAAGCTTGTTGTAAGAAAGGATATGGAGGTAGATGAGCATGCGAGACTATCCAACATTAGACACAAATTAAAGTAAAGGAACAGCTTGTAGTAAGAAAGGATATAGAGGTAGATGAGCATGCGAGACTATCCAACATTAGACACAAATTAAAGTAAAGGAACAGCTTGTAGTAAGAAAGGATATGGAGGTAGATGAGCATGCGAGACTATCCAACATTAGACACAAATTAAAGTAAAGTAACAGCTTGTAGTAAGAAAGGATATGGAGGTAGATGAGCATGCGAGACTATCCAACATTAGACACAAATTAAAGTAAAGGAACAGCTTGTAGTAAGAAAGGATATGGAGGTAGATGAGCATGCGAGACTATCCAACATTAGACACAAATTAAAGTAAAGGAACAGCTTGTAGTAAGAAAGGATATGGAGGTAGATGAGCATGCGAGACAATCCAACATTAGACACAAATTAAAGTAAAGGAACAGCTTGTAGTAAGAAAGGATATGGAGGTAGATGAGCATGAGAGACTATCCAACATTAGACACAAATTAAAGTAAAGGAACAGCTTGTAGTAAAAAAGGATATGGAGGTAGATGCGCATGAGAGACTATCCAATATTAGACACAAATTAAAGTAAAGGAACAGCTTTTAGTAAAAAAGGATATGAAGGTAGATGAGCATGCGAGACTCTCCAACATTAGAAACAAATTAAAGTAAAGGAACATCTTGTAGTAAGAACGGATATAGATGTAAATGATCATGAGAGACCATCCAACATTAGACACAAATTAAAGTAAAGGAACAGCTTGTAGTAAGAAAGGATATTGAGGTAGATGAGCATGCGAGACTATCCAACATTAGACACAAATTAAAGTAAAGGAACAGCTTGTAGTAAGAAAGGATATGGAGGTAGATGAGCATGCGAGACTATCCAACATTAGACACAAATTAAAGTAAAGGAACAGCTTGTAGTAAGAAAGGATATGGAGGTAGATGAGCATGCGAGACTATCCAACATTAGACACAAATTAAAGTAAAGGAACAGCTTGTAGTAAAAAAGAATATGGAAGTAGATGAGCATGCGAGACTATCCAACATTAGACACAAATTAAAGTAAAGGAACAGCTTGTTGTAAGAAAGGATATGGAGGTAGATGAGCATGCGAGACTATCCAATATTAGACACAAATTAAAGTAAAGGAACAGCTTGTAGTAAGAAAGGATATGGAGGTAGATGAGCATGCGAGACATCCAACATTAGACACAAATTAAAGTAAAGTAACAGCTTGTAGTAAGAAAGGATATGGAGGTAGATGAGCATGCGAGACTATCCAACATTAGACACAAATTAAAGTAAAGGAAAAGCTTGTTGTAAGAAAGGATATGGAGGTAGATGAGCATGCGAGACTATCCAACATTAGACACAAATTAAAGTAAAGGAACAGCTTGTAGTAAGAAAGGATATAGAGGTAGATGAGCATGCGAGACTATCCAACATTAGACACAAATTAAAGTAAAGGAACAGCTTGTAGTAAGAAAGGATATGGAGGTAGATGAGCATGCGAGACTATCCAACATTAGACACAAATTAAAGTAAAGTAACAGCTTGTAGTAAGAAAGGATATGGAGGTAGATGAGCATGCGAGACTATCCAACATTAGACACAAATTAAAGTAAAGGAACAGCTTGTAGTAAGAAAGGATATGGAGGTAGATGAGCATGCGAGACTATCCAACATTAGACACAAATTAAAGTAAAGGAACAGCTTGTAGTAAGAAAGGATATGGAGGTAGATGAGCATGCGAGACAATCCAACATTAGACACAAATTAAAGTAAAGGAACAGCTTGTAGTAAGAAAGGATATGGAGGTAGATGAGCATGAGAGACTATCCAACATTAGACACAAATTAAAGTAAAGGAACAGCTTGTAGTAAAAAAGGATATGGAGGTAGATGCGCATGAGAGACTATCCAATATTAGACACAAATTAAAGTAAAGGAACAGCTTTTAGTAAAAAAGGATATGAAGGTAGATGAGCATGCGAGACTCTCCAACATTAGAAACAAATTAAAGTAAAGGAACATCTTGTAGTAAGAACGGATATAGATGTAAATGATCATGAGAGACCATCCAACATTAGACACAAATTAAAGTAAAGGAACAGCTTGTAGTAAGAAAGGATATTGAGGTAGATGAGCATGCGAGACTATCCAACATTAGACACAAATTAAAGTAAAGGAACAGCTTGTAGTAAGAAAGGATATGGAGGTAGATGAGCATGCGAGACTATCCAACATTAGACACAAATTAAAGTAAAGGAACAGCTTGTAGTAAAAAAGAATATGGAAGTAGATGAGCATGCGAGACTATCCAACATTAGACACAAATTAAAGTAAAGGAACAGCTTGTTGTAAGAAAGGATATGGAGGTAGATGAGCATGCGAGACTATCCAATATTAGACACAAATTAAAGTAAAGGAACAGCTTGTAGTAAGAAAGGATATGGAGGTAGATGAGCATGCGAGACATCCAACATTAGACACAAATTAAAGTAAAGTAACAGCTTGTAGTAAGAAAGGATATGGAGGTAGATGAGCATGCGAGACTATCCAACATTAGACACAAATTAAAGTAAAGGAACAGCTTGTAGTAAGAAAGGATATGGAGGTAGATGAGCATGTGAGACTATCCAACATTAGACACAAATTAAAGTAAAGTAACAGCTTGTAGTAAGAAAGGATATGGAGGTAGATGAGCATGCGAGACTATCCAACATTAGACACAAATTAAAGTAAAGGAACAGCTTGTAGTAAGAAAGGATATGGAGGTAGATGCGCATGCGAGACTATCCAACATTAGACACAAATTAAAGAAAAGGAACAGATTGTTGTAAGAAAGGATATGGAGGTAGATGAGCATGCGAGACTATCCAACATTAGACACAAATTAAAGTAAAGGAACAGCTTGTAGTAAGAAAGGATATAGAGGTAGATGAGCATGCCAGACTATCCAACATTAGACACAAATTAAAGTAAAGGAACAGCTTGTAGTAAGAAAGGATATGGAGGTAGATGAGCATGCGAGACTATCCAACATTAGACACAAATTAAAGTAAAGTAACAGCTTGAAGTAAGAAAGGATATGGAGGTAGATAAGCATGAGAGACTATCCAACATTAGACGCAAATTAAAGTAAAGGAACAGCTTGTAGTAAGAAAGGATATGGAGGTAGATGAGCATGCGAGACTATCCAACATTAGACACAAATTAAAGTAAAGGAACAGCTTGTAGAAAGAAAGGATATGGAGGTAGATGAGCATGCGAGACAATCCAACATTAGACACAAATTAAAGTAAAGGAACAGCTTGTAGTAAGAAAGGATATGGAGGTAGATGAGCATGCGAGACTATCCAACATTAGACACAAATTAAAGTAAAGGAACAGCTTGTAGTAAGAAAGGATATGGAGGTAGATGAGCATGCGAGACTATCCAACATTAGACACAAATTAAAGTAAAGGAACAGCTTGTAGTAAGAAAGGATATGGAGGTAGATGAGCATGCGAGACTATCCAACATTAGACACAAATTAAAGTAAAGGAACAGCTTGTAGTAAGAAAGGACATGGATGTAAATGATCATGAGAGACCATCCAACATTAGACACAAATTAAAGTAAAGGAACATCTTGTAGTAAGAAAGGATATGGAGGTAGATGAGCATGCGAGACTATCCAACATTAGACACAAATTAAAGTAAAGGAACAGCTTGTAGCAAGAAAGGATATGGAGGTAGATGAGCATGCGAGACTATCCAACATTAGACACAAATTAAAGTAAAGGAACAGCTTGTAGTAAGAAAGGATATGGAGGTAGATGAGCATGCGAGACTATCCAACATTAGACACAAATTAAAGTAAAGTAACAGCTTGTAGTAAGAAAGGATATGGAGGTAGATGAGAATGCGAGACTATCCAACATTAGACGCAAATTAAAGTAAAGGAACAGCTTGTAGTAAGAAAGGATATGGAGGTAGATGAGCATGTGAGACTATCCAACATTAGACACAAATTAAAGTAAAGGAACAGCTTGTAGTAAGAAAGGATATGGAGGTAGATGAGCATGCGAGACTATCCAACATTAGACACAAATTAAAGTAAAGGAACAGCTTGTAGTAAGAAAGGATATGGAGGTAGATGAGCATGCGAGACAATCCAACATTAGACACAAATTAAAGTAAAGGAACAGCTTGTAGTAAGAAAGGATATGGAGGTAGATGAGCATGCGAGACTATCCAACATTAGACACAAATTAAAGTAAAGGAACAGCTTGTTGTAAGAAAGGATATGGAGGTAGATGAGCATGCGAGACTATCCAACATTAGACACAAATTAAAGTAAAGGAACAGCTTGTACTAAGAACGGATATGGAGGTAGATGAGCATGCGAGACTATCCAACATTAGACACAAATTAAAGTAAAGGAACAGCTTGTAGTAAGAAAGGATATGGAGGTAGATGAGCATGCGAGACTATCCAACATTAGACACAAATTAAAGTAAAGGAACAGCTTGTAGTAAGAAAGGATATGGAGGTAGATGAGCATGCGAGACAATCCAACATTAGACACAAATTAAAGTAAAGGAACAGCTTGTAGTAAGAAAGGATATGGAGGTAGATGAGCATGCGAGACTATCCAACATTAGACACAAATTAAAGTAAAGGAACAGCTTGTAGTAAGAAAGGACATGGATGTAAATGATCATGAGAGACCATCCAACATTAGACACAAATTAAAGTAAAGGAACATCTTGTAGTAAGAAAGGATATGGAGGTAGATGAGCATGCGAGACTATCCAACATTAGACACAAATTAAAGTAAAGGAACAGCTTGTAGTAAGAAAGGATATGGAGGTAGATGAGCATGCGAGACTATCCAACATTAGACACAAATTAAAGTAAAGGAACATCTTGTAGTAAGAAAGGATATGCATGTAAATGATCATGAAAGACCATCCAACATTAGACACAAATTAAAGTAAAGGAATAGCTTGTAGTAAGAAAGGATATTGAGGTAGATGAGCATGCGAGACTATCCAACATTAGATACAAATTAAAGTAAAGGAACAGCTTGTAGTAAGAAAGGATATGGAGGTAGATGAGCATGCGAGACTATCCAACATTAGACACAAATTAAAGTAAACGAACAGCTTGTAGTAAGAAAGGATATGGAGGTAGATGAGCATGTGAGACTATCCAACATTAGACACAAATTAAAGTAAAGGAACAGCTTGTAGTAAGAAAGTATATGGAGGTAGATGAGCATGCGAGACTATCCAACATTAGACACAAATTAAAGTAAAGGAACAGCTTGTAGTAAGAAAGGATATGGAGGTAGATGAGCATGCGAGACTATCCAATATTAGACACAAATTAAAGTAAAGGAACAGCTTGTAGTAAGAAAGGATATGGAGGTAGATGAGCATGCGAGACTATCCAACATTAGACACAAATTAAAGTAAAGTAACAGCTTGTAGTAAGAAAGGATATGGAGGTAGATGAGCATGCGAGACTATCCAACATTAGACACAAATTAAAGTAAAGGAACAGCTTGTAGTAAGAAAGGATATGGAGGTAGATGAGCATGTGAGACTATCCAACATTAGACACAAATTAAAGTAAAGGAACAGCTTGTAGTAAGAAAGGATATGGAGGTAGATGAGCATGCGAGACTATCCAACATTAGACACAAATTAAAGTAAAGGAACAGCTTGTAGTAAGAAAGGATATGGAGGTAGATGAGCATGCGAGACTATCCAACATTAGACACAAATTAAAGTAAAGGAACAGCTTGTTGTAAGAAAGGATATGGAGGTAGATGAGCATGCGAGACTATCCAACATTAGACACAAATTAAAGTAAAGGAACAGCTTGTAGTAAGAAAGGATATAGAGGTAGATGAGCATGCGAGACTATCCAACATTAGACACAAATTAAAGTAAAGGAACAGCTTGTAGTAAGAAAGGATATGGAGGTAGATGAGCATGCGAGACTATCCAACATTAGACACAAATTAAAGTAAAGGAACAGCTTGTAGTAAGAAAGGATATGGAGGTAGATGAGCATGCGAGACAATCCAACATTAGACACAAATTAAAGTAAAGGAACAGCTTGTAGTAAGAAAGGATATGGAGGTAGATGAGCATGCGAGACTATCCAACATTAGACACAAATTAAAGTAAAGTAACAGCTTGTAGTAAGAAAGGATATTGAGGTAGATGAGCATGCGAGACTATCCAACATTAGACACAAATTAAAGTAAAGGAACAGCTTGTAGTAAGAAAGGATATGGAGGTAGATGAGCATGCGAGACTATCCAACATTAGACACAAATTAAAGTAAAGGAACAGCTTGTAGTAAGAAAGGATATGGAGGTAGATGAGCATGCGAGACTATCCAACATTAGACACAAATTAAAGTAAAGGAACAGCTTGTAGTAAGAAAGGATATGGAGGTAGATGAGCATGCGAGACTATCCAACATTAGACACAAATTAAAGTAAAGGAACAGCTTGTAGTAAGACAGGATATGGAGGTAGATGAGCATGCGAGACAATCCAACATTAGACACAAATTAAAGTAAAGGAACAGCTTGTAGTAAGAAAGGATATGGAGGTAGATGAGCATGCGAGATTATCCAACATTAGACACAAATTAAAGTAAAGGAACAGCTTGTAGTAAGAAAGGATATGGAGGTAGATGAGCATGCGAGACTATCCAACATTAGACACAAATTAAAGTAAAGTAACAGCTTGTAGTAAGAAAGGATATGGAGGTAGATGAGCATGCGAGACTATCCAACATTAGACACAAATTAAAGTAAAGGAACAGCTTGTAGTAAGAAAGGATATGGAGGTAGATGAGCATGCGAGACTATCCAACATTAGACACAAATTAAAGTAAAGGAACAGCTTGTAGTAAGAAAGGATATGGAGGTAGATGAGCATGTGAGACTATCCAACATTAGACACAAATTAAAGTAAAGGAACAGCTTGTAGTAAGAAAGGATATGGAGGTAGATGAGCATGCGAGACTATCCAACATTAGACACAAATTAAAGTAAAGGAACAGCTTGTAGTAAGAAAGGATATGGAGGTAGATGAGCATGCGAGACTATCCAACATTAGACACAAATTAAAGTAAAGGAACAGCTTGTTGTAAGAAAGGATATGGAGGTAGATGAGCATGCGAGACTATCCAACATTAGACACAAATTAAAGTAAAGGAACATCTTGTAGTAAGAAAGGATATAGAGGTAGATGAGCATGTGAGACTATCCAACATTAGACACAAATTAAAGTAAAGGAACAGCTTGTAGTAAGAAAGGATATGGAGGTAGATGAGCATGTGAGACTATCCAACATTAGACACAAATTAAAGTAAAGGAACAGCTTGTAGTAAGAAAGGATATGGAGGTAGATGAGCATGCGAGACTATCCAACATTAGACACAAATTAAAGTAAAGGAACAGCTTGTAGTAAGAAAGGATATGGAGGTAGATGAGCATGCGAGACTATCCAACATTAGACACAAATTAAAGTAAAGGAAAAGTTTGTTGTAAGAAAGGATATGGAGGTAGATGAGCATGCGAGACTATCCAACATTAGACACAAATTAAAGTAAAGGAACACCTT
Organism: Bathymodiolus brooksi; assembly: GCA_963680875.1. Taxonomy (NCBI): domain Eukaryota; kingdom Metazoa; phylum Mollusca; class Bivalvia; order Mytilida; family Modiolidae; genus Bathymodiolus; species Bathymodiolus brooksi. The sequence goes on along the minus strand of OY804582.1, from coordinate 18,860,607 downwards.
GTAGTAAGAAAGGATATAGAGGTAGATGAGCATGCGAGACTATCCAACATTAGACACAAATTAAAGTAAAGGAACAGCTTGTAGTAAGAAAGGATATGGAGGTAGATGAGCATGCGAGACTATCCAACATTAGACACAAATTAAAGTAAAGTAACATCTTGTAGTAAGAAAGGATATGGAGGTAGATGAGCATGCGAGACTATCCAACATTAGACACAAATTAAAGTAAAGGAACAGCTTGTAGTAAGAAAGGATATGGAGGTAGATGAGCATGCGAGACTATCCAACATTAGACACAAATTAAAGTAAAGGAACAGCTTGTAGTAAGAAAGGATATGGAGGTAGATGAGCATGCGAGACAATCCAACATTAGACACAAATTAAAGTAAAGGAACAGCTTGTAGTAAGAAAGGATATGGAGGTAGATGAGCATGAGAGACTATCCAACATTAGACACAAATTAAAGTAAAGGAACAGCTTGTAGTAAAAAAGGATATGGAGGTAGATGCGCATGAGAGACTATCCAATATTAGACACAAATTAAAGTAAAGGAACAGCTTTTAGTTAAAAAGGATATGAAGGTAGATGAGCATGCGAGACTCTCCAACATTAGAAACAAATTAAAGTAAAGGAACATCTTGTAGTAAGAACGGATATAGATGTAAATGATCATGAGAGACTATCCAACATTAGACACAAATTAAAGTAAAGGAACAGCTTGTAGTAAGAAAGGATATTGAGGTAGATGAGCATGCGAGACTATCCAACATTAGACACAAATTAAAGTAAAGGAACAGCTTGTAGTAAGAAAGGATATGGAGGTAGATGAGCATGCGAGACTATCCAACATTAGACACAAATTAAAGTAAAGGAACAGCTTGTAGTAAGAAAGGATATGGAGGTAGATGAGCATGCGAGACTATCCAACATTAGACACAAATTAAAGTAAAGGAACAGCTTGTAGTAAAAAAGAATATGGAAGTAGATGAGCATGCGAGACTATCCAACATTAGACACAAATTAAAGTAAAGGAACAGCTTGTTGTAAGAAAGGATATGGAGGTACATGAGCATGCGAGACTATCCAATATTAGACACAAATTAAAGTAAAGGAACAGCTTGTAGTAAGAAAGGATATGGAGGTAGATGAGCATGCGAGACATCCAACATTAGACACAAATTAAAGTAAAGGAACAGCTTGTAGTAAGAAAGGATATGGAGGTAGATGAGCATGCGAGACATCCAACATTAGACACAAATTAAAGTAAAGTAACAGCTTGTAGTAAGAAAGGATATGGAGGTAGATGAGCATGCGAGACTATCCAACATTAGACACAAATTAAAGTAAAGGAACAGCTTGTAGTAAGAAAGGATATGGAGGTAGATGAGCATGCGAGACTATCCAACATTAGACACAAATTAAAGTAAAGTAACAGCTTGTAGTAAGAAAGGATATGGAGGTAGATGAGCATGCGAGACTATCCAACATTAGACACAAATTAAAGTAAAGGAACAGCTTGTAGTAAGAAAGGATATGGAGGTAGATGAGCATGCGAGACTATCCAACATTAGACACAAATTAAAGTAAAGGAACAGCTTGTAGTAAGAAAGGATATGGAGGTAGATGAGCATGCGAGACAATCCAACATTAGACACAAATTAAAGTAAAGGAACAGCTTGTAGTAAGAAAGGATATGGAGGTAGATGAGCATGAGAGACTATCCAACATTAGACACAAATTAAAGTAAAGGAACAGCTTGTAGTAAAAAAGGATATGGAGGTAGATGCGCATGAGAGACTATCCAATATTAGACACAAATTAAAGTAAAGGAACAGCTTTTAGTAAAAAAGGATATGAAGGTAGATGAGCATGCGAGACTCTCCAACATTAGAAACAAATTAAAGTAAAGGAACATCTTGTAGTAAGAACGGATATAGATGTAAATGATCATGAGAGACCATCCAACATTAGACACAAATTAAAGTAAAGGAACAGCTTGTAGTAAGAAAGGATATTGAGGTAGATGAGCATGCGAGACTATCCAACATTAGACACAAATTAAAGTAAAGGAACAGCTTGTAGTAAGAAAGGATATGGAGGTAGATGAGCATGCGAGACTATCCAACATTAGACACAAATTAAAGTAAAGGAACAGCTTGTAGTAAGAAAGGATATGGAGGTAGATGAGCATGCGAGACTATCCAACATTAGACACAAATTAAAGTAAAGGAACAGCTTGTAGTAAAAAAGAATATGGAAGTAGATGAGCATGCGAGACTATCCAACATTAGACACAAATTAAAGTAAAGGAACAGCTTGTTGTAAGAAAGGATATGGAGGTAGATGAGCATGCGAGACTATCCAATATTAGACACAAATTAAAGTAAAGGAACAGCTTGTAGTAAGAAAGGATATGGAGGTAGATGAGCATGCGAGACATCCAACATTAGACACAAATTAAAGTAAAGTAACAGCTTGTAGTAAGAAAGGATATGGAGGTAGATGAGCATGCGAGACTATCCAACATTAGACACAAATTAAAGTAAAGGAACAGCTTGTAGTAAGAAAGGATATGGAGGTAGATGAGCATGTGAGACTATCCAACATTAGACACAAATTAAAGTAAAGTAACAGCTTGTAGTAAGAAAGGATATGGAGGTAGATGAGCATGCGAAACTATCCAACATTAGACACAAATTAAAGTAAAGGAACAGCTTGTAGTAAGAAAGGATATGGAGGTAGATGCGCATGCGAGACTATCCAACATTAGACACAAATTAAAGTAAAGGAACAGATTGTTGTAAGAAAGGATATGGAGGTAGATGAGCATGCGAGACTATCCAACATTAGACACAAATTAAAGTAAAGGAACAGCTTGTAGTAAGAAAGGATATGGAGGTAGATGAGCATGCGAGACTATCCAACATTAGACACAAATTAAAGTAAAGGAACAGCTTGTAGTAAGACAGGATATGGAGGTAGATGAGCATGCGAGACAATCCAACATTAGACACAAATTAAAGTAAAGGAACAGCTTGTAGTAAGAAAGGATATGGAGGTAGATGAGCATGCGAGACTATCCAACATTAGACACAAATTAAAGTAAAGGAACAGCTTGTAGTAAGAAAGGATATGGAGGTAGATGAGCATGCGAGACTATCCAACATTAGACACAAATTAAAGTAAAGTAACAGCTTGTAGTAAGAAAGGATATGGAGGTAGATGAGCATGCGAGACTATCCAACATTAGACACAAATTAAAGTAAAGGAACAGCTTGTAGTAAGAAAGGATATGGAGGTAGATGAGCATGCGAGACTATCCAACATTAGACACAAATTAAAGTAAAGGAACAGCTTGTAGTAAGAAAGGATATGGAGGTAGATGAGCATGTGAGACTATCCAACATTAGACACAAATTAAAGTAAAGGAACAGCTTGTAGTAAGAAAGGATATGGAGGTAGATGAGCATGCGAGACTATCCAACATTAGACACAAATTAAAGTAAAGGAACAGCTTGTAGTAAGAAAGGATATGGAGGTAGATGAGCATGCGAGACTATCCAACATTAGACACAAATTAAAGTAAAGGAACAGCTTGTTGTAAGAAAGGATATGGAGGTAGATGAGCATGCGAGACTATCCAACATTAGACACAAATTAAAGTAAAGGAACATCTTGTAGTAAGAAAGGATATAGAGGTAGATGAGCATGTGAGACTATCCAACATTAGACACAAATTAAAGTAAAGGAACAGCTTGTAGTAAGAAAGGATATGGAGGTAGATGAGCATGTGAGACTATCCAACATTAGACACAAATTAAAGTAAAGGAACAGCTTGTAGTAAGAAAGGATATGGAGGTAGATGAGCATGCGAGACTATCCAACATTAGACACAAATTAAAGTAAAGGAACAGCTTGTAGTAAGAAAGGATATGGAGGTAGATGAGCATGCGAGACTATCCAACATTAGACACAAATTAAAGTAAAGGAAAAGCTTGTTGTAAGAAAGGATATGGAGGTAGATGAGCATGCGAGACTATCCAACATTAGACACAAATTAAAGTAAAGGAACAGCTTGTAGTAAGAAAGGATATAGAGGTAGATGAGCATGCGAGACTATCCAACATTAGACACAAATTAAAGTAAAGGAACAGCTTGTAGTAAGAAAGGATATGGAGGTAGATGAGCATGCGAGACTATCCAACATTAGACACAAATTAAAGTAAAGTAACAGCTTGTAGTAAGAAAGGATATGGAGGTAGATGAGCATGCGAGACTATCCAACATTAGACACAAATTAAAGTAAAGGAACAGCTTGTAGTAAGAAAGGATATGGAGGTAGATGAGCATGCGAGACTATCCAACATTAGACACAAATTAAAGTAAAGGAACAGCTTGTAGTAAGAAAGGATATGGAGGTAGATGAGCATGCGAGACAATCCAACATTAGACACAAATTAAAGTAAAGGAACAGCTTGTAGTAAGAAAGGATATGGAGGTAGATGAGCATGAGAGACTATCCAACATTAGACACAAATTAAAGTAAAGGAACAGCTTGTAGTAAAAAAGGATATGGAGGTAGATGCGCATGAGAGACTATCCAATATTAGACACAAATTAAAGTAAAGGAACAGCTTTTAGTTAAAAAGGATATGAAGGTAGATGAGCATGCGAGACTCTCCAACATTAGAAACAAATTAAAGTAAAGGAACATCTTGTAGTAAGAACGGATATAGATGTAAATGATCATGAGAGACCATCCAACATTAGACACAAATTAAAGTAAAGGAACAGCTTGTAGTAAGAAAGGATATTGAGGTAGATGAGCATGCGAGACTATCCAACATTAGACACAAATTAAAGTAAAGGAACAGCTTGTAGTAAGAAAGGATATGGAGGTAGATGAGCATGCGAGACTATCCAACATTAGACACAAATTAAAGTAAAGGAACAGCTTGTAGTAAGAAAGGATATGGAGGTAGATGAGCATGCGAGACTATCCAACATTAGACACAAATTAAAGTAAAGGAACAGCTTGTAGTAAAAAAGAATATGGAAGTAGATGAGCATGCGAGACTATCCAACATTAGACACAAATTAAAGTAAAGGAACAGCTTGTTGTAAGAAAGGATATGGAGGTAGATGAGCATGCGAGACTATCCAATATTAGACACAAATTAAAGTAAAGGAACAGCTTGTAGTAAGAAAGGATATGGAGGTAGATGAGCATGCGAGACATCCAACATTAGACACAAATTAAAGTAAAGTAACAGCTTGTAGTAAGAAAGGATATGGAGGTAGATGAGCATGCGAGACTATCCAACATTAGACACAAATTAAAGTAAAGGAAAAGCTTGTTGTAAGAAAGGATATGGAGGTAGATGAGCATGCGAGACTATCCAACATTAGACACAAATTAAAGTAAAGGAACAGCTTGTAGTAAGAAAGGATATAGAGGTAGATGAGCATGCGAGACTATCCAACATTAGACACAAATTAAAGTAAAGGAACAGCTTGTAGTAAGAAAGGATATGGAGGTAGATGAGCATGCGAGACTATCCAACATTAGACACAAATTAAAGTAAAGTAACAGCTTGTAGTAAGAAAGGATATGGAGGTAGATGAGCATGCGAGACTATCCAACATTAGACACAAATTAAAGTAAAGGAACAGCTTGTAGTAAGAAAGGATATGGAGGTAGATGAGCATGCGAGACTATCCAACATTAGACACAAATTAAAGTAAAGGAACAGCTTGTAGTAAGAAAGGATATGGAGGTAGATGAGCATGCGAGACAATCCAACATTAGACACAAATTAAAGTAAAGGAACAGCTTGTAGTAAGAAAGGATATGGAGGTAGATGAGCATGAGAGACTATCCAACATTAGACACAAATTAAAGTAAAGGAACAGCTTGTAGTAAAAAAGGATATGGAGGTAGATGCGCATGAGAGACTATCCAATATTAGACACAAATTAAAGTAAAGGAACAGCTTTTAGTAAAAAAGGATATGAAGGTAGATGAGCATGCGAGACTCTCCAACATTAGAAACAAATTAAAGTAAAGGAACATCTTGTAGTAAGAACGGATATAGATGTAAATGATCATGAGAGACCATCCAACATTAGACACAAATTAAAGTAAAGGAACAGCTTGTAGTAAGAAAGGATATTGAGGTAGATGAGCATGCGAGACTATCCAACATTAGACACAAATTAAAGTAAAGGAACAGCTTGTAGTAAGAAAGGATATGGAGGTAGATGAGCATGCGAGACTATCCAACATTAGACACAAATTAAAGTAAAGGAACAGCTTGTAGTAAGAAAGGATATGGAGGTAGATGAGCATGCGAGACTATCCAACATTAGACACAAATTAAAGTAAAGGAACAGCTTGTAGTAAAAAAGAATATGGAAGTAGATGAGCATGCGAGACTATCCAACATTAGACACAAATTAAAGTAAAGGAACAGCTTGTTGTAAGAAAGGATATGGAGGTAGATGAGCATGCGAGACTATCCAATATTAGACACAAATTAAAGTAAAGGAACAGCTTGTAGTAAGAAAGGATATGGAGGTAGATGAGCATGCGAGACATCCAACATTAGACACAAATTAAAGTAAAGTAACAGCTTGTAGTAAGAAAGGATATGGAGGTAGATGAGCATGCGAGACTATCCAACATTAGACACAAATTAAAGTAAAGGAACAGCTTGTAGTAAGAAAGGATATGGAGGTAGATGAGCATGTGAGACTATCCAACATTAGACACAAATTAAAGTAAAGTAACAGCTTGTAGTAAGAAAGGATATGGAGGTAGATGAGCATGCGAGACTATCCAACATTAGACACAAATTAAAGTAAAGGAACAGCTTGTAGTAAGAAAGGATATGGAGGTAGATGCGCATGCGAGACTATCCAACATTAGACACAAATTAAAGTAAAGGAACAGATTGTTGTAAGAAAGGATATGGAGGTAGATGAGCATGCGAGACTATCCAACATTAGACACAAATTAAAGTAAAGGAACAGCTTGTAGTAAGAAAGGATATGGAGGTAGATGAGCATGCGAGACTATCCAACATTAGACACAAATTAAAGTAAAGGAACAGCTTGTAGTAAGACAGGATATGGAGGTAGATGAGCATGCGAGACAATCCAACATTAGACACAAATTAAAGTAAAGGAACAGCTTGTAGTAAGAAAGGATATGGAGGTAGATGAGCATGCGAGACTATCCAACATTAGACACAAATTAAAGTAAAGGAACAGCTTGTAGTAAGAAAGGATATGGAGGTAGATGAGCATGCGAGACTATCCAACATTAGACACAAATTAAAGTAAAGTAACAGCTTGTAGTAAGAAAGGATATGGAGGTAGATGAGCATGCGAGACTATCCAACATTAGACACAAATTAAAGTAAAGGAACAGCTTGTAGTAAGAAAGGATATGGAGGTAGATGAGCATGCGAGACTATCCAACATTAGACACAAATTAAAGTAAAGGAACAGCTTGTAGTAAGAAAGGATATGGAGGTAGATGAGCATGTGAGACTATCCAACATTAGACACAAATTAAAGTAAAGGAACAGCTTGTAGTAAGAAAGGATATGGAGGTAGATGAGCATGCGAGACTATCCAACATTAGACACAAATTAAAGTAAAGGAACAGCTTGTAGTAAGAAAGGATATGGAGGTAGATGAGCATGCGAGACTATCCAACATTAGACACAAATTAAAGTAAAGGAACAGCTTGTTGTAAGAAAGGATATGGAGGTAGATGAGCATGCGAGACTATCCAACATTAGACACAAATTAAAGTAAAGGAACATCTTGTAGTAAGAAAGGATATAGAGGTAGATGAGCATGTGAGACTATCCAACATTAGACACAAATTAAAGTAAAGGAACAGCTTGTAGTAAGAAAGGATATGGAGGTAGATGAGCATGTGAGACTATCCAACATTAGACACAAATTAAAGTAAAGGAACAGCTTGTAGTAAGAAAGGATATGGAGGTAGATGAGCATGCGAGACTATCCAACATTAGACACAAATTAAAGTAAAGGAACAGCTTGTAGTAAGAAAGGATATGGAGGTAGATGAGCATGCGAGACTATCCAACATTAGACACAAATTAAAGTAAAGGAAAAGCTTGTTGTAAGAAAGGATATGGAGGTAGATGAGCATGCGAGACTATCCAACATTAGACACAAATTAAAGTAAAGGAACAGCTTGTAGTAAGAAAGGATATAGAGGTAGATGAGCATGCGAGACTATCCAACATTAGACACAAATTAAAGTAAAGGAACAGCTTGTAGTAAGAAAGGATATGGAGGTAGATGAGCATGCGAGACTATCCAACATTAGACACAAATTAAAGTAAAGTAACAGCTTGTAGTAAGAAAGGATATGGAGGTAGATGAGCATGCGAGACTATCCAACATTAGACACAAATTAAAGTAAAGGAACAGCTTGTAGTAAGAAAGGATATGGAGGTAGATGAGCATGCGAGACTATCCAACATTAGACACAAATTAAAGTAAAGGAACAGCTTGTAGTAAGAAAGGATATGGAGGTAGATGAGCATGCGAGACAATCCAACATTAGACACAAATTAAAGTAAAGGAACAGCTTGTAGTAAGAAAGGATATGGAGGTAGATGAGCATGAGAGACTATCCAACATTAGACACAAATTAAAGTAAAGGAACAGCTTGTAGTAAAAAAGGATATGGAGGTAGATGCGCATGAGAGACTATCCAATATTAGACACAAATTAAAGTAAAGGAACAGCTTTTAGTTAAAAAGGATATGAAGGTAGATGAGCATGCGAGACTCTCCAACATTAGAAACAAATTAAAGTAAAGGAACATCTTGTAGTAAGAACGGATATAGATGTAAATGATCATGAGAGACCATCCAACATTAGACACAAATTAAAGTAAAGGAACAGCTTGTAGTAAGAAAGGATATTGAGGTAGATGAGCATGCGAGACTATCCAACATTAGACACAAATTAAAGTAAAGGAACAGCTTGTAGTAAGAAAGGATATGGAGGTAGATGAGCATGCGAGACTATCCAACATTAGACACAAATTAAAGTAAAGGAACAGCTTGTAGTAAGAAAGGATATGGAGGTAGATGAGCATGCGAGACTATCCAACATTAGACACAAATTAAAGTAAAGGAACAGCTTGTAGTAAAAAAGAATATGGAAGTAGATGAGCATGCGAGACTATCCAACATTAGACACAAATTAAAGTAAAGGAACAGCTTGTTGTAAGAAAGGATATGGAGGTAGATGAGCATGCGAGACTATCCAATATTAGACACAAATTAAAGTAAAGGAACAGCTTGTAGTAAGAAAGGATATGGAGGTAGATGAGCATGCGAGACATCCAACATTAGACACAAATTAAAGTAAAGTAACAGCTTGTAGTAAGAAAGGATATGGAGGTAGATGAGCATGCGAGACTATCCAACATTAGACACAAATTAAAGTAAAGGAAAAGCTTGTTGTAAGAAAGGATATGGAGGTAGATGAGCATGCGAGACTATCCAACATTAGACACAAATTAAAGTAAAGGAACAGCTTGTAGTAAGAAAGGATATAGAGGTAGATGAGCATGCGAGACTATCCAACATTAGACACAAATTAAAGTAAAGGAACAGCTTGTAGTAAGAAAGGATATGGAGGTAGATGAGCATGCGAGACTATCCAACATTAGACACAAATTAAAGTAAAGTAACAGCTTGTAGTAAGAAAGGATATGGAGGTAGATGAGCATGCGAGACTATCCAACATTAGACACAAATTAAAGTAAAGGAACAGCTTGTAGTAAGAAAGGATATGGAGGTAGATGAGCATGCGAGACTATCCAACATTAGACACAAATTAAAGTAAAGGAACAGCTTGTAGTAAGAAAGGATATGGAGGTAGATGAGCATGCGAGACAATCCAACATTAGACACAAATTAAAGTAAAGGAACAGCTTGTAGTAAGAAAGGATATGGAGGTAGATGAGCATGAGAGACTATCCAACATTAGACACAAATTAAAGTAAAGGAACAGCTTGTAGTAAAAAAGGATATGGAGGTAGATGCGCATGAGAGACTATCCAATATTAGACACAAATTAAAGTAAAGGAACAGCTTTTAGTAAAAAAGGATATGAAGGTAGATGAGCATGCGAGACTCTCCAACATTAGAAACAAATTAAAGTAAAGGAACATCTTGTAGTAAGAACGGATATAGATGTAAATGATCATGAGAGACCATCCAACATTAGACACAAATTAAAGTAAAGGAACAGCTTGTAGTAAGAAAGGATATTGAGGTAGATGAGCATGCGAGACTATCCAACATTAGACACAAATTAAAGTAAAGGAACAGCTTGTAGTAAGAAAGGATATGGAGGTAGATGAGCATGCGAGACTATCCAACATTAGACACAAATTAAAGTAAAGGAACAGCTTGTAGTAAGAAAGGATATGGAGGTAGATGAGCATGCGAGACTATCCAACATTAGACACAAATTAAAGTAAAGGAACAGCTTGTAGTAAAAAAGAATATGGAAGTAGATGAGCATGCGAGACTATCCAACATTAGACACAAATTAAAGTAAAGGAACAGCTTGTTGTAAGAAAGGATATGGAGGTAGATGAGCATGCGAGACTATCCAATATTAGACACAAATTAAAGTAAAGGAACAGCTTGTAGTAAGAAAGGATATGGAGGTAGATGAGCATGCGAGACATCCAACATTAGACACAAATTAAAGTAAAGTAACAGCTTGTAGTAAGAAAGGATATGGAGGTAGATGAGCATGCGAGACTATCCAACATTAGACACAAATTAAAGTAAAGGAACAGCTTGTAGTAAGAAAGGATATGGAGGTAGATGAGCATGTGAGACTATCCAACATTAGACACAAATTAAAGTAAAGTAACAGCTTGTAGTAAGAAAGGATATGGAGGTAGATGAGCATGCGAGACTATCCAACATTAGACACAAATTAAAGTAAAGGAACAGCTTGTAGTAAGAAAGGATATGGAGGTAGATGCGCATGCGAGACTATCCAACATTAGACACAAATTAAAGTAAAGGAACAGATTGTTGTAAGAAAGGATATGGAGGTAGATGAGCATGCGAGACTATCCAACATTAGACACAAATTAAAGTAAAGGAACAGCTTGTAGTAAGAAAGGATATAGAGGTAGATGAGCATGCGAGACTATCCAACATTAGACACAAATTAAAGTAAAGGAACAGCTTGTAGTAAGAAAGGATATGGAGGTAGATGAGCATGCGAGACTATCCAACATTAGACACAAATTAAAGTAAAGTAACAGCTTGTAGTAAGAAAGGATATGGAGGTAGATGAGCATGAGAGACTATCCAACATTAGACGCAAATTAAAGTAAAGGAACAGCTTGTAGTAAGAAAGGATATGGAGGTAGATGAGCATGCGAGACTATCCAACATTAGACACAAATTAAAGTAAAGGAACAGCTTGTAGAAAGAAAGGATATGGAGGTAGATGAGCATGCGAGACAATCCAACATTAGACACAAATTAAAGTAAAGGAACAGCTTGTAGTAAGAAAGGATATGGAGGTAGATGAGCATGCGAGACTATCCAACATTAGACACAAATTAAAGTAAAGGAACAGCTTGTAGTAAGAAAGGATATGGAGGTAGATGAGCATGCGAGACTATCCAACATTAGACACAAATTAAAGTAAAGGAACAGCTTGTAGTAAGAAAGGATATGGAGGTAGATGAGCATGCGAGACTATCCAACATTAGACACAAATTAAAGTAAAGGAACAGCTTGTAGTAAGAAAGGACATGGATGTAAATGATCATGAGAGACCATCCAACATTAGACACAAATTAAAGTAAAGGAACATCTTGTAGTAAGAAAGGATATGGAGGTAGATGAGCATGCGAGACTATCCAACATTAGACACAAATTAAAGTAAAGGAACAGCTTGTAGCAAGAAAGGATATGGAGGTAGATGAGCATGCGAGACTATACAACATTAGACACAAATTAAAGTAAAGGAACAGCTTGTAGTAAGAAAGGATATGGAGGTAGATGAGCATGCGAGACTATCCAACATTAGACACAAATTAAAGTAAAGTAACAGCTTGTAGTAAGAAAGGATATGGAGGTAGATGAGCATGCGAGACTATCCAACATTAGACGCAAATTAAAGTAAAGGAACAGCTTGTAGTAAGAAAGGATATGGAGGTAGATGAGCATGTGAGACTATCCAACATTAGACACAAATTAAAGTAAAGGAACAGCTTGTAGTAAGAAAGGATATGGAGGTAGATGAGCATGCGAGACTATCCAACATTAGACACAAATTAAAGTAAAGGAACAGCTTGTAGTAAGAAAGGATATGGAGGTAGATGAGCATGCGAGACAATCCAACATTAGACACAAATTAAAGTAAAGGAACAGTTTGTAGTAAGAAAGGATATGGAGGTAGATGAGCATGCGAGACTATCCAACATTAGACACAAATTAAAGTAAAGGAACAGCTTGTTGTAAGAAAGGATATGGAGGTAGATGAGCATGCGAGACTATCCAACATTAGACACAAATTAAAGTAAAGGAACAGCTTGTACTAAGAAAGGATATGGAGGTAGATGAGCATGCGAGACTATCCAACATTAGACACAAATTAAAGTAAAGGAACAGCTTGTAGTAAGAAAGGATATGGAGGTAGATGAGCATGCGAGACTATCCAACATTAGACACAAATTAAAGTAAAGGAACAGCTTGTAGTAAGAAAGGATATGGAGGTAGATGAGCATGCGAGACAATCCAACATTAGACACAAATTAAAGTAAAGGAACAGCTTGTAGTAAGAAAGGATATGGAGGTAGATGAGCATGCGAGACTATCCAACATTAGACACAAATTAAAGTAAAGGAACAGCTTGTAGTAAGAAAGGACATGGATGTAAATGATCATGAGAGACCATCCAACATTAGACACAAATTAAAGTAAAGGAACATCTTGTAGTAAGAAAGGATATGGAGGTAGATGAGCATGCGAGACTATCCAACATTAGACACAAATTAAAGTAAAGGAACAGCTTGTAGTAAGAAAGGATATGGAGGTAGATGAGCATGCGAGACTATCCAACATTAGACACAAATTAAAGTAAAGGAACATCTTGTAGTAAGAAAGGATATGCATGTAAATGATCATGAAAGACCATCAAACATTAGACACAAATTAAAGTAAAGGAACAGCTTGTAGTAAGAAAGGATATGGAGGTAGATGAGCATGCGAGACTATCCAACATTAGACACAAATTAAAGTAAAGTAACAGCTTGTAGTAAGAAAGGATATGGAGGTAGATGAGCATGCGAGACTATCCAACATTAGACACAAATTAAAGTAAAGGAACAGCTTGTAGTAAGAAAGGATATGGAGGTAGATGAGCATGTGAGACTATCCAACATTAGACACAAATTAAAGTAAAGGAACAGCTTGTAGTAAGAAAGGATATGGAGGTAGATGAGCATGCGAGACTATCCAACATTAGACACAAATTAAAGTAAAGGAACAGCTTGTAGTAAGAAAGGATATGGAGGTAGATGAGCATGCGAGACTATCCAACATTAGACACAAATTAAAGTAAAGGAACAGCTTGTTGTAAGAAAGGATATGGAGGTAGATGAGCATGCGAGACTATCCAACATTAGACACAAATTAAAGTAAAGGAACAGCTTGTAGTAAGAAAGGATATAGAGGTAGATGAGCATGCGAGACTATCCAACATTAGACACAAATTAAAGTAAAGGAACAGCTTGTAGTAAGAAAGGATATGGAGGTAGATGAGCATGCGAGACTATCCAACATTAGACACAAATTAAAGTAAAGGAACAGCTTGTAGTAAGAAAGGATATGGAGGTAGATGAGCATGCGAGACAATCCAACATTAGACACAAATTAAAGTAAAGGAACAGCTTGTAGTAAGAAAGGATATGGAGGTAGATGAGCATGCGAGACTATCCAACATTAGACACAAATTAAAGTAAAGTAACAGCTTGTAGTAAGAAAGGATATTGAGGTAGATGAGCATGCGAGACTATCCAACATTAGACACAAATTAAAGTAAAGGAACAGCTTGTAGTAAGAAAGGATATGGAGGTAGATGAGCATGCGAGACTATCCAACATTAGACACAAATTAAAGTAAAGGAACAGCTTGTAGTAAGAAAGGATATGGAGGTAGATCAGCATGCGTGACTATCCAACATTAGAAACAAATTAAAGTAAAGGAACAGCTTGTAGTAAGAAAGGATATGGAGGTAGATGAGCATGCGAGACTATCCAACATTAGACACAAATTAAAGTAAAGGAACAGCTTGTAGTAAGACAGGATATGGAGGTAGATGAGCATGCGAGACAATCCAACATTAGACACAAATTAAAGTAAAGGAACAGCTTGTAGTAAGAAAGGATATGGAGGTAGATGAGCATGCGAGACTATCCAACATTAGACACAAATTAAAGTAAAGGAACAGCTTGTAGTAAGAAAGGATATGGAGGTAGATGAGCATGCGAGACTATCCAACATTAGACACAAATTAAAGTAAAGTAACAGCTTGTAGTAAGAAAGGATATGGAGGTAGATGAGCATGCGAGACTATCCAACATTAGACACAAATTAAAGTAAAGGAACAGCTTGTAGTAAGAAAGGATATGGAGGTAGATGAGCATGCGAGACTATCCAACATTAGACACAAATTAAAGTAAAGGAACAGCTTGTAGTAAGAAAGGATATGGAGGTAGATGAGCATGTGAGACTATCCAACATTAGACACAAATTAAAGTAAAGGAACAGCTTGTAGTAAGAAAGGATATGGAGGTAGATGAGCATGCGAGACTATCCAACATTAGACACAAATTAAAGTAAAGGAACAGCTTGTAGTAAGAAAGGATATGGAGGTAGATGAGCATGCGAGACTATCCAACATTAGACACAAATTAAAGTAAAGGAACAGCTTGTTGTAAGAAAGGATATGGAGGTAGATGAGCATGCGAGACTATCCAACATTAGACACAAATTAAAGTAAAGGAACATCTTGTAGTAAGAAAGGATATAGAGGTAGATGAGCATGTGAGACTATCCAACATTAGACACAAATTAAAGTAAAGGAACAGCTTGTAGTAAGAAAGGATATGGAGGTAGATGAGCATGCGAGACCATCCAACATTAGACACAAATTAAAGTAAAGTAACAGCTTGTAGTAAGAAAGGATATGGAGGTAGATGAGCATGCGAGACTATCCAACATTAGACACAAATTAAAGTAAAGGAACAGCTTGTAGTAAGAAAGGATATGGAGGTAGATGAGCATGTGAGACTATCCAACATTAGACACAAATTAAAGTAAAGGAACAGCTTGTAGTAAGAAAGGATATGGAGGTAGATGAGCATGCGAGACTATCCAACATTAGACACAAATTAAAGTAAAGGAACAGCTTGTAGTAAGAAAGGATATGGAGGTAGATGAGCATGCGAGACAATCCAACATTAGACACAAATTAAAGTAAAGGAACAGCTTGTAGTAAGAAAGGATATGGAGGTAGATGAGCATGCGAGACTATCCAACATTAGACACAAATTAAAGTAAAGGAACAGCTTGTAGTAAGAAAGGATATGGAGGTAGATGAGCATGCGAGACTATCCAACATTAGACACAAATTAAAGTAAAGGAACAGCTTGTAGTAAGAAAGGATATGGAGGTAGATGAGCATGCGAGACTATCCAACATTAGACACAAATTAAAGTAAAGGAACAGCTTGTAGTAAGAAAGGATATGGAGGTAGATGAGCATGCGAGACTATCCAACATTAGACACAAATTAAAGTAAAGGAACAGCTTGTAGTAAGAAAGGATATGGAGGTAGATGAGCATGCGAGACTATCCAACATTAGACACAAATTAAAGTAAAGGAACAGCTTGTAGTAAGAAAGGACATGGATGTAAATGAGCATGCGAGACTATCCAACATTAGACACAAATTAAAGTAAAGTAACAACTTGTAGTAAGAAAGGATATGGAGGTAGATGAGCATGTGAGACTATCCAACATTAGACACAAATTAAAGTAAAGGAACAGCTTGTAGTAAGAAAGGATATGGAGGTAGATGAGCATGCGAGACTATCCAACATTAGACACAAATTAAAGTAAAGGAACAGCTTGTAGTAAGAAAGGATATGGAGGTAGATGAGCATGCGAGACAATCCAACATTAGACACAAATTAAGGTAAAGGAACAGCTTGTAGTAAGAAAGGATATGGAGGTAGATGAGCATGCGAGACTATCCAACATTAGACACAAATTAAAGTAAAGGAACAGCTTGTAGTAAGAAAGGATATGGAGGTAGATGAGCATGCGAGACTATCCAACATTAGACACAAATTAAAGTAAAGGAACAGCTTGTAGTAAGAAAGGATATGGAGGTAGATGAGCATGCGAGACTATCCAACATTAGACACAAATTAAAGTAAAGGAACAGCTTGTAGTAAGAAAGGATATGGAGGTAGATGAGCATGCGAGACTATCCAACATTAGACACAAATTAAAGTAAAGGAACAGCTTGTAGTAAGAAAGGATATGGAGGTAGATGAGCATGCGAGACTATCCAACATTAGACACAAATTAAAGTAAAGGAACAGCTTGTAGTAAGAAAGGACATGGATGTAAATGATCATGAGAGACCATCCAACATTAGACACAAATTAAAGTAAAGGAACATCTTGTAGTAAGAAAGGATATGGAGGTAGATGAGCATGCGAGACTATCCAACATTAGACACAAATTAAAGTAAAGGAACAGCTTGTAGCAAGAAAGGATATGGAGGTAGATGAGCATGCGAGACTATCCAACATTAGACACAAATTAAAGTAAAGGAACAGCTTGTAGTAAGAAAGGATATGGAGGTAGATGAGCATGCGAGACTATCCAACATTAGACACAAATTAAAGTAAAGGAACATCTTGTAGCAAGAAAGGATATGGATGTAAATGATCATGAAAGACCATCCAACATTAGACACAAATTAAAGTAAAGGAATAGCTTGTAGTAAGAAAGGGTGTGGATGTAAATGAACATGTGAGATTATCCAACATAAAACTTAGACACAATGAAAAGAAAAGGAAACATCACCTTTATTGCTGTTCTACACTTCTCAGTCACAGTAGGGTCTTCAACAATGAACATGAGAGACTATCTAACATTAGACACAAATTAAAGTAAAGGAAACATCACCTTTATTGTTGTTCTACATTTCACAGTCACAGTAGAGTCTTCAACAATGAACTTAATTCATACCCTAAGATGAGTGTGAAACGGTCTCTAACCTGCAGTTGAACGGTATTCTTTACTTCTGTCAACATGCGCTACATCCGGGATTTTTTGTCATGTTGATGTTGACATTAATCGATGGTTTAATAGGTCATCTTAGCCAGTTTTTGCTATTCTCTATTGATCCGTTCTTGCTTCCAAAGACTTTTAGATTATTTGGTTTTCCTCCCTTTTGACATTAATTTGAGATTACCGGTGAAGGTTACTCCAGAAGCGTACAGTACGCACTAAATCAGATACCTATTTATTGAAGACCGCATCGGTGGTGTAATGGTTAGAGTGTTTGCCTCGAGTGCGGTAGATTGCGAGTTCGAGCCCCAATCGGGTCAAAGCAAAACTAAAAAAATGGTATTTGTTTCTTCTCCGCAACGCATGCAGCATAAAGGAGAAAGATTGGTTGACTCGAAATCAGGATAATGTGTCCGAGTGGGGCGATATGTCTACCCGCGGACTGTTGTTTCAGTGAGCTAGCACTCAAAAATCCATTTAAGTGCGTTGATCTAGTACAAAGCGGACATCATCATCTCATTAAAAATTAACTTGTTCTCACTCACTCTCTCTATTTATTTGATCGTTTATACTGAGCAATGTAAAGATAGGTCAATTACAGAACAACCAGCAATATTAACATAATAAGGATACAAATATCTGGTATTATTGGCTTATTTTCGGTCAATGTTAAGTTTTTTTAATCAGTTCCTCTTGTTTGTAGTCGTTCACAATATAATTACATTACTTCCGTTTTTTGAAAAATTCAACTACAGCATATTAAATTTTGGTGTGATTTAAGTGTAATTATAAGAATTGAATGCATTTTTTGTAGTTTTATTGGCATGTAAAAGCGTGGACCGATGCACATTTTGTAAGAAGCGCGCTCAATTCTTAAATAATTTCTATTATCAAGCAACTAGCGTTATATGAACATAATATCGTGCTTTTTTTATAATGATGTCGCCTTACCAAGTCCTTGATAATGATGCTATCGTTTATATGTTTCGCTCGGAATGGACTTCAAGCTTCGCCTTCTATCCGAGATTACTCTGAGAAATCCATTCTCGCAAAACAAATACACAATAGTATATATGTGTCGGTAACGTTTTCACTTTTCATCTGATCTCACCAATAAATATTTTCAGAATCAACAGACATGAAGATCTCTACTTTCATTATCACAGCTCTTCCTATCGGAATCGCTGCAATACTAATGATAATGTATGTCTCGACCTTCATGACTACAGTTATTCTTCATATGCAGTCTATCATTAAGATTTCTATTACATTTAACCTTTACCTATTACTGTAAACTCCTGTTCATCTCTTCCTAGTTTATTTTCTGCGGTACAGAAATAGGTTCCACTGTCAGTTAGCTCTAGTTCAGTAATAATCATGATGTGGCATTTTTTCGTACTAAAAAGGTGTACACCATCGTGCGGAGAATCATCAATATAATAAGAGTTGTGGAGATATTTCACTCTGTCATCAGGGACACGTTCTCGTACACCATTTTTCAATTTCCAATATTTTACAAGTGGAACTGGAAAACCTAGTAATCAATTATATGCGCAATAATTATTGAAATTGTTGCTTACATGAACATTACATTGGTAGAATAACAATTTATAGATTTCGGTAGTTTATTCCAACATATCTATGTCATTATGAATTCTAGACCAGTTTAACATGATACGATCTTCTTGTCGTTGTACAGTAACACGACTGGGGTCACAAATGAAACAGGACCTGCTAACCCTTCCGGAGCATATGTGTTCAGCCCGTTTTTCCCCAGATAAAGATGATATTGGTGTCGTTGACAGTAACTTGTTCGAATACTGAAACTATACCTGTTTATCATTCCGCTGAACCTGAGATCTCTGTCGTTCTTATTGTAGTTTCTGTTACTAAATTTTTAGTTGTATATGTAGCTATAACTGCTTGCCCTTTCCCTGAACCTGAGATATCGGTCTATTTAACTGGAGATTTAGTTGCTCAATCTTTAGTTGTATAAGTAGCAATAACTGCTTGCCCTTCCGCGGAACCTGAGATCTCTCTCGGCTTTATTGGAGTTTCTGTTACTCAATCTTTAGTTGTATATGTAGCTATAACTGCTTGCCCTTTCCATGAACCTGAGATATCGGTCTATTTAACTGGAGATTTAGTTGCTCAATCTTTAGTTGTATAAGTAGCTATAACTGCTTGCCCTTTGGCTGCGCCTCAGATCTCTGTCGTTCTTATTGTAGTTTATGCTACTCAATCTTTAGTTGTATATGTCGCTATAACTGCTTGCCCTTCCGCTGAAACTGAGATCTCTCTCGGTTTTATTGTAGTTTTTGTTGCTCAATCTTTAGTTGTATATGTAATTATAACTGCTCTATCCTTCCCCTGAACCTGAGATCTCTGTCTATTTTACTGGAGATTGTGTTGCTCAATCTTTAGTTGCATATGTAGCTATAACTGCTTGCACTTCAGTTGAACCTGAGATCTTTGTCGGTTTTATTGTAGCTTCTGTTGCTCAATCTGTAGTTGTATATGTAACTATAAATGCTTGCCCTTCAGCTGAACATGAAATTTCTGTCGGTTTTATTGTAGTTTTTCTGTTGCTCAATCTTTAGTTGTATATGTAACTATAACTGCGTGTCCTTCCGCGGAATGTGAGATCTCTGTCGGTTTTATTGGAGTTTTTGTTGCTCAATATTTAGTTGTATATGTAGCTATAACTGCTTGCCCTTCCACTGACCCTGAGACCTCTGTCGTTCTTATTGAAGTTTATGTTGCTCAATCTTTATTTGTATATGTAGTTATTACTGATCTACCCTTCCCCTGAACCTGAAATATCTGTCAGTTTTATTGGAGTTTATGTTGCTCAATCTTTAGTTGTATATGTAATTATAACTGCTCTATCCTTCCCCTGAACATGAGATATCTGTCTATTTTACTGGAGATTGTGTTGCTCAATCTTTAGTTGCATATGTAGCTATAACTGCTTGCACTTCAGTTGAACCTGAGATCTTTGTCGGTTTTATTGTAGTTTCTGTTGCTCAATCTTTAGTTGTATATGTAACTATAACTGCGTGTCCTTCCGCGGAATGTGAGATCTCTGTCGGTTTTATTGGAGTTTTTTTTGCTCAATATTTAGTTGTATATGTAGCTATAACTGCTTGCCCTTCCGCTGACTCTGAGACCTCTGTCAGTTTTATTGGAGTTTATGTTGCTCAATCTTTAGTTGTATATTAATATCTTATTGACCATTGCTTGTATTTTCCCCTTTTTATTCTTTTTAGCGATTGTATTGCCTGTCTTTCTTCGATTTACAGCATCTGATTAGCATTTTGATATCTTCTTATTAAACAATACATTTTCTACGCAATGATAAGCGGGAATTATTTTCACCGGCGTAATTACCTAGTAGAAAGTCGTAAAATGTTCAGTTCTAAAGAAAAATTAAATTTGGAAATCTTACCGTCAACAACACATCTAAGTTTAACATATTCCCCCCATCCTCGTCCAGTTGTTATCGTCCTGCTGACCGCTGTAACTACAGGCGGAAGGAAAAATACTTCTATTTTCGTATCAAAACGTGCTGCTTTATCAATATGATTATCCGCGATGCAGAAATATTTCCCAGAATCCTCTTCAGTGACTGATGAAAAATGTAAGACGGGACCCTAAATAAATAAAAAATGAATATAAAAACACGGTGAATGTCATTTGTTTAAGCCATAGTTAAAATGTAGAAATATCAAAACAAAAAAAATGGAGTGTACATTATTAAAATCAAGCAAAATAGTGCTGCTATTTTTGTTCTTTTTTGCTTTATGAAATCATTGTTTTTACGTTTTCATATTATTACAATTTAACAGTAGCTTACTAAACGACGACGAGATATATGTTATTGAAATTTACAGTTCCTAAGTAATGTAGGTATTATTCAAACTAAAGTTCTCCTCCCTCAGACATAGGTGATCTTAACTCCTCCCTCAGAAATAGGTGACCTTAGCTCCTCCCTCACGCAAAGGTGATATTAACTCCTCCCTCAGACATATGTGATCTTAGTTCCTCCCTCAGAAAATAGGTGACATTAGCTCCTCCCTCAGACATAGGTGACCTTAACTCCTCCCTCAGACATAGGTGATCTTAGTTCCTTCCTCAGACATAGGTAACCTTAACTCCTCCCTCAGGCATAGGTGACCTTAGCACTTCCCTCAGAAATAGGTGATCTTAGCTCCTCCCTCAGACATAGGTGACTTTAGTTCCTCCCTCAGACATAGGTGATCTTAGCTCCTCCCTCATGCATAGGTGACCTTATCTCCTTCCTCAGGCATAGATGACCTTAGCTCCTCCCTCAGACATAGGTGACCTTAGCTCCTCCCTGATACATAGGTGACCTTAGTTCCTCCCTCAGAAATAAGTGACCTTAGCTCCTCCCTCAGACATAGGTGATCTTAGTTCCTTCCTCAGACATAGGTAACCTTAACTCCTCCCTCAGGCATAGGTGAACTTACCACTTCCCTCAGAAATAAGTGATCTTAGCTCCTCCCTCAGACATAGGTGATCTTAGTTCCTCCTTCAGACATAGGTGATCTTAGCTCCTCCCTCATACATAGGTGACCTTAGCTCCTCCCTCAGACATAGGTGACCTTAGCTCCTCCCTCAGACATAGGTGACCTTAGCTCCTCCCTCAGATATAGGTGACCTTAGTTCCTCCCTCAGACATAGGTGATATTAGCTCTTCCCTCAGACATAGGTGACTTTAGTTCCTTCCTCAGACATAGGTGACCTTAGCTCCACCCTCAGACATAGGTGACCTTAGTTCCTCCCTCAGACATAGGTGACTTTAGTTCCTCCCTCAGACATAGGTGACTTTAGTTCCTTCCTCAGACATAGGTGACCTTAGCTCCACCCTCAGACATAGGTGACCTTAGTTCCTCCCTCAGACATAGGTGACCTTAGTTCCTCCCTCAGACATAAGTGACATTAGCTGATGTTGGCGATCCTGTTTAGGTCCTTTGATTTACTTGCTCCCAAAACTTTATAAATTATTTAGATTTCCAACCTTTCGACTTTGAGCGTACCTGATGAAAATTATTCTAGACACCTGCCGTGTGCACTAAATTAGATATCTACGTTTTTACTTCAATTTGTCTTTATATTACATATCTTATTCATCTCACAATATTTATGTTTTAAGCAAGAAATGAAATGCGTTTTGCTACTAACTATTTTTTACAATTTTAGCCATAACTGTAAACTGTCTTTATATAGCAGGTTTATACTAGGTAGACAATGAAAAAACTGTTGAAAACATTACATTGTAAGAATTTTCATATTTGATATCTACGTCTTTATAACGTTTTGGGTTTTATTCTTTGTTTGTTTGTTTTTTTTCTTAGTAGCAGACCACGCTGTGTTGGACAAATTAAAAGGCACGACTCTCCCTAGATCGAGACGTAGCCGAGTGACATTGTTATCGCAGGTAAAAATAATCAATGTGCTTGCAATCAGTTATAATTAGTAAGATCGTTAGAAGTTGTCTATATTTGCCCCTTCGAATGTAAATTATTTCAATCTTATCCATATACTAACGACAAACAAAGGGGTCGTCGTTCTCGTGATCGCATAGTAGTTGGAATTAAAACTACCTGTGCAATCAGTGCCTATCATCACTAAAGTTGTGAGTTCGAACTGTGGCTAAGTGTGATAAAGCTTGTCAGTCACTTGCGACGGGTCGGTGGTTTTCTCTGGGTACTGCGGTTTCCTCCACCAATAAAACTCATAATCGAAATATTGTTGAAAGTGGCGTTAAACACCATAAACCAAGCCAAGCCAAACCATACGACAAACAAAACATCTGTCTGTAAGCATTTCCAATAACACCTTTATAGAGATAATTATGTGTTATCGTCTATAAAGCTGAAATACTGATTACATTACATTACCCTGTTTATGTTAAACAATAAGTAATTCATCATTCACTGAACCTAGTTTCCACCTGAAATAATCATCTGTTGAATGTAAATACGTGGCTCTACATATGCGTAAACTTACCTCAGAGTGAAAATCACTTCCTTCTTTACCCCAGGATACAGTTGGCACTGGATAGCCGGATGCTTGGCAAGTGAGACTAAATTCCTGACCAAGATCAAGCCTATGCCTACGTGGCATGAGTTCTATCGACGTTTCAACTGTAAAATGTATGCTAATGTTATATGCATGTATAATAATTTTTCTTTTTTTTATAGAATTGCAACATAGGTAAAAGGTAAATTAACACGGGAAAAACAACAGAGATAAAGGGCAAATTAACATAGAAAATACAACAGAGATCAAAGGTAATCTAACATAGGAAAGACAACAGAGGTAAAAGGCAAATCAACATAGAAAATACAAATGAGGTAAAAGACAAATTAACATAGAGAATGCAACAGAGGTAAAAGGCAAATTAACATAGAAAATACAATAGAGGTAAAAGACAAATAAACATAGAAAATACAACAGGGGTAAAAGGCAAATTAACATAGAAAATACAACAGGGGTAAAAGGCAAATTAACATAGAAAATACAACACCTGGAAAAAAATTGACAAAATAAGTGAGATAGAATAGGAATACAAATAATGCATAGCATAATAGATGAAACAGGAAGAAAGAATAAGCAGCTAAGATTATGTCGTTCAACAGTAACACTACGGGTGTCACTAGTGGAGCAGGAACTGTTGATCAATTTTTAGTTTTATGCGTAGTGTTTTGTAACTCATATTGCTTTCTCTTTTTTTGTCATTGTATTCTTTGTCCTTCTTTGATTTACAGTTTTTTACCCTTTGGTGTCTTCAAACGTTTCTTGCAATGTAAGAGAAAAATCACAAAATAAACAACTAAATTAAAAGACCGTTGTATTTTATGAAGACTTCTTTGAATGTCCATTGACTGTCATCATCACGTAGATTACATTGATATCTTTCAAGAAAGAAAAATCACGTTTCTGGCTATCTAGTGATATATACCGTTGTATTTTGATGAAGACTTCTTCGGATGTCCATTGACTGTCACCATCACGTAGATTATATTGATATCTTTCAAGAAAGAAAAATCACGTTTCTGGCTATCTAGTGATAAATACCGTTGTATTTGATGAAGACTTCTTTGGATGTCCATTGACTGTCACCATCACGTATATTTCATTTATATCTTTCAAGAGAGAAAAATCACGTTTCTGACTGTCTAGTGATATATACCGTTGTAGTTGATGAAGACTTCTTCGGATGTCCATTGACTGTCACCATCACGTAGATTATATTGATATCTTTCAAGAAAGACAAATCACGTTTCTGGCTATCTAGTGATAAATACCGTTGTATTTGATGAAGACTTCTTCGGATGTCCATTGACTGTCACCATCACGTAGATTACATTGATATCTTTCAAGAAAGAAAAATCATGTTTCTGGCTATCTAGTGATAAATACCGTTGTATTTGATGAAGACTTCTTTGGATGTCCATTGATTGTCACCATCATGTATATTTCATTTATATCTTTCAAGAGAGAAAAATCACGTTTCTGACTATCTAGTGATATATACCGTTGTATTTGATGAAGACTTCGTTGGATGTCCATTGACTGTCACCATCACGTAGATTACATTGATTTCTTTCAAGAAAGAAAAATCACGCTTCTGACTTTCTAATGATATATACCGTTGTATTTCAACAAGACTTCTTTGGATGTCCATTAGCTGTCTCCATCACGTAGATTACATTGATATCTTTCAAGAAAGAAAAATCACGTTTCTGACTATCTAATGATATATACCGTTGTATTTCATGAAGACTTCTTTGGATGTCCATTGACTGTCTCCATCACGTAGAGTTCATTAATATCTTTCAAGAAAATAAATCACGCTTCTGACTACCTAATGCTATTTACCTTTGTATTTCATGAAGACTTCTTTGGATGTCCATTGACTGTCTCCATCACGTAGAGTACATTGATATCTTTCAAGAAAATAAATCACGTTTCTGACTATCTAATGCTATTTACCTTTGTATTTCATGAAGACTTCTTTGGATGTCCACTGACTGTCTCCATCACGTAGAGTACATTGATATCTTTCAAGAAAATAAATCACGTTTCTGACTATCTAATGCTATTTACCTTTGTATTTCATGAAGACTTCTTTGGATGTCCATTGACTGTCTCCATCACGTAGAGTACATTGATATTTTTCAAGAAAAGAAATTACGTTTCTGACTATCTAATGCTATTTACATTTGTACCCCATGAAAACTTCTTTGGATGTCCATTGACTGTCTCCTTCACGTACAGTGCATTGATATCTTTCAAGAAATAAATCACGTTTCTGACTATCTAATTATATATACCTTTGTATTCTAAGTAAAATTGTTTGGATGTCCATTGATTGTCTCCGTAACGTGCAGTACATTGATAGCTTCCTTCGTCCTCCTTCTTGAATCCTTTGATCATTAGTGCGACATTATATCCGCCTACTCCAGCGAAAAGAGTGTATTTGTCTGCTTGATTTTCTGATGAAACAATGAATAAATTCATATAATATTGAACATAGCTAATATACGAGTAATACATGTATTCCGTGAAATATTACTTATTTATTTTTGATGGTGTAATTAATCTAGGTACAAATATGAACTAATTGAAATAAAAACTTTAAATTCGCACACAAATCTTGTAATGTTCAACTTTTTATTATTATATTTATTTTGCAGTTTGTCTATGACTAAGTACACATTTTGAGTCTCCTGATCACCATGTGTGTTGCTAGATAAGTACTGATAAGCCTTAAAAGTAGTTTCGAATGGCTTTTGTTTCCCAGTAAATCAGATTTTCAACTTCTTTAATATTACAGGATAAAATTAATTTGCGCATGACATGGAACAGATCAAGAACACTCGGCAGACTCAACATTGCAACCTATTCCTGAACCTCATGAGAACAAACTTTATATTCTGAGACAAGGTAGGTAAAAAGAATAGCTTGAAATTACCAAAGATAATCTGAATCCTTAAATCGAAGAAGGGCAGACAACACCATGACCAACAGAAAAAGAACAAAAGCATAAACAACAATCTACAAATTACACATACAAACTAAACATCGAGTAACACGAACCCCACTAAAAAACAAGGGGTGAACTCGTGTGCTCCGGAAAGGTAAACCGTTCCTGCTCCACTAGTACTAGTTGTAGCTGACGTGTTAATCTGGTTACAAACCTGGTAATAAGATATTATGCATACAACAAATATATATATCAATTAAATAGATACTTCTTGATAGTGTTTAATATTAACATTTGGTATCTTTTATCTTTAAATATGGTCTTGTATTGGTGTGGATTAGGATATGTACCGTTTGTCGTAATCATACTCCGGTCATTTCATCATTTATGACTTATCAATTGGTTTGTAACAAGATTAACGCGACTGATCACACATGTGGAGCAGGAACTGCTTTCCTTTCCGGAGCTCACCGGCTTTTGATGATATTCATGTTGCTCGATCTTTAGTTTTCTGTGTAAGGCTTTGTCATTTTGTCCTTTTTCTTTTCGATTTACGACTTCTGATTATCCCTTTGGTATCTTCAACTTTTATATTGGAGTATTCGGACATTGAAAACCCCGTCCTACCGCGATTCACTACCAATATGTATTACAATAAGATATGTCTAGGTCACCTCAACCTGTTTTGTTGAAGTATTGTTGTAAATACTGTTATAGTGACAGCCGGAAACTTTGAGTCGTAATGAAAGGGGAGAGTTTGGCTATATCATACTGTGAACAAATTATAGTGTGTGAGTGAATGAGTGATTGTTGTTTAACGCCACTCATATCATGGCGAGAACAGATTAATTTTCAATGATATGATGATGATGATGATGAGGTCCACTTTGTTCTAGACCAACACGTTTAGCTAGATTTTCATAGTGCTACCTCACTGAGACAAAAGAGTGTGAGGGTACTAAAAGTGACACTGCAATTGGACACATTATCCTGATTCCGAGCAAACCAGACTTTGGTTTTATTACTTAAAGCAGCACATACCAATTTTATGTTGGTTGGTTTGACATGACCGTGGCTCGAACAAACCCACGTCTACAGCACCCGATGGGGTTTCAAATAAAGGGACGATCTGGATACAAATGCAATAACAATAGTACAGATATAAATTATAACACACACAAAAAATCATCGAATATCAATGAATTCACACAAAAAACAACCGAGAACACGTGATCAGTTTAAGGCTTAGCATTCGTCAAGTCCTAATTCAGAAAATGTAAAGACTGGACCAAATAAGACAAACGTCTACAGACAGACTTAATGAATATTCATTTGTATTCATTTTTGCTAATTTGTTTTCATCAGTCAACCTTCAGTGTATTAGTCCTTTACACTAATTATCTTTTAGATAGAATAAAGTCTTTTCTGGGTTGTAAATAATCTGTTGTCCTTGTCATAAAAACATATATCTATAATCTAATGCGCAGTACTCCCTTCTGGAATAACTCTAACCCACAGTCACGCTCATTGTTGTGAAAGCCAAATAATTTTCAAGTCTTTGGGGAGAAAGTAAGCCAAGGGACCTAAGCATGACGGCGATAAACAGTAATTGAAACATTTTTTTTTAAGGCAAATGTAAATAAAATAGACGGAGTCGAAATTCATTTACATGTGAGGAATTACTCTGTAATTTGATAATAGTAATGGTCAAAATTACAGTACCTACTCCACTAGTGGCACTCTTTACTCTCGCTACAAACACGGTGATTAGTCATGAATGAGGGGAGAACAGGAATGTAATTACGAAAAAGCGAATATATCCGTGATCATTTGTGACACAGATATTCCGTAACGGTGGCAACCATAAAACGTTCGAAGTAATGAATAAGGATAATAACAAAATTACCGAACTCAGAACAATCTTACAAAGGGAAAGTCAAAACTCATAAGTATATACACAGATAAAATCAGTCAACAACCGGAAAACTGTGAAAACCGTAATGACCCTGACTTGGTACAGACATTTCTAAAGAAATGGTGAGTTGAATCCGATTTTAAAGCGCCAAACTGCCCACTTTCATTACGACTCAAAGTTTCCGGCTGTCACTATAACTTAACCATTAGGAACCCTTTCTTCAGTACTCCCTTGTTAGAGGAAATCTTCTATCAGAGAAATCATTATAGGAACCACAAGCTCTAGAATGTCATAACAACTGAGATATACATATATACTACATATGCAAGTGCTGCTGAAATGTTGCTATATATAAATGGAAGGCTCACTATATTAAAATTGAAATCATATTTTGTCGAAAAGTCTTTTTCTGACCCGACCCTCATTGTCAATTTCTATGAGTATGTCAAGGTATGAATTAGACCTAGCTGTATCTGTTGTATCCTTTATTTCAAGTTCAATTGGATAGATCAATAAAATTATCTAGTTTAGAATTATTTGAATCAAGATGGGAAATGTCGTATTTCATAATCCTACAAATTTGAATTTAGGACAAGAACAGATATCTTCCAATTAACAATAATACCGAATAGTCGACAACTAGAGGAATACAACAGGATTGTACTATTATCAATATTCATTAAACTCGCTAGAAAATAGACAAGTTGAAAACAAAACTGCGTAAAACACATATCGGAAGTTACTTTGTCGGCGGAAAATAGTTTATCCTCATGTGTAATGTATCAACGTCCTGTCTACATAGCCATAGCATTTTAGGGAATAAATATATCTTAAGGTAAATCATTACACATCGACATTTTTGAATGCGCATTTACAATGAAGCAACGTTGATATTTGTTTTTAAGATGAATGGGCGTGTATATTGCTAGTCAAACATAGTCTACATAAAAATAAATATGAAAGGTATTCTATCGATAATATATTTGTCTCCTTTGGAGGGATACTGTTTCAGCAGGTCCTCGGCATACCAATGGGTACGAATTGTGCCCCTCTTCTAGCCGATTTATTATTTTACTCATACGAGTCGGAGTTTCTTCAAAAGTTTGTAAAAGATAAGAAGACTCGTGAGGCTAGAGCATTTAATTTCACATACAGGTATATTGATGACGTTTTATCTATCAATAACTCTAGATTTGCAGAATTTCTTCCATTGATATATCCTTCAGAGCTGGAAGTTAAAGAGACCACAGGTACCGCTTCATCCGCATCATTTTTTGACTTATACCTCGAATTTGACGACAGTGGTCAAATCAGTACTAAAATTTATGATAAACGGTACGACTTCAATTTTAAAATCATAAATTTTCCAAATATGTGCAGCAATATACCAGTTTCTCCTGCATATGGTGTTTACATCTCGCAATTGATTCGCTATGCAAGGGCCAGTAGCAATTATTCTGATTTCCTGAAACGTCATCTTCATCTCAAAAACAGGCTACTGGACCAGGGCTATAACAAAATTCGCCTTATTTGATCTCTTGAAAAGCTTAGATTCCGATACCAAGATCTTGTCGAAATATATTCCGTCTCTGTAGAAAAGATTATAAACGATGGATTTTCATATAGTGAAAATGTATAAAGATAAGTGGTCAAAAACAAAAATGTCAAAAATATTTTGTTATCAATGTGTGACGTAAGAGTGTTTTTGACATTTACTTCACTGAGCTTGGTGCTGTTATGACAACTGTTTTACCTGTTTTGTTTAAGTATTGTTATAAATACTGTTATAGTGACAGCCGGAAACTTTGAACCGTAATGAAAGGGGGAGGTTTGGCGCTTTAAAATCTGATTCAACCCACCATTTCTTTAGAAATACCTGTACCAAGTCAGGGTCATTACGGTTTTCACAGTTTTCCGGTTGTTGAATGATTTTATCTCTTTATATACTTATGAGTTTTGACTTTCCCTTTGTTAGATTGTTCGGAGTTCGGTAATTTTGTTATTACCCTTATGAACAGGATTCGAACTCATAATTTAAGTAGTGATGTCCAGTGATTCCATAGGTAGATATACATTTAGCTACATGTGCCATACGTTCGTGGGATCGACGACCTCTAACGATTCCATAGGTAGATATTAATTTAACTACATGTACCATACGATCGTGGGATCAACGACCTCTAACACCAGTATGAATTTCCAAGTATATAGCTGTAATTTTTTATCATCATTGCTACAATTATTTGGAAAATATCCACCTCTTATGATCCACTGGCTTATAACGTCGTTTTCACAATACTGATTACTGATATTTATCACGCGGATTAGGGTATCACGTGTTACAACGTATGTAATTTATGTAGCCAGTTGGTTAAATTCAATCTTGGTGTAATAGTTCAAGTGTAAATGTACCACAACAGTGGTTT
Organism: Bathymodiolus brooksi; assembly: GCA_963680875.1. Taxonomy (NCBI): domain Eukaryota; kingdom Metazoa; phylum Mollusca; class Bivalvia; order Mytilida; family Modiolidae; genus Bathymodiolus; species Bathymodiolus brooksi. The sequence goes on along the minus strand of OY804582.1, from coordinate 18,829,843 downwards.
CAGCTTCAAAATGCAATACGTGGAAGATAAAAAGGAAGCTACTGAATTAAAGGTTCCTGGTGGTTGAAAGTTTTGCGGTCGCTACCATGACTTGGTATAGCCGTTACGGAATATCATTCATTACTTATCACCGGGAATATAACACTAGTAAGACGCAGGGTGCCACGAGTGAAGCAGAAACTGCTTATCTTTCCGGAGGAGCTGTGTTTTAATGGGGTTCGCGTTGCTAGATCTTTACGTTTATGAGTTGTGTTTTGTGATCATTGTTTGTCCTTTCGTCTTTTTTTCCTTTGGCTATTATGTTGTCTGTCCTTCAATTTGCGGCTTCAGTCCACCTTATCGCTTTGGTATCTTCAAACTGTTCTTGTGTATCAAGCAAAGTTTGCACAGGAATTGAATATTTAGAGACATTTAATGATGATGACTACCATGATGCCTCTACTCTTAATCTGTCCACTGGAAATCATATCTCCTTGAAATATAATGCTGACACAGAGACTAGACTACAACACGCATAATACTTTCGGTCTGCCAGTAGGTATTTCAGAGCTGGATAAACTGTGACATAGGACAAACAACTTGGTCAGTTGGTGGTCAAGGAATATTGGGTGGACGTGCATTGTCTACTTGGAAATTTCAATATATATATATATAAACGTCAAAAATGGTTTGTAAAACATTATCAAGTACACAAAACAACGAGATAAAGAATTAAACACTTTGTTGAATGACAAAATGTTCGTCTCACCGAGAGACTTTTCAATGTCTAATGTCAAATCAATATGGATTGAATATATTAATATAGGAACAGTTCTTATAGAGCTGGTCTTCAAATTTTCTCGTGTTTTTTTTCCCATCTTTGTTGGCTATTTAGATGTTTTAATATTTTTTGTTACAACAATTGTTCAATGTGATCTGATTCTTTCAACAGATCACGTGACAATGTACACCATTTTTTACCCCTATGGTAGAGAGCTCACTCACCGCGTAAGCGAGGTATGCATGCCATAGGAAACATGTTATCACAGTTATTATATTAATAAATATATTTTGAATACCTATGATAAATGGTTCGCCAGGAGATACCTTTGAATATTCTACCTGTAAATACGAGAAAAAGAAAATACGCTTACAGTAATATAAAACATATGTATCATTTCCATATCATGCAATTAAGATGCATTAAATGTGCATTTTTCTATCATGCTACATATGAAATAATTACTTCCTTTAAGCTTGATGCATTGAAGATAAACATTGAACAATACAGTCACACCAATTTACTATATGCAACCAAATATTTAGAGAAATACAGTACATCTAAGTGGTACTAAATACTACTCTCTTTCTTGATATCCTCTTCTGTTTGGTATATATGTGAGCATGAGTAATTACAAGGTCGGCCTTAGGAGGTAAATATGTTAACATGAGTAATTACAGGGTCGGCCTTAGGAGGTAAATATATGAGCTAAGTAATTACAGGGTCGGCCTTAGGAGGTAAATATGAGCATGGATAATTACAGGGTCGGCCTTAGGAGGTGAATATGTGAGCATGGATAATTACAGGGTCGGCTTTAGGAGGTAAATATATCAGCATGGATAATTACAAAGTCTGCCTTAGAAGGTAAATATGTGAGCATGAGTAATTACAGGGCCGGCCTTAGGAGGTAAATATGTGAGCATGGATAATTACATGTTCGGCCGTAGGAGGAAAATATGTGAGCATGATTAATTACAGGGTTGACCTTAGGAGGTCAGTATGTGAACATGGATAATTACAGGGTCGGCCTAAGGAGGTAAATATGTGAACATGGATGATTACAGGGTCGGCGTTAGGAGGTAAATATGTGAGCATAAGTTATTTCCGGGTCGGCTTTACGAGGTAAATATGTGAAAATGGAAAATTACAGGGTCGGACTTAACAGGTAAATATGTGAGCATGTGTAATTACAGGGTTGGCCTTAGGAGATAAATATGTGAGCATGAGTAATTACAGGGTCGGCCTTTGGAGGTAAATATATGAGCTAAGTAATTACAGGGTCGGCCTGAGGAGGTAAATATGTGAGCATGGATAATTACAGGGTTGCCCTTAGGAGAAAAATATCTGAGCATGGATAATAACAGGGTCGGCCTTACAAGGTAAATATGTGAGCATGGATGATTACAGGGTCGGCCTTGGGAGGTAGATATGTGAGCATGAGTAATTACAGGGTGGGTCTTAGGAGGTAAATATGTGAGCATGGATAATTACATGGTCGGCCTTAGGAGGAAAATATGTGAACATGAATAATTACAGGGTCGGCCTTAGGAGGTAAATATGTGAGCATGAGTAATTACATGGTCGGAATTAGGAGGTAAATATGTGAGCTGAGTAATTACAAGATCGGCCTTAGGAGGTAAATACGTGAGCATGGATAATTACTGGGCCGGACTAAGGATGTAAATATGTGAGCATGGATAATTACGGGATCGGTCGTAGGAGGTAAATATGTGAGCATGAGTAATTACAGGGTGGGCCTTAGGAGATAAATATATGAGCATGGATAATTACAGGGTCGACCTTAGGAGGTAAATATGTGAGCATGAATAATTACAGGGTTGGACTTAGGAGGTAAATATGTGAACATGGATAATTACAGGGCGGGCCTTAGGAGGTAAATATGTGAGCATGTATAATTACAGGGTCGGCCTTAGGAGGTAAATATGTGAGCATGAATAATTACAGGGTCGGCTTTGCGAGGTAAATATGTGAGCACGAGTAATTACCTGGTCGGCTTTAGGAGGTAAATATGTGAACACGGGTAATTAAAGGGTCGGCCTTAGCAGGTAAATATGTGAGCATGAGTAATTACAGGGTCGGCCTTAGGAGATAAATATGTGAGCATGAGTAATTGCAGGGTCGTCCTTAGAAGGTAAATATATGAGCTAAGTAATTACAGTGTCGGCCTTAGGAGGTAAATATGTGAGCATGGATAATCACAGAGTCGGCTTTAGGAGGTAAATATGTGAGCATGGATAATAACAGGGTCGGCCTTAGGAGATAAATATGTGAGCATGAATAATTACAGGGTCGACTTAGGAGGTAAGTATGTGAGCATGAATAATTACAGGGTCGTCCTTAGGAGGTGCAGAGCCCTATTGTTCTCTGTAAAACATGCAGTGTGTTGTTATGCATACTTGACCAGCGGAGAGGAGATAACTCCTGCGCGGATCCCAATTGACCCTGAGTAATTATGGGAAAAACAAAACGCTAACCAATTATAAATACCAAGCTTCAATCGATAATACCACATAATCTCGCTTTAGCGTAACTGAAACAAAATAAGAGCATGGTTTTGATTCGCCGTAAGTCTTTTAGAATGTGGTAAAATATTATTTTTTGTAATTATCTGTATTTCTGTAATTGTTTCACATCCTATATTACCAAATAACCTCGAAATCGAATCAGCTGCCTCACCAATTTACCTAAATTGTCATTAGAATTGTTAATGTTATCATTTAATGTAGACTGAAATTGAGGCAACTTTCTCACCAATTTACTTAAATTGTCACTAGAATTGTTAATGTTATCAGCAGTTTTCATTAAAAAGAACATCTTTGGAGAACAGAATGGTCCGTAAATGGTTATTTGCAAATATTCCGAATGACAAAGTAACTAATGACTCTATTGAAAACATTATTTCTCACGCCAACCTCTAGTATAATATTGCAGCCTTTCCTCTGATTTATCCGGTGGTATAATTTTGTGTGGTCCAATTAAAAGAAATAACTATAACACACATCCTACAATAAACCAGAATAAACCAAGCAAGTTAGTATGTGCTGCAAAATTGCTTTTCTTAACCCAAATTTCATGAGACAATAAAGAAAGGTTTGAAAATACAGACAAGCTATAAAATATACTTACAGAACCTGTGGAAGGCATGTCTGAAACACCACAGGTGATAAGCCCATATCCATTCATCATTAATCCATTGATGTCTATTGTGGGATCTACACCTAACACTGTAATACAAATATATTAAACATATAATACAAAGAAAAACCGTTCTAAGCAAACGTTAGAGAAAACCGAAGGATGGACAATACAGATACAATGGCAACATTGGGAACACAAGACACAGAACGGAGACAAACCTAATCACAAAACAATAACAAAATACAGAAAGCTAAAAAGATGAGCAAATGATAAAACAAATCAAACATTTAGATGATCTCGCTCTGTTTATATTTATTATTAGATTTTGAATGGCTTTTGACAAAGTAAGATTTATCTCTACAAGTAACGAGATACTGATACCTTTATTCTCCGTTCTTCTTTGAGAAGCAAGACTGGATCATTTTTTTTTAATTCTAGATTTGAGTAGCGTATGAGGAATTGTGGTAGATGAATCAAATGTGTTAATGCAGTAAGACACTGTGATCTAGAGCTTAAAGTCTCCAGCAAGTATTTTGAGCTTTTTAATATCCACATTTGATTAACACCACTTCTAGTTAAGCAGATATCATGATATTTCTGGAGACCCGTTTTGACAGCTGTTAAAATATAAGGTAAAATATCAGAAAGAGGCTTGATAGCTCGTTGTTTGATTGGTATCCTGAATTCTAAAGGAAGATCATAATTATTATCTTTCACGGAAAGACCAAGAGAAGACTTGACTGACATTCGAAGTTCCATGATTTTCTCTATTGATAGCTTAGTAGCTGCATAGATAAGATAAGATAATATGTTATTGTCCAATCAAGGTCCCAGCAAGGGGCAGAGTCATTACAGTGATTTATATTACACAAAAAACCAATAAACATTCTAATACATAAATGTAATAAACAGTATACAAACAAGCAATTTGCAGTAACTGCATATGTACAATTATCTAAGCCTAAATAAATCATTTAGCAATCAATGTAATGTTTTTTGCAGATAATGAAGATGTTGTTAGTGGCATTATCTGCAGGAAATACAACGTATTTGTAGTGAATAATGGACATTGTTTCTACAACAGCAGGATTTTTGAATACAAATGTTGTTGTTGTTGCGCTCATTGAACATTTGAGTGTTCTGATTAGAATTTGAATCAATGACCTAACAACTTTAACCCATTCTGAAAGGGTATCAACCTCATCTTTTTCTCGCTTTGTCCATTTTCTGGCATAGTCCTCCAATTTATGGACTGTGGCTCACGATATTTCGGACCTTTGGCAAGGATTTTACGATTATTCCCATTGTCTATGATGCTCTAATCCCCAGTAATGACATGGCAAGTGGGACTATATTTAAATGGAGAATTGTGGTAAGACAAGTCGGGAGGTTTAGCTTTGAGGTCTCCAATGCTCAAGTCCTGCAGTACATGTATATAATTAAAGATTAAAGATTGGTGAGGCATAGGAATATGAAATAATAGGAACAGATTGACCTTTGAAATAAGGTTGAACCATAGCTCTAACAGATTAATAATGTTGGATATTGCCCAGGTTAATGGTATCAAACATTTGTTAGTAAAGAAAGGTGGGAGAAAGGATCGATTTTCCTTTTCATTCCCACGTATCGCCACCGTCTTGAAAAGCACGTAGTGACCAATATATAGTATAATAGCAGTCAGTTTGTACAAAGTAAAATAAAAGGATCAGTAGTTAAAGTGCTTAGGCAGGTTGTATATAGAGAATGTAACTTTGAGAGTGCTAAGGAAAACAATTTCGTTAGAATATGATGCATTCCTAGTGGTGTTTGTACGAACGGAAGAAGGCCCTGTATATAGATATACCATGTAGATGAGGTGATGTGTACTGACGATGGCCATGACTCCATTTACGTCTAGGAGTGTTGTTGAAAATGTTCATCAGTTTCACATTGCTGCATCCTTGACTATCAATTTTGTCATTAGCCAATACGGCATAACAGTACCCAGCTTTCGAATTGGTGTACTTAAATTAGGGTTGTTACTGTGATGGTATATTTTTTCTAGCATGCAAAGCTTCCATAGAGAGCTTAGAGTTGTCTGGCTGTCTCATACAATCATACAATCTTATTACATTTTTTTGCATAAATGGTGATATTAAAGTTATGATAAAATTTAAAACTCGTCCGTATTTGATAAAGATACAAATTGATGCAAAATATAAAATTCTGTAAAAACGTATTTTTTCAACATTTTATTCATTCCTATATTCATTTATTAAGTGCAAATTACAAAATCCCGACATAATGGTATAAATTGAAATTAATCGTGTAAAGTTAATCAGGAATTGTTTTTACTGATTAACAATTGATAATTACCTTTATCAGGAATTGTGTTTACTGATTAACAATTGATAATTACCTTTATAATCTATCATATTATAAGTAATGAATGAGTTTTTTTCTCATCCTGTTTGATATTAGGATTTATTGTTGAAAAATAGTATTCAAAAATAATGTTAAAATAATATTAACCCATATATAGCAGGACTATAAGTCTAAAAATGTGTGCAAAGATGATAAGATTGATTTGATTAATTGTGCTTAACGCCACTTTCAGCAATATATCAACTATATCATGGCGACCAGTTTTGGTGGTGGAAGAAGCCGGAGTGCCCGGAGAGAACCATCCACGATGGGCAAGCAATTGGTAAATTGTATCAATTGCAGCTGCGAGTCGAGTGCATCCTTTTGCAATTCATATAGCCGGGCGCGAACCCACGCCGTATTGATGATAGGCTTGTATGAGTTGATAGGTAATCCAACTACCTAGCTCATTGAGCCACCCGGGCCCTTGTGTGCAAAGATATCACAATATAAATATGGCTACAGTGAGAGTACAGTGGAACAAAGATTCTTAAATCCTGTTATGAAATGCAAAGAACATACAAGTTATTCAATGAAGTCAGCAGAAGCCGTCAATCGAAAAATGACAGACAATAAAACAGCCAAACGAAAGAGAACAAATGGACAAACGATGATCTACAAAGTACTACACAGAAAACTAAAGATTGAACAGCACGACCCTTACTATGAACGGGAGTGAATTCAGGTGATCCGAGAGTACTAGCAAATCTTGCTCCACCACTGACATCCGTTGTGTTAAAAACAAGGAAGGTTTAGAATGAAAAACAAACAACAGAAGTAGAACGAATCACTAAGATAAAACAAACGCATATTAAGGGCTCATGTGTGATACACCTTAATATTTATAATCATATTGCATTATAGTATTTGTGTTTAACTTACCTTCGACAGAAAATATTCCAATACAAATAAAGACTACTAGTTTGGATAAAACTAACACAAGCATGTTTAACTTGTGATTTTAATGTAAGTCTTAGCCTTAGGACATCAGCGTCAATGGTTATATACATGCCATTATAGTTTTATTAATTTAATTTGGAGTGATGATGATCATTAAATAAGGCAATCGTCCAATTTAAGCACAATTTTACATTTTGCATGCTCCTAATATAGATAAAGATACTAATTTTAAGCAATTTAACAAGATGAAAAAAAGAGACACCACGTTGAGTTAGTGTGGTCTTTATTTATTGTCACACTCAGCAATTCTTCAGCAACATCGTGCACAACGGATTTTGGCGTGAGAGAAAAACACAGACATCTATAATGATGAAACACTAGACCATCGGAAGGTGTCTGGAAACCGCAATTCCTGGGGTGGGTACAAGGACACGAAATCGTGTCACTGTTGTTAGGGTTGTCGTCAAAAGTTAACGATATTATCAACTTGACAACAATCCGATATAAAGATTTAACATATCTGATTATACACCAACTTCTTAAATGGGAATTACCACGTAATGCTCACTAAAAGACGGTTTCACACGGCAAGGTTAATTATATACTACAAATCGCATACTATTTCTGTAGTGTACGATACCATCTTCCACATCTAGCGATTAATCCTATACCTTTTTTGAAAATAAAGATGACTTTCCCTCCCAGCACAAATAATGCTCATTGACGCCGATGGTATGGTTGCAGCCCTATCTGCATTATCATTATTCTTGGTGCAATCAGAAGGAGACGGATCAATAGGAAACCATTCACGCAAATCGTGCTTGTTCCGTCCTTGGATAAGAAGACGCCAAAAATGATGGTATATGCCATGGACTTTTGACAGAATTAGCAATAGAAGATCCTCCACGTTATAGGATTGTGTTGTTGTTGTTTAAATTGACAAGGAAGCAAGTTTAAGAAAAAATGTGTAGCCATATTTACGTTGTTTATTTTCAAGTTTGTGTTTGTGGAAATCCACTTTTACCTTTGATGTGGCTGCATATATGAAAGAAAAAAAAAAGAAAGGCATAGGTCAGATTCATTTTAAAAGTAAAGTTGACAATATATAAATGAATATTAAATAATTAAATATATAAGCAGTAAGCTATAAAAGGTGCATTTAAAACACAAAATACCGGTACGAGCAGGTATTTGTTCAAAATCTGAAAAAATGAAGGTTGCATTTACCATGCAGAAATTTGTTTTCATGTATTCCACGGGTTACGCAAGGCTAAATCACTCGTTAAACTATCGTATATAAAACTTGGATGTTAAACAGGCGATTGCCATTGCTGCTACGAAATGCCGCTGTGCCAAAATTGGACCATGCTACACGTAGCAAAGTCATCGATCGTCTTTAGGCTGGACAATCTCAAACTGAAGTCATCCGACAATTCAATGTTAACGAAGCACAATTTGACACCTTTGGCAGAGATTAATTCAAACTGGATTAGCACAAGGTCGCCCTGGAAGTGGTAGGCCAGACATCACTACTAAAATCTAAGTTTGGTATATCCAAGTATTCCATTTACATAATTGGGCGGTCACGGCTATAAACACTGCTGCTGGTACCCCAGGTTTACGGAGAATTTGCATCCAGATAGTCCATTACAGGCTTAGTCAAAGAGGAATTCGGCCAAGAAGACCTTATGTTGGACCAGTTTTTTGCCAGGTACACAGACGTGTGCATGTTTGTAGGCATCATGCATTGATGGACTGGATTTTGAGGAACTGGCTCCGAATTTCGTTCAGTGATGCATACATAAAGTTGGAAGCGTTTAGATGTGGGCAGCGAAATCCTACAATTACAGAAAAAAGCTAATGCGTGTCCACGATATTTTGCAGCCACACATGCTCAAAATTATTGTCCGACATAGGGAGATGTTTCAGCAGGACAATGCGTGGCCCCATGCATCAAGGGTCACTATGGATTTGCATAGCTCAGAACAGAACTAATGTATTGCAATGACCTCAGCGTCGCCGGATTTGAACCCCATAGAACATCTTTGGGACGTAATTGATAGACGCGTCCGCCAACGCCAATTCCCATTTCAATCATTGGACCAACTCAGTCAAGCGTTGCAACATATAGTGAAGGATACAAAATTGTATTCGATCCATATGAAGCAGAACAGTGTTAGCCGCACATGGTGGTCACAATAGATAATGACTTAACGTCACAGGAAATTGACATAGTTTACCATATGTGATAGCTGGATTCAAATATGTATTCAATATCCTGCATGCCATTCGTGTGTGATATTCTATCTCAATATACGAAATCATTGCTGTAAGAACAATTGATTAGAAGTGCGGAATAAAATTTTGAGAAAAAATATTTGCAGAGTATATATGATTAATCTTACCGTGTGAACCGGCATAGAGAAGCAGTTCATATAACTTCCGGTTTTTCAGTAAAAAGATGGTACCTTTTTCATTTAGGTTTTTTTTATTTTTCACTGAAGCTAGTTTATTTATCCTGATTATGAATGTTTCACTTTTCTCTGTTATTGTTATATTATCATTGTGTTTATCAAATATAGTGATTATAGCCCCTTATGACTCTCCTGTTTAGACTATTGTTTTATTATTTTTTAAACATTTTGATTTCGCATGTTTTATCATTTTGATATTACTTGATGAAGGTTACACTAGGAAGATAGAATGGACATTTTATCACATGTGTGTAGTTTTATTTTAATGCATGTGAATAAACGTAAGAGAATACAAAAAGAGCCATCAAAAATGGAAATCCAGCGAAACAGGCAACATAGAGTACACAAGACGGAAAAAACCCACTGCACCATAGACTTCAAATTACCGTCTTGACGAGTATTAAATAGATAAATCTTACACGACGGGTGTCACTAATAGAACAGGTGCTGATTAACCTTTCGAAGCACCTGAGTTCATCCTCGGTTTTCATTAGGGTTCGCGTTACTAGATCTTTAGTTTTATATATATGTTTTGTAGATCGTTGTTTGTCCTTTTTTATTTTTTTCATTTCCCATTGTGTTATCTGTTCTTCTTCGATATACGAATTATGATTACCCCATTGATGTTTTCAAACTCTTCTTACGACATGAGTACATATATTTCTAAAAGTAGATATATAATTTAGTGCGTTCTTGTCAAAAGATTGAAAGCCAAATAATTCTTAAAAAAGTTTTGGAAGCAAGAGAACCAAAGGGCCTAAGTAGGATGAAGCCAATCAACGTACCGACGTATGGATTTTCGAGTGATGTTTTCACAAAATAAATGGAGAATAATTTGAATCTATATTTTCAAAACGTTATATTTGGTGTGTTTACATGTTTTTTATTAAACATATCCTGTTTAGGTTCTTGAGTGTACTTCGCGTCGTGTGCACTAAATTTGATATCTACGTTTTTATTAGAAGGAAACAAAAATAACATAAAACGCCGACACGTGTACGTTTATTTTTTTTTAAACTTTTTTCACCTCGATTAAATAACATGAAATTAACATCATTATATTCTGTAATAGGTAATTAGAATTGTGTTTTATAGCCTGTAATTTGACTTAAAACAGCAGGAACAAGTATCATTAAGTATTTATAGAAATAGCATATGTATACTTATAATGTAAAACGTTTCCATTTAATACTCGTCGTGACGCCAGTTCGAACTATTATACCATGCATCAAATATTAAAATATTAATACAATTTAAGATGTGATATCAGTATAACATGCAATGTAACGTTAATGTAAGCTCAAAGTCAAAAGATTTGGAAAATCAAAGAAAAAATAATGATAATAAAAGTTTTTGGAAATAAAAGAAAAACAATATTCTCACCATGATTGTTAATATTGGTTAAAACAAAATTACCTATCCATAAGTGAGCATTAAATTCATGAAATTTCACATTATAAAATTATCCACAATGGCTCTATTTGCACGGCATGCTTATTCCTATACTTTTTTTTTCTTTCTTGTACAACAGTAGTATTACCATAACAATAGTGATTCATTCTAAAATGTATTATCCAGATTCATCAAATCCATATTTCTAAATATTGTATTTGAAATGAATTACCCAAGTAACAAGACTTACTGTTGCGCACTGACAATATGTCTTAAAAATAAAAATAAAGCGTAGATATCAAATTTAGTGCGCACAACGCGTAACCCCGTTTCTGGAATAATCTTCATCAAAATCGAAAGGTTGGAAAGCCAAATAATTTAAAAAGTTTTGAGAGCACGTAAACCAAAGGGTCTAAGCCAAACAGGATCACCAAAATCCGCTAAGGTTACCTATGCCTAAGGGAGGAGAACCTTAGTTTTAATAATACTTTCATCATTTAGAAAGTGTAAATTTCAATAACACATATATCTAATAAACTGTCACAATCCAATGCAAATAAAGCAGTAAAAATAAACAAACAAACAAACAAATTCTCGCCGTAAAGTAGTCAGCGGTTATTTAGTTTTCTTAGGTTATTTTGTGTATGGATGTCAATCATGGTGGACCTCAAAAATGTAATGATAAAATGAAAAACAAAACAAACAACATTGTCGTAACAGTTCTAAATTCCAATAGTAAAATCGTTCATAGTTAATTGATTAGAAAGCCAAAATAATTAAACAATCTTTGGAATCAAGTAAACCAAAGAGCCTGAAAAGGAGCGCCAAAATCTGCTAAGGTCACCTATAAAATTATGCTAAGCTAAGTATACATATTAAATACTGTTTTAATATTTAACAGAAGAAAATAGAGGAGAAAATAGGGGGTAAGACTAATAAATTGCGTTGAGATAATATCAAGGTTGGGGATAATTAATTATTAAATCTACAAGTTTGTCGAATAAATTGATGCACTGATTTGAACAATAAAGTATTCAATTCTTCACTAATTTCGTTACATCCAAAGAGAATAAAATCTATGAAGATGGGAACAATGTTATTATAACAGTTAAACAGAGAAGTTCTATCGTGTTCATAAAGTGGACATTCAAGAAAAAAAATTATGCTCGCACTCTAACCTATATACAATTCTGTATTTCTAAGAGTCATCTACATAGAAAACTCGGTATGGTTTATTTAAACTAGTAGAAGAGTTTGAAGATACCAAAGGGATAATCAGAATCCGTATATCGAAGAAGAACAGACAACACAATTAACAAAAGGACAAACAACAATCTGCAAAACATAGACATAAAACTAAAGATCGAATAGGTCAGTATATCGAAGTTACCGTTCTGCGTGTTGTTGAAGATAAATGAGATTTCTATTGTGTTACTGTTTGTTCTTCTCTACATGAGATTCTCATGAAAAACAACAACAAGTGGTGTGTTGAATACCTGTCAAGTATTTCCTACTGAAAAACAACAGCAAGTGGTGTGTTGAATGCCTGTCAAGTATTTCCTACTGACAAACAACCGCAAGTGGTGTGTTGAATACCTGTCACATATTTCCTACTGACAAACAACAGCAAGTGGTGTGTTGAATACCTGTCAAGTATGTCCTACTGACAAACAACAACAAGTGGTGTTTTGAATACCTGTCAAGTATTTCCTACTCACACAATGACAACTGTACTTTCTAAGGTTTCTGATATATAATGAAACGTAGATATACAATTTAGAGCGCACGATGCGTTTTTTGGAATACCCTTTATTGGGTATAACCTGACGCAATAGTGGAGGAGGAACTGCTTACCCTTCCGGAACACTTGACTTCATCTCCGGTATTAAGTGGGGCTCGTGTTACTCGATATTTTGTTGTTTGTGTATGTTTGTAGATCGATGTTAGTTCTTTTGTCATTTTTCATTTGGTCATTGTGTTGTCTGTTCTTCTTTGATTTACGGATTCTGATTACCCTTTTGTTATCTTCAAACTCTTCTTACAGAAGACTAAGTATTTATCTTACCACTTTATGTCTTCGCATTAAAAAATTATTACGGATTTATTTAGTTGTATGCATGACGGTGGTCATCTTTGATTTCACTAAGAACTAAAGAGAGAATTTGCGTACAAACTACATTGTATATTCAAATTATTCAAAGTATAATTCAATGTTTTCTAAGACAAAGTATTGATTGTTTTACCGTACTACCTGACTATGAGTTAACTGCTTACCCTTCGCGAGGACCTGTGTTCACTGCGGGTTTCGTTTTCTTGGTGGGGTCTGTCTTACCCTTCGCGAGGACCTGTGTTCACTGCGGGTTTCGTTTTCTTGGTGGGGTCTGTCTTACCCTTCGCGAGTACCTGTGTTCACTGCGGGTTTCGTTTTCTTGGTGGGGTCTGTCTTACCCTTCGCGAGTACCTGTGTTCACTGCGGGTTTCGTTTTCTTGGTGGGTTCTGTTTTGCTCATCGTTATAGTTTTCTGTATTGTGTTGTTTGCTATGTTTGATTTCGTTCTGTATTTTATGTCAAACGTTGCCTGTATTCTAGATTGACCCTTTGGTTCTCTGTAACGTTTATTCAATAAATTACAAACAAAATCATATTATTTTTTTCCATTTTTCAGCGGAAGAAGGAATATTTGTGGTGGCTTTTTGACCTTTTCCAGATTGGTATGGTCTGCATAAAAAAAATTAATGTCAGCAAATTGAGCTATATCTATGAAATACGATAATCAGAGGGAGGTATGGGCGCATGAAAATAGAAATACATACCTGGACCAAAAGATGTTTCTTCAATTCCATGAACAACTTCTAGTTTATGAATGAAAAATAGAGCAAATATGCCCATTATAAGTAATTTAAATCCCATGTTATCTTACAAAAATACAAAATATGCATGCATACTATAGTTAGGTAGTGCTTAAATAATGACGTATTATGTTATTATCTCGTGAGTTGACCAATCAGTACAATATTATCAGGAAACGACTATAAACTGACACGTGTCTTTTTTATTTACATGTTGAAATTGATCAGAAATATCGTCAAATACAGTTATTTTAATTTACGTATAGAAAAGTGCGTAATTATTTTTGTTCAATCCTTCAAGCACTCCTATAATGTCAGAGTGTTACAATTTCAAACATTTTTTCGGTTAAGAATGAAACTTTCCAGCAGCACTTGTATATGGAGTATATATCTCTCAATTGATTTGATATTCCAAAGCTTGTGGTTCCTATCCGGATTTCCTTGATAAAGGGTGGCTGCTAACAAGGAAGTTACTGAACCAAGGGTTCCTATTGCTTAAGCTGAAGTCATCACATCGAAAGTTTTACCATGACTTGGTTGACAGGAATGAAATATATGCGTCATAGATGATCCCGATATGTTCCATTTGTCGTAAGCACTTCCTTGTCCTTTCCTCATTCATGGCTTATCATTTGGTTTGCAGCTATACTAACACGACGGGTTACATTAGTGGAGCAAGAACTGCTTATCCTTCCGGAGCACCTGAGTTCGCCCCCGGTTTTAGTCGGGTTTGTGTTACTCGATCTTTATGTATATGTTTGTTTGTCCTTTAGTACTTTTTCTTTTCGTCATTGTGTTGTACGCCCTTTTTTGAATTCCGGATTCTGATTATCCCTTTGGTATCTTCAAACTCTACTTACCACAATCTTGCGAAACGGTTTCCTTGACATATGTATGGCATTCCATATAGTTTTCTTTTGTCGGCATTTGCATCATGCAGCTATATCGTCCATCGTCCGCCGATCTCAGTCAGCTTTTTATACTTTATTCTTATCTTTTGAATCAATTGTTCAACATGTAGCCAAACAGATAGCTGTCGTTACTACAAATATATCACTTTTATTAAATGGTTCGCGCTGCTATATTTTAAGATATAATGATATTGTGTATATACAATTTGTAATTGTGCCAAATATAGTATTCTATGTTATTCATGCAACATACTTCTGTTCTAAAACTGACCGCTACGAAATAACTGAGATATTGTTGAAAGTGGCCTTAAACACCACAACCATAACCATAAACCTCTAAGACTATGCCCACCAATTAAACCAAACATGGTTGTGATTGCACTTGGTTCTCCTCTTTGTCAATACTGTGTTCAACAGCCTCTTCCTCTACCTCAGTTGCTTTGTCGTTAATAACAACATATATTGTAAATGGCCAAAACTGTTTACATTTCAAGTAGAATGTACAATATGTGCTCGATGAAATAGGAAGATATGTGTGGTGTCTATCGAAATTATCTAAACACTATTTGTAGTAATCGAAAATAGTGCCATCAGGTTTCAGCTTACACTAGACTAAGCTGAATCCAAAACCATCAAACATGTAAAGAACGCAGATTTACTACAAAAGATGTCATTTCAGTGTTCTCATGGTAACTTTCCATTTATATATTTAGCAACATGCGGGCTCTATCTGCGCATGGAGTATACATATATCAGTTTATACGGTATTCCAGAGCATGTGGTTTCAAAATTTATTGTGTTAGGCTACAATTCCACATATTTTTCAAACAAAATTCAAAAAGGTAAAACATGCTACTCCGAGTAACAAGTGATCAGTATGCTGGAGTTCCTCATCGATAATATATTTGTCTCCTTTGGAGGGATACTGTTTCAGCAGGTCGTCGGCATACCAATGGGTACGAATTGTGCCCCTCTTCTAGCCGATTTATTTTTATACTCATATGAGTCGGAGTTTCTTCAAAAGCTTGTAAAAGATAAGAAGATTCATGAGGTTAGAGCATTTAATTTCACAAACAAGTATATTGATGACGTTTTATCTATCAATAATTCTAGATTTGCAGAATGTCTTCAATTGATATATCCTCCAAAGCTTCGTCCGCATCATTTTTGGACTTATACCTCGAACTTGACGACAGTGGTCAAATCAGTACTACAATTTATGATAAACGGGACGACTTTAATTGTAAAATCATAAATTTTCCAAATATATGCAGCAATATACCAGCTTCTCCTGCATATGGTGTTTACATCTCGCAATTGATTCGCTATGCAAGAGCCAGTAGCAATTATTCTGATTTCTTGAAACGTCATCTTCATCTGAGAAACAGACTACTGGACCAGGGCTATGCAAAGATTCGCCTTATTCGATCTCTTAAAAAGTTTTTATTCCGATACCAAGATCTTGTCGAAATATATTCCGTCTTTGCAGAAAAGATTATAAACGATGGATTTTCAGATAGTGAAAATGTATAAAGATATGTCAAAAAATGTCAGAAATATTTGTTTATCAATGTGTGACGTAAAAGTGTCTTTGACATTTACTTCACTGAGATTGGTGCTGCTTTGACAACTGTTTTACCTGTTTTGTTGAAGTATTGTTATAAATACTGTTACAGTGACAGCCGGAAACTTTGAGCCGTAATGAAAGGGGCAGGTTTTGCGCCTTAAAATCTGATTCAACCCACCATTTCTTTAGAAATGCCTGTACCAAATCAGGGTCATTAAGTTTTCACAGTTTTCCGGTTGTTGACTGATTTTGTCTGTTTATATACTTATGAGTTTTGACTTTCCCTTTGTAAGATTGCTCGGAGTTCGGTAATTTTGCTATTACCCTTTTCTACCAGAATGTCCTCTATAAATGGTTACTAGAATCAAGGAAGTTACTGAACCAAAGGTTCCTAATACACAAGTAGAAGTCTTCACTACGAAAGTTGTACGGTCGCCATCATGACTTGGTAGACCTTTACGGAATGTACACGATCCAGTCTAGCTATCGTAGTTCATGACCTATCACCTAATTTATATCAAGAATAACACATAGGGTACAATTAGAGGAGCAGGAACTGCTTACACCTTCAGACAACCTACGTTTGAGTGGGATTCGTGTTGCTATTTCGTCCAATTACATATATTTACGTTTTAGTACAGTGTTCTAATGTCTGCTACGATTTCTGAGTGAAAATGATGTTAGGTTTTTCTTTTTGCTCCTTTGTTTTGTAAGGGTTCATTTATTTACGAATACTGGTGTCCAACGCGATTTCATTATTAGATGATGTTCAAGTAGTCTTACAGTAATACGATGAGTGTAAATAGTGAAGAAGAAACCCTTCCGAAACACTTTAGATCATCTTTCATTTGTATGATATTTTCGTAGATCAATCTTTAGTGCTCTGTGTATGGCTTTGTCTTTTGTTTGTCCTATTCTTTTGGTCAATGTAGGTATATCTATATATAATGTTCGTGTCGCCCAACAGTACCATGACGGGTGTGAATATTGGAGCAGTAACTGCTGACCGTTCCAGAGTTCACCGCCGATTTGTAGTCGGTCGTGTCTTGCTTAATCTAGTTTTCTGTGTAGTGTTTGTAGGTTTTTGTTAGTCTTTTTGTCCTTTTCTTTTGGTCAATGTATTGTCTGTTCTTCTTATATTGATGGATTCTGAATATCCGTTCAAACATTTCTTATTTTCATAGACTTTCAGTCGAGATTTTTCTCCACAAACTTAATCAACTAACCACTGAATAAAATTCATATTGCGTCTTCTGTGAGTGAAGGTGAGAGGTCATTCTTCGTTCTGCTGTTCTTGGTGGAATTGATGACCATTGCTGCTTAGAGGTGACTGTTCGTTCTGTTGATCTTGGTGGAATTGATTACCATTGCTGTTTAGAGGTGATTGTTTGTTCTGTTGATCTTGGTGGAATTGATGATAATTGCTACTTAGAGGTGATTGTCCTTTCTGTTGATCTTGGTGGAATTGATAACCATTACTGTTTAGAGATGATTGTTCGTTCTGTTGGTCTTGAAGGAATTGATGACCATTGCTGTTTAGAAGTGATTGTTCGTTTTGTTGATCTTGGTGAAATTGATGACCACTGTGGTTTAGAGGTGATTGCTTGTTCTGTTGATCTTGGTGAAATTGATGACCATTGCTGCTTAGAGGTGATTGTTCGTTTTGTTGTTCTTGGTGGAATTCATGACCATTGCTGTCTAGAGGTGATTGTTTGATGTGTTGATCTTGGTGGAATTGATGATCATTGCTGTATAGAGGTGATTGTTCATTCTGTTGATCTTGGTGGAATTCATGTCCATTGCTGTTTAGAGGTGATTGTTCGATTTGTTGATCTTGGTGGAATTGATGACCATTGCTGTATAGAGGTGATTATTCATTCTGTTGATCTTGGTGGAATTGATGACCATTGCTGTATAGAGGTGATTGTTCGTTCTGTTGATCTTGGTGGAATTGATGACCATAGCTGTTTAGAGGTGATTGCTCGTTCTGTTGATCTTGGTGGACTTGATGACCATTGCTGCTTAGAGGTGATTGTTCGCTTTGTTGATCTTGATGGAATTGATTACCATTCCTGATTAGAGGTGAATTTTCGTTTTGTTGATCTTGGTGGAATTGATTCCCATTGCTGCTTAGAGGTGATTGTTCACTCTGTTGATCTTGGTGGAATTGATGACCATTGCTGCTTAGAGGTGATTGTTCGATTTGTTGATCTTGGTGGAATTGATGACCATTGCTATTTACAGGTGATTGTTCGATTTGTTGATCGTGGTGGAATTGATTACCATTACTGTTTGGAGGCGATTGCTTTTTTTGTTGATCTTGGTGGAATTGATTACCATTGCCGTTTACAGGTGATTGTTTGTTTTGCTGATCTTGATGGAATTGATGAATGTTGCTGCTTAGAGGTGATTGCTCGCTTTCTTGAACTTGATGGAATTGATGACCATTGCTGTTTAGAGGTGATTGTTCGGTTTGTTGATCTTGGTGGAATTGATGGCCATTGCTGTTTTGAGGTGATTGCTTGTTTAGTTGATCTTGGTGGAATTGATTAACATTGCTGTTTTGAGGTGATTGCTTGTTTAGTTGATCTTGGTGGAATTGATTAACATTGCTGTTTTGAGGTGATTGCTTGTTTAGTTGATCTTGGTGGAATTGATTAACATTGCTGTTTTGAGGTGATTGCTTGTTTAGTTGATCTTGGTGGAATTTATTAACATTGCTGTTTTGAGGTGATTGCTTGTTTAGTTGATCTTGGTGGAATTGATGACCATTGCTGTTTAGAGGTGATTGCGTGTTTTGTTGATCTTTGTGGAATTAATTATCATTGCTGCTTAGAGATGATTGTTCGTTGTGTTGATCTTGGTGGAATTGATGACCATTTCTGTTTAGAGGTGATTGGTTGTTTTGTTGATCTTGGTGGAAATGATTACTATGGCTGTTTAGAGCTGATTGGTTGTTTTGTTGATCTTGGTGGAATTGATGACCTTTGTTGTTTAAACTATCTTTCTTGAGGCGATTATTTGCTTTGTTGATCTTGTTGGAATTGATAACCATTGCTATTTAAACTTTCTCTTCCTCATAATGTAAGATATGGCTATGTATATTTATATAGCGATATATTTAATATATAGTGCAAAAGTACTAGCATAGGGATGAAACATTATCATTCCTCAACTCTGTCATTGATCTTCACGTCAACCAACAATATCCATATGCACTAGGGGCCATCATCGTGTGGTAGCTAGATTAACTACATATGCAATCGGTGCCTATTACCACTAATGTTGTGAGTTACCGCTCATGGCGAGGTGTACCAAATTATTTGATAACATTTGTCAGTAACTTGCGACAGGTCAATGGCTTTCTCCCGGCACTCCGGTTTCCTCCACCAATAAAACTGACCGCCACGATATAGCTGAAATATAAGTGGTGTTAAACACCATAAAGCGAAGCAGAAGCCATAAGTACTCTCCTTGTCGAATTTGTTTCTGTACTCATATGAAGCAGGGTTTATGCAACAAATTATCAAAGACAAAAAACTAATAGAAGCTAAAGTCTTTAATCTCATTTTGAGGTATATTTATTATTTTCTGTCAATTAATAATCCAAATTATATTATCGAGGATATTTTGGTTCTTAGCATTAGCTTAACTCCGTCACTTTTCATTGAAGCGTGTGTACCAAGTCAACTAAGTGAGCGGTCATGCATATGTGAATAAGGGATTACGATTTTCCCTCTTTGTACAATTTTTCTATTGGTTTTTGGAACTGTTATCAGTGTGGTATATTTTTTCCACAGTTTAATACTTACAATATCACCAGCGACCTAAGGAAGTAATTGCCAATATTACGGGAAGTGCCATGCTTGTATAAGGACAGGGGCTGTCGTGGTCGTGATCGTATGGTAGTTGGATTTACAACTACCTGTGCAATCAGTGCCTATCACGACTAACGTTGTGAGTTCTAATCCCGCTCAGTCGATACCAAATTATGTGATACAGTTTGTAAGTGACTTGAGGCAGGTCGATGGCTTTCTCGAAGTATTCCGGTCTCCCTCGCCAATAAAACTGACCGTCACGATATAATTGAAATATTGTTGAAAATGGCATTACACACCATAACCCTAACCCCTGTACAGCGACAACATATACACATGTAAACCGATCTTCTTTTCTGAAAAACTCCTATGCGGAATACACATTTTCGACTTGTTTCTACATGAACTTTGAGCGTGCTTAAAATGTTTTGATAAAATATTATTTGAATTCCTTTTTATCACCAAGTTTGTAAAAGAGTAACACGACGGTTGCCACATGTGGAGCAGGAATTGCCTACCCTTCCGGAGCACCTGTGTTTAGCTTCCTCACTCTCACTTGTGTACTGCAATATTGCATGTAGCCCCTTTGGCATCCAATTTAATGACGAAACCTGTAGTGAAACATTTGATTAGCATACAACAGAGAAATTAACAAATAAACGTGTTTAATCTGTACCAAATTTATTTATTTAGATTTATTTAATCTGGAGAAAAAACGACTTTCAATACGCATTACCGGAACATAGCAATAATGTGTATCAAATAAAATCTAAAAAAATAACTGACCTTCCACAGACCTTTGTATTTGTTTATTTTGATTTTGTGTGTGCATGTTTAGATGTTTTTTCTCTCTAATTTGTATTTTCATTTTGTTTTGTTTTCTTTTTGGGTGTGAATTTTTATTTAGTTGTGTCGTTTTCTTTTTTCTTTTTTTAACATATTAGTTTGTTTTCTGGTGAATACTAATAAATTCATAATTCATAACACTAACTGCAATTAATAAGGTAATTTATTTAAATCTACAATATTCAGAGACGTCGTGTTGATGACTCTGCAAATTCCGTCGATGTGTATCTCCATGGAAACAGTTAGACCACTGTAATATAACGTGTGTTCTATTAACTATCATAATGTGTTATAAGAAAAACGTACTGTTTTCATCAAGACAGATAATAACCCATTACCTACAGTTATTATATAATGTGACACTTCATAATTGTTAAGCATTTGTTATGAGCGAACGTAATCTTTTCTATTAGTAAGAAAGAATGTGGATGTAAATGAACATGAGAGACTATCCAACATAACACTTAGAATAGACACAAATTAAAATAAAGGAACATCTTGTAGTAAGAAAGGATATGGAGGTAGATGATCATGAGAGACTATCCAAAATTAGACACAAATTAAAGTAAAGGAACAGCTTGTAGTAAGAAAGGGTGTGGATGTAAATGAACATGAGAAATTATCCAACATTAGACACAAATTAAAGTAATGGAACAGCTTGTAGTAAGAAAGGATATGGATGTAAATGAACATGATAGATTATCCAACGTCATGCTTCAACACAAAGTAAAGTAAAGGAACAGCTTGTAGTAAGAAAGGATATGGATGTAAATGAGCATGAGAGACTATCCAACGTCATACTTAGACACAAAGTAAAGTAAAAGAACATCTTGTAGTAAGAAATGATATGAATGTAAATGAGCATGAGAGACTATCCAACATTAGACACAAATTAAAGTAAAGGAGCATCTTGTAGTAAGAAAGGATATGAATGTAAATGAACATGAGAGACTATCCAACGTCATACTTAGACACAAAGTAAAGTAAAGGAACATCTTGTAGTAAGAAAGGGTGTGGATATAAATGAACATGAGAGACTATCCAACATTAGACACAAATTAAAGTAAAGGAACAGCTTGTAGTAAGACAGGATATGAATGTAAATGAACATGAGAGACTATCCAACGTCATACTTAGACACAAAGTAAAGTAAAAGAACATCTTGTAGTAAGAAATGATATGAATGTAAATGAGCATGAGAGATTATCCAACATTAGACACAAATTAAAGTAAAGGAACATCTTGTAGTAAGAAAGGGTGTGGATGTAAATGAACATGAGAGACTATCCAACATTAGACACAGCTTAAAGTAAATGAACATCTTGTAGTAAGAAAAGGTATGGATGTAAGTGAACATGTGAGACTATCCAACATAAAACTTGGACACAATTAAAAGTAAAGGAAACATCACCTGTATTGCTGTTCTGCACTTCACAGTCACAGTAGGGTATTCAACAATGAACATGAAAGACTATCTAACATTAGACACAAATTAAAGTAAAGGAAACATCACCTTTATTGCTGTTCTACACTTCACAGTCACAGTAGAGTCTTTAACAATGAACTTAATTCATACCCTAAAATGAGTGTGAAACGGTCCCTAACCTGCAGTTGAACGGTATTCTTTTCTTCTGTCAACATGCGCTACATCCGGGATTTTTTGTCATGTTGATGCTGACATTAATCGATGGTTTAATAGGTCATCTTAGCCAGTTTTGCTATTCTCTATTGACCCGTTCTTGCTTCCAAAGACTTTTAGATTATTTGGTGTTCCTCCCTTTTGACATTAATTTCAGATTACCGGTGAATGGTACTCCATAAGCGTACAGTACGCACTAAATCAGATACCTATTTATTGAAAACCACATCGGTGGTGTAATGGTTAGAGTGCTCGCCTCGAGTGCGGTAGATCGCGGGTTCGAGTCCCAATCGGGTCAAACCAAAACTAAAAAAATTGGTATTTGTTTCTTCTCCGCAAAACATGCAGCATAAAGGAGAAAGATTGGTTGACTCGGAATCAGAATAATGTGTCCGAGTGGGGCGATATGTCTACCCACGGACTGTTGTTTCAGTGAGCTAGCACTCAAAAATTCATCTAAGCGCGTTGATCTAGTACAAAGCGGACATCATCATCTCATTAAAAATTAACTTGTTCTCATTCACGCTCTCTATTTATTTGATAGTTTATACTGAGCAATGTAAAGATAGGTCAATTACAAAACAACCAGCAATATTAACATAATACGGATACAAATATCCGGAATTATTGGCTTATTTTCGGTCAATGTTAAGTTTGTTTAATCAGTTCCTCATGTTTGTAGTCGTTCACAATATAATTACATTACTTCCGTTTTTTTGAAAAATTCAACTATATTAAATTTTGGTGTGATTTAAGTGTAATTATAAGAATTGAATGCCTTTTTGTAGTTTTATTGGCATGTAAAAGCGTGGACCGAAGCACATTTTGTATGAAGCGCGCTCAATTCTTAAATAATTTCTATTATCAAGCAACTAGCGTTATATGAACATAATATCGCGGTTTTTTTTATAATGATGTCGCCTTACCAAGTCCTTGATAATGATGCTATCGTTTATATGTTTCGCTCGAAATGGACTTCAAGCTTCGACTTCGATCCGAGATTGCTCTGAGAAATCCATTCTCGCAAAACAAATTCACAATAGTATATATGTGTCGGTAACTTTTTCACATTTCATCTGATCTCACCAATAAATATTTTCAGAATCAACAGACATGAAGATCTCTACTTTCATTATCACAGCTCTTGCTATCGGAATCGCTGCAATACTAATGATAATGTATGTCTCGAACTTCATGACTACAGTTATTCTTAATATGCAGTCTATTATTAAGCTATCTATTACATTTAACCTTTACCTAATACTGTAAACTCCTGTTCATCTCTTCCTAGTCTATTTTCTGCGGTACAGAAATAGGTTCCACTATCAGTTAGCTCTAGTTCAGTTATAAACATGATGTGCCATTTTTTCGTACTAAAAAAGTGCACACCATCGTGCGGAGAATCATCAATATAATTAGAGTTGTGGAGATATTTCACTCTGTCATTAGGGACACGTTCTCGTACACCATTTTTCAATTTCCAATATTTTACAAGGGGAACTGGACAACCTAGTAATCAATTATATGCGCAATAATTATTGAAATTGTTGCTTACATGAACATTACATTGGCAGAATAACAATTTATAGACTTCGGTAGTTTATTCCAACATATCTATGTCATTATGAATTCTATACCAGTTTAACATGATACGATTTTCTTGTCGTTTTACAGTAACACGACTGGGGTCACAAATGAAACAGGAACTGCCAACCCTTCCGAAGAATATGTGTTCAACCCGTTTTTTCCCAGATAAAGATGATATTCGTGTCGTTGAGAGTAACTTGTTCCAATAATGGAACTATACCTGTTTACCATTCCACTGAATCTGAGATCTCTGTCGTTCTTATTGGAGATTCTGTTGCTCAATCTTTTGTTGTAGAGGTAGCTATAACTGCTTGCCCTTCCGCTGAACCTGAGATCTCTGTCGGTTTCATTGTACTTTTTGTTGCTCAATCTTTAGTTGTATATGTAGGTATAACTGCTTGCCCTTCCCCTGAACCTAAGATCTCGGTCTATTTTACTGGAGATTTTGTTGCTCAATCTTTAGTTGTATATGTAGTATAACTGTTTGCCCTTCCTCTGAACCTGAGATCTCTGTCAGTTTTATTGGATTTTCTGTTGCTCAATCTTTAGTTGTATAAGTAGCTATAAATGCTTGCCCTTTGGCTGCGCCTCAGATCTCTGTCGTTTTTTTTCATAGTTTCTGTTGCTCACTCTTTAGTTGTATATGTAGCTATAACTACTCTACCCTTCCACTGAACCTGATATCTCTGTCGGTTTTATTAGAGTTTCTGTTACTCAATCTTTAGTTGTATAAGTAGCTAAAACTACTCTACCCTTCCACTAAACCTGATATCTCTGCCCTTCTTAGTGTAGTTTCTGTTCCTCAATCTTTTGTTGTATAGAGTTATAACTGCTCTACCCTTCCTCTGAACCTGCGATCTCTGTCTATTTTTCTGGAGATTATGTTGCTCAATCTTTAGTTGTATATGTAGCTATATGTAGTATAACTGCTTGAGTTTCAATTACTCAATCTTTTGTTTTATATGTAGTTATAACTGCTCTACCCATCCCCTGAACCTGAGATCTCGGTCTATTTAACTGGAGATTCTGTTGCTCAATCTTTAGTTGTATATGTAGCTATAACTACTCTACCCTTCCACTGAACCTGATATCTCTGTCGGTTTTATTAGAGTTTCTGTTACTCAATCTTTAGTTGTATAAGTAGCTAAAACTACTCTACCCTTCCACTAAACCTGATATCTCTGCCCTTCTTAGTGTAGTTTCTGTTCCTCAATCTTTTGTTGTATATAGTTATAACTGCTCTACCCTTCCCCTGAACCTGAGATCTCTCTCGGTTTTATTGGAGATTTTGTTCCTCGATTTTTAGTTGTATATGTAGTTATAACTGCTCTACCCTTCCTCTGAACCTGCGATCTCTGTCTATTTTTCTGGATATTTTGTTCCTCAATCTTTAGTTGTTTATGTAGCTATAACTGCTTGCCCTTCCACTGAACCTGATATCTCTGTCGTTCTCATTGGAGTTTCTGTTGCTCAATCTTTAGTTGCATATGTAGCTTTAACTGCTTGCACTTCCGCGGAAGATGAGATCTCTGTCGGTTTCATTGGAGTTTCTGTTGCTCAATCTTTTGCTGTACATGTAGCTATAACTGCTTTACCCGTCCCCTGAACCTGAGATCTCTGTCGGTTTTATTGGAGATATTTTTCCTCGATCTTTAGTTGTACATGTAGCTATAACTGCTTGCCCTTCAGTTGAACCTGAGATCTCTGTCGGTTTTATTGGAGATTATGTTACTCAATATTTAGTTGAATATGTAGCTATAACTGCTTGCCCTTCGCAGAACGTGAGATCACGGTGGGTTTTATTGGAGTTTATGTTCCTCAATCTTTAGTTGTATATGTAGCTAAAACTGCTTGCCCTTCCGCTGAACCTGAGATCTCTGTCGTTCTTATTGGAGTTTCTGTTGCTCAATCTATAGTTGTATATTAATATCTTATTGGACATTGCTTGTATTTTTCCCCCGATTGTATTGCCTGTCTTACTTCGATTTACGGCATCTGATTAGCATTTTGATATCTTCTTATTAAACAATGCATTTTCTATGCAATGATAAGCGGGAACTATTTTCACCGGCGTAATTACCTAGTAAAAACACGCAAAATGTTCAGTTCTAAAGAAAAATTTAATTTGGAAATCTTACCGTCAACAACACATCTAAGTTTAACATATTTCCCCCATTCTCGTCCAGTTGTTATGGTCGTGTTAACCGCTGTAACTACAGGGGGAAGGTAAAATACTTCTATGTCCGCCTCAAAACGTGCTGCTTTATCAATATGATTATCCGCGATGCAGAAATATTTCCCAGAATCCTCTTCAGTGACTGATGGAAAATGTAAGACGGGACCCTAAATAAATAAGAAATGAAATATAAAAACACGGTGAATGTCATTTTTTTAAGCCATAGTTAAAATGTAGAAATATCAAAACGATAAAAACCGAGTGTACATTATTAAAATCAAACAAAATAGTGCTGGTATTTTTATTCTTTTTTGCTTAATGAAATCATCGTTTTAAGTTTTCATATTATTACAATTTAACAGTAGCTTACTAAACGACGACGAGATATATGTTATTGAAATTTATAGTTCCTAAGTAATGTAGGTATTATTCAAACAAAAGTTCTCCTCCCTCAGACATAGGTGATCTTAACTCCTCCCTCAGATATAGGTGACCTCAGCTCCTCCCTCACACATAGGTGATATTAACTCCTCCCTCAGACATAGGTGATCTTAGTTCCTCCCTCCGAAAATAGTTGACATTAGCTCCTCCCTCAGACATAGGTGACCTTAGCTCCTCCCTCATACATAGGTGACCTCAGCTCCTCCCTGAGACATAGGTGACCTTAGCTCCTCCCTCACATAGGTGATCTTAGTTCCTCCTTCCGAAAATAGTTGACATTAGCTCCTCCCTCAGACATAGGTTATCTTAGTTCCTCCCTCCGAAAATAGTTGACATTAGCTCCTCCCTCAGACATAGGTGACCTTAGCTCCTCCCTCAGACATAGGTGACCTCAGCTCCTCCCTCAGACATAGGTGACATTAGCTCCTCCCTCAGAAATAAGTGACCTTAGCTCCTCCCTCAGACATAGGTGACCTTAGTCCCTCCCTCAGACATAGATGACCTTAGCTCCTCCCTCAGACATAGGTGACCTTAGTTCCTCCCTCAGACATAGGTGACCTTAGCTCCTCCCTCAGACATAGGTGACCTTAGTTCCTCCCTCAGACATAGGTGACCTTAGTTCCTCTCTCAGACATAGGAAACCTTAGTTCCTCCCTCAGACATAGGTGACTTTAGCTCCTCCCTCAGACATAGGTGACCTTAGCTCCTCCATCAGACATAGGTGACCTTAGTTCCTCCCTCAGACATAGGTGACCTTAGTTCCTCCCTCAGACATAGGTGACCTTAGTTCCTCCCTCAGACATAGGTGACCTTAGCTGCTCCCTCAGACATAGGTGACCTTAGCTGATGTTGGCCATCCTGTTTTGGTCCTTTGATTTACTTGCTCCCAAAACTTTATAAATTATTTAGATTTCCAACTTTCGACTTTGAGCGTACCTGATGAAAATTATTCTAGAAACCTGCCGTGTGCACTAAATTTGATATCTACGTTTTTACTTCATTTTGTCTTTATTTTACATATCTTATTCATCTCACAATATTTATGTTTTAAGCAAGAAATGAAATGCGTTTTGCTACTAACTATTTTTTACAATTTTAGCCATAACTGTAAACTGTCTTTATATAGCAGGTTTATACTAGGTAGACAATGAAAAAACTGTTGAAAACATTAGATTGTAAGAATTTTCATATTTGATATCTACGTCTTTATAACGTTTTTGATTTTATTCTTTGTTTGTTTTTTTTTCTTAGTAGCAGACCACGCTGTGTTGGACAAATTAAAAGGCACGACTCTCCCTAGATCGAGACGTCGCCGAGTGACATTGTTATCGCAGGTAAAAATAATCAATGTGCTTGCAATCAGCTATAAATAGTAAGATCGTTAGAAGTTGTCTATCTTTGCCCCTTCTAATGTAAATTATTTCAATCTTATCCATATACTAACGACAAACAAAGGGGTCGTTGTTCTCGTGATTGTATAGTAGTTGGAATTAAAACTACCTGTGCAATCAGTGCCTATTATAACTAAAATTGTGAGTTCGAACTGTGGCTAAGTGTGATAAAGCTTGTCAGTCACTTGCGACGGGTCGGTGGTTTTCTCTGGGTGTCCGGTTTCCTCCACCAATAAAACTCACTGCCACAACATAACCGAAATATTGTTGAAAGTGTCGTTAAACACCATAAACCAAGCCAAACCAAACCATACGACAAACAAAACATCTGTCTGTAAGCATTTCCAATAACACCTTTATAGAGATAATTATGTGTTTTGTCTATAAAGCTGAACTACTGATTACATTACATCACCCTGTATATGTTAAACAATAAGTAATTCATCAATCACCGAACCTAGTTTCCACCTGGAATAATCAGCTGTTGAATGTAAATAATTGGTTCTACATATACGGAAACTTACCTCAGACTGAAAATCACTTCCTTCTTTAACCCAGGATACAGTTGGCACTGGATAACCGGAAGCTCGGCAAGTGAGACTAAATTCCTGACCAAGATCAAGCCTATACAAACGTTGAATGTTATCTATCGACGTTTCAACTGTAAAATGTATGCTAATGTTATATGCATGTAAAATATTTTTTTTTTTTTTTTTATGGAAATGCATAGGTTAAAGGTAAATTAACACGGGAAAACGACAGAGATAAAGGGCAAATTAACATAGAAAATACAACAGAGGTCAAAGGTAATCTAACATAGGAAAGACAACAGAGGTAAAAGACAAATTAACATATAAAATACAACACCTGGAAAAACAATTGCAAAATAAGTGAGATAGAATAGGAATACAAATAATGCATAGCATAATAGATGAAACAGGAAGAAAGAATAAGCAGCTAAGATTATGTCGTTCAACAGTAACACTACGGGTGTCACTAGTGGAGCAGGAACTGTTGATACATTTTTAATTTTATGCGTAGTGTTTTGTAGCTCACATTGTTTATCTTTTCTTTTCATTGTATTCTTTGTCCTTCTTTGATTTACAGTTTTTTACCCTTTGGTGTCTTCAAACTTTTCTTGCAATGTAAGAGAAAAATCACAAAATAAACAACTAAATTAAAAAACCGTTGTATTTTATGAAGACTTCTTCGGATGTCCATTGACTGTCACCATCACGTAGATTACATTGATATCTTTCAAGAAAGAAAAATCACGTTTCTGGTTATCTAGTGATATATACCGCTGTAGTTAATGAAGACTTCTTTGGATGTCCATTGACTGTCACCATCACGTAGATTACATTGATATCTTTCAAGAAAGAAAAATCACGTTTCTGACTATCTAATGATATATACCGTTGTATTTGATGAAGACTTCTTTGGATGTCCATTGACTGTCACCATCACGTAGATTACATTGATATCTTTCAAGAAAGAAAAATCACGTTTCTGACTATCTAATGATATATACCGTTGTATTTGATGAAGATTTTTTCGGATGTCCATTAACTGTCACCATCACGTAGAATACATTGATATCTTTCAAGAAAGAAAAATCACGTTTCTGACTATCTAGTGATATATACCGTTGTATTTGATGAAGATTTTTTCGGATGTCCATTGACTGTCACCATCACGTAGATTACATTGATATCTTTCAAGAAAGAAAAATCACGTTTCTGGCTATCTAGTGATATATACCGTTGTAGTTGATGAAAACTTCTTCGGATGTCCATTGACTGTCCCCATCACGTAGATTACATTGATATCTTTCAAGAACGAAAATCACGTTTCTGACTATCTAATGATATATACCGTTGTATTTCATGAAGACTTCTTTGGATGTCCATTAACTGTCACCATCACGTAGATGACATTGATATCTTTCAAGAACGAAAATCACGTTTCTGACTATCTAATGATATATACCGTTGTATTTGATGAAGATTTTTTCGGATGTCCATTAACTGTCACCATCACGTAGAATACATTGATATCTTTCAAGAAAGAAAAATCACGTTTCTGACTATCTAGTGATATATACCGTTGTATTTGATGAAGATTTTTTCGGATGCCCATTGACTGTCACCATCACGTAGATTACATTGATATCCTTCAAGAAAGAAAAATCACGTTTCTGGCTCTCTAGTGATATATACCGTTGTAGTTGATGAAGACTTCTTCGGATGTCCATTGACTGTCACCATCACGTAGATGACATTGATATCTTTCAAGAGCGAAAATCACGTTTCTGACTATCTAGTGATATATACCGTTGTATTTCATGAGGACTTCTTTGGATGTCCATTAACTGTCACCATCACGTAGATGACATTGATATCTTTCAAGAACGAAAATCACGTTTCTGCCTATCTAATGATATATACCGTTGTATTTGATGAAGATTTTTTCGGATGTCCATTAACTGTCACCATCACGTAGAATACATTGATATCTTTCAAGACAGAAAAATCACGTTTCTGACTATCTAGTGATATATACCGTTGTATTTGATGAAGATTTTTTCGGATGTCCATTGACTCTCACCATCACGTAGATTACATTGATATCCTTCAAGAAAGAAAAATCACGTTTCTGACTATCTAGTGATATATACCGTTGTATTTGATGAAGACTTATTTGGATTTCCATTGACTGTCACCATCACGTAGATTACATTGATTTCTTTCAAGAACGAAAAATCACGTTTCTGACTATCTAATGATATATACCGTTGTATTTCATGAGGACTTCTTTGGATGTCCATTGAATGTCTCCATCACATAGAGTTCATTGATATCTTTCAAGAAAATAAATCACACTTCTGACTACCTAATGCTATTTACCTTTGTATTTCATGAAGGCTTCTTCGGATGTCCATTGACTGTCTCCATCACGTAGAGTACATTGATATCTTTCAAGAAAATGAATTACGTTTCTGACTATCTAATGCTATTTACATTTGTATCCCATGAAAACTTCTTTGGATGTCCATTGACTGTCTCCTTCACGTAGAGTGCATTGATATCTTTCAAGAAATAAATCACGTTTCTGACTATCTAATGATATATACCTTTGTATTCTAAGTAAAATTGTTCGGATGTCCATTGATTGTTTCCGTCACGTACAGTACATTGATAGCTTCCTTCGTCCTCCTTCTTGAATCCTTTGATCCGTAGTGCTTTAAAGCTGCCTGCTCCGGTAATAGCGTATTTGTCTGCTTGATTTTCTGATGAAACAATGAATAAATTCATATAATATTGAACATAGCTAGTATACGAGTAATACATGTATTCCGTGAAATATTATTTATTTATTTTTGATGGTGTAATTAACTTAGGTACAAATATGAACTAATTGAAATAAAAACTTTAAATTCGCACACAAATCTTGTAATGTTCAACTTTTTATTATTATATTTATTTTGCAGTTTGTCTATGACTAAGTACACATTTTGAGTCTCCTGATCACCATGTTTGTTGATAGATAAGTACTGATAAGCCTTAAAAGTAGTTTCGAATGGCTTTTGTTTCCCAGTAAATCAGATTTTCAACTTCTTTAATATTACAGGATAAAATTAATTTGCGCATGACATGAAACAGATCAAGAACACTCGGCAGACTCAACATTGCAACCTATTCCTAAACCTCATGAGAAAAAACTTTATATTCTGAGACAAGGTAGGTAAATCGAAGAAGGACAGACAACACCATGGCCAACAGAAAAAGGACAAAAGCATAAACAACAATCTACAAATTACACATAAAAACTAAACATCGAGTAACACGAACCTCACTAAAAAGCAAGGGGTGAACTCATGTCCTCCGGAAAGGTTAGCCGTTCCTGCTTCACTAGTACTAGTTGTAACTGTCGTGTTAATCTAGTTACAAACCTGGTAATAAGATAGTATGCATGCAACAAATATATATATCAATTAAATAGATACTTCTTGAAAGTGTTTAATATTAACATTTGGTATCTTTCATCTTTAAATATGGTCTTGTATGGGTGTGGATTAGGAAATGTACCGTTTGTCGTAATCATACTCCGGTCATTTCATCATTTATGACTTATCAATTGGTTTGTAACAAGATTAACACGACTGATGGCACATGTGGAGCAGGAGCTGCTTTACTTTCCGGAGCTCACCGGCTTTTGATGATGTTCGTGTTGCTCGATCTTTAGTTTTCTGTGTAAGGCTTTGTCATTTTGTCCTTTTTCTTTTCGATTTACGACTTCTTATTATCCCTTTGGTATCTTAAAACTTTTATATTGGAGTATTCGGATATTGAAAACCCCGTCCTACCGCGATTCACTAACAATATTTATTACAATAAGATATGTCTAGGTCACCTCAACATGAACAGGATTTGAACTCATAATTTAAGTAGTGATGTCCAGTGATTCCATAGGTAGATATAAATTTAACTACATGTACCATACGATCGTGGCATCGACGACCTCTAACACCAGTATGAGTTTCCAAGTATAAAGCTGTAATTCATTTATCATCATTGCTACAATTATTTGGAAAATATACACCTCTTATGATCCACAGGCGTATAACGTCGTTTTCACAATACTGATTACTGATATTTATCACGCGGATTAGGGTATCACGTGTTACAACGTATGTAATTTATGTAGCCAGTTGGTTAAATTCAGTCTTGGTGTAATAGTTCAAGCGTCAGTGTACCACAACAGTGGTTTCAGCTTCAAAATGCAATACGTGGAAGTTAGAAAGGAAGCTACTGAATTAAAGGTTCGTAGTGGTTGAAAGTTTTGCGGTCGCTACCATGACTTGGTAAAGTCGTTACGGAATATCATTCATTACTTATCACCGGGTGTGTAACACTAGTAAGACGCAGGGTGCCACGAGTGAAGCAGGAACTGCTTATCCTTCCGGAGGAGCTGTGTTTTAATGGGGTTCGTGTTGCTAGATCTTTACGTTTATGAGTAGTGCTTTGTGATCATTGTTTGTCCTTTCGTCTTTTTTTCCTTTGGCTATTATGTTGTCTGTCTTTCAATTTGCGGCTTCAGTCCACCCTATCGCTTTGGTATCTTCAAACATTTCTTGTGTATCAAGCAAAGTTTGCACAGGAATTGAATATTTAGAGACATTAAATGATGATGACTACCATGATGCCTCTACTCTCCCTTAATCTGTCCCCTGGAAAATATATCTCCTTGAAATATAATGCTGACACAGAGACTAGACTACAACACGCATAATACTTTCGGTCTGCCAGTAGATATTTCAAAGCTGGTTAAACTGTTACATAGGACAAACAACTTTGGTCAGTTGGGGGTAAAGGAATATTGGGTGGACGTGCATTGTCTACTTGGAAATTTCAATATATATATCCTCGTCTGACAATAAGTCGGTCAGTCATTGGATAATGTTTGATTATTTTTTTCATGTTTGAAAAGTAAACATTTTTTTCTTTTTAATTATGTTCCTCATCTATTCTTGGTCACATGTGTAAAGTTCCATGGAAAAAAGATCGATAATAATTACATACTGACCCATATTTGTTTACCATCCTTTTTCCAAATGGCGTCGCATGACGTCACATAAAGTCGGTCAAAGTTCAATAAAGCACATGATTTTGTCATAGGCCAACCAAAATTAAAAAGTAAACCAGATTAAGAAAGTACAGTATTTTAGCTTTTTCAGTGTAATTGATTTGTCTGACAAATTTCAAAAGATGTTTTTTTTAAATAGTTTGAAATTGAAGTATTAAAAATTAATTATTTGATGCAAATATTAAACTTGCTTACCCACATAAAAAGTATTTAATCCAGTGAATTTGGTGTTTTTGCTTTTGTCAATACAATCTATTAGATCGACATATTTTGGTAAAACAATTAATGACTGATTTCAATTTATTTTAATCACATTTATTATCACAGAGTGGTAACAATACAGTTTTGTTGATGCTATTTGTAATAATGACAGGTTTTTTTTACCCAGATAATCTCATTGTTCTGTCTGGTTTATTTTAATTATCTGTTCAATTTATGGTATAAATTTTGATTATTGCTGTTAAATTAATTCTTTTTCTATCTTCTCTGTGAATTTCATTTCATTACCCCCAAGACGTAAGGGGTATATTTGTTATTAAAGCAGCAGTGGAAATGCAAAATAATCTGCCATTTTGTGACTGATGGAGAGCACTTGCATATATTTTCCCGGTAAAATCGGCCATTTTCTAGAAAATAGTGGAATCTGAATGATCAATCATCATATTTTCAAAGTATTTTAAAATACAATTTGCTTGGCCTACATTCCAGAAACGGTCATGAACTGTGATGTCGATTATGTCAACAAACCGGGAAAATACAAATGTTTGGGGAATACCATCGATGGAAACATATCTAACAAGCATAATGATCAGGAAAAAAAGACATTAGTAAAAAGGATCTGTTTTACTTGCATGGAATTTATTCCATTCAAACTTCTCTGTTTTAATCTCATCTTGTAATTTTGACGTTGAAAAGTATTCCCTCTGTGTTTATGTACGCTATGAATATACAGAATAACGTCATTGGTCTCGTGCTGCGCGTGAATTGTAAATCAAAACAAATGACCGACATTATTGGATGACCGAGCAGATGTCACGGTATGATATATATAAACGTCTAAAATGGTTTGTAAAACAGTATCAAGTACACAAAACAACGTGATAAAGAATTAAGCACTTTGTTGAATGACAAAATATTCGTCTCACCGAGAGACTTTTTGAATGTCTAATGTCAAACCAATATGGATTGAATATATTAATATAGGAACAGTTCTTTTAGAGCTGGTCTTCAAATTTTCTCGTGTTTCTTTTCTCATCTTTCTTGGCTATTTACATGTTTTAATATTTTGTGCTACAGCAACTGTTCAATGTGATCTGATTATTTCAACAGATCACGTGACAATGTACACCATTTTCTACTCCTATGGTAGAGAGTTCACTCCCCGCGTAAGCGAGGTATGTATGACATAGGAAACATGTTATCACAGTTATTAGATTAATACATATATTTTGAATACCTATGATAAATGGTTCGCCAGGAGATACCTTTGAAAATTCTACCTGTAAATACGAGAAAAGAAAATACGTTTACAGTAATATAAAACATATATATCAAATCCATATCATGCAATTAAGATGCATTAAATGTGCATTTCTATATCATGATACACATGAAATAATTACTTCCTTTAAGTTTGATGTATTGAAGATGAACAATACAGTCACACCAACCTACTATATGCAGCCAAATATTTAGCGAAATACAGTACATGTAAGTGGTACTAAATACTACTCTCTTTCTTGATATCCTCTTCTGTCTGGTAAATATGTGAGCATGAGTAATTACAGGGTCGGCCTTAGGAGGTAAATATGTGAGCATGAGTAATTACAGGGCCAGTCTTAGGAGGTAAATATGTGAGCTGAGTAATTACAGGGTCGGCCTTAGGAGGTAAATATGTGAGCATGGATAATCACAGGGTCGACCTTAGAAGGTAAATATGTGAGCATGAGTAATTACAGGGTCGGCCTTAGGAGGTACATTTGTGGGCATGAGTAATTACAGGGTCGGTCTTAGGAGGTAAATATGTGAGCTGAGTAACTACAAGGTCGGATTTCCGATGTAAATATGTGAACATGGATAATTACAGGGTCGTCCTTAGCAGGTAAATATGTGACCATGGATAATTACAGGGTCGGCCTTAGGAGATAAATATGTGAGCATGAGTAATAACAGGATCGGCCTTAGGAGATAAATATGTGAGCATGGATAATTACAGGGTCGGCCTTAGGAGGTAAATATGTGAGCATGAGTAATTAGAGGGCCGGTCTTAGGAGGTAAATATGTGAGCTGAGTAACTACAGGGTTGACCTTAGGAGGTAAATATGTGAGCATGGATAATCATAGGGTCGACCTTAGGAGGTAAATATGTGAGCATGAGTAATTACAGGGTCGGTCTTAGGAGGTAAATATGTTAGATGAGTAACTACAGGGTCGGCCTTAGAAGGTAAATATGTGAGGATGGATAATTACAGGGTCGGCCTTAGGAGATAAATATGTGAGCATGACTAATTACAAGGTCGGCTTTACGAGGTAAATATGTGAACATGGATAATTACAGGGTCGTCCTTAGAAGGTAAATATGTGACCATGGATAACTACAAGGTCGGCCTTAGGGGATAAATATGTGAGCATGAGTAATTACAAGGTCGGCTTCACGAGGTAAATATGTGAACATGAATAATTACAGGGTCGGCCTTAGCAGGTAAATATGTGACCATGGATAATTACAGGGCCTGCTTTAGGAGATACATATGTGAGCATGAGTAATTACAGGGTCGACCTTAGGAGGTAAATATATGAGCTAAGTAATTACAGGGTCGGCCTTAGGAGGTAAATATGTGAGCATGGATAATTACAGGGTCTGCCTTAGGAGGTAAATATGTGAACATGAATAATTACAGGGACGGCATTAGGAGGTAAATATGTGAGCATGGATAACTACAGGGTCGGCCTTAGGAGGTAAATGTGTGAGCATGAGTAATTAAAGGGCCGGCCTTAGGAGGTAAATATGTGAGCATGGATAATCACAGAAACGGCCGTATGAGGTAAATATGTGAGCATGAGTAATTACAGGGTAGGCCTTAGGAGGTAAATATGTGAGCATGGATAATTACAGGGTCGGCCTTAGGAGGTAAATATGTGAGCATGAATAATTACAGGGTCGGCCTTAGGAGGTAAATATGTGAACATGGATAATTAAAGGGTCGGCCGTAAGAGGTAAATATGTAGTAATTACTGGGTGGGCCTTAGGAGGTAAATATGTGAACATGAATAATTACAGGGTCGTCTTTACGAGGTAAATATGTCAACATGGATAATTACAGGGTCGGCCTTTGCAGGTAAATATGTGAGCATGAGTAATTACAGGGTCGGCCTTAGGAGGTAAATATGTGAACATGAGAAATTACAGGGTCGACCTTAGGAGGTAACTATATCAGATAAGTAATTAGAGGGTCGGCCTTAGGAGGTAAATATGTGAGCATGGATAATAACAGAGTCGGCCTTATCAGGTAAATATGTGAGCATGAATAACTACAAGGTCGGACTTAGGAGGTAAATATATGAACATGGATTATTACAGGGTCGGCCTTAGGAGGTAAATATGTGAGCATGAGTATATACAGGGTCGGCTTTACGAGGTAAATATGTGAACATGGATAATTACAGGGTCGGCCTTAGCAGTAAATATGTGAGCATGAGTAATTACAGGGTCGGCTTTAGGAGGTAAATATGTGAGCATGAGTAATTACAGGGTCGGCCTTAAGAGGTAAATAAGTGAGCATGAGTAATTACTGGGTGGGCCTTAGGAGGTAAATATGTGAGCATGGATAATTACAGGGTCGGCCTTAGGAGGTAAATATGTGAACATGAATAATTACAGGGACGGCATTAGGAGGTAAATATGTGAGCATGGATAACTACAGGGTCGGCCTTAGGAGGTAAATGTGTGAGCATGAGTAATTAAAGGGCCGGCCTTAGGAGGTAAATATGTGAGCATGGATAATCACAGAAACGGCCGTATGAGGTAAATATGTGAGCATGAGTAATTACAGGGTAGGCCTTAGGAGGTAAATATGTGAGCATGGATAATTACAGGGTCGCCCTTAGGAGGTAAATATGTGAGCATGAATAATTACAGGGTCGGCCTTAGGAGGTAAATATGTGAACATGGATAATTAAAGGGTAGGCCGTAAGAGGTAAATATGTAGTAATTACTGGGTGGGCCTTAGGAGGTAAATATGTGAACATGAATAATTACAGGGTCGTCTTTACGAGGTAAATATGTCAACATGGATAATTACAGGGTCGGCCTTTGCAGGTAAATATGTGAGCATGAGTAATTACAGGGTCGGCCTTAGGAGGTAAATATGTGAACATGAGAAATTACAGGGTCGACCTTAGGAGGTAACTATATCAGATAAGTAATTAGAGGGTCGGCCTTAGGAGGTAAATATGTGAGCATGGATAATAACAGAGTCGGCCTTATGAGGTAAATATGTGAGCATGAATAACTACAAGGTCGGACTTAGGAGGTAAATATATGAACATGGATTATTACAGGGTCGGCCTTAGGAGGTAAATATGTGAGCATGAGTATATACAGGGTCGGCTTTATGAGGTAAATATGTGAACATGGATAATTACAGGGTCGGCCTTAGCAGTAAATATGTGAGCATGAGTAATTACAGGGTCGGCTTTAGGAGGTAAATATGTGAGCATGAGTAATTACAGGGTCGGCCTTAAGAGGTAAATAAGTGAGCATGAGTAATTACTGGGTGGGCCTTAGGAGGTAAATATGTGAGCATGGATAATTACAGGGTCGGCCTTAGGAGGTAAATATGTGAGCATGAGTAAATACAGGGTCGGCTTTACGAGGTAAATATGTGAACATGGATAATTACAGGGTCGGCCTTAGCAGGTAAATATGTGAGCATGAGTAATTACAGGGTCGGCCTTAGGAGATAAATATGTGAGCATGAGAAATTACAGGGTCGGCCTTAGGAGGTGAATATGTGAGCATGTATAATAACAGAGTCGGCCTTATGAGGTAAATATGTGAGCATGAATAATTACAGGGTCGGACTTAGGAGGTAAATATGTGAACATCGATAATTACAGGGTCGGCCTTAGGAGGTAAATATGTGAGCATGAGTAAATACAGGTTCGGCTTTACGAGGTAAATATGTGAACATGGATAATTACAGGGTCGGCCTTAGCGGTTAAATATGTGAGCATGAATAATTACAGGGTCGGCCTTAGGAGGTTGCCAATTGTTCTCTGTAAAACATGCAGTGTGTTTTTGTGCATACTTGATCAGCGGAGAGAAGATAACTCCTGCGCGGGGCTCAATTGGCCCTGAGTAATTATGGGAAAAACAAAACGTTAACCAATTATAAATACCAAGCTTCAATCGATAATACCACATAATCTCGCTTTAACGTAACTGAAACAAAATAAGAGGATGGTCTTGAGTCGCCGTAAGTCTTTTAGACTGTGGTAAAATATTACTTTTTGTAATTATCTTTATTTCTGTAATTGTTTCACATCCTATATTACCAAATAACCTCGAAATCGAATCAGCTGCCTCACCAATTTACCTAAATTGTCATTAGAATTGTTTATGTTATCATTTAATGTAGACTGAAATCGAGGCAGCTTTCTCACCAATTTACTTAAATTGTCATTAGATTTGCTTATGTTATCATCTAATGTAGACTGAAATCGAGTCAGCTTGCTCACCAATTTAATTAAATTGTCACTAGAATTGTTTATGTTATCAACAGTTTTCATTAACAAGAACATCTTTGGAGAACAGAAAGGTCCGTAAATGGTTATTTGCAAATATTCCGAATGACAAAGTAACTAATGACTCTATTGAATACATTATTTCTCACGCCAGCCTCTAGCATAATATTGCAGCCTTTTCTCTGATTTATCCGGTGGTATAATTGTGTGTGATCCAATTAAAAGAAATACCTATACCACATATCCTGCAATAAACCTGAATAAACCAAGCAAGTTAGTATATGCTGCAAACTTGCTTTTCTTAACAAGAGACAATAAAGAAAAGTTTGAAAATACAGACAAGCTATAAAATATACTTACAGAACCTGTGGAAGGCATGTCTGAAACATCACATAGGATAAGCCCATGTTCACTCAACATAAATCCATCGATGTCTATTGTGGGATCTACACCTAACACTGTAATACAAATATATTAAACATATGATACAAAGAAAAACCGTTCTAAGTAAACGTTAGAGAAAACCGAAGGATG
Organism: Bathymodiolus brooksi; assembly: GCA_963680875.1. Classification (NCBI taxonomy): domain Eukaryota; kingdom Metazoa; phylum Mollusca; class Bivalvia; order Mytilida; family Modiolidae; genus Bathymodiolus; species Bathymodiolus brooksi. Next base: position 18,789,604 of record OY804582.1, on the reverse strand, counting down.
GATAATACAGATACAATGGCAACATTGGGAACACAAGACACAGAACGGAGACAAACCAAATCACAAAACCACAACAAAATACAGAAAACTAAAAAGATGAGCAAATGATAAAACAAATCAAACATTTAGATGATCTCGCTCTGTTTATATTCATTATTAGATTTTGATTTGCTTTTGACAAAGTAAGACTTATCTCTACAAAGAACAAGATACTGATACCTTTATTCTCCGTTCTTCTTTGAGAAGCAAGGCTGGATCATTTTTTTAATTCTAGATTTTAGTAGCGTATGAGGAATTGTGGTCGATAAATCAAATGTGTTATTGCAGTAAGACACTGTGATCTAGAGCTTAATGTCTCCAGCAAGTATTGTGAGTTTTTTAATATCCACATTTGATTAACACCACTTCTAGAAAAGCAGATATCATGATATTTCTGGAGACCTGTTTTGACAGCTGTTAAAATAGAAGGTAAAATATTAGAAAGAGGCTTGGTAGCTCGTTGTTTGATTGGTATCCTGAATTCTAAAGGAAGATCATAATCATCATCTTTCACGGAAAGACCAAGAGAAGACTTGACTGACATTTGATGTTCCATGATTTTCTCTATTGATAGCTTAGTAACTGCATAGATAAGATAAGATAAGATTTTATTGTCCAATCAAGGTCCCAGCAAGGGGCAGAATCATTACAGTGATTTATATTACACAAAAAAACAATAAACATTCTAATACATAAATGTAATAAACAGTATACAAACAAGCAATTTGCAGTAACTGCATATGTAGAATTATCTAAGCCTAAATAAATCATTTAACAATCAATGTAATGTTTTTTGCAGATAATGAAGATGTTGTTAGTGGCATTATCTGCAGGAAATACAACGTATTTGTAGTGAATAATGGACATTGTTTCTACAACAGCAGGATTTTTGAATACAAATGTTGTTGTTGTTGCGCTCATTGAACATTTGAGTGTTCTGATTAGAATTTGAATCAATGACCTAACAACTTTAACCCATTCTGAAAGGGTATCAACCTCATCTTTTTCTCGCTTTGTCCATAGTCCTCCAATTTATGGACTGTGGCTCACGATATTTCGGACCTTTAGCAAGGATTTTACGATTATTCCCATTGTCGATGATGCTCTAATCCCCCGTAATGACATGGCAAGTGGGACTATATTTAAATGGAGAATTGTGGTAAGACAAGTCGGGAGGTTTAGCTTTGAGGTATCCAGTGCTCAAGTCCTGCAGTACATGTATATAATTAAAGATTAAAGATTGGTGAGGCATAGGAATATGAAATAATAGGAACAGATTGATCTTTGAAATAAGGTTGAACCATAGCTCTAACAGATTAATAATGTTGGATATTGCCCTGGTTAATGGCATCAAATCTTTGTTAGTAAAGAAAGGTGGGAGAAAGGGTCGATTTTCCTTTTCATTCCCACGTATCGTCACCGTCTTGAAAAACACATAGTGACCACTATGTAGTATAATAGCAGTCAGTTTGTACAAAGTAAAATAAGAATCAGTAGTTAAAGTGTTTAGGCAGGCTGTATATAGAGAATGTAACTATGAAAGTGCTAAGGAAAACAAATTTGTTATAATATGATGCATTCCTAGTGGTGTTTGTACGAACGGAAGAAGGCCATGTATATAGATATACCATGTAGATGAAGTGATGTGTACTGACGATGGCCATGACTCCATTTACGTCTAGGAGTGTTGTTGAAAATGTTCATCACTTTCACATTGCTGCATGCTGGACTAGATAGGTTGCAAATACTATCAATTTTGTCATTACCCCATACGCATAACAGTACCCAGCTTTCGAATTGGTGTACTTAAATTAGGGATGTTACTATGATGGTATATTTGTTTCTAGCGTGCAAAGCTTCCATAGAGAGCTTAGAGTTGTATGGCTGTCTCATACAATCATACAATCTTATTACATTTTTTTGCATAGATGGTGATATTAAAGTTATGACAAAATTTAAAACTCGTCCGTATTTGATAAAGAAACAAATTGATGCAAAATATAAAATTCTATAAAAACGTATTTTTTCAACATTTTATTCATTCCTATATTTATTTATTAAGTGCAAATTACAAATCCCGAAATAATTGTATAAATTGAAATTAATCGTATAAAGTTAATCAGGAATTGTTTTTACTGATTAACAATTGATAATTACCTTTATAATCTATCATATTATAAGTAATGAATGAGTTATTTTCTCATCCTGTTTGATATTAGGATTTATTGTTGAAAAATAGTATTCAAAAATAATGTTAAAATAATATTAACCCATATATAGCAGGACTATAAGTCTAAAAATGTATGCAAAGATGATAAAATTGATTTGATTTATTGTGCTTAACGCCACTTTCAGCAATATTTCAGCTATATCATGGCGACCAGTTTTGGTGGTGGAAGAAGCCGGAGTGCCCGGAGAGAACCATCGACCATGGGCAAGCAATTGGTAAATTGTATCAATTGCGACTGCGAGTCGAGTGCACCATTTTTGCAATTCATAAAGCCGGGCGCGAACCCACGCGTATTGGTGATAGGATTGTATGAGTTGCTAGGTAATCCAACTACCTAACTCATTGAGCCACCCGGGCCCTTGTGTGCAAAGATATCACCATATAAATATGGCTACAGTGAGAATACAGTGGTACAAAGATTCTTAAATCCTGTTATGAAATGCAAAGAACATACAAGTTATACAATGAAGTAAGCAGAAGCCGTCAATCGAAAAATGACAGACAATAAAATAGCCAAATGAAAGAGAACAAATGGACAAACGTTGATCTACAAAGCACTACACAGAAAACTAAAGTTTGAACAGCACGACCCTTACTATGAACGGGGGTGAATTCAGGTGATCCGAAAGGATTAACAGTTCTTGCTCCACCACTGACATCCGTTGTGCTAAAAACAAGGAAGGTTTAGAATGAAAAACAAACAACAGAAGTAGAACGAATCACTAAGATAAACCAAACGCATATTAAGGGCTCATGTGTGATACAGCTTAATATTTATAATCATATTGCATTATAGTATTTTTGTTTAACTTACCTTCGACAGAAAATATTCCAATACAAATAAAGACTACTAGTTTGGATAAAACTAACACAAGCATGTTTAACTTGTGATTTTACTGTATGTCTCAGCCTTGCCAAAGGACATCAGCGTCAATGGTTATATACATGCCATTATAGTATTATTAATTTAATTTGGAGTGATGATGATCATTAGATAAGGCAATCGTCCAATTTAAGCACAATTTTACATTTTGCATGCTCCTAAATATAGATAATGATACTAATTTTAAGCAATTTAACAAGATGAAATAAGAGACACCACGTTGAGTTAGTGTGGTCTTTATTTATTGTCACACTCAGTAATTCTTCAGCAACATCGTGCACACCGGATTGTGGCGTGAGAGAAAAACACAGACATCTATAATGATGAAACACTAGACCATCGGTAGGTGTCTGGAAACCTCAACTCCTGGGGTGGGTACAAGGACACGAACTCATGTCACTGATGTTAGGGTTGTCGTCAAAAGTTAACGATATTATCAACTTGACAACAATCCGATATAATGATTTAACATATCCGATATCTACGATACACCGACTTCTTAAATGGGAATTATCACGTAATGCTCACTAAAAGACGGTTTCACACGGCAAGGTTAATTATATACTACAAATCGCATACTATTTCTGTAGTGTACGATACCATCTTCCACATCTAGCGATTAATCCTATACCTTTTTTGAAAATAAAGATGACTTTCCCTCCAAGCAAAAATAATTCTCATTGACGCCGATGGTATGGTTGCAGCCCTGTGTGCATTATAATTATTCTTGGTGCAATCAGAAGGAGACGGATCAATAGGAAACCATGCACGCAAATCGTGCTAGTTCCGTCCTTGGATAAGAAGACGCCAAAAATGATGGTATGTGCCATGCACTTTTGAAACAATTATCAATAGAAGATCCTCCACGTAATAGGATTGTGTTGTTGTTGTTTAAATTGACAGGGAAGCATGTTTAAAAAAAAATGTGTAGCCATATTAACGTTGTTTATTTCAAGTTTGTGTTTGTGGAAATCCACCTTTACCTTTGACGTGGCTACATATATGAATGGAAAACAAAAGAAACGCATAGGTCAGATTCATTTTAAAAGTAAAGTTGACAATATATAAATGAATATTAAATAATAAAATATATAAGCAGTGAGTTATAAAAGGTGCATTTAAAACACAAAATACCGGTACGAGCAGGTATTTGTTCAAAATCTGAAAAATGAAGGTTGCAGTTACCGTGCAGAATTTTTTTTTCATGTATTCCACGGGTTACGTATGGTTAAATCACTCGCTAAACTATCCTATATAAAACTTGGGTGTTAATCAAGCGATTGTCATTGCTACTACGAAATGCCGCTGTGCCAAAATTGGACCATGCTACACGTAGCAAAGTCATCGGCCGTCTTTAGGCTGGACAATCTCAAACTGAAGTCATCCGACAATTCAATGTTAACGAAGCACAATTTGACACCTTTGGCAGAGATTAAATCAAACTGGATTAGCACAAGGTCGCCCTAGAAATGGTAGGCCAGACATCACTACTAAAGTCTAAGTTTGGTATATCCAAGTATTCCATTTACGTAACCGGATGGTCACTGCTATAAACACTGCTGCTGGTACCTCAGGTTTACGGAGAAATTCCACCCAGATAGTCCGTTACAGGCTTAGTCAAAGAGGAATTTGGCCAGGAAGACCTTATTATGGACCAGTTTTCCCAGGTACACAGACGTGTACGTGTTTGTTGGCATCATGCATTGATGGTATGGATTTTGAGGAACTGGTTCCGAATTTCGTTCAGTGATGCATACATAAAGTTGGAAGCGCTTAGATGTGGGCAGCCAATTCCTACAATCGCAGAACAAACCTAATGCGTGTCCACGATATTCTGCAGCCACACATGCTCAATATTATTGTCCGACATAGGGAGATGCTTTAGCAGGACAATGCGCGGCCACATGCATCAAGGGTAACTATGGATTTGCATAGCTCAGAACAGAATTAATGTATTGCAATGACCTCAACGTCGCCGGATTTGAACCCCATAGAACATCTTTGGGACGTAATTAATAGACGCGTCCGCCAACACCAACTCCCATCTCAAGCGTTGCAACATATAGTGAAGGATACAAAATTGTATTCGATCCATATGAAGCAGAACAGTGTTAGCTGCACATGGTGGTCACAATAGATAATGACTTAACGTCACAGGAAATTGACATAATTTACCATATGTGATAGCTGGATTCAAATATGTATTCAATATCCTGCATGACATTCGTGTGTGATATTCTATCTCAATATACGAAATCATTGCAGTAAAAACAATTGATTAGAAGTACAGAATACAATTTTGAGAAAAAATAATTATGTTTTTTTTTGGGTTTTTTTTTTGCAGAGTATATATGATTAATCTTACCGTGTGAACCGGCATAGAGAAGCATGTCATATAACTTCCGGTTTTTCAGTAAAAAGATGGTACCTTTTTCATTTAGGTTTTTTTTATTTTTCACTGAAGCTAGTTTATTTATCCTGATTATGAATGTTTCACTTTTCTCTGTTATTGTTATATTATCATTGTGTTCATCAAATGTAGTGATTTTAGCCCCTGATGACTATCCTGTTTAGACTATTGTATTAAATTTTTTTTAACATTTTGATTTCGCATTTTTTATCATTTTGATATTACGTGATGAAGGTTACACTAGGAAGATAGAATGGACATTTTATCAGATGTGTGTAATTTTATTTTAATGCATGTAAATAAACGTAAGAGAGTACAAAAAGATCCATCAAAAATGGAAATCCAGAGAAACAGGCAACATAGAGTACACAAGACGGAAAAAACCCACTGCACCATAGACTTCAAATTACCGTCTTGACGAGTATTAAATAGATAAATCTTACACGACGGGTGTCACTAGTAGAACAGGAGCTGTTTAACCTTTCGGAGCACCTGAGTTCATCCTCGGTTTTTATTAGGGTTCGTGTTACTAGATCTTTAGTTTTATGTGTATGTTTTGTAGATCGTTGTTTGTCCTTTTGTATTTTTTTCATTTGCCATTGTGTTATCTGTTCTTCGATATAAGGATTATGATTACCCCATTGATGTTTTCAAACTCTTCTTACGACATGAGTACATATATTTCTAAAAGTAGATATATAATTTAGTGCGGTCCTTGTCAAAAGATTGAAAGCCAAATAATTCTTAAAAAGGTTTTGGAAGCAAGAGAATCAAAGGGCCTAAGTAGGATGAAGCCAATCAACCGTGACGACGTATGGATTTTCGAGTGATGTTTTCATAAAATAAATGGAGAATAATTTGAATCTATATTTTCAAAACGTTATGTTTGGTGTGTTTACATGTTTTTTATTAAACATATCCTGTGTAGGTCCCTGAGTGTACTTCCTGTCTTGTGAATTATTTGGCTTTCCAGTCTGTTAACGCTAACCCTACCTAGTAAAGATTATTCCATCAACGAGTCGTGAGCACTATTTGAAATATCTACGTGTTTATCCCCAATTAAAATATTCTAAAACTAAGGTACTCCTCCCTCATTCATGGGTGACCTTATACGATTTGGCTATTTTGTAAAGCGCCCCTGGTTTCCCTGCTCCCAAATATGTCGAATTTATTTGGTTTTGTAATATTTTGGCTGTGAGCCTACCTGATGAAAGTTTTTCCAGAAGCGCGTCGTGCACACTAAATTTGATATCTACGTTTTTATTAGAAGGAAACAAAAATAACATAAAACGCCGACACGTGTATAGTCTGTTTGGTGACTCTGAAAATAGAGAAAAAAATTACTTAAAAATCAAGGATTTGCTTTCTATTGCTCTTTTTAACATTTTAGGCACACATTATTTAATACATATCTGAGAAAAAGTTGTCAAAGAAATAATTCAAATAATAAAAAAAATCTCCATAGGGCCCAATACTAATTTTATCAGATTGTAAGTAATGGAGGCTGCCATTATAATGAACAGCATTACCTGTTCTTTCCTGTCTGTTGTTATGCTAATTTCAGTGACATGGGAATGTCATATTAGGTTAAAGATTCAAGATAGTAGTATATAGGGACAGCTCAAACCGTATTTGTGGGGGAGCAATGGGGAGCAGTGACGTCACCGGATATGACGTCACCGGAAGTTGCATCACCGGAAGTTGCATCACGGGAAATGACGTCACCGGAAGTCGTGAACCGGAAATGAAAGGGAGATAATTTCCCGCGTTTTTTTCCCCGCGCGTTTTTCCCCGGAACTCCTCTAGAGTCTAGGTACGAACAATGGAATTGTGAATTCAACCTGTATCGAGTCACTATAGCGCTATTACCCCATTTTTCCCTCCTGAATTGTGCAGTCAGCCGTGATTAATTGACTCAGTGGTATGTGTATGCAATATATGACTGCATTTTTCTATGTTCTTTTGTTTGTTGGGTTTTTTCGTAAATAAAATGTTATTCATCATACGGGGCTTTACATTATAACAAAACGCCAAGTACATTTTCTAAGCTTTATTGATAAGACGATGCACAAAAGTCTTGACTATGTCTGTGGCTTCTCTCGGATGTCTCAATGTTCTCGTAACATCACCCATGGATTTTCCGGCACATCTGTGTATCAGATAAAATATACAGTGGTGTCCGCATACAGTGGAGCCTTCTTCTTGAACTCTAATGGCGTTGTAAGTCCAACTCGTACAATGTTTGTTCATAAAGTTCACGTAAGCCCATAAAAAGGGTGGTCTTCCTGTGGGGTCGTAATATTCTCCTCTAGAATTGGCATCGATGTATAGGGCTACCCAGTGTGTTCCCGGTCGATCGTCCGGGTTCGTGTTCCCTTTCAAGGCCGAAGGTACGTTTAATCTTCTGGGTAGTCTGTTTCTGGCGTATACTCCTTTGAAAACGTTTCTGGTACTTGGGTGTGTTTTCAGTACGTGGTCGATCTCTAAGGTGTTCATCTAAGCACTGTAGTCAAACAAGACTTGTCTGTTTCTATCAATTTCAATGACGTTGTCAAATTCTGCATACATGATCACGTTGATGGTAGTTGTAAGGGCTTCTGCGAAATGAATCTCCACTCTCAAGTTGCCTTGTTTTATCAGCTGAAAGGCTCCAACTTCAGACATGTCGGGTGTGAGATCAAATCCAAGCAAGGTGTTTCCTTTGGCGTAATCTTCTCTCGAAATGGTATTTCCTTCGTCTTGATCCATTTTTCCGGTACTGGTGTAGAGTCCCATATAACTTCGGATGTAGCCATTGTTTTCGAAGTCGGGCTGTAGCGGTTTGGTTGGAATCTGTCGTCCGTCAACGTTGAGTGCCACAAAATTGATCTTGTAGTGTTTGAAATCGAACGGATTTTTCCCAATAGCGCCGTTCAGTGCATCGCTGTCTACACAGGCAATAACGAGTCTCTTTGGCAGCTGTCCCAAAAACATATTGTCCTGAATGTAATTCATGTTGCCGGTGGGTACCGTGTCCACTTTTACTTCTACTCGTCTGACGGGGTATTTACAGCTGGTCTTTTCCAATGCTTTCACGTGACCCATTCTAACGGCGGGACTCAGTTGTACCTTTCTCACATACAGAGCCATTTCCTTGATCTTGATTTTATAATTGGCCGCGTCTGCCACGAGAGCAAAAGCGTCCCGACTTCTTCTCAGTTTAATCTTCAGATCCACGTGATTGAGTAAGTATTTGTCTTGACAAAACAGATCCAAATGTAGTTTTCCCATCATTTGTACCGACTTGCTTAGGGCCGTCAATTTTTTCCTTGACGTGAATCCCTTGTTATCCGTCGTTCTCTTGTCCTGCTGTCCCGGAGTGTCCTTGTACCACATCACGCCCGTCAACTGAGATTTTTTAGCCGCTGGTCCGTAACTGAGAAGAGTTTCTATGTACGCCCTGTAGGGATACATGCTGGTCGGTGGCGAAACTAATTTTTCGTTTAGGCTAACGCTGACGTCACTGAACAGTGAATGCATCCACAAATCGACGGGTCCAACGTCCGTATCGGGTTCTAAGTTAGAACCATCGGTATTCACGATCTGTGCTTCCACAAACAAGTAAGTGTTGAACAGGTCGATGTAATCGTCTCCAGCTCCACTGACTGCAAATTCATAAGGACCTTGGTCCGTTAGGGTCGATGTCAGCCCTTTTTGCTCCCAATAGCCATGTTCCACACTGGTCTGAGTCGGTGGTACTCCAAACAAATCCAATTCCGATTTCGTACATTCGCAAGAGTTTTGGTGTACTAGAGCCATTTTTAACCGAAGATGTCTTTCGATGTGTTCCGTAGCTTCGTCTGACGACGTCTGGGCTTTTTCCGTTTTGCAGCTCGTTTTATAGATCGTTCACCGGGAGGTCCCACGGTGTCCATAGCTTTCTGGAGTAAGCTTTGTCCAGTTGATTTCAATCTGGATTTGGCTGCTTGTGTGACGTTCTGTCCTTCCATGACGTCCGATGCTAGGTTCAGACCTGTTTTCAAAGCTTCGCGACCCAAAGTTTTGGCTCCTCTCTTTAATAAAGGAACGGCCGATTTGAACAGACTTCCAAAAATACTTCCTAGTCCATGTCCTCTCTGATAACGTGTTCCAACGTACACGGGATATCCCCTTCCTGCCTGATTCAAGTAGTACTCGTGATACGCTCTAGCGTCTGGATTGTGTCTTTGCTTCATTCTAGATACGACTCCTTTCTCTTTCTGCAGTGAAGTGTCACCACCACGCGTCCTCGCTCGAATGGTATTTTGACTCCGGTATCGTCCCTTATATCTATTTCAACGGTCTGAAAGCGTCATAGTACCAGAGGGCAGTACTGTATGTGGTCGAAGGCGCGAGTCATCATTTCTCCGTCTCTTCCTGCCACCGGTACGATTCTCAACAGTGGTACTTGAGCATCTCCTACCATCCGCGGTTCGACCAGGGGGCAATACACATACAGAGAATTTACTCCCCTGGTTACGTCTGCCACGTACGGTGCTTTATAATCTCGGGGTGGAAAATTCAGCTTGTCGAACCCCAGGAACGACTTTAACAATGGACTGATGATCACTTGCGATAAGTCTCTAACCCATAATGTCGCTTTGTGGTCCACTTCGCTCATACCCAAGCTAAATCCCTTCTTCATCCCCTTCTGGTGTTTCATGGCTTCTAATGCTTTGACGATTCTCTTCGGGGATGCATAATAACCTTCGGGCAGTACCAATATGTGTTTCTCGTGATGTCTATCCGTGAACAGTACCCATACTTCGTTTATGCGTACGTTGTACCAACTGTGCGATATTGTATCTCTGCCAGTCCTATCTCCCAGGATCCATCCAAATCTAACATCTCCGGTAATCGTGTAGTGAAACTGGCCAGGGTGTTGTTCGGAAAATAGTCCATGGAACTGTTACTGGGTAAGGTCAGATAAAACATGTTTGGACTTGATGGTGGGATTAGGTAACAAGTATCCCAAACAACTGCTCAACAGTGCCGTCCACAAAGTACTGTTCTCCGATTCGACCGTCAAGTTGTAAATGCTGACTACGATAACCGTGTACAGGATGAGAACCTGACACAGAAATACGATCTCCGATCGAGGTATCTTTTTTCCAAAGGCGATCCAAGACGATGTGCTGTCGGTGTCCCTCGGTGCCATTTGCAAGACTGATGCTTCAAACCGCGACGCCTCGCTTTTGTAGGTCCTGTTTAAAGATCCAGCTGTTGAAGGACTCTGGATATCCGAGCCACTTTACTAAATACTGTACTCGTCTTCCTTTCCGTCGTTTTTTCAGAACGCTTTGGATCTTGTATACGTCGTCCTGTTTAATGACTTTCTGTATCTCTTCGGCATAAAATGTTCCTTCCAGAATTTCACCGTGGTCGTCTTTGACTAAGTATACCGGGGTCTGGTTTCGATACATTTCACTACCGTAAACAATTCTTCAGTCCAGTTGGGTAAATATCCTTTCTTGAACGTACGCTTGGCTTTGCTGAGTCGCACTCTATCTCCGGGAGAAAATTTGCACGATTTTTTGGGTCCCTTTCTTCCATATAGCCTCTTGGACACCGTTGTTTGGTTAGCCCACGTGACTTCTGCCGGTGGTATGCCTATGGTTCTGTGAACGGTGTGGTTATAAGATGCGACCATCTCGATTAGAACTTCTACGTAGGTTAGGGTTTCTCTGTGTGTGAAATACTTCCACATCTTGGTTTTCAATGTTCTGTTAAAACGCTCAACGATACTGGCTTTGGTCTCCTCGTTGTAAGTGGTAAAGAAGTGCACATCGTGTTCCTTGAGAACTCGGTTGGTAAATTCAGTTCCTTTGTCTGTCTGTAGACGTATCGGGCGCCGCCCCGATTTGAAAATGACCTGAAACGCGTCTTTCAAAGTCTTCCCCGTCTTGTCTTTCAATGGAACGACCCATGCATATCGCGATAACACGTCTATACATGTCAACAAGTACTTGAATCCTTTGTTGTAAGAAGACAATTTTGCCAGATCCACTAAATCCGCCTGCCACTGGTGGTCAATTCCATACACGACCACTTGACGTCTGGGAAATCTTCGTCTAGTTGGTTTATGCAACGTGTACGTGTCCTGAGACTGTAACCATTCTCTGACTTCTTTCTTCGTATAACCTTTCGGCTTAAATTTACTCAATCCTCCATAACTAGCGGGAGCAACTACATTATAATAGGTCGACTCCATGTTTACAACTGCTCCCTTCGTGGTCTCAACCTCCGTTTTAAAAGTCGACCCAGTTCTTGACTTCTTTCCTTCTGTTTCTTGGTGTTTTTGGGGAGTACGGTCTAATAGGGGAGGGACTCTGTTGTCGTTTGCGAGATCTCGGTGTTCTTTTCGTCTGAGTGATGTATTTCCAGCGGTCCTCGTGACCAATCAAATTTTGTGGAACATTTGCTTCTCGTAAGGCTTCTCCGAATGTTTCCCATCCTTGTGAATTGAAGTATTTCCTTTTGCGCAGCACGTCGTTCACTAAATCTACCACGTTACTCCCTCTGACGGTTTCTCCCTTGTATTTCAGTTCCCCTTTCTCGCTCCAGGCAATGTTAGGGTCTGCTTTCATTTTCCTTACCAATAGCTCGGCCTTGGTTTTCATAGTTTTCGGAACGCTTTCCAATATTTCCTCTTCTATCGCGTCTTTTGTCTCCGTTTCGATCACTGCGGGTGGTGATGTCGACACTTTAGATACCACGGGTCTGGGTCTGTAATCGTCGTGGACGTTCAAATATCGAGTGAACGATTGGTCGTATAGCTTGAGACGCTCGTCTGTCGACAGGTCTTCTCTTTCTAGTATGGATTCCATCTTTTTATCCAAGGTGTCCATGACTTTCACACGTTGTTCCACTGGAGGTGTTGGGCGCCCTTGAGTCTGGTGGTATCTATTCATTAAGGTTAGTTCCTTCATTGAAACAAAGTAGAGAGCAACGGTGCTACAACAGAGGCAATCGGTGCTAGTAGGGATCCCAAAAATCCACCTTTCTGTAAGATCGCTTTCTTCTTTTTGAGAGAGACCGACTTTTTCGTCAGTGCTCTCAATTCGGCCTTATTTCTCGCGAGTTTTTCCTTCTGCGGTTTAGTTAACGGGACGTTTCCTCTTAAAATGTTATCGGCACACTCACACAGACAGTCGACGAGACTGCGATCGGCTTTGGTGATGAGGTGTTTACGAATACACGGTCTTGCTTTTTGTAAATACACTAACTCGTTGGCGTGTTTCTTTAAGCGCTGAGAGACCATGTTACTGCTTCCGCATCTCTCGTAAAACTGAATTAATCTTGGATAGACTGGGATATATAACTAAATATCGGCGTACGCTTTCTGTTCCTCACCGGGAAAGATATGACTTCTTAGTCTCAAGATGTCCGGTGTCTCTTGTTTCATATCGATGACTAAATAGCCGTGGGGTCGTGCAGTGGCTGTTGTATAGGCTTCCAAAAGGTATTTCGTCCTTTGGGGATACATTTGATGCGCCAAGGCCATGATCTGCGATACGTCTCTCGGGTTTTGGAAGACGACCATGTAATGGGCATTGAGACTTATCGTTCTATGGTGTTTTCCAGGATGAAACAAATTCTGAACGATGTACATGACACTGATGTTTCTGTGGTGACTCTTCTTCGTAAACAGAGAAGCTACTCTTTGATCCGTTTCGTCCATGAGATCGTCTAGGATGATTAAATGTTTTTCTCTGGGGTCGAGGGTGTCCAAGTCCGGCAATCCTTGGTGAAAGTCCACCCCATCTACGGTTCCGTATAAAGTCTGGTATTCTCCATAACACCACAAGATGCGATCTGGTATTGGGGTCATCATGTGTTTGATATTGTGTACGAATCTCCTGACAAAGACGGATTTTCCACTTCCGGTTGGTCCCGAGATTACACTGGTAAATGGATAGACCCACGGCATGAAATGATCGGGATCGTATCCGTCTGGAACGTAAAATGTGTAAGGATTGTTGGTTTTCAAAATATAATAGGGTTCTTCTTCGTTACTCTGTGAGTATGGCTGCTGCGGCGCGGCGGCTGTGGCGTATATCCCTCTCTCAGCGGCGGCAGTTGTGGCGTATATCCCTCTCTCAGCGGCGGCGGCGTATTTCCCTCTCTCAGCGGCGGCGGCGGCAGTTGTGGCGTATATCCCTCTCTCAGCAGCGGCGGCGGCAGTTGTGGCGTATATCCCTCTCTCAGCGGCGGCGGCGGCGTATATCTCTCTCTCAGCGGCGGCGTATATCCCTCTCTCAGCGGCGGATACGCATCACTGCTCTGTGGATACGGATGAGTTGTTCCATGCTTATTTCTTTTATGTCTCAACATGACATCTTTTCTCGAACATTTCAGTTTACATACGGGGCATGTTGAAGACATCTCGTAAAACACGTCTTTCCTCTTTGACGGTTTGTATACGACTGACTGAATTAGGGTAGATGGGGGCATATTTATAACAAACAAATAATACATTTCTAACTTTTATTTTACAAGTCTGTTCTATACAAGGGAACTAACTGTCTCAGTTCTGGCTCTCTTTCTTCCAACAATGGGATGATCTGTTTCAGTTCTTTCCATTCTCCAAAGTGTAAAGCCACACCTCTCTTGGTAGGACGGTAGGTCCATTCATCGGCGGGGATAAAGTGCTTTCTGATGTGAACGAAGGGAAACGGTGCCTTGATCGTCACGAAAACGTCGTTTCCGATATGGTATCGCCACTCTACTGGTTCTTTTTCTATGACTCTGGTAAGTAAATCGTCTATGACGTCCGACATGTTGCACAGGGCTTTCCATTGATCCAAATGTAAGCTCACTCCCTCTTTCGTAGGGACTGTGGCATCTTTCCAGAATCGTAAGTCTACTCTCTTGGATCCGTTCTATTCTGTTAACTCCAAGTATATGTTTCCTCCCAGGGCTCGTTTGAGCGGCTGAATGTGGACCATCTGGGCTGCCATCTGCAAGATGTCTTCTATTTGTGCGGTATCGGGCGTCTGTGAGCCGTTTTGTGTCGGTGGACTCTGTACGATATCTGCAGTTGGTTGCATCTCTACGATATCAATTATCTGCGGGGTTTTAGGCTGCTGTTCTGTCATCTGAACGCCTTTGGCTCTTTTACCTTTTTGACTTGGCATGTTGCGGGTTCCAGCCAGTAAATGACGCAGAGGTTTAGTTACATCATCTTATATCCAAGGTGAATAATAGTAACGACGTATCTGATTGGTCGATTTCTTTCGTAACGTCGTATCTGATTGGACAGTCATTCTGTGTTTTGATTGGTCAGTTGTTTATGAAATGGAGATTTCTGATTGGTTCCTTTTCCTCTATTCTGATTGGTGGATGAGCAATCGATTGAAGTATTCGTATTCTGTCCCTTTAAGAACGGCATGGTAAATGTCCCAAAACTTCCATGCATCGGTGGGGTACTGTTGCCCCATTTGACTCGTGAAGGCAAATAACACTAGCACTCGACCCATGTTGATAACACCGTCATTGAACATGGTAGACACAATCCTTTTATACGTCCGTACTCTATCGTTGTTCATGTCTGAATGATATCTATTTGCCCTTTTTCTGTTTTCATAGGCTTTTGATCACGCCATTGTTTTAAACTTGACGTGACCGTTGTGCTGTCCCTGTGGGGCTCATACTCTGTACTTTAATGTGCTGTCCTTTGTTGTATGTGTATGTTGTTGTCCTTTGATTTTGATTACCCCTTTGGTATTTTTTCAAACTCTTGTTCTGTGTGATCGGTTTTCAAGATAAGATCAAATAATGTCCGTCTAGACACCTCATCTTTGAAATACGTTTGTCAGTGACTTTGCGTTAGGTCGGTAGTTTCCTCCACCACGATATTATTGAAAGTAGCGTTCAACACCAAGTAAAATAGTTGATCACGATATAACTGAAAGTAGCGTTAAAATTCAAATGTAATCTTTGACCACGATATAACTGAAAGTAGCGTTCAACACCAAATGAAATGTTTGATCACGATATAACTGAAAGTAGCGTTCAACACCAAATGAAATGTTTGATCACGATATAACTGAAAGTAGCGTTCAACACCAAATACAATCTTTGATCACGATATAACTGAAAGTAGCGTTCAACACCAAATACAATCTTTGATCATCCATATAAAAGACCCAACACCGTTATACAATTTCAATTATTTTATAAATACAAATATATACAACAATGATTTTTTTAAAGAAAATCAATTTAAAAGAAAATCAACGAGGTTATTGACCTCAATTTAACTATTTTTTTTCCTTTATATTCAACTAGAACTTTACAGGTAAACATTTTTTAAAACTATTTACACAATTTAAAATCTTAAACAGTCTATTATTTACAGTTTATATATCACGGATTTAAATATCTAACGGGATTGTAGACACTCCAGCTCTTTCCTGTAGGTATGTGTAGACTTGGTTATCAATGGAACGGAAACCTCTGTTGGTACCGGATCCAGACTGTTTGGTTAGCAGGACGCCGCCTCCGATTGGATGATTGTTGATTTTATTAACGTAGAAGGTCACGTTGGTTAGGAGGTGCACCACCCATTTGGTGTCAGGACGTTGTTGGCGAATATACTCTAACATATCATGTCGGCTCAACTCCTCTAGAAACCTCTCCAAGTCTTCTTCTGTTCTGATGAGGTGTGGAGCATCAAAAAATCTGGAGTTATTCTGGCTGGAGTGGTAGTACCGTAATTCTCCAATTTCCACGTTTCTCAAAATAAAACCAAAGGACAGGTTGATTTTAAAGGCTGTGGTCTGCTGTCGAAAGATCCGGCGTACCATCTCTGGAAAAGTGGACGCTGTCATATCATGCAAGGTAAAATTATACCTGTCTTGGTCACGATTGCCGGTCACCTCCTCTGTACGGATGGTATTCCAGTGTCTTAGATATAGGATACGGGTCTCCGGGTCTTCTGGTAATATATCAGGTTCAACGGACGGACTGTTGGAAGACTGGGGACTGTGACTTCGTGGTTGCTTTGGAGGACTATTGGATGGTCCAGGAGATGGAGGTCTCTTCATCACTTCAGGTCTGTCGTGCAGAGCCCGGTGACGGAGCATGCTTTCCCTTCTATTAAAATATTGACCACAAACGGGACAGGTGATCGTGTAGTCGTGGGATTCCTCGTGGCGTTTTCTGTGGTCTGCCCTCTTAAATTCTTTTCCGCAGATGTTACAGGGATAGGTCTGCGAAGAATCTACATGGGTTTTCATGTGGCGGGTGAGGTTGCGCTTCTCCGTAAACTGTTTCCCACATTTGTCACACACGTACTTCTGAAACGATACAATAGAAACATACGCTATGGTTGGGTAAAAAGTTCAATATTATTTTATTCCTGTTTTGAGATTTTATTGTCTCTTTTGTTTGTGTGATGCATATATATTTAGTGGAATGGCTCCTTCTTTAGTTTGTGTGTTTCTTGTCTCGTGTATCTAAATACGTAGTATCGACTCCCCCTCCGGGGCCTCTTTATTTCATTAATCATAATAGTTATGCTTAATATGTAGTATCGATTCCCCTCTAGAGCCTCTTTATTTTTTCATACTATATTTAATAGTTATGTTTCATTTATCAAACCCAATGAGTCAAATGTAAACACATAATTAAAAAACACTTACGTTGCTTTTATCCATCTTCGTTGAATCTGAAACACAATGAATATTTAATAAGACCACCTGCTCTACTTTACGTGAAAAAGCACTGAATGAAATTAATAAGACTATATACCACCTGCCTAGATTATAAAATTGATACAAATGCTTTACATTAAGTCACTGAATTCTTTTAAAATTATAACAATATGTAATCAAAATAAATTCATACTAAAAGGAAAAAAACTGTAGCAAAGATAAAAGAAAATATTAAAAAAGTTTTGTTTGGTTTTGAAATCGATGAAGCGTTGTAGCACGCGACTACCCCCATCGACTAATAACTTTTTTGCATAGTGTGAAGAAAATACATGAATACATCCTTTGTTTGGGTTTAGAGGCGGTCAACAATGAACAGCACCTGTCTTCGAAAATCGATTAATGCAATTAAAATTTGAAAATCCTTTGTGTTGATAACTATTTGTTAAAACGACAAACTATAACCATTTTGATAATGAATATTTCATGAGAATTATTCAAAAAGAAAATAAATCGGCTTACCTGTACCTTGAAATAAATGTTCCGTGATCACACACACACACTGCGTTGTATAACAAAACTGTATTTCTGAAATAGAAAGAAAATAGTGGATGATAAATATCCAAGCTTAAAAATTGGATGACAAATATGTATAACGTAGACAAGGAATAGTCAGCAACATGTCGACAACAAATGACGCAAAGTTTATTAAATGTAAAAACAGATGAAACGTTAATTCTAATCTGTGAAGAAAATCCTCAGTTCCGACCAGAACCTTTAAGTTACGCATTAAAACATTTTCCTTTTCCAACCTTAATATTAAAACTTTCTATCAAACAAAATCGAATAAGAACTGACATTAATAATAACTCGGACTTGAATTCTTTTAAATTCTGAAAAATTCATACTAAAAGTAAAAAAAAAAACACGTTACAATCTTACATGAAATAAGTTTACCTCTTAGCAATATGTAAATTTTCCTCGTTTTCTTCAATCTATTCTTTGTATTCTGAAAAGGAACGGGTTAAGATACTTTAAAGTAAATTGATTAAAACGTGTAAACGGGAAACATGTCACAACACGATCATCATACTATTGATTTTTTCATAAAATGTTTTCTGAATTAAAAATCAACTACATGAATTAATTTGATTAAAATATTATAATAGGATTGAGATGTTTACCTTTGTTCGAATATAAATTCTCCACAAGATAAACACGTCCTGTCAATATCAAAGCTGGAGTAGAAATGATTTTTTCAAAAAGACGAGCGTACAATGGAAGGCCGACGATTGGTTGGATTTGAATTCGAAGCAAGAAGGAGTACGATTGGTGTGATTCAAATATCAGAAGGGCTACGATTGGTTGAATTCACAATTCCATTGTTCGCACCTAGACTCTAGAGGAGTTCCGGAAAAACCGCGGGAAAAAAACGCGGGAAATTATCTCCCTTTCATTTCCGGTGACGTCATTTCCGGTGATGCAACTTCCGGTGATGCAACTTCCAGTGACGTCATATCCGATGATGCAACTTCCGGTCGCACATGCGCACGCGATCACTTCCGGCACCACCTCACTGCACCACCTCAAATACTAACTGAGCTGTCCCCATATGCTACTCAAGATGTTTTGAATAATTGATAAACAATTTGACCATATGATATTGTTTGTAAACAATTAATAACTGCTGGTCACATGAGACCCTTATATGGGCATGTCCCTTGTTATTCACTCATACTGATTTATAAAAAAATTTAAATTAACACTTAAAAAATGATACCAAAATAAAATAAATGTTAATTTCGTGAAAGTATAATTTATATAAATATATAAATTAAATAATATTCTTGTTTGATATTTGTTTTCTTCCAAAAATTAAACAATTCATACACAACGTTAATTTCTTATAGGCAAATTAGATAAACATTTTGTTCATGACAGTGGGGGGCCCGGGTGGCTCAATGAATTAGGTCGTTGGATCTAACAACTCATACAAACCTATCACCAATACGGCGTGGGTTCGCGCCCGGCTTTGTATATTACAAAAACGGGTGCACTCGACTCGCAACCCCAAGTGATAAAGTTTACCAGTTGCTTGCCCATGGTCGGTGGTTCTCTCCGGGTACTCCGGCTTTCTTCACCACTAAAACTGGTCGCCATGATATAGCTGAAATATTGTTGAAAGTGGCATTAAAACATCAAAAATCAAAAATCAAAATCAAATCATGACAGTGAGGTTGAAACTACTGATATGTACTGGTCATGATATACAACGTTTTCAGGTAATTTTGTTCTCTTTTATTAACCTCTATACACATAAAGGGAATAGGTAGTTTGCATGTACTTTAAATGCTCCACAATCAGTTATGTAATAATGTATCATCATTATTGATTTTTACCTGAACAGGTGTGAATCAATTTGAATATTGTCCATATTTGGTATGGTCAGTATGTCAACATCTGATATAACATGCTAATGATAAAATCAGCTGACTTGTTGTTTGTCAATACTGACCACATGTTGCTGTTCATTTCAGTAGTACTTACTCCCATGTTTGTTACATGACAAAATGACAGAATTTTACAATTAAGTCCTATGGCAAACTTTTTTATTCTTTAATGATTTTTTTTTTAATTCATCTATAATATGTATTAATCAGTCCTTAATATAAATATAATTCAAAAATAAATCTGATAACCCGTTGATTTTTTAGGAATTGTTTTTCTCTATTTTCAGAGTCACCAAACAGACTATACGTTTATTTTATTTTTTTTACATTTTTCACCTAGATTAAATAATATGAAATTAACATCATTATATTCTGTAATAGGTAATTAGAATTGTGCTTTATAGTCTGTAATTTGATTTAAAACAGCACGAACAAGTGTCATTAAGTATTTATAGAAATAGCATATGTATACTTATAATGTAAAACGTTTCCATTTAATACTCATCGTGACGCCAGTTTGAACTTATTATACCATCCATCAAATATTAAAATATTAATATAATTTATGATGTGATATCATTATAACATGCAATGTAACGTTAATGTAAGCTCAAAATCAAACGATTTGGAAAATCAAAGAAAAAATAATGATAATAAAAGTTTTTGGAAATAAAAAAAAAACAATATTCTCAACATGATTGTTAATATGGGTTAAAACAAAATTACCTATCCATAAGTGAGCATTAAATTCATGAAATTTCACATTATAAAATTATCCACAATGGCTCTATTTGCACAGCATGCTTATTCCTATACATTTTTTTCTTTCTTGTACAACAGTAGTATTACTATAACAATAGTGATTCATTCTAAAATGTATTATCCAGATTCATCAAATCCATATTTCTAAATATTGTATTTGAAATGAATTAGCCAAGTAACAAGACTTACTGTTGTGTACTGACAATATGTCTTAAAAATAAAAATAAAGCGTGGATATCAAATTTAGTGCGCAAAACGCGTAACCACGTATCTGGAATAATCTTCATCAGGTACGCTCAAAATCGAAAGGTTGGAAAGCCAAATAATTTAAAAAGTTTTGAGAGCAAGTAAACCAAAAGGCCTAAACAGGATCGCCAAAATCCGCTAAGGTCACCTAAGGTCACCTATACCTGAGGAGGGAGAAGATTAGATTCATTAATAATTACATTATTTAGAAACTGTAAAATATCACGATGTACGAAGCAGACGTAGCTACATCTTTGATATCCTTTATTTCAGACTCAATGAAATAGAGATGCGATTAACATAATCACAAAGTTTGGAATAATTTAGTAAAAGGACATAATCTATATAGTGGAAAGTTAGCCTCTTTTCGTTTTTCTTGAAACCCCCTATATGAATAAACGCTAAAGAAAATCGAAGGGAAATTAAGGATTGATCGCAATTTTTGTTCGGTTCACGCAAGGGTGTGTACAACCTTCATGATTGAGGTTATTTCGAACAAATAATTTCGATCAATCCTTATAAATTAATTCAAACTTCTTTTGCTATGATATTGAAAAATATATTTATTTTTTTCAAAATAAGGCAAATATTCAGAAATGAATTTAAATAACCCCAAAGGTGTCTCATTTAAAGAAAATCACCTGATGACAACAACACGCGACGCCTTGAGAACGACGTCTATTTTTTGATTCCGTTTATTGACAAATGACCTCAACTTTTTAAATCAATTAAAACATGTATAAAATGACATGTGACTAAAATTAATTTATTCAAGAATGGACAATCAAGAAAAACTGGAAAAATTGTGTACACAAGACGAAGATAACCAAAACACAAAAACACAAACTGATATTTTCCTCATTATAAGTGGCCGTTTGTAATCCGCTACAAGGCAATATCCATTATATTCTTTTTTATGTGGCAACATCATCTGCCTCACATAACCTCATGTCAGTCCAAATAACACTAATAGTGGTTTTCATTTCCATTCTATTTTCAACAATATGTCAAGTACAAGTATATTGAACGTGGCGGTCAGTTTTATTGGTTGCGGAAAGAAACCAGAATATCCTAGTCTTACCTCCACCTGCCTCGGGGTACTGACGACTTTCTGGGATCAACACGAGCTAAAATGCAACACACAACATTGGCCACTGATTGCATATATAGGTGTAAGCTTACAAGCTTTTATTCATTCAAAAACAATACAGCTTATAGAATACAACATATATTAACTAACATCATTAGTGCAATCAATTCATCATTAAATTATTTAAGAAAAGAATGCAACATAAATAAATATCTTAAAAACTAAATTATAAATTTAAAGTAATATATAAGATAATAAATAAGGGTAATAACAAAATTACCGAACTCCGAACAATCTTACAAAGGGAAAGTCAAACCTCATAAGTATATAAACAGACAAAATCAGTCAACAACCGGAAAACTGTGAAAACCGTAATGACCCTGACTTGGTACAGGCATTTCTAAAGAAATGGTGGGTTGAATCAGATTTTAAAGCGCCAAACCTCCCCCTTTCATTACGGCTCAAAGTGTCCGGCTGTCACTGTAACAGTATTTATAACAATACTTGAACAAAACAGGTAAAACAGTTGTCAAAGCAGCACCAAACTCAGTGAAGTAAATGTCAAAGACACTCTTACGTCACACATTGATAAAAAAAATATTTTTGACATTTTTGTTGACACCTTATCTTTATACATTTTCTAAATTTAAAGTAATATCTGATATCTGCCATATATGCCCACTAGGACAAATATTAAAAAAGAGAAAGTACAAAGCAATACACCAAGGGCAATAGTTAAACACCAATTATGTATCACCATGCTTTAATAGAATTATCACAAGTTCCTATTATGCGGGGTATATTTCGTACTTGAAGAAAAACACAACAGATGAGCAATTAGTATCACCTAGCTTAGCTTCAATTTATCATCCCAATCTTACACTGTACAGTTTAAGTGTTTGTGGTGCAGAAGTACCGATCGTTTCCACTCTACTAAACATGAAGCATGAACTGCAACCTTCTTTATCTTCGTCATAATAGACATTGAAACAGCGAAGGTCATGTAGACAGGCATATGCACATTGTATGAGTGAACAGCGAGTAACGGCCATGATTAGTTCGGGATAGTATGTTGTGTCATTCTGGTAGGAAAAATACAGGTTGTCAGCTGATCTCGGTGCTAGGAAACAGAAAATCAATGAATATCAATTGACATTTTATATATTTTAGCTTATATCAAACGCATCATATTCCTTTGGTTTCCTCTTTTTTGTATGTCTGATTTGTATTTATTTTTTTACTGTTTTTTTTTCTTTTTTGCTTGTTTGTTTGTAATGTCTTGATTAAGTTTGTTGTGCTTGTTTATTTTTTTTTGGCTTTGTTTTTTGTTTGTTTGTCTTGTTTTGTTTTTTTCTCTATTCTTTGTTTCGTTTTATAGTCATACAAACATGTCAAACGCATAACACTTTTTTGGTTTCCTAATTCTTTTTTTCTGTGAGACAACTTTGAGGATACAAAAGGGGTAATCCAAATTTGTAAATCGAAGATGGATTCACAATACAATGGTAAAAAGAATAAGGACAAAGACACAAACAGTGAATGACAAAACACTATGCAAAAAAAAACAAATTAAAGATTGAGCATTACGAACCCCACTAACAACCTGGGTTGAAAGGTATGTAGTTTTTGCTCCACTAATGAAGACATCCAATTACTATTGCTAAATATCTGGTAATGAGTCATTAAAGAAGAAATGAGGACAGTATTATGATTACGACAAAGGGAACATATCCCTAACCATATGTTACACCGATATTCCGTGGCGATTAAATAAGTCATGCTTGTGACCGTAAAAATAACCAAAATATGGCATTACCCTTTTTGCAAACGATTAACTTTGACTATTTTTACTGATGATGTCAATTTAACCACACTTTTTCATTGTCGTTTTTGCTTGTTTGTTTTTTATTTTTTGTTTTTTGTTTTTGTTTTTGTTTTTTGAGGGATATTTCTATACTGTTATTATAAGTACTGACAGATGACGTCGTGGTCGTGATAGTATAATAGTTTGATTTGCAACTACCTATGCATTCAGTCCCCGTCACCACTAACGCTGTGAGCTCGAATCCCACTCAGGTGATGTATACCCGATACAACAGTATGTGATGCAGTTTGTCAGTGACTTGCGACAGGTCGATGGCTCTCTCCGGATTCCTCCACTAATAAAACTGACCGCCACGATATAGCTGAACTATTGTTGAAAGTTGCGCTAAGCACCATTGCCCTAATCCTTATAAGTACTTACGCATCCAGGGAGTTGCTTCGCATAGTTTTAGCAGTTCACTTATTAACGGCTCATTTTCGGACCAGATAAATCCAACACATGCTATTATACCATGGAAAGCAGTATTACTTAATCCATCCAAGCTTGCACCAATACGCAAGTTTCCTGGTATTTCTGTAGTGTTTCTTGGATATAAATGTATGTTACCTATTTCTATATCTCTATTTCCGTTAACATTAACATACACAACTCCTGCTCTACCAACACCGAACGATATGTCATACCACGTGTTTATAGAAATAGATATACCTCCACTGTATGTTGCGTCTGCACCTGACGTCACCTTTCTGTAGAGTTTCCATAATTAATACTTAAAATGACCTCAGCGTCACTTTGTTCGGCTCTATAATGAAATAACACCCCGGTATTTTGTGTGAAATAAAATAATCCTTGAACGCTATAGTGGTCTATGGTTGATGCTAAGAAATTAACAGGACTATCAACGTAGATAGATCCGTCAAAAAACATACTTCTGAATGGAATATCTGGAGGTTGAGTGGCAAATGAATGCATACAAACTGTGTTGTGTTTGTATGTGTTACCTAATACCTCTGATTCACATGTTTGACTATCAAGGGGCCATAACTGTTTAATTTGACCGGTGAGCACTACTGGAAATATAAAAAAACAAAAACATCAGATCTATTAAATAAATATCTAACTACTGCATTACCTATGCCTATAATGAATAAATTTATTTTCATTAAATCTTAAAATAAATGAAAAAAAATCATATACTAAATACTTAGCGGAATAAAAGTTAGCGTGCCCTCTTAGAGTGTGGTAGATTATACGTTCTATCATAGGTTGGGTTTAACCAATGACTATGAAATGTGTATATGCTGCATCTCAGCTTAACAAGTAACTTTAAAAAGAGAGACAAAAGACTGGTTGGTTGTGAGTCACGATAAGGTGTACTATTGGAGCAACATGTCAACCTGTGGAATCTTGTTTCAGTTACCTAACACTCTCGTTGTGTTGCTCTAGAACAATAGACGTTAGTGAAAACTAAACAATGATGTATGGACAATCCACAGATATTGGTAACATTGGGAACAATACACCAAACCTTAGACAAAACAAAAAATACAACACAAGAAATGATGATCAACACGGACCCCACCAAAATACATGGATGAATCCAGGTGTTCGAGAAGAGTACGTTTCATGCTGAACAATTGTTCATCTGACGTTAAAACCGATCGCCCATTCCTTGTGAAATACCGTACACTAGTCGATTTAATATTATATCCAGTGAAATTGTGAAATGAAAACTCCCCTGGTAAGTTGTTGCCCATGTTTTCAGAGTTAGACTGTCATATGGGTCGGTTGATTAATTGACTGTTGGTTAACATTTAATTAGCAGTATTTCTGCAAATTCCAGGACGAGGACAACTTTACAAAGGAGACATCATACATGGGAGAGAACCGGGATGGTCCAATCGATTATCAATTTCGCGTCTTTTTGTGATTTTTCTATTGGATTTAGGAATTGTTCCGATGGTCCAGTATTTTGTGTTTTTCATTTTATCAGAACAATTCAAAAGAAATATCATTTACAAAGATAAAATGAAAAACAAATACTACCATACTGTCGGAACAGTTCCTAAATCAAATCGTAATCTCATAGAATGAGTCAAAATCCATCCTCCTAGCACACCACATACATGATCGCTCACTCTTCGGTCCTGTTACAAGCAATTTAATAAAAAGTGGCGAGGTTAAATTAGTTTTATGGGTCCAAACCTTTCATCTTATTGAAATGATGCTGTCATGCAGAAATGTTTTGTTCATATGTAGAGTATATTAACAATACAACATACAAGGTGGCGGAATGAAATATTCAATTAAACTTCATTTACTTCTGCTGCAGGCACCGGTCAATTAGCTGTGTCAATAACGCCTTCATTAGTAATAACTATGTCAAACTAAATAAATGATCATATTAAATGGTATTTATTGAAACTCTCCATTTAATATCAGTGTTAATGTACCCGGGGGAATCCCAAAGTTTAGAATTATGTAATAAAAGTTTAATCAGAGATGGTCAACAATTCCTAAAATATCAACAAAACGAACAACCGCATCTCACCTGAAATCATTGAACACAATAAAAGATCATGGTAAATGGCGTTGGAAATTCAGGTCCTGGATATAGGACAGGCACAAATATGTGACAGGGCTACACCGGAGAACGGGAACACAACCCTCTCTTGATCAATGGATTTCGAACGGCTATACAGTTATAAACAAACGATAAAACCCTGTACATATTCTCTTCAACCGAGAAAAAACCACACACAAAGTGGATGACAACATAAACATGGATTGTGCAATAGCAGGGTCGGTGAATGTTCTTAGCTAGGAAGGTTGAATCTATTGTTTAAGAAAAACACAAAAAAAACATTATAATAATAAAAACATAAAAAAACATAAATAATGGTCTACGTAGAAGATCAGAATAAATATATAATATTTTTTGGGATTTAATTATTGAACATTAAATAGTACTATTAATAAATATGGAACGAAATAACTCATAATCATCATCTTCAATAGTTGATTGTGACGAATAAAATACACAACTCGTTCTTTGGACGGAACACAATAGTGTGCCTCTTGTCTGGTGAATGGCACACTTCCTAAAGGTAAAATAGTTGTTTGTTGAACGTCAAGTAATCAGTACTTCACACCTAGTCATCCCGAGAACATTCATACAAACAACAAACCATCAACAAAGGTAGCAAGCAATGTGCAATAGATGAAAATTACAAATGTCACCGGGTCTAAGCATGTTGTCTTGCAATGGGCCATCACATACGTTACGAATGTCACCGGGTCTAAGCATATTGCCTTGCAATGGGTCATCACATAAATTACGAATGTCACCGGGTCTAAAAATATTTGCTTAAAATGGGCCATCACATACGTTACCAATGTGACCGGGTCAAACATATTGCCTTGCAATGGACCACCACAGACCACTCCAAACAAGCATTTGGTATTGCTACAGATTAACTGTCTAATGAAGCAATCTTACTTAATATTGGTAGAATTGTTGACCATCACTGTCTAGACTCTCTTTTCACAGTTAGTTTTAGTTCTCTATTATCTATTTGTTTGATGGTGTTTAAAGCCACTTTCAACAATATTTCAGTTATATCTTGGCGGTCCGTTTTATTGATGGAGGAAACCGGAGTACCCGGGGAAAACCACCGACCGTCCGCAAGTCACTGACAAATTGTATCACATAATGTTGTACACCTCACCCTGATCGAGATTCGAACTCACAACATCAGTGGTGATAGGCACTGATTGCATAGGTAATTGTAAATCCAACTACCATGCGATCACGGCCACGACGGTATTTAATTGTACTTACGATTAACAGGAATAAGAAACACTAGTAGCCTTTCCAAAATAATCATTATGTCAGCTATAATTTATAGTCTGTTTATTACAAGTGTGTCCAATACAATGAAGTGATTTTCAAGAAAATTGAAAATAAATAATAATTTTCGCTACACAAGAACGAAAAGGTGGATCAATTGTACCATGGCAACTACAATCTAAATGTAGCAAAAGGATTTTCGTATTGGTCTCTCCCGTCACAGATTAGATTTTAATTATAATCTGATATCCATTTAATTTGATGGGAATTTTGAATTTAAATATCATTCAATATTTATTTTATTTTCATTTAAATGATATTTATTTGTTAAACGTTATCGGGTTTGCCTCTTTTTACGATATGTCCCACAGTGTGGTATTTTGGAAGTGTTCCCACAGTGTGGTATTTTGGAAGTGTTCCCACAGTGTGGTATTTTGGAAGTGTTCCCACAGTGTGGTATTTTGGAAGTGTTCCCACAGTGTGGTATTTTGGAAGTGTTCCCACAGTGTGGTATTTTGGAAGTGTTCCCACAGTGTGGTATTTTGGAAGTGTTCCCACAGTGTGGTATTTTGGAATTGTTCCCACAGTGTGGTATTTTGGAAGTGTTCCCACAGTGTGGTATTTTGGAATTGTTCCCACAGTGTGGTATTTTGGAAGTGTTCCCACAGTGTGGTATTTTGGAAGTGTTCCCACAGTGTGGTATTTTTTGTTTTTATTCTATTTCACATATTGTCTCTTCCTTGTCAATTCCAATTGGGGTTTTTTCTGTAAATTCCTATTATGATTACGAGATACGTGTACTTATTGTTGATTGGTTTTATGGTTTTATGGTGTTTAGCGCCATTTTCAGAAATATTTCAGTCATATCGTGGCGGTCAGTTTTAATGGTGGAGGAAAACGGAGTACCGGGGGGAAACCATCGACCTGCAGCAAGTCACTGACAAATTTATCACATAATGTTGTACACCTCTCCCGCCCTGAGCAGGAGTCGAACCCACAACATCAGTGATGATGTGCACCGATTGCATAGGTAGTGGTAAGTCCAACTACCATAAGATCACGGACATGATGACCCCTTACTTATTGTTGACCAATTGTTCATTCACAAGTCATTGACAGCAGATTGTAAAGAGGATTTCCTAGCATTAGCGGGGATATGAACTGTTTGTATTGATATATAGACAATTTACTACATTGTCAGCAACTATAAAATCTATTAGTACGACCCTTAGAAACAGGGATAAAGGAAAGCCAATAGTTTGTGGGTAGACCCCTAGAAACAGGGAGAAATAAGGGTAATAACAAAATTATCGAACTCCGAACCATCTTACAAAGCGAAAGTCAAAACTCTTAAGTATATAAACAGAAAAAATCAGTCAACAACCGGAAAACTGTAACAACCGTAATGACCCTGACTTGGTACAGGCATTTCTAAAGAAATGGTGGGTTGAATCAGATTAAAGGAGAGCCAATAGCTTGTGGGTAGATATGTCGTCCCACTCGGACACGTTATCCTGATTCCGAGCCAACCATTCTTTGCTCTTACTATTTAATGATGTATGCTTAGCAATCAATATTATAAGTCTTTAAATTGACCTGATGCGACCTCGATAACAAGCTCTTCCACACTCGGCCATACAATAGTGCGAAAGGTTTGAAGATACTACAGGACTAACCAGAAGCCGTAAACCGAAGATGGAGAGATAATATAATGTCCAACAGAAAAAGTACAACACGGAGGGATGACAATGATCTACAAAATACTACACAAAATAACTGAATATTGAGCAATATGAATACTGACAGCTATGTAGACTGAACCGTTACCATTACATAGTGTAGGCACAGCAATAGAGTGGATACATTGTGTAATACCCTGAACCGTTTCCATTACATAGTGTAGGCACAGCAATAGAGTGGACACATTGTGTAATACCTTGAACCGTTACCATTACATAGTGTAGGCACAGCAATAGAGTGGACACATTGTGTAATACCATGAACCGTTACCATTACATAGTGTAGGCACAGCAATAGAGTGGACACATTGTGTAATACCTTGAACCGTTCCCATTACATAGTGTAGGCACAGCAATAGAGTGGATACATTGTGTAATACCCTGAACGGTTACCATTACATAGTGTAGGCACCGCAATAGATTGGATACATTGTGTAATACCCTGAACCGTTACCATTACATAGTGTAGGCACAGCAATAGAGTGGACACATTGTCTAATACCCTGAACCGTTACCATTACATAGTGTAGGCACAGCAATAGAGTGGACACATTGTGTAATACCCTGAACCGTTACCATTACATAGTGTAGGCACAGCAATAGAGTGGACACATTGTGTAATACCCTGAACCGTTACCATTGCATAGTGTAGGCACAGCAATAGAGTGGATACATTGTGTAATACCCTGAACCGTTACCATTGCATAGTGTAGGCACAGCAATAGAGTGGATGTGTAATACCCTGAACCGTTACCATTACATAGTGTAGTCACAGCAATAGAGTGGATGCATTGTGTAATACCCTGAACCGTTACCATTACATAGTGTAGGCACAGCAATAGAGTGGACACATTGTGTAATACCCTGAACCTTTACCATTGCATAGTGTAGGCACAGCAATAGAGTGGATACATTGTGTAATACCCTGAACCGTTATCATTACATAGTGTAGGCACAGCCATAGAGTGGATACATTGTGGAATACCGTGAACCGTTACCATTACATAGTGTAGGCACAGCAATAGAGTGGATACATTGTGTAATACCCTGAACCGTTACCATTACATAGTGTAGGCACAGCAATAGAGTGGACACATTGTGTAATACCCTGAACCGTTACCATTACATAGTGTAGGCACAGCAATAGAGTGGACACATTGTGTAATAACCTGAACCGTTACCATTACATAGTGTATGCACAGCAATAGAGTGGATACATTGTGTAATACCCTGAACCGTTACCATTACATAGTATAGGCACAGCCATAGAGTGGATACATTGTGTAATACCCTGAGCCGTTACCATTACATAGTGTAGGCACAGTAATAGAGTGGACACATTGTGTAATACTCAGAACGGTTACCATTACATAGTGTAGGCACAGCAATATAGAGGATGTGTAATACACTGAAACGTTACCATTACATAGTGTAGGCACAGCAATAGAGTGGACACATTGTGTAATACCCCCAACCGTTACCATTACATAGTGTAGGCACAGCAATAGAGTGGACACATTATGCAATCCCCTGAACCGTTACCATTACATAGCGTACGTAGGCACAGCAATAGAGTGGATACATTGTGTAATACCCTGAACCGTTACCATTACATAGTGTAGACACAGCAATAGAGTGGACACATTTTGCAATCCCCTGAACCGTTACCATTACGTAGTGTATGCACAGCAATAGAGTGGACACATTGTGTAATACCCTGAACCGTTATCATTACATGGTGTAGGCACAGCAATAGAGTGGATGTGTAATACACTGAACCGTTACCATTACATAGTGTAGGCACAGCCATAGAGTGGATGGGTGATACCCTTAACCGTTACCATTACATAGTGTAGGCACAGCAATAGAGTGGATACATTGTGTAATACCCTGAACCGTTACCATTACATAGTGTAGGCACAGCAATAGAGTGGATACATTGTGTAATGCCCTGAACCGTTACCATTACATAGTGTAGGCACAGCCATAGAGTGGATACATTGTGTAATACCCAGAACCGTTACCATTACATAGTGTAGGCACAGCTATAGAGTGGACACATTGTGTAATACTCTGAACGGTTACCATTACATAGTGTAGGCAGAGCAATAGAGTGGATGTGTTATACACTGAACCGTTACCATTACATAGTGTAGGCACAGCCATAGAGTGGATGTGTAATACCCTGAACCGTTACCATTACATGGTGTAGGCACAGCAATAGAGTGGACACATTGTGTAATACCCTGAACGGTTACCATTACATTGTGTAGGCACAGCAATAGAGTGGACACATTGTGTAATACCCTGAACGGTTACCATTACATAGTGTAGGCACAGCAATAGAGTGGACACATTGTGTAATTCTCTGAACGGTTACAATTACATAGTGTAGGCACAGCAATAGAGTGGACACATTGTGTAATACCCTGAACCGTTACCATTACATAGTGTAGGCACAGCAATACAGTGGATACATTGTGTAATACCCTGAACCGTTACCATTACATAGTGTAGGCACAGCAATAGAGTGGACACATTGTGTAATACCTTGAACCGTTACCATTACATAGTGTAGGCACAGCAATAGAGTGGATACATTGTGTAGTACCCTGAACCGTTACCATTACAGAGTGTAGGCACAGCAATAGAGTGGATACATTGTGTAATACCCTGAACCGTTACCATTACATAGTGTAGGCACATCAATAGAGTGGATACATTATACATTGTGTAATACCTTGAACCGTTACCATTACATAGTGTAAGAACCGCTATAGAGTGGATATATTGTGTAATACTCTGAACGGTTACCACTACATAGTGTAGGCACAGCAATAGAGTGGACACATTGTGTAATACTCTGAACCGTTACCATTACATAGTGTAGGCACAGCAATAGAGTGGATACATTGTGTAATACCCTGAACCGTTACCATTACATAGTGTAGCCACAGCAATAGAGTGGATACATTGTGTAATACCCTGAACCGTTACAATTACATAGTGTAGGCACAGCAATAGAGTGGATATATTATACATTGTGTAATACCTTGAACCGTTACCATTACATAGTGTAGGCACTGCAATAGAGTGGACACATTATGTAAAACTCTGAACGGTTACCATTACGTAGTGTATGCACAGCAATAGAGTGAACACATTGTGTAATACCCTGAACCGTTACCATTACATAGTGTAGGCACAGCAATAGAGTGGATGTGTAATACACTGAACCGTTACCATTACATAGTGTAGGCCCAGCCATAGAGTGGATGTGCAATACCCTGAACCGGTACCATTACATAGTGTAGGCTCAGCAATAGAGTGGATACATTGTGTAATACCCTGAACCGTTACCATTACATAGTGTAGGCACAGCAATAGAGTGAACACATTGTGTAATACCCTGAACCGTTACCATTACATAGTGTAGGCACAGCAATAGAGTGGACACATTGTGTAATACCCTGAACGGTTACCATTACATAGTGTAGGCACAGCAATAGAGTGGACACATTGTGTAATACCCTGAACCGTTACCATTACATAGTGTAGGCACAGCAATAGAGTGGATACATTGTGTAATACCCTGAACCGTTACCATTACATAGTGTAGGCACATCAATAGAGTGGATACATTATACATTGTTTAATACCTTGAACCGTTACCATTACATAGTGTATGCACCGCAATATAATGGATATATTGTGTAATACTCTGAACGGTTACCACTACATAGTGTAGGCACAGCAATAGAGTGGACACATTGTGTAATACCCTGAACGGTTACCATTACATAGTGTAGGCACAGCAATAGAGTGGACACATTGTGTAATACTCTGACCGGTTACCATTACATAGTGTAGGCATAGCAATAGAGTGGACACATTATACATTGTGTAATACCTTGAACCGTTACCATTACATAGTGTAGGCACAGCAATAGAGTGGATGTGTAATACACTGAACCGTTATGATTACATAGTGTAGGCACAGCAATAGAGTGGATACATTGTGTAATACCCTGAACCGTTACCATTACATAGTGTAGGCACAGCAATAGAGTGGATACATTGTGTAATACCCTGAACCGTTACAATTACATAGTGTAGGCACAGCAATAGAGTGGATACATTATACATTGTGTAATACCTTGAACCGTTACCATTACATAGTGTAGGCACCGCAATAGAGTGGACACATTATGTAAAACTCTGAACGGTTACCATTACATAGTGTATGCACAGCAATAGAGTGGACACATTGTGTAATACCCTGAACCGTTACCATTACATAGTGTAGGCACAGCAATAGAGTGGATGCGTAATACACTGAACCGTTACCATTACATAGTGTAGGCACAGCCATAGAGTGGATGTGTAATACCCTGAACCGGTATCATTACATAGTGTAGGCTCAGCAATAGAGTGGATACATTGTGTAATACCTTGAACCGTTACCATTACATAGTGTAGGCACAGCAATAGAGTGAACACATTGTGTAATACCCTGAACGGTTACCATTACATAGTGTAGGCACAGCAATAGAGTGGATGTGTAATACACTGAACCGTTACCATTACATAGTGTAAGCACAGCCATAGAGTGGATGTGTAATACCATGAACCGTTACCATTACATAGTGTAGGCACAGCAATAGAGTGGACACATTGTGTAATACCCTGAACGGTTACCATTACATAGTGTAGGCACAGCCATAGAGTGGATACATTGTGTAAT
The DNA here is from genome assembly GCA_963680875.1 of Bathymodiolus brooksi. Taxonomy (NCBI): domain Eukaryota; kingdom Metazoa; phylum Mollusca; class Bivalvia; order Mytilida; family Modiolidae; genus Bathymodiolus; species Bathymodiolus brooksi. Next base: position 18,755,664 of record OY804582.1, on the reverse strand, counting down.
ACCCTGAACGGTTACTATTACATAGTGTAGGCACAGCAATAGAGTGGACACATTGTGTAATACCCTGAACCGTTACCATTACATAGTGTAGGCACAGCAATAGAGTGGACACATTGTGTAATACCCTGAACCGTTACCATTACATAGTGTAGGCACAGCAATAGAGTGGATACATTGTGTAATACCCTGAACCGTTACCATTACATAGTGTAGGCACAGCAATAGAGTGGATACATTGTGTAATACCCTGAACCGTTACCATTACATAGTGTATGCACAGCAATAGAGTGGATACATTATACATTGTGTAATACCTTGAACCGTTACCATTACATAGTGTAGGCACCGCAATAGGCTGGACACATTATGCAATACTCTGAACGGTTACCATTACATAGTGTAGGCACAGCAATAGAGTGGATACATTGTGTAATACCCTGAACCGTTACCATTACATAGTGTAGGCACAGCCATAGAGTGGATACATTGTGGAATCCTCTGAACCGTTACCATTACATAGTGTAGGCACAGCAATAGAGTGGATACATTGTGGAATACCGTGAACCGTTACCATTACATAGTGTAGGCACGGCAATAGAGTGGACACATTGTGTAATACCCTGAACAGTTACCATTACATAGTGTAGGCACAGCAATAGAGTAGATACATTGTGTAATACCCTGAACCGTTACCATTACATAGTGTAGGCACAGCAATAGAGAGGACACATTGTGTAATACCCTGAACCGTTACCACTACATAGTGTAGGCACAGCAATAGAGTGGATACATTGTGTAATACCCTGAACCGTTACCAATACATAGCGTAGGCACAGCAATAGAGTGGATACATTGTGTAATTCTCTGAACGGTTACCATTACATAGTGTAGGCACAGCAATAGAGTGGATGTGTAATACACTGAACCGTTACCATTACATAGTTTAGGCACAGCCATAGAGTGGATGTGTAATACCCTGAACGGTTACCATTACATAGTGTAGGCACAGCAATAGAGTGGACACATTGTGTAATACTCTGAATCGTTACCATTACATAGTGTAGGCACAGAAATAGAGTGGACACATTGTGTAATACCCTGAACCGTTACCATTGCATAGTGTAGGCACAGCAATAGAGTGGATACATTGTGTAATACCCTGAACCGTTACCATTACATAGTGTAGGCACAGCAATAGAGTGGATACATTATACATTGTGTAATACCTTGAACCGTTACCATTACATAGTGTAGGCACTGCAATAGGGTGGACACATTATGTAATACTCTGAACGGTTACCATTACATAGTGTAGGCACAGCAATAGAGTGGATACATTGTGTAATACCCTGAACCGTTACCATTACATAATGTAGGCACAGCCATAGAGTGGATACATTGTGGAATACTCTGAACCGTTACCATTACATAGTGTAGGCACAGCAATAGAGTGGATACATTGTGGAATACCCTGAACCGTTACCATTACATAGTGTAGGCACAGCAATAGAGTGGATACATTGTGTAATACCCTGAACCGTTACCATTACATAGTGTAGGCACAGCAATAGAGTGGATACATTATACATTGTGTAATACCTTGAACCGTTACCATTACATAGTGTAGGCACTGCAATAGGGTGGACACATTATGTAATACTCTGAACGGTTACCATTACATAGTGTAGGCACAGCAATAGAGTGGATACATTGTGTAATACCCTGAACCGTTACCATTACATAATGTAGGCACAGCCATAGAGTGGATACATTGTGGAATACTCTGAACCGTTACCATTACATAGTGTAGGCACAGCAATAGAGTGTATACATTGTGGAATACCCTGAACTGTTACCATTACATAGTGTAGGTACGGCAATAGAGTGGACACATTGTGTAATACCCTGAACAGTTACCATTACATAGTGTAGGCACAGCAATAGAGTGGATGCATTGTGTAAAACCCTGAACCGTTACCATTACATAGTGTAGGCACAGCAATAGAGTGGACACATTGTGTAATACCCTGAACCTTTACCATTACATAGTGTAGGCACAGCAATAGAGTGGATACATTGTGTAATACCCTGAACCGTTACCATTACATAGTGTAGGCACAGCAATAGAGTGGATACATTGTGTAATACCCTGAACCGTTACCATTACATAGTGTAGGCACAGCAATATAGTGGACACATTGTGTAATACCCTGAACCGTTACCATTACATAGTGTAGGCACAGCAATAGAGTGGATACATTGTGTAATACCCTGAACCGTTACCATTACATAGTGTAGGCACAGCCATAGAGTGGATACATTGTGTAATACCCTGAACCGTTACCATTACATAGTGTAGGCACAGCAATATAGTGGATGTGTAATACACTGAACCGTTACCATTACATAGTGTAGGCACAGCCATAGAGTGGATGTGTAATACCCTGAACCGTTACCATTACATAGTGTAGGCACAGCAATAGAGTGGATACATTGTGTAATACCCTGAACGGTTACCATTACATAGTGTAGGCACAGCAATAGAGTGGACACATTGTGTAATACCCTGAACGGTTACCATTACATAGTGTAGGCACAGCAATAGAGTGGATGTGTAATACACTGAACCGTTACCATTACATAGTGTAAGCACAGCCATAGAGTGGATGTGTAATACCCTGAACCGTTACCATTACATAGTGTAGGCACAGCAATAGAGTGGACACATTGTGTAATACCCTGAACGGTTACCATTACATAGTGTAGGCACAGCCATAGAGTGGATACATTGTGTAATACCCTGAACGGTTACTATTACATAGTGTAGGCACAGCAATAGAGTGGACACATTGTGTAATACCCTGAACCGTTACCATTACATAGTGTAGGCACAGCAATAGAGTGGACACATTGTGTAATACCCTGAACCGTTACCATTACATAGTGTAGGCACAGCAATAGAGTGGATACATTGTGTAATACCCTGAACCGTTACCATTACATAGTGTAGGCACAGCAATAGAGTGGATACATTGTGTAATACCCTGAACCGTTACCATTACATAGTGTAGGCACAGCAATAGAGTGGATACATTATACATTGTGTAATACCTTGAACCGTTACCATTACATAGTGTAGGCACCGCAATAGGCTGGACACATTATGCAATACTCTGAACGGTTACCATTACATAGTGTAGGCACAGCAATAGAGTGGATACATTGTGTAATACCCTGAACCGTTACCATTACATAGTGTAGGCACAGCCATAGAGTGGATACATTGTGTAATACCCTGAACCGTTACCATTACATAGTGTAGGCACAGCCATAGAGTGGATACATTGTGGAATCCTCTGAACCGTTACCATTACATAGTGTAGGCACAGCAATAGAGTGGATACATTGTGGAATACCGTGAACCGTTACCATTACATAGTGTAGGCACGGCAATAGAGTGGACACATTGTGTAATACCCTGAACAGTTACCATTGCATAGTGTAGGCACAGCAATAGAGTGGATACATTGTGTAATACCCTGAACCGTTACCATTACATAGTGTAGGCACAGCAATAGAGAGGACACATTGTGTAATACCCTGAACCGTTACCACTACATAGTGTAGGCACAGCAATAGAGTGGATACATTGTGTAATACCCTGAACCGTTACCAATACATAGCGTAGGCACAGCAATAGAGTGGATACATTGTGTAATACTCTGAACGGTTACCATTACATAGTGTAGGCACAGCAATAGAGTGGATGTGTAATACACTGAACCGTTACCATTACATAGTTTAGGCACAGCCATAGAGTGGATGTGTAATACCCTGAACGGTTACCATTACATAGTGTAGGCACAGCAATAGAGTGGACACATTGTGTAATACCCTGAACCGTTACCATTGCATAGTGTAGGCACAGCAATAGAGTGGATACATTGTGTAATACCCTGAACCGTTACCATTACATAGTGTAAGCACAGCAATAGAGTGGATACATTATACATTGTGTAATACCTTGAACCGTTACCATTACATAGTGTAGGCACTGCAATAGGGTGGACACATTATGTAATACTCTGAACGGTTACCATTACATAGTGTAGGCACAGCAATAGAGTGGATACATTGTGTAATACCCTGAACCGTTACCATTACATAATGTAGGCACAGCCATAGAGTGGATACATTGTGGAATACTCTGAACCGTTACCATTACATAGTGTAGGCACAGCAATAGAGTGTATACATTGTGGAATACCCTGAACCGTTACCATTACATAGTGTAGGCACAGCAATAGAGTGGATACATTGTGTAATACCCTGAACCGTTACCATTACATAGTGTAGGCACAGCAATAGAGTGGATACATTATACATTGTGTAATACCTTGAACCGTTACCATTACATAGTGTAGGCACTGCAATAGGGTGGACACATTATGTAATACTCTGAACGGTTACCATTACATAGTGTAGGCACAGCAATAGAGTGGATACATTGTGTAATACCCTGAACCGTTACCATTACATAATGTAGGCACAGCCATAGAGTGGATACATTGTGGAATACTCTGAACCGTTACCATTACATAGTGTAGGCACAGCAATAGAGTGTATACATTGTGGAATACCCTGAACTGTTACCATTACATAGTGTAGGTACGGCAATAGAGTGGACACATTGTGTAATACCCTGAACAGTTACCATTACATAGTGTAGGCACAGCAATAGAGTGGATGCATTGTGTAAAACCCTGAACCGTTACCATTACATAGTGTAGGCACAGCAATAGAGTGGACACATTGTGTAATACCCTGAACCTTTACCATTACATAGTGTAGGCACAGCAATAGAGTGGATACATTGTGTAATACCCTGAACCGTTACCATTACATAGTGTAGGCACAGCAATAGAGTGGATACATTGTGTAATACCCTGAACCGTTACCATTACATAGTGTAGGCACAGCAATAGAGTGGACACATTGTGTAATACCCTGAACCGTTACCATTACATAGTGTAGGCACAGCAATAGAGTGGATACATTGTGTAATACCCTGAACCGTTACCATTACATAGTGTAGGCACAGCCATAGAGTGGATACATTGTGTAATACCCTGAACCGTTACCATTACATAGTGTAGGCACAGCAATAGAGTGGATGTGTAATACACTGAACCGTTACCATTACATAGTGTAGGCACAGCCATAGAGTGGATGTGTAATACCCTGAACCGTTACCATTACATAGTGTAGGCACAGCAATAGAGTGGATACATTGTGTAATACCCTGAACGGTTACCATTACATAGTGTAGGCACAGCAATAGAGTGGACACATTGTGTAATACCCTGAACGGTTACCATTACATAGTGTAGGCACAGCAATAGAGTGGATGTGTAATACACTGAACCGTTACCATTACATAGTGTAAGCACAGCCATAGAGTGGATGTGTAATACCCTGAACCGTTACCATTACATAGTGTAGGCACAGCAATAGAGTGGACACATTGTGTAATACCCTGAACGGTTACCATTACATAGTGTAGGCACAGCCATAGAGTGGATACATTGTGTAATACCCTGAACGGTTACTATTACATAGTGTAGGCACAGCAATAGAGTGGACACATTGTGTAATACCCTGAACCGTTACCATTACATAGTGTAGGCACAGCAATAGAGTGGACACATTGTGTAATACCCTGAACCGTTACCATTACATAGTGTAGGCACAGCAATAGAGTGGATACATTGTGTAATACCCTGAACCGTTACCATTACATAGTGTAGGCACAGCAATAGAGTGGATACATTGTGTAATACCCTGAACCGTTACCATTACATAGTGTAGGCACAGCAATAGAGTGGATACATTATACATTGTGTAATACCTTGAACCGTTACCATTACATAGTGTAGGCACCGCAATAGGCTGGACACATTATGCAATACTCTGAACGGTTACCATTACATAGTGTAGGCACAGCAATAGAGTGGATACATTGTGTAATACCCTGAACCGTTACCATTACATAGTGTAGGCACAGCCATAGAGTGGATACATTGTGTAATACCCTGAACCGTTACCATTACATAGTGTAGGCACAGCCATAGAGTGTATACATTGTGGAATCCTCTGAACCGTTACCATTACATAGTGTAGGCACAGCAATAGAGTGGATACATTGTGGAATACCGTGAACCGTTACCATTACATAGTGTAGGCACGGCAATAGAGTGGACACATTGTGTAATACCCTGAACAGTTACCATTGCATAGTGTAGGCACAGCAATAGAGTGGATACATTGTGTAATACCCTGAACCGTTACCATTACATAGTGTAGGCACAGCAATAGAGAGGACACATTGTGTAATACCCTGAACCGTTACCACTACATAGTGTAGGCACAGCAATAGAGTGGATACATTGTGTAATACCCTGAACAGTTACCAATACATAGCGTAGGCACAGCAATAGAGTGGATACATTGTGTAATACTCTGAACGGTTACCATTACATAGTGTAGGCACAGCAATAGAGTGGATGTGTAATACACTGAACCGTTACCATTACATAGTTTAGGCACAGCCATAGAGTGGATGTGTAATACCCTGAACGGTTACCATTACATAGTGTAGGCACAGCAATAGAGTGGACACATTGTGTAATACTCTGAATCGTTACCATTACATAGTGTAGGCACAGAAATAGAGTGGACACATTGTGTAATACCCTGAACCGTTACCATTGCATAGTGTAGGCACAGCAATAGAGTGGATACATTGTGTAATACCCTGAACCGTTACCATTACATAGTGTAGGCACAGCAATAGAGTGGATACATTATACATTGTGTAATACCTTGAACCGTTATCATTACATAGTGTAGGCACCGCAATAGAGTGGATATATTGTGTAATACTCTGAACGGTTACCATTACATAGTGTAGGCACAGCAATAGAGTGGACACATTGTGTAATGCTCTGAACCGTTACCATTACATAGTGTAGGCACAGCAATAGAGTGGATACATTGTGTAATACCCTGAACCGTTACCATTACATAGTGTAGGCACAGCAATAGAGTGGATACATTGTGTAATACCCTGAACCGTTACCATTACATAGTGTAGGCACAGCAATAGAGTGGATACATTATACATTGTGTAATACCTTGAACCGTTACCATTACATAGTGTAGGCACTGCAATAGGGTGGACACATTATGTAATACTCTGAACGGTTACCATTACATAGTGTAGGCACAGCAATAGAGTGGATACATTGTGTAATACCCTGAACCGTTACCATTACATAATGTAGGCACAGCCATAGAGTGGATACATTGTGGAATACTCTGAACCGTTACCATTACATAGTGTAGGCACAGCAATAGAGTGTATACATTGTGGAATACCCTGAACTGTTACCATTACATAGTGTAGGTACGGCAATAGAGTGGACACATTGTGTAATACCCTGAACCGTTACCATTACATAGTGTAGTCACAGCAATAGAGTGGATGCATTGTGTAATACCCTGAACCGTTACCATTACATAGTGTAGGCACAGCAATAGAGTGGACACATTGTGTAATACCCTGAACCTTTACCATTGCATAGTGTAGGCACAGCAATAGAGTGGATACATTGTGTAATACCCTGAACCGTTATCATTACATAGTGTAGGCACAGCCATAGAGTGGATACATTGTGGAATACCGTGAACCGTTACCATTACATAGTGTAGGCACAGCAATAGAGTGGATACATTGTGTAATACCCTGAACCGTTACCATTACATAGTGTAGGCACAGCAATAGAGTGGACACATTGTGTAATACCCTGAACCGTTACCATTACATAGTGTAGGCACAGCAATAGAGTGGACACATTGTGTAATACCCTGAACCGTTACCATTACATAGTGTATGCACAGCAATAGAGTGGATACATTGTGTAATACCCTGAACCGTTACCATTACATAGTATAGGCACAGCCATAGAGTGGATACATTGTGTAATACCCTGAGCCGTTACCATTACATAGTGTAGGCACAGCAATAGAGTGGACACATTGTGTAATACTCAGAACGGTTACCATTACATAGTGTAGGCACAGCAATATAGAGGATGTGTAATACACTGAAACGTTACCATTACATAGTGTAGGCACAGCAATAGAGTGGACACATTGTGTAATACCCCCAACCGTTACCATTACATAGTGTAGGCACAGCAATAGAGTGGACACATTATGCAATCCCCTGAACCGTTACCATTACATAGCGTACGTAGGCACAGCAATAGAGTGGATACATTGTGTAATACCCTGAACCGTTACCATTACATAGTGTAGACACAGCAATAGAGTGGACACATTTTGCAATCCCCTGAACCGTTACCATTACGTAGTGTATGCACAGCAATAGAGTGGACACATTGTGTAATACCCTGAACCGTTATCATTACATGGTGTAGGCACAGCAATAGAGTGGATGTGTAATACACTGAACCGTTACCATTACATAGTGTAGGCACAGCCATAGAGTGGATGGGTGATACCCTTAACCGTTACCATTACATAGTGTAGGCACAGCAATAGAGTGGATACATTGTGTAATACCCTGACCCTTACCATTACATAGTGTAGGCACAGCAATAGAGTGGATACATTGTGTAATGCCCTGAACCGTTACCATTACATAGTGTTGGCACAGCCATAGAGTGGATACATTGTGTAATACCCAGAACCGTTACCATTACATAGTGTAGGCACAGCTATAGAGTGGACACATTGTGTAATACTCTGAACGGTTACCATTACATAGTGTAGGCAGAGCAATAGAGTGGATGTGTTATACACTGAACCGTTACCATTACATAGTGTAGGCACAGCCATAGAGTGGATGTGTAATACCCTGAACCGTTACCATTACATGGTGTAGGCACAGCAATAGAGTGGACACATTGTGTAATACCCTGAACGGTTACCATTACATTGTGTAGGCACAGCAATAGAGTGGACACATTGTGTAATACCCTGAACGGTTACCATTACATAGTGTAGGCACAGCAATAGAGTGGACACATTGTGTAATTCTCTGAACGGTTACAATTACATAGTGTAGGCACAGCAATAGAGTGGACACATTGTGTAATACCCTGAACCGTTACCATTACATAGTGTAGGCACAGCAATACAGTGGATACATTGTGTAATACCCTGAACCGTTACCATTACATAGTGTAGGCACAGCAATAGAGTGGACACATTGTGTAATACCTTGAACCGTTACCATTACATAGTGTAGGCACAGCAATAGAGTGGATACATTGTGTAGTACCCTGAACCGTTACCATTACAGAGTGTAGGCACAGCAATAGAGTGGATACATTGTGTAATACCCTGAACCGTTACCATTACATAGTGTAGGCACATCAATAGAATGGATACATTATACATTGTGTAATACCTTGAACCGTTACCATTACATAGTGTAAGAACCGCTATAGAGTGGATATATTGTGTAATACTCTGAACGGTTACCACTACATAGTGTAGGCACAGCAATAGAGTGGACACATTGTGTAATACTCTGAACCGTTACCATTACATAGTGTAGGCACAGCAATAGAGTGGATACATTGTGTAATACCCTGAACCGTTACCATTACATAGTGTAGCCACAGCAATAGAGTGGATACATTGTGTAATACCCTGAACCGTTACAATTACATAGTGTAGGCACAGCAATAGAGTGGATATATTATACATTGTGTAATACCTTGAACCGTTACCATTACATAGTGTAGGCACTGCAATAGAGTGGACACATTATGTAAAACTCTGAACGGTTACCATTACGTAGTGTATGCACAGCAATAGAGTGAACACATTGTGTAATACCCTGAACCGTTACCATTACATAGTGTAGGCACAGCAATAGAGTGGATGTGTAATACACTGAACCGTTACCATTACATAGTGTAGGCCCAGCCATAGAGTGGATGTGCAATACCCTGAACCGGTACCATTACATAGTGTAGGCTCAGCAATAGAGTGGATACATTGTGTAATACCCTGAACCGTTACCATTACATAGTGTAGGCACAGCAATAGAGTGAACACATTGTGTAATACCCTGAACCGTTACCATTACATAGTGTAGGCACAGCAATAGAGTGGACACATTGTGTAATACCCTGAACGGTTACCATTACATAGTGTAGGCACAGCAATAGAGTGGACACATTGTGTAATACCCTGAACCGTTACCATTACATAGTGTAGGCACAGCAATAGAGTGGATACATTGTGTAATACCCTGAACCGTTACCATTACATAGTGTAGGCACATCAATAGAGTGGATACATTATACATTGTTTAATACCTTGAACCGTTACCATTACATAGTGTATGCACCGCAATATAATGGATATATTGTGTAATACTCTGAACGGTTACCACTACATAGTGTAGGCACAGCAATAGAGTGGACACATTGTGTAATACCCTGAACGGTTACCATTACATAGTGTAGGCACAGCAATAGAGTGGACACATTGTGTAATACTCTGACCGGTTACCATTACATAGTGTAGGCATAGCAATAGAGTGGACACATTATACATTGTGTAATACCTTGAACCGTTACCATTACATAGTGTAGGCACAGCAATAGAGTGGATGTGTAATACACTGAACCGTTATGATTACATAGTGTAGGCACAGCAATAGAGTGGATACATTGTGTAATACCCTGAACCGTTACCATTACATAGTGTAGGCACAGCAATAGAGTGGATACATTGTGTAATACCCTGAACCGTTACAATTACATAGTGTAGGCACAGCAATAGAGTGGATACATTATACATTGTGTAATACCTTGAACCGTTACCATTACATAGTGTAGGCACCGCAATAGAGTGGACACATTATGTAAAACTCTGAACGGTTACCATTACATAGTGTATGCACAGCAATAGAGTGGACACATTGTGTAATACCCTGAACCGTTACCATTACATAGTGTAGGCACAGCAATAGAGTGGATGCGTAATACACTGAACCGTTACCATTACATAGTGTAGGCACAGCCATAGAGTGGATGTGTAATACCCTGAACCGGTATCATTACATAGTGTAGGCTCAGCAATAGAGTGGATACATTGTGTAATACCTTGAACCGTTACCATTACATAGTGTAGGCACAGCAATAGAGTGAACACATTGTGTAATACCCTGAACGGTTACCATTACATAGTGTAGGCACAGCAATAGAGTGGATGTGTAATACACTGAACCGTTACCATTACATAGTGTAAGCACAGCCATAGAGTGGATGTGTAATACCATGAACCGTTACCATTACATAGTGTAGGCACAGCAATAGAGTGGACACATTGTGTAATACCCTGAACGGTTACCATTACATAGTGTAGGCACAGCCATAGAGTGGATACATTGTGTAATACCCTGAACGGTTACTATTACATAGTGTAGGCACAGCAATAGAGTGGACACATTGTGTAATACCCTGAACCGTTACCATTACATAGTGTAGGCACAGCAATAGAGTGGACACATTGTGTAATACCCTGAACCGTTACCATTACATAGTGTAGGCACAGCAATAGAGTGGATACATTGTGTAATACCCTGAACCGTTACCATTACATAGTGTAGGCACAGCAATAGAGTGGATACATTGTGTAATACCCTGAACCGTTACCATTACATAGTGTATGCACAGCAATAGAGTGGATACATTATACATTGTGTAATACCTTGAACCGTTACCATTACATAGTGTAGGCACCGCAATAGGCTGGACACATTATGCAATACTCTGAACGGTTACCATTACATAGTGTAGGCACAGCAATAGAGTGGATACATTGTGTAATACCCTGAACCGTTACCATTACATAGTGTAGGCACAGCCATAGAGTGGATACATTGTGGAATCCTCTGAACCGTTACCATTACATAGTGTAGGCACAGCAATAGAGTGGATACATTGTGGAATACCGTGAACCGTTACCATTACATAGTGTAGGCACGGCAATAGAGTGGACACATTGTGTAATACCCTGAACAGTTACCATTACATAGTGTAGGCACAGCAATAGAGTAGATACATTGTGTAATACCCTGAACCGTTACCATTACATAGTGTAGGCACAGCAATAGAGAGGACACATTGTGTAATACCCTGAACCGTTACCACTACATAGTGTAGGCACAGCAATAGAGTGGATACATTGTGTAATACCCTGAACCGTTACCAATACATAGCGTAGGCACAGCAATAGAGTGGATACATTGTGTAATTCTCTGAACGGTTACCATTACATAGTGTAGGCACAGCAATAGAGTGGATGTGTAATACACTGAACCGTTACCATTACATAGTTTAGGCACAGCCATAGAGTGGATGTGTAATACCCTGAACGGTTACCATTACATAGTGTAGGCACAGCAATAGAGTGGACACATTGTGTAATACTCTGAATCGTTACCATTACATAGTGTAGGCACAGAAATAGAGTGGACACATTGTGTAATACCCTGAACCGTTACCATTGCATAGTGTAGGCACAGCAATAGAGTGGATACATTGTGTAATACCCTGAACCGTTACCATTACATAGTGTAGGCACAGCAATAGAGTGGATACATTATACATTGTGTAATACCTTGAACCGTTACCATTACATAGTGTAGGCACTGCAATAGGGTGGACACATTATGTAATACTCTGAACGGTTACCATTACATAGTGTAGGCACAGCAATAGAGTGAACACATTGTGTAATACCCTGAACGGTTACCATTACATAGTGTAGGCACAGCAATAGAGTGGATGTGTAATACACTGAACCGTTACCATTACATAGTGTAAGCACAGCCATAGAGTGGATGTGTAATACCATGAACCGTTACCATTACATAGTGTAGGCACAGCAATAGAGTGGACACATTGTGTAATACCCTGAACGGTTACCATTACATAGTGTAGGCACAGCCATAGAGTGGATACATTGTGTAATACCCTGAACGGTTACTATTACATAGTGTAGGCACAGCAATAGAGTGGACACATTGTGTAATACCCTGAACCGTTACCATTACATAGTGTAGGCACAGCAATAGAGTGGACACATTGTGTAATACCCTGAACCGTTACCATTACATAGTGTAGGCACAGCAATAGAGTGGATACATTGTGTAATACCCTGAACCGTTACCATTACATAGTGTAGGCACAGCAATAGAGTGGATACATTGTGTAATACCCTGAACCGTTACCATTACATAGTGTATGCACAGCAATAGAGTGGATACATTATACATTGTGTAATACCTTGAACCGTTACCATTACATAGTGTAGGCACCGCAATAGGCTGGACACATTATGCAATACTCTGAACGGTTACCATTACATAGTGTAGGCACAGCAATAGAGTGGATACATTGTGTAATACCCTGAACCGTTACCATTACATAGTGTAGGCACAGCCATAGAGTGGATACATTGTGGAATCCTCTGAACCGTTACCATTACATAGTGTAGGCACAGCAATAGAGTGGATACATTGTGGAATACCGTGAACCGTTACCATTACATAGTGTAGGCACGGCAATAGAGTGGACACATTGTGTAATACCCTGAACAGTTACCATTACATAGTGTAGGCACAGCAATAGAGTAGATACATTGTGTAATACCCTGAACCGTTACCATTACATAGTGTAGGCACAGCAATAGAGAGGACACATTGTGTAATACCCTGAACCGTTACCACTACATAGTGTAGGCACAGCAATAGAGTGGATACATTGTGTAATACCCTGAACCGTTACCAATACATAGCGTAGGCACAGCAATAGAGTGGATACATTGTGTAATTCTCTGAACGGTTACCATTACATAGTGTAGGCACAGCAATAGAGTGGATGTGTAATACACTGAACCGTTACCATTACATAGTTTAGGCACAGCCATAGAGTGGATGTGTAATACCCTGAACGGTTACCATTACATAGTGTAGGCACAGCAATAGAGTGGACACATTGTGTAATACTCTGAATCGTTACCATTACATAGTGTAGGCACAGAAATAGAGTGGACACATTGTGTAATACCCTGAACCGTTACCATTGCATAGTGTAGGCACAGCAATAGAGTGGATACATTGTGTAATACCCTGAACCGTTACCATTACATAGTGTAGGCACAGCAATAGAGTGGATACATTATACATTGTGTAATACCTTGAACCGTTACCATTACATAGTGTAGGCACTGCAATAGGGTGGACACATTATGTAATACTCTGAACGGTTACCATTACATAGTGTAGGCACAGCAATAGAGTGGATACATTGTGTAATACCCTGAACCGTTACCATTACATAATGTAGGCACAGCCATAGAGTGGATACATTGTGGAATACTCTGAACCGTTACCATTACATAGTGTAGGCACAGCAATAGAGTGTATACATTGTGGAATACCCTGAACCGTTACCATTACATAGTGTAGGCACAGCAATAGAGTGGATACATTGTGTAATACCCTGAACCGTTACCATTACATAGTGTAGGCACAGCAATAGAGTGGATACATTATACATTGTGTAATACCTTGAACCGTTACCATTACATAGTGTAGGCACTGCAATAGGGTGGACACATTATGTAATACTCTGAACGGTTACCATTACATAGTGTAGGCACAGCAATAGAGTGGATACATTGTGTAATACCCTGAACCGTTACCATTACATAATGTAGGCACAGCCATAGAGTGGATACATTGTGGAATACTCTGAACCGTTACCATTACATAGTGTAGGCACAGCAATAGAGTGTATACATTGTGGAATACCCTGAACTGTTACCATTACATAGTGTAGGTACGGCAATAGAGTGGACACATTGTGTAATACCCTGAACAGTTACCATTACATAGTGTAGGCACAGCAATAGAGTGGATGCATTGTGTAAAACCCTGAACCGTTACCATTACATAGTGTAGGCACAGCAATAGAGTGGACACATTGTGTAATACCCTGAACCTTTACCATTACATAGTGTAGGCACAGCAATAGAGTGGATACATTGTGTAATACCCTGAACCGTTACCATTACATAGTGTAGGCACAGCAATAGAGTGGATACATTGTGTAATACCCTGAACCGTTACCATTACATAGTGTAGGCACAGCAATAGAGTGGACACATTGTGTAATACCCTGAACCGTTACCATTACATAGTGTAGGCACAGCCATAGAGTGGATACATTGTGTAATACCCTGAACCGTTACCATTACATAGTGTAGGCACAGCAATAGAGTGGATGTGTAATACACTGAACCGTTACCATTACATAGTGTAGGCACAGCCATAGAGTGGATGTGTAATACCCTGAACCGTTACCATTACATAGTGTAGGCACAGCAATAGAGTGGATACATTGTGTAATACCCTGAACGGTTACCATTACATAGTGTAGGCACAGCAATAGAGTGGACACATTGTGTAATACCCTGAACGGTTACCATTACATAGTGTAGGCACAGCAATAGAGTGGATGTGTAATACACTGAACCGTTACCATTACATAGTGTAAGCACAGCCATAGAGTGGATGTGTAATACCCTGAACCGTTACCATTACATAGTGTAGGCACAGCAATAGAGTGGACACATTGTGTAATACCCTGAACGGTTACCATTACATAGTGTAGGCACAGCCATAGAGTGGATACATTGTGTAATACCCTGAACGGTTACTATTACATAGTGTAGGCACAGCAATAGAGTGGACACATTGTGTAATACCCTGAACCGTTACCATTACATAGTGTAGGCACAGCAATAGAGTGGACACATTGTGTAATACCCTGAACCGTTACCATTACATAGTGTAGGCACAGCAATAGAGTGGATACATTGTGTAATACCCTGAACCGTTACCATTACATAGTGTAGGCACAGCAATAGAGTGGATACATTGTGTAATACCCTGAACCGTTACCATTACATAGTGTAGGCACAGCAATAGAGTGGATACATTATACATTGTGTAATACCTTGAACCGTTACCATTACATAGTGTAGGCACCGCAATAGGCTGGACACATTATGCAATACTCTGAACGGTTACCATTACATAGTGTAGGCACAGCAATAGAGTGGATACATTGTGTAATACCCTGAACCGTTACCATTACATAGTGTAGGCACAGCCATAGAGTGGATACATTGTGTAATACCCTGAACCGTTACCATTACATAGTGTAGGCACAGCCATAGAGTGGATACATTGTGGAATCCTCTGAACCGTTACCATTACATAGTGTAGGCACAGCAATAGAGTGGATACATTGTGGAATACCGTGAACCGTTACCATTACATAGTGTAGGCACGGCAATAGAGTGGACACATTGTGTAATACCCTGAACAGTTACCATTGCATAGTGTAGGCACAGCAATAGAGTGGATACATTGTGTAATACCCTGAACCGTTACCATTACATAGTGTAGGCACAGCAATAGAGAAGACACATTGTGTAATACCCTGAACCGTTACCACTACATAGTGTAGGCACAGCAATAGAGTGGATACATTGTGTAATACCCTGAACCGTTACCAATACATAGCGTAGGCACAGCAATAGAGTGGATACATTGTGTAATACTCTGAACGGTTACCATTACATAGTGTAGGCACAGCAATAGAGTGGATGTGTAATACACTGAACCGTTACCATTACATAGTTTAGGCACAGCCATAGAGTGGATGTGTAATACCCTGAACGGTTACCATTACATAGTGTAGGCACAGCAATAGAGTGGACACATTGTGTAATACCCTGAACCGTTACCATTGCATAGTGTAGGCACAGCAATAGAGTGGATACATTGTGTAATACCCTGAACCGTTACCATTACATAGTGTAAGCACAGCAATAGAGTGGATACATTATACATTGTGTAATACCTTGAACCGTTACCATTACATAGTGTAGGCACTGCAATAGGGTGGACACATTATGTAATACTCTGAACGGTTACCATTACATAGTGTAGGCACAGCAATAGAGTGGATACATTGTGTAATACCCTGAACCGTTACCATTACATAATGTAGGCACAGCCATAGAGTGGATACATTGTGGAATACTCTGAACCGTTACCATTACATAGTGTAGGCACAGCAATAGAGTGTATACATTGTGGAATACCCTGAACCGTTACCATTACATAGTGTAGGCACAGCAATAGAGTGGATACATTGTGTAATACCCTGAACCGTTACCATTACATAGTGTAGGCACAGCAATAGAGTGGATACATTATACATTGTGTAATACCTTGAACCGTTACCATTACATAGTGTAGGCACTGCAATAGGGTGGACACATTATGTAATACTCTGAACGGTTACCATTACATAGTGTAGGCACAGCAATAGAGTGGATACATTGTGTAATACCCTGAACCGTTACCATTACATAATGTAGGCACAGCCATAGAGTGGATACATTGTGGAATACTCTGAACCGTTACCATTACATAGTGTAGGCACAGCAATAGAGTGTATACATTGTGGAATACCCTGAACTGTTACCATTACATAGTGTAGGTACGGCAATAGAGTGGACACATTGTGTAATACCCTGAACAGTTACCATTACATAGTGTAGGCACAGCAATAGAGTGGATGCATTGTGTAAAACCCTGAACCGTTACCATTACATAGTGTAGGCACAGCAATAGAGTGGACACATTGTGTAATACCCTGAACCTTTACCATTACATAGTGTAGGCACAGCAATAGAGTGGATACATTGTGTAATACCCTGAACCGTTACCATTACATAGTGTAGGCACAGCAATAGAGTGGATACATTGTGTAATACCCTGAACCGTTACCATTACATAGTGTAGGCACAGCAATAGAGTGGACACATTGTGTAATACCCTGAACCGTTACCATTACATAGTGTAGGCACAGCAATAGAGTGGATACATTGTGTAATACCCTGAACCTTTACCATTACATAGTGTAGGCACAGCCATAGAGTGGATACATTGTGTAATACCCTGAACCGTTACCATTACATAGTGTAGGCACAGCAATAGAGTGGATGTGTAATACACTGAACCGTTACCATTACATAGTGTAGGCACAGCCATAGAGTGGATGTGTAATACCCTGAACCGTTACCATTACATAGTGTAGGCACAGCAATAGAGTGGATACATTGTGTAATACCCTGAACGGTTACCATTACATAGTGTAGGCACAGCAATAGAGTGGACACATTGTGTAATACCCTGAACGGTTACCATTACATAGTGTAGGCACAGCAATAGAGTGGATGTGTAATACACTGAACCGTTACCATTACATAGTGTAAGCACAGCCATAGAGTGGATGTGTAATACCCTGAACCGTTACCATTACATAGTGTAGGCACAGCAATAGAGTGGACACATTGTGTAATACCCTGAACGGTTACCATTACATAGTGTAGGCACAGCCATAGAGTGGATACATTGTGTAATACCCTGAACGGTTACTATTACATAGTGTAGGCACAGCAATAGAGTGGACACATTGTGTAATACCCTGAACCGTTACCATTACATAGTGTAGGCACAGCAATAGAGTGGACACATTGTGTAATACCCTGAACCGTTACCATTACATAGTGTAGGCACAGCAATAGAGTGGATACATTGTGTAATACCCTGAACCGTTACCATTACATAGTGTAGGCACAGCAATAGAGTGGATACATTGTGTAATACCCTGAACCGTTACCATTACATAGTGTAGGCACAGCAATAGAGTGGATACATTATACATTGTGTAATACCTTGAACCGTTACCATTACATAGTGTAGGCACCGCAATAGGCTGGACACATTATGCAATACTCTGAACGGTTACCATTACATAGTGTAGGCACAGCAATAGAGTGGATACATTGTGTAATACCCTGAACCGTTACCATTACATAGTGTAGGCACAGCCATAGAGTGGATACATTGTGTAATACCCTGAACCGTTACCATTACATAGTGTAGGCACAGCCATAGAGTGTATACATTGTGGAATCCTCTGAACCGTTACCATTACATAGTGTAGGCACAGCAATAGAGTGGATACATTGTGGAATACCGTGAACCGTTACCATTACATAGTGTAGGCACGGCAATAGAGTGGACACATTGTGTAATACCCTGAACAGTTACCATTGCATAGTGTAGGCACAGCAATAGAGTGGATACATTGTGTAATACCCTGGACCGTTACCATTACATAGTGTAGGCACAGCAATAGAGAGGACACATTGTGTAATACCCTGAACCGTTACCACTACATAGTGTAGGCACAGCAATAGAGTGGATACATTGTGTAATACCCTGAACAGTTACCAATACATAGCGTAGGCACAGCAATAGAGTGGATACATTGTGTAATACTCTGAACGGTTACCATTACATAGTGTAGGCACAGCAATAGAGTGGATGTGTAATACACTGAACCGTTACCATTACATAGTTTAGGCACAGCCATAGAGTGGATGTGTAATACCCTGAACGGTTACCATTACATAGTGTAGGCACAGCAATAGAGTGGACACATTGTGTAATACTCTGAATCGTTACCATTACATAGTGTAGGCACAGAAATAGAGTGGACACATTGTGTAATACCCTGAACCGTTACCATTGCATAGTGTAGGCACAGCAATAGAGTGGATACATTGTGTAATACCCTGAACCGTTACCATTACATAGTGTAGGCACAGCAATAGAGTGGATACATTATACATTGTGTAATACCTTGAACCGTTATCATTACATAGTGTAGGCACCGCAATAGAGTGGATATATTGTGTAATACTCTGAACGGTTACCATTACATAGTGTAGGCACAGCAATAGAGTGGACACATTGTGTAATGCTCTGAACCGTTACCATTACATAGTGTAGGCACAGCAATAGAGTGGATACATTGTGTAATACCCTGAACCGTTACCATTACATAGTGTAGGCACAGCAATAGAGTGGATACATTGTGTAATACCCTGAACCGTTACCATTACATAGTGTAGGCACAGCAATAGAGTGGATACATTATACATTGTGTAATACCTTGAACCGTTACCATTACATAGTGTAGGCACTGCAATAGGGTGGACACATTATGTAATACTCTGAACGGTTACCATTACATAGTGTAGGCACAGCAATAGAGTGGATACATTGTGTAATACCCTGAACCGTTACCATTACATAATGTAGGCACAGCCATAGAGTGGATACATTGTGGAATACTCTGAACCGTTACCATTACATAGTGTAGGCACAGCAATAGAGTGTATACATTGTGGAATACCCTGAACTGTTACCATTACATAGTGTAGGTACGGCAATAGAGTGGACACATTGTGTAATACCCTGAACAGTTACCATTACATAGTGTAGGCACAGCAATAGAGTGGATGCATTGTGTAAAACCCTGAACCGTTACCATTACATAGTGTAGGCACAGCAATAGAGTGGACACATTGTGTAATACCCTGAACCTTTACCATTACATAGTGTAGGCACAGCAATAGAGTGGATACATTGTGTAATACCCTGAACCGTTACCATTACATAGTGTAGGCACAGCAATAGAGTGGATACATTGTGTAATACCCTGAACCGTTACCATTACATAGTGTAGGCACAGCCATAGAGTGGATACATTGTGTAATACCCTGAACCGTTACCATTACATAGTGTAGGCACAGCAATAGAGTGGATGTGTAATACACTGAACCGTTACCATTACATAGTGTAGGCACAGCCATAGAGTGGATGTGTAATACCCTGAACCGTTACCATTACATAGTGTAGGCACAGCAATAGAGTGGATACATTGTGTAATACCCTGAACGGTTACCATTACATAGTGTAGGCACAGCAATAGAGTGGACACATTGTGTAATACCCTGAACGGTTACCATTACATAGTGTAGGCACAGCAATAGAGTGGACACATTGTGTAATACCTTGAACCGTTACCATTACATAGTGTAGGCAATGCAATAGAGTGGACACATTGTGTAATACCTTGAACCGTTACCATTACATAGTGTAGGCACAGATATAGAATGGATACATTATACCAATGTTCACGTATGTATGTGTATGTCGTCTTCGTTCTGTGTATTATTCTCAATGCTGTACGTTGTCTGTTGTACGTTCTCCAGTCTGTGTCTCATTGTGTAATACCTTGAACCGTTACCATTACATAGTGTAGGCACAGCAATAGAGTGGATACATTGTGTAATACCCTGAACCGTTACCATTACATAGTGTAGGCACAGTAATAGAGTGGATACATTGTGTAATACCCTGAACCGTTACCATTACATAGTGTAGGCACAACAATAGAGTGGACACATTGTGTAATACTCTGAACCGTTACCATTACATAGTGTAGGCACAGCAATAGAGTGGATACATTGTGTAATACCCTGAACCGTTACCAATACATAGTGTAGGCACAGCAATAGAGTGGATACATTGTGTAATACCCTGAACCGTTACCATTATATAGTGTAGGCACAGCAATAGAGTGGATACATTATACATTGTGTAATACCTTGAACCGTTACCATTACATAGTGTAGGCACCGCAATAGAGTGGATATATTGTGTAATACTCTGAACGGTTACCATTACATAGTGTAGGCACATCAATAGAGTGGATACATTGTGTAATACCCTGAACCGTTACCATTACATAGTGTAGGCACAGCAATAGAGTGGATACATTATACATTGTGTAATACCTTGAACCGTTACCATTACATAGTGTAGGCACCGCAATAGAGTGGATATATTGTGTAATACTCTGAACGGTTACCATTACATAGTGTAGGCACAGCAATAGAGTGGACACATTGTGTAATACTCTGAACCGTTACCATTACATAGTGTAGGCACAGCAATAGAGTGGATACATTGTGTAATACCCTGAACCGTTACCATTACATAGTGTAGGCACAGCAATAGAATGGATACATTGTGTAATACCCTGAACCGTTACCATTACATAGCGTAGGCACAGCAATAGGGTGGATACATTATACATTGTGTAATACCTTGAACCGTTACCATTACATAGTGTAGGCACCGCAATAGAGTGGACACATTATGTAATACTCTGAACGGTTACCATTACATAGTGTAGGCACAGCAATAGAGTGGATACATTGTGTAATACCCTGAACCGTTACCATTACATAGTGTAGGCACAGCAATAGAGTGGACACATTGTGTAATACCCTGAACCGTTACCATTACATAGTGTAGGCACAGCAATAGAGTTGATATATTGTGTAATACCCTGAACCGTTACCATTACATAGTGTAGGCACAGCAATAGAGTGGACACATTGTGTAATACCCTGAACCGTTACCATTACATAGTGTAGGCACAGCAATAGAGTGGACACATTGTGTAATACCTTGAACCGTTACCATTGCATAGTGTAGGCACAGCAATAGAGTGGATACATTGTGTAATACCCTGAACCGTTACCATTACATAGTGTAGGCACCGCAATAGAGTGGACACATTGTGTAATACCTTGAACCGTTACCATTACATAGTGTAGGCACAGCAATAGAGTGGATACATTATACCAATGTTCACGTATGTATGTGTATGTCGTCTTCGTTCTGTGTATTATTCTCAATGCTGTGCGTTGTCTGTTGTACGTTCTCCAGTCTGTGTCTCCGGATTGTCCAATCTGGATTACCCATTCGGTTTTTTCTAAAGAGTGAATACATTGTGAATACACCTACTAAAATTCGGTTGATCATATTGTCTTTTCGGTAATTTTCTCTGTCAACTGTTATATTTTAGATCAACTCGATATTACATTCAAGATTAGAAAATGTTTGTTTATGGAAATTGCTAAAACGAATAAAAAAAACATATTATATAAAGATAAAAAAAAAATTGTGCACACTAATTTCATAGAATAATTGAATTTACTTTTTAAAAAAATGATAAAAAAAAGTTAAAACGATTACAATTAAGACAAACTTGTATTATTGTTTGTTCAGTTACTTCAATATTGGGGTCTTTCGAGTTTAATATGTTAAGTACAAATGCATTACATGAATCTGTTTCCACATTTCGGCCGTCGTGGTCGTGATCGTATGGTAGTTGGAATTTCCGCTACCTGTGCAATTAATGTACATCACTACTAAAATTGTGATTTTGAATCCTGCTCATGGTAAGGTATACTCGATACATTATTATACAATTAATTACTTTTCATAAGGTGGACACTGTGATTTATCAACCCCGAGGAAGTGATGTTCACCGAAGCCAACGGCAGAGGTGAACATCACTTCCAAGGGGTTGATAAGTCAGTGTCCACCGCAATGAAAAGTCATCAATTGTTTTATTAAATGACACGTTCTAAGTGTAATTTTGGGTTGAAAATTGTGAATTGTTGCTGTTTCTTAGACATTTCCATTTATTCTTTTTAATATGTAGCTGCTTCAAACCAACAAACACCAGTTTTTAAAGCTTGACATTTCTAATGTTTCAAAACGATAAAATTGATTAAGAAAAAACGAATACAATTTCAAATTTTAACAAATAAAATATCAAAGCGTGTCTTAACTTCTGGTTCTACTGACGAAGCTACTTCGTTCATTTTTGTTTACTAACAGTCGTCTGGTGATTACCGAAGTTCGTTTGCAGGACCGCCTTTGATTGGTTGAGGCTCAAAATGTCGGCCAATCAAATTTATCGATATTAATCAGTCTACTGGTTTTCCCCTGTTACTATATTTGGGTACGTACTAACTGCGACATGAGATTTATTAACCTCACGCGCAAAATGGCGCGGTGGACATGTAGTTCTGTTAGAGGAAGCAATGAACCTTCTAAACCAATCAGAATTAAGAAAATTCATAGTCATTTAATAATATGTGATAAAGTTTGTCACTGACATGCGGCAGGTTGGTGGTTTTCTCAGGATACTTCGGTTTCCTCCACAATTAAAACTGATTGCCACAATATACCTAAAATATTGCTAAAGTGGCGTTAAACAACACAAACCAAACCGGTTTCCACAACCAACAAAACTGACCTCCACAATATAACTTAAATAGTGCTAAAGTGACGTTAAACACCATAACGTTTACCCCTGTTTCCCCGTTTTTATAAATGGGTATTGATACATTTAGACATATATCTACATGATTTCTTACCATCCACTAGTCTGGTATCAGTAAAATCAGACACATTCCATGTTTAATACATTTTATTCATAATTATATAGAAAACAATATATATCAATCAAATAACATAATTATGAATACCAATAACAAATGTAAAATTATACTGACCAGATCACACGAACAATCGTCCAGTACCCATGTTATAATAATATGATATTGACCAGATCACACGAACAATCGTCCAGTACCCATGTTATAATAATATGATACTGACCAGATCACACGAACAATCGTCCAGTACCCATGTTATAATGATATGATACTGACCAGATCACACGAACAATCGTCCAGTACCCATGTTATAATAATATGATACTGACCAGATCACACGAACAATCGTCCAGTACCCCTGTTATAATAATATGATACTGACCAGATCACACGAACAATCGTCTAGTACCCATGTTATAATAATATGATACTGACCAGATCACACGAACAATCGTCCAGTACCCATGTTATAATAATATGATACTGACCAGATCACACGAACAATCGTCCAGTACCCATGTTATAATAATATGATAAAGACGTGTGGTATTACCCAAGAATGTGTGTCTACTCTTTTTCTGGTGATAATATACATACACAATAATAGTGCAGTGTCTTAAAATATAAAGTTTATGTGAATGAGGCTTAAATACTGGGATAAAGGCGATGTTCAGTTGTGTGCCGATTGCACATACACACAGGAAGTGAACTGGATTTACTACTTAGTTCCCAAAGTTCAACATGTAACACGTGAAACGGGTACCAGAAAAAGCTATAATTTCAGTCAGTGACAGTATATATAAACAAAAAATATCCAATAAATGCAATTCGATTACTCATATAGAACAAGTGCAAGATAAGTTGTGTTTATGCATGTGATGCTATATTCGTCAACAGCTGAGACATGTTCAAATAATGAAAACACAAAACACGTAAACTACACATTCCTTGACTCTGAACACTATAATCTATTTGTATGGGGTATGAGTATATATATGAAAATGATAGTCTTTGAGGACATTGTTCGCAAAGACCGTGCCAAGTACAAATAAATGTATGTCGAGGTGTACTCGATACAACACTATGCGATACAATTTGTCAGTAACTTTTGGTAGGTCGGTTGTTTTCTCCAAGTACTTCTATTTCTCCACCAATTAAAATGACCGCCACAATATAACTGAAATATTGTTTAAAATGGAGTTAAATATCATAATCACCTATTAATATAGAAAAGCTATGTGTATTGTTTGTGCTTATCATGTTAATTCGAACAAGTCAAAACTGCAAGATGAACGTGAGTAAAAGAATGTTAAAGTCAAGCCATTATAAGTAAAATCAAGATCATCTTCTGGGTGGCTTATATACAAATAATTATATTTATTTGGAAAAACTACCCCTTTACAACGGGGGCAACCACCACCGGGGTAGCAGTGGTTGCGTCCAAGATATGCTTACATATTATAAAACTATATACAGTACATACTAAAAATAATATATAGTGAAATGACACACAATTTCATTTTAAAATGTCTCTCTTTCTGTTAAAATCGTATTTAGTACATGTAAAACACAAACTGATTTGTAGAAAAATATGTTACAAACACAGATCACATAAAATTTCCTTAAATATTTTCTTAGTAAAATATCAAACAAAAACCCTATTGACAATTATCATTTAACATTTTTAGATAGAAAAAAACAAATATAATAACATACAATTATAGTAAAATATATATTATAAAACATATATTATGGTAAAATATATATTATAAAACATACAATTATAGTAAAACATATATTATAAAACATACAATTATAGTAAAATATATATTATAAAACATATATTATGGTAAAATATATATTATGTCACTTAGTCATTCGGCGATTTGGGACCTTAACATAAAAATATTGTACAAAAACTTCTTACATAGTTTATCAATTTCATCTCCTATAAAATTAGAGAAATGATATCCCAAATCACCGATTAAAAACATCATTTTTCCATGTGGCGGCAATCCAGTGAAGTCAGCATCTACGTTTTGTCCACAAAATAGGGTTGTTATGTCCGAGTTTAACTCATTTCTCAAATTAGTATATGCTTAACATTCAAGTAGCAGTGATTCACATTTTCTTCATAATTGTTTGTACATATTGTACATTGAGGATTAGTGCGAATTTGCATACGACATAAGGTACTGTTTACTGGCAAGCAGTTGGTCCTTGCTAGAAGTTTGAGTCTTGAACCGCGAAAATCATTTATATTGATTAAATATTTTTGGGTTCTACCTGTGATATTAAATGTTTTGTACAAATGCAAGCTTGACTTCGTATCTATATTGTCAAGTTCTTTTCTTCGTGTAAATTCACCAAAAAATTTATAGAATGTACCTTTATTAAAACTTCCATTTATAAAATGATCTAGACCAACCGACTCAAATAAAGATTGTATGTAATCAAAATAAGGCCATTCCTTTATATTTTTACTAAATAGTTCATCAAATGTTTGCTTGCACAGTCTTGTTGAATTTAGTTCAGAGAATCTTGAAAAATAAGAAATTCTCTGCCTGTCTAAAAAAGCATTGATTGGTTCCCATCCTAACTCTAATAATAGAGCACTTATAGGAATATTAATTTTTGTAGTAAAATAATTTTTACCGCTTTGTATTGTATGCTTTGTAGTAAATTACGCTGCGCTTCCGACGACGGAAGCCATATGGAACAGCAATGCTTAGGTTAAACCATACATCGGTAACGGCGTCCGCTCTCAATAGTAGAGACCAAAATGATACATTCAGTCACAATATATTACATAAAATTAAACAGTAAATGTAATTTGACAGCTCAAAAAGAGCGATTGCAGGATACAAATAAATAAGTCGATATAATATAATCATGTTTCGTCTTTAAATGTGCCATAGGCGATTTTTGTAATCCTTTAACATGAATTAAGTTACTCAGTTCAATTGTACAATGTATTTGAAGCAAAATCGACGATATTGTAATTTTCTTCTAATATTATGTTTTGGTAATAAAATACTTGGCATTCACAATTATTGCAGCTCTGAAATAATAAAACGATATAAGTTATGTTTAGCTTTATTGTGTTTAACACCACTTTCTACAATACAATATTTCAGTTATATTGTTGCAGTCAGGTTTATTGATGGAGGTAACCGGAGCATCCAGAGAAAACCACCGACCTGTCGCAAGTCACTGACAAACTTTATCACATAATGTTGTATCGAGTACATCTCGCTTGAACTCACAACTTTAGTGGTGATAGACACTGATTGCACATGTAGTTGTAAATCCATCTACCATACGGTCACGACCACGACGGCCCCTTAAGCGATATATACATGTAGTAAAGTAATTCACACAGTTAATTAAACTCACAGATAGTTTGTCTCAACATTTTTATTTTTATTTTGTAGTGATGTCGTCGGGCATACTGATGACAATTTTTATATCAAATTACGTTCCCTGTATATAATAACATATTTGCTATCCCGGGATTTGTAAGTTACAAAGTACATATGCAGCGTTTAGGTGTCATATAAAAGTTAATATAACTGTTCATATGAAGACTATGGAACATCTAACATTCATTTTGAGGTACGGAGATTCTTTGGTAAGCAGATTCTACCTTCTTAGCAATATTTTAGTTTATATCAACATTCACTGACCCTGCTATTGTACTATCTGTGTCTATGTAGTTCATTGTTGTGAGAGTGCTTGGTCTTTATAAATGAAAGCCAATATCTGCATATATGTTTTTACTGTTTATGTATATATGTTGGTGATCCAATATTATTATTGAAAAGAGGATCACATGAGCCGGTTTAATCCCGACGCATGTGTGTGCATGTCCCAAGCCAGGACCTATATTTCCATAGGAGCATATCGTGATCTTTCTGGTATTCCATGATTTGAGGTCAGATATAGTTGTTCTTTTTGTTGATATCGTTTGAATTGTTGACCATAACTGTTGATGGAGTGTTATAATTCCACAAATCTCATTCGTTTCCTCGGGGTCCCACTACCACAAGTTGTTCATACTTTGTTTTATTTACCGTTGTTACGATCAAACGGGCAAACATTTACAGATATAAGACAATAACAATCTTATTATAATAGATAAGACTTACCTCTTTGTATTTTCATCTGGCGGAGATTGTTGTTTTTCTTCGTGATTTTCAAACATCATTTGCAATCTATAAATATTTTTCAAAAATTAATATTATTTAAATTGTATCTACTATGTACGAGTATGAATAGAAGATAATATAACATTTTTGTAGCCGTTTATTTTTGTAATTTTTTAAAATGTCAGCCATTAAGTATAAACGCTCTTCATCTCTTTGAGGATGTACCTAGCGTGTTTATTTATTGCATTTCTCCTTCTCATCAAGCTAGCTTAACTCCACCACATTTAAATGAAGTGCATGCACCAAGCCACGAAAGTGACCAAGATGTTAGGGGTGAGAGGTCATGTATATGTATGTTAGGGGTGAGAGGTCATGTATATGTATGTTAGGGGTGAGGGGTCATGTATATGTATGTTAGGGGTGAGAAGTCATGTATATGTATGTTAGGGGTGAGAGGTCATGTATATGTATGTTAGGGGTGAGAGGTCATGTATATGTATGTTAGGGGTGAGGGGTCATGTATATGTATGTTAGGGGTGAGAGGTCATATATATGTATGTTTGGGGTGAGGGGTCATGTATATGTATGTTAGGGGTGAGAGGTCATGTATATGTATGTTAGGGGTGAGGGGTCATGTATATGTATGTTAGGGGTGAGAAGTCATGTATATATATGTTAGGAATATCAATTTAACCTCTGTTTCTACGATTGTTTTATTAGATTTTAGAACTGTATTGACGGTATGTTATTTTATGTTTTTCATTTTATCACACAATACGCTACTTACGTGTTATAGCCAAACGATATTTGTCATATAAACGCAATCACTCATATGATATTATTTCTTGTGTGCTTACTTCTATATATGAGCGGTTGGTGTCCATGAATTGGCCGGCCTAACATTTTTTCAATATTTTCACAAAAAAATGAAAATCTTGAATATGAAGCTTTTTTCTATTTTGTATTTTCATTTCTAAATTGGATATTAAAAATAGATCAAAGTTCAATTTTCATTTGTTGTCTCTACATGAATTAGTCAGATGATTTATTTTCAATAAAAAAACAATTTATTTCAGGTTTTGACATTTCAGGGATAAATTTGCCTTCTAATGGTTTATCCTTTTTCCATATTGTACAACGAATAATGTTCTAGTATGCGTGTACACATCATACATTAAAATAAGTAGCTTCAATTGACAGCAAAGGTGAGTGCGTGAGTTAATTAACGCAAGGTGAGCAATCTTTCATCATAGCGAGAACAAGTCATATGTCTGAGATAATGATGATGTCCGCTGTTTACTAGATCAACAAGTTTAGTTGGATTTTAATAGCGCCAGCTAACTGTAGCAGTCTGCGTGTCGACATGTCTCATCATCTATGTAGCAGTCTGCAATTAGACATGTTTCATCACCCATGTAGCAGTCTGCGTGTCGACATGTCTCATCATCTATGTAGCAGTCTGCGAGTAGACATGTCTCATCACCTATGTAGCAGTCTGCAAGTAGACATGTCTCCTCACCTTTGTAGCAGTCTGCGTGTAGACATGTCGCATCACCTATGTAGCAGTCTGCAAGTAGACATGTCTCCTCACCTTTGTAGCAGTCTGCGTGTCGACATGTCTCATCACATATGTAGCAGTCTGTGAGTAGACATGTCTCATCAACTATGTAGCAGTCTGCGTGTAGACATGTCGCATCACCTATGTAGCAGTCTGCAAGTAGACATGTCTCCTCACCTTTGTAGCAGTCTGCGTGTAGACATGTCGCATCACCTATGTAGCAGTCTGCAAGTAGACATGTCTCCTCACCTTTGTAGCAGTCTGCGTGTCGACATGTCTCATCACATATGTAGCAGTCTGCGAGTAGACATGTCTCATCAACTATGTAGCACTCTGTGAGTAGACATGTCTCATCAACTATGTAGCAGTCTGCGTGTCGACATGTCTCATCACCTATGTAGCAGGCTGCGAGTAGACATTTCGCATCACCTATGTAGCAGTTTGCGTGTCGACATGTCTCATCACCTATGAAGCAGTCTGTGAGTAGACATGTCTCATCGACTATGTAGCAGTCTGCTAATAGACATCTCTCGTCACCTTTGTAGCAGTCTGCGTGTCGACATGTCTCATCACATATGCAGCAGTCTGCGAATAGACATGTCTCATCAACTATGTAGCAATCTGCGTGTAGACATGTCGCATCACCTATGTAGCAGTCTGCAGGTAGACATGTCTCACCACATATGTAGCAGTCTGCGAGGAGACATATCTCATCACCTATGTAGCAGTCTGCGTTTCGACATGTCTCATTACCTATGTAGCAGTCTGCGTGTCGACATGTCTCATCAACTATGTAGCAGTCTGCGAGTAGACATGTTTCAGCAACTATGTAGCACTCTCTGAGTAGACATGTCTCATCAACTATGCAGCAGTCTGCGAGTAGATATGTCTCATCAACTATGTAGCAGTCTGCATGTCTCATTACCTATGTAGCAGGCTGCGAGTAGACATGTCGCATCACCTATGTAGCAGTCGACGTGTCGACATATCTCATCATATATGTAGCAGTCTGGGAGTAGACATGTCTCATTAACTATGCAACAGTCTGCTAGTAGACATGTCTCATCACCTATGTAGCAGTCTGCGAGTAGACATGTCACATCAACTATGTAGCAGTCTGCTAGTAGGCATGTCTCATCACCTTCGTAGCAGTCTGCGTGTCGACATGTCTCATCACATATGCAACAGTGTGCGAGTAGACATGTCTCATCAACTATGTCGCAATCTGCGCGTAGACATGTCGCATCACCTATGTAGCAGTCTGCAAGTAGACATGTCTCATCACCTATGCAGTAGTCTGCGAGTAGACATGTCTCATCAACTATGTCGCAATCTGCGTGTAGACATGTCGCATCACCTATGTAGCAGTCTGCAAGTAGACATGTCTCATCACCTATGCAGCAGCCTGCGAGTAAACATGTCTCATTACCTTTGTAGCAGTCTGCGTGTCGACATGTCTCATCAACTATGTATCAGTCTGCTAGTAGACATGTCTCATCACCTATGTAGCAGTCTGTGAGTAGACATGTCTCATCAACTATGTAGCAGCCTGCTAGTAGACATGTCTCATCACCTTTGCAGCAGTCTGCGCGTCGACATGTCTCATCACATATGCAACAGTCTGCGAGTAGACATGTCTCATCAACTATGTAGCAATCTGCGTGTAGACATGTCGCATCACCAATGTAGCAGTCTGCGAGTAGACATGTCTCATCACCTATGTAGCAGTCTGCGTGTCGACATGTCTCATCACCTATGTAGCAGTCTGCGAGTAGACTTGTCTAGTCAACTATATAGCAATCTGGGTGCAGACATGTCGCATTACCTATGTAGCAGTCTGCAGGTAGACATGTCTCATCACCTATGTAGCAGTCTGCGAGGAGACATGTCTCATCACCTATGTAGCAGTCTGCGTGTCGACATGTCTCATCACCTATGTAGCAGTCTGCGAGTAGACATATCTCATCACCTTTGTAGGAGTTTGCATGTCGACATGTCTCATCACCTATGTAGCAGTCTGCGTGTCGACATGTCTCATCACCTATCTAGCAGTCTGCGAGTAGACATGTCACATCAACTATGTAGCAATCTGCGAGTAGAAATGTCTCATCACCTTTCTAGGAGTCTGCGTGTAGACATATCTCATCACCTATGTAGCAGTCTGTGAGTAGACATGTCTCATCACCTATGCAAAAGTCTGCGTGTATGCATGTCGCATCACCTATGTAGCAGTCTGCGTGTCGACATGTCTCATCAACTATGTAGCAGTCTGGGAGTAGACATGTTTCAGCAACTATGTAGGACTCTGTTAGTAGATATGTCTCATTAACTATGTAGCAGGCTGGGAGTAGAAATGTCGCATCACCTATGTAGCAGTCGACGTGTCGACATATCTCATCATACATGTAGCAGTCTGGGAGTAGACATGTCTCATTAACTATGTAACAGTCTGCTAGTAGACATGTCTCATCACCTATGTAGCAGTCTGCGAGTAGACATGTCACATCAACTATGTAGCAGTCTGCTAGTAGACATGTCTCATCACCTTTGTAGCAGTTTGCGTGTCGACATGTCTCATCACATATGCAACAGTCTGCGAGTAGACATGTCTCATCAACTATGTCACAATCTGCGTGTAGACATGTCGCATCACCTATGTAGCAGTCTGCAAGTAGACATGTCTCATCACCTATGTAGCAGTCTGCGAGTAGACATGTCTCATCACCTATGTAGCAGTCTGCGTGTAGACATGTCGCATCACCTATGTAGCAGTCTGCAAGTAGACATGTCTCATCAGCTATGCAGCAGCCTGCGAGTAAACATGACTCATTACCTTTGTAGCAGTCTGCGTGTCGACATGTCTCATCAACTATGTATCAGTCTGCTAGTAGACATGTCTCATCACCTATGTAGCAGTCTGTGAGTAGACATGTCTCATCAACTATGTAGCAGCCTGCTAGTAGACATGTCTCATCACCTTTGCAGCAGTCTGCGCGTCGACATGTCTCATCACATATGCAACAGTCTGCGAGTAGACATGTCTCATCAACTATGTAGCAATCTGCGTGTAGACATGTCGCATCACCAATGTAGCAGTCTGCGAGTAGACATGTCTCATCACCTATGTAGCAGTCTGCGTGTCGACATGTCTCATCACCTATGTAGCAGTCTGCGAGTAGACTTGTCTAGTCAACTATATAGCAATCTGGGTGCAGACATGTCGCATCACCTATGTAGCAGTCTGCAGGTAGACATGTCTCATCACCTATGTAGCAGTCTGCGAGGAGACATGTCTCATCACCTATGTAGCAGTCTGCGTGTCGACATGTCTCATCACCTTTGTAGGAGTTTGCATGTCGACATGTCTCATCACCTATGTAGCAGTCTGCGTGTCGACATGTCTCATCACCTATCTAGCAGTCTGCGAGTAGACATGTCACATCAACTATGTAGCAATCTGCGAGTAGACATGTCTCATCACCTTTCTAGGAGTCTGCGTGTAGACATATCTCATCACCTATGTAGCAGTCTGTGAGTAGACATGTCTCATCACCTATGCAAAAGTCTGCGTGTATGCATGTCGCATCACCTATGTAGCAGTCTGCGTGTCGACATGTCTCATCAACTATGTAGCAGTCTGGGAGTAGACATGTTTCAGCAACTATGTAGCACTCTGTTAGTAGATATGTCTCATTAACTATGTAGCAGGCTGGGAGTAGAAATGTCGCATCACCTATGTAGCAGTCGATGTGTCGACATATCTCATCATACATGTAGCAGTCTGGGAGTAGACATGTCTCATTAACTATGTAACAGTCTGCTAGTAGACATGTCTCATCACCTATGTAGCAGTCTGCGAGTAGACATGTCACATCAACTATGTAGCAGTCTGCTAGTAGACATGTCTCATCACCTTTGTAGCAGTTTGCGTGTCGACATGTCTCATCACATATGCAACAGTCTGCGAGTAGACATGTCTCATCAACTATGTCACAATCTGCGTGTAGACATGTCGCATCAACTATGTAGCAGTCTGCAAGTAGACATGTCTCATCACCTATGTAGCAGTCTGCGAGTAGACATGTCTCATCACCTATGTAGCAGTCTGCGAGTAGACATGTCTCATCAACAATGTAGCACTCTGCGTGTAGACATGTCGCATAATCTATGTAGCAGTCTGCAGGTAGACTTGTCTCATCACCTATGTAGCAGTCTGCGAGGCGACATGTCTCATCACCTATGTAGCAGTCTGCGTGTCGACATGTTTCATCACCTATGTAGCAGTCTGCGAGTAGACATGTCTCATCACCTATGTAGCAGTCTGCGTGTCGACATGTCTCATCACCTATGTAGCAGTCTGCGAGTAGACATGTCTCGTCAACTATGTAGCAGTCTGCTAGTAGACATGTCTCATCACCTATCTAGCAGTCTGCGAGTAGACATGTCACATCAACAATGTAGCACTCTGCGTGTAGACATGTCGCATAATCTATGTAGCAGTCTGCAGGTAGACTTGTCTCATCACCTATGTAGCAGTCTGCGAGGCGACATGTTTCATCACCTATGTAGCAGTCTGCGAGGCGACATGTCTCATCACCTATGTAGCAGTCTGCGTGTCGACATGTCTCATCACCTATCTAGCAGTCTGCGAGTAGACATGTCACATCAACTATGTAGAAATCTGCGAGTAGACATGTCTCATCACCTTTGTAGCAGTCTGTGAGTAGACATGTCTTATCACCTATGCAAAGGTTTGCGTGTATGCATGTCCCATCACCTATGTAGCAGTCTGTGAGTAGACATGTCTCATCACCTTTGTAGCAGTCTGTGAGTAGACATGTCTCATCACCTATGTAGCAGTCTGCGAGTAGACATGTCACATCACCTATGCAACAGTCTGCGTGTATGCATGTCGCATCACCTATGTAGCAGTCAGCGTGTCGACATGTCTCATCAACTATGTAGCAGTCTGCCAGTAGACATGTTTCAGCAACTATGTAGCAGTCTGTGAGTAGACATGTCTCATCAACTATGTAGCAGTCAGCATGTCGACATGTCTCATTACCTATGTAGCAGGCTGCGAGTAGACATGTCGCATCACCTATGTAGCAGTTGGTGTGTCGACAGTTCTCATCAAATATGTAGCAGTCTGCGAGTAGACATGTCTCATCAACTATGTAGCAGTCTGCTAGTAGACACGTCTCATCACCTATGTAGCAATCTGAGCGTCGACATGTCTCATCACATATGCAACAGTCTGCGAGTAGACATGTCTCATCAACTATGTAGCAATCTGCGTGTAGACATGTCGCATCACCTATGTAGCAGTCTGTAAGTAGACATGTCTCATCATCTGTGTAGCAGTCTGCGAGTAGACATGTCTCATCACCTATGTAGCAGTCTGCGTGTCGACATGTCTCATCACCTATGTAGCAGTCTGCGAGGCGACATGTCTCATCACCTATGTAGCAGTCTGCGTGTCGACATGTTTCATCACCTATGTAGCAGTCTGCGAGTAGACATGTCTCATCACCTATGTAGCAGTCTGCGTGTCGACATGTCTCATCACCTATGTAGCAGTCTGCGAGTAGACATGTCTCGTCAACTATGTAGCAGTCTGCTAGTAGACATGTCTCATCACCTATCTAGCAGTCTGCGAGTAGACATGTCACATCAACAATGTAGCACTCTGCGTGTAGACATGTCGCATAATCTATGTAGCAGTCTGCAGGTAGACTTGTCTCATCACCTATGTAGCAGTCTGCGAGGCGACATGTTTCATCACCTATGTAGCAGTCTGCGAGGCGACATGTCTCATCACCTATCTAGCAGTCTGCGAGTAGACATGTCACATCAACTATGTAGAAATCTGCGAGTAGACATGTCTCATCACCTTTGTAGCAGTCTGTGAGTAGACATGTCTTATCACCTATGCAAAGGTTTGCGTGTATGCATGTCCCATCACCTATGTAGCAGTCTGTGAGTAGACATGTCTCATCACCTTTGTAGCAGTCTGTGAGTAGACATGTCTCATCACCTATGTAGCAGTCTGCGAGTAGACATGTCACATCACCTATGCAACAGTCTGCGTGTATGCATGTCTCATCAACTATGTAGCAGTCTGCCAGTAGACATGTTTCAGCAACTATGTAGCAGTCTGTGAGTAGACATGTCTCATCAACTATGTAGCAGTCAGCATGTCGACATGTCTCATTACCTATGTAGCAGGCTGCGAGTAGACATGTCGCATCACCTATGTAGCAGTTGGTGTGTCGACAGTTCTCATCAAATATGTAGCAGTCTGCGAGTAGACATGTCTCATCAACTATGTAGCAGTCTGCTAGTAGACACGTCTCATCACCTATGTAGCAATCTGAGCGTCGACATGTCTCATCACATATGCAACAGTCTGCGAGTAGACATTTCTCATCAACTATGTAGCAATCTGCGTGTAGACATGTCGCATCACCTATGTAGCAGTCTGCAAGTAGACATTTCTCATCAACTATGTAGCAATCTGCGTGTAGACATGTCGCATCACCTATGTAGCAGTCTGCAAGTAGACATGTCTCATCACCTATGTAGCAGTCTGCGTGTCGACATGTCTCAGCACCTATGTAGTAGTCTGCGAGTAGACATGTCTCATCACCTATGTAGCAGTCTGCGTGTCGACATGTCTCATCACCTATGTAGCAGTCTGCGAGTAGACATGTCTCATCACCTATGTAGCAGTCTGCGTGTCGACATGTCTCATCACCTATGTAGCAGTCTGCGAGTAGACATGTCTCATCACCTATGTAGCAGTCTGCGTGTCGACATGTCTCATCACCTATGTAGCAGTCTGCGAGTAGACATGTCTCGTCAACTATGTAGCAGTCTGCTAGTAGACATGTCTCATCACCTTTGTAGCAGTCTGTGTGTCGACATGTCTCATCAACTATGTAGCAGTCAGCATGTCGACATGTCTCATTACCTATGTAGCAGGCTGCGAGTAAACATGTCGCATCACCTATGTAGCAGTCGGCGTGTCGACATTTCTCATCACATATGTAGCAGTCTGCGAGTAGACATGTCTCATCAACTATGTAGCAGTCTGCTAGTAGACATGTCTCATCACATATGTAGCAGTCTGTGAGTAGACATGTCTCATCAACTATGTAGCAGTCTGCTAGTAGACATTTCTCATCACCTTTGTAGCAGTCTGCGCGTCGACATGTCTCATCACATATGCAACAGTCTGCGAGTAGACATGTCTCATAAACTATGTAGCAATCTGCGTGTAGACATGTCGCATCACCTATGTAGCAGTCTGCAAGTAGACATGTCTCATCACCTATGTAGCCGTCTGCGAGTAGACATGTATCATCACCTATGTAGCAGTCTGCATGTCGACATGTCTTATCACCTATGTAGCAGTCTGCGAGTAGACATGTCTCATCACCTATGTAGCGGTCTGCGTATCGACATGTCTCATCCATCACCTATGTAGCAGTCTGCGAGTAGACATGTCTCGTCAACTATGTAGCAGTCTGCTAGTAGACATGTCTCATCACCTTTGTAGCAGTCTGCGTGTCGACATGTCTCATCACATATGCAGCAGTCTGCGAGTAGACATGTCTCATCAACTATGTAGCAATCTGGGTGTAGACATGTCGCATCACCTATGTAGCAGTCTGCAAGTAGACATGTCTCATCACCTATGTAGCAGTCTGCGAGTAGACATGTCTCATCAACTATGTAGCAGTGTGCGAGTAGATATGTCTCATCACCTATGTAGCAATCTACGAGCAGACATGTCTCATCAACTAAGTAGCAATCTGCCTGTAGACATGTCGCATCACCTATGTAGCAGTCTGCTAGTAGACATGTCTCATCAACTATGTAGCACTCTGTGAGTAGACGTGTCTCATCGCCTATGTAGCAGTTTGTGAGTATATATGTCTCATCACATTTGTAGGAGTCTGCATGTCGACATTTCTCATCACCTATGTAGCAGTCTGAGTGTCGACATTTCTCATCCCCTATGTAGCGGTCTGCGTGTCGACATGTCGCATCATCTTTGTAGCAGTCTGTGTGTCGACATGTCGCACCACCTACACACATGGGCCCGATTTCGAATCAACCAGTCTTCTTGATCCTTAATGCTTCGTGTTTAGCAGAGAAGCAGCAAATACAAATTTATTTTAATAGTCTCTTGTTTGACCCGGCTGGGCTCGGACCGACAGTCTACCATACTCGCGGCTAGCACGCTAACCAAACACTACACTATCAATGAGGTTTAGACATTAAGCATGAGGTAAGAACAGTATACCATTATTGTATTTATATGTTTTTACATACCAAGGATAAAACTTTAATTTACCTTTTAATTTTGCTTTTTCCGTTGTCTTCACTTGTCAGACATTTTTTGCTTTCAATTTCTTGTCGCTTATTAAGAAGGAACTCTGACATTGCTACATCTTCATCTTTTCGTGCATTCTCTACGCAATCTATTGTTTTATTACGCACTTTACTGTGAGATCTGAATGAACAATAATGTCAGTTAAATATACTTTAAAGATGATACATTCTTGCTAAAAAAAGACGTACATGGGAGTTAAAGTTATTTAATCAAAGTCTATTACAAACGAACCAAATCGACACTTCGACGTATCCACGGTGTATAGAAGTTCGATGTATATACAATTAACATTTATTTTTAGATTTTTATACATTTTATTTATATCAACAATGTATGTATATATTGTTTATATCCTGTAATGTCAAAACGTTCATAACAACTGAAGAGTTGGGTAGGTACGAACAATTTAGTTTGTTGTAGCGACAATCGTAATCTACAAAAGAGATATTTAGCTAATACTAAACCCTACTGTGGCTATCTGTCTATTTAAGAAATAAATCATGGAAGCCAGAATGTGTTGGGAGTTTTAACATGGATTGGAGGATATTAGTATTTTAACCCGAGCCAGAAGCAAGGGATAAAATTTACTAATATCCACCAATCCATGTTAAAACTCAAAACACATTCTGGCTTCCATGATTTATTTCGATTCTGAAATGTCTAAGAGTACAAATACAGTAGTATACTTTGATTGGAAGACGATCATTTATATTTACGCTTGCGGAACATGTCGCACATAATTTATGTAACTCGAATAATCCTGCACCCTCTATCGTCACTATCGCTAGATGAGTTAATGTAGCGACCAGCGAGTGCTAATATAGCGACTGGATTATTCGGGTTACAATTTATGCTGCCAATGGAAAAGTCAGTCACATTCATCGGCGCATGTGCTAATAAGATTATACCGAATGGATAACTCGCTCGTTTGTTAACAAAGCGAAAGAAGGAGGTTATGTTAGAATAGAAAATAATTTGCATTGATCTATTTTCCATATTGTTTTAACATGATTATTAAATCAGAGTAAACATCACATTATTATGCATAGCCTCAGGCATGCTTAGCTGATTTTTTATATCCTGTTCAGAACCATTAGTCTTCCAATTTGCAAAGACTTTTGATTTATTTGGCTTTCCAATCGTTTGGTTTTCGTGGTCGTGATTGCATGGTAGCTGGATTTACAATTACATGTCCAATGAGTGGCTATCACCACTAAAGTTGTGAGTCCGAATCCGTCTCATGGCGAGGTGTACTTGATACAGCATTATGTGATCAGGTTTTTCAGTGACTTGCGACAGGTCGTTGGTATTCTCTGGGTACCATTATTCCCTCAGCCAATAAAACTGACAGCCAAGATAAAAACAGAAATATTGTTGAAAGTGGCGTTAAACACCATAACCCTAACCCTGTAATCCTACCGATATATTTTTATTTACCCTGCTGTAATCAAATGTATTTACCTCTCCCCTTTTTTCGTTAATTGCATAGCAACATTTGTCTGCACGATTATTCTACCCCAATAAGTGCTGCACTTACTTTTT
Organism: Bathymodiolus brooksi; assembly: GCA_963680875.1. Taxonomy (NCBI): domain Eukaryota; kingdom Metazoa; phylum Mollusca; class Bivalvia; order Mytilida; family Modiolidae; genus Bathymodiolus; species Bathymodiolus brooksi. Next base: position 18,715,649 of record OY804582.1, on the reverse strand, counting down.
AGACATTCGCATTATGTTTGTCATGGTTTCTTGTTGTTCTTTGTACTCTTCCACCATTCCTTTGTGCTGCATTTCAAGATCATGCAATCTAGAAAAGCAATAATCATCAATTCCTAAATAACATGAGTATTAGAATAAAATAGTCATCGAGTTTCTGGAGTAAAATTATCATCCCTTTAGAATAAAATAGTCATCAAGTTTCTGGAGTAAAATTATCATCCCTTTAGAATGAAATAGTCATCAAGTTTCTGGAGTAAAATTATTATCCCTTTAGAATAAAATAGTCATCGAGTTTCTGGAGTAAAATTATTATCCCTTCGAATAAAATAGTCATCGAGTTTCTGGAGTAAAATTATCATCCCTTTAGAATGAAATAGTCATCAAGTTTCTGGAGTAAAATTATTTTCCTTCTAGAATAAAATAGTCATCGAGTTTCTGGAGTAAAATTATTATCCCTTTAGAATAAAATAGTCATCGAGTTTCTGGAGTAAAATTATTATCCTTCTAGAATGAAATAAATATCAAGTCGTATAGAAACACAGCAATTTATTCTTTTAGGACTTAATTTAATGTTTTAGGCAATTGATTGTCACGTGTTCTTGTACAAAAAAGCTGTATTGTTTGAGTATTATTAAAAAAAAGAATCATTAAAAATATTTGTATCGTTTGAGTGTTTCCATAATTAGAAACGAGAAATGTTATTCTTCAATAAAACAAATTTCATTGGACACTATTTAAAGAATCGACACTATAATTACCTTTCTATTGAAAGTTCTAGCGTAATTACACGATAACATTATGACGTCAATACAAAATAGAAAATGGCACCCGACAGACTTGCGGTTGTAAACTAACAAATGAATTAATAACCAGGATAAAAATATATCGAACCTCGAATATGTTCTCGGTTGATATACTCTTATCCTGGTCAATAAAGAAAAGAACAAATACTTAAGTTTCCAATCGTTGTTTGAGAAACTTAATAAGGAAGCAAAATGTTATTTACCTCTTTTCAAGAATGGCTGTATTTTCCTTTTCAGATCGGACTAACTCGTGTAACTCTGACTTCTCCTTTTCAACAGTATTAATTCTGTCTTCCATCCATTTCAATCTATAGTTAGTGTACATTTATAATAACGACAGATTAATTACGTTATAGACTCCTAAAATTCGGCCAATATGTATCGTATGTATATATCAGAATAATTTATAGTTCCTTAACCGCATTGGTGGTGTAATGGTCAGCGTCCTCGAATTCGAGCCCCGATCCGGTCAAACCAAAGACAATAAAAGTGATATTACCTACTACTCCACTAAGCACGTAGCATTAAGAAATAATGGCAATGAGTGTTTGGCTCGGAATCATGATAATGTGTCCAAGTGAGGCGATGTGTGTAGTGCTAATCTAGTACAAAGTGAACATCATCATTTCATTGAATGCAATTATTTCTCGCCACGATAGAGCTGACATATTGCTTATTTCCGCGTTAAACAGCAATCATTTATTACAGTTCCTACATTGTACATAATGTAATTATTACTAAAAAATAAGGTTCTCCGCCATCAGACATCGGCGATTTTACCTATCTTATTAAGGCACTTTTGGTTTTCATGCTCCTAAACCCTTTAAAATTATTAGACTTTCCAATCTTTCGACTATTATCGTATCTGATGATGGGTATTCCAGACATTATTAGACTTTCCAATCTTTCGACTATTATCGTATCTGATGATGGGTATTCCAGACATTATTAGACTTTCCAATCTTTCGACTATTATCGTATCTGATGATGGGTATTCCAGACATTATTAGACTTTCCAATCTTTCGACTATTATCGTATCTGATGATGGGTATTCCAGACATTATTAGACTTTCCAATCTTTCGACTAGTATCGTATCTGATGATGGGTATTCCAGACATTATTAGACTTTCCAATCTTTCGACTAGTATCGTATCTGATGATGGGTATTCCAGACATTATTAGACTTTCCAATCTTTCGACTATTATCGTATCTGATGATGGGTATTCCAGACATTATTAGACTTTCCAATCTTTCGACTATTATCGTATCTGATGATGGGTATTCCAGACACTATTAGACTTTCCAATCTTTCGACTATTATCGTATCTGATGATGGGTATTCCAGACATTATTCGACTTTCCAATCTTTCGACTATTATCGTATCTGATGATGGGTATTCCAGACATTATTAGACTTTCCAATCTTTCGACTATTATCGTATCTGATGATGGGTATTCCAGACATTATTAGACTTTCCAATCTTTCGACTATTATCGTATCTGATGATGGGTATTCCAGACATTATTAGACTTTCCAATCTTTCGACTATTATCGTATCTGATGATGGGTATTCCAGACATTATTAGACTTTCCAATCTTTCGACTATTATCGTATCTGATGATGGGTATTTCAGACATTATTAGACTTTCCAATCTTTCGACTATTATCGTATCTGATGATGGGTATTCCAGACATTATTAGACTTTCCAATCTTTCGACTAGTATCGTATCTGATGATGAGTATTCCAGACATTATTAGACTTTCCAATCTTTCGACTATTATCGTATCTGATGATGGGTATTCCTGACATTATTAGACTTTCCAATCTTTCGACTATTATCGTATCTGATGATGGGTATTCCAGACATTATTAGACTTTCCAATCTTTCGACTATTATCGTATCTGATGATGGGTATTCCAGACATTATTAGACTTTCCAATCTTTCGACTATTATCGTATCTGATGATGGGTATTCCAGACATTATTAGACTTTCCAATCTTTCGACTATTATCGTATCTGATGATGGGTATTCCAGACATTATTAGACTTTCCAATCTTTCGACTATTATCGTATCTGATGATGGGTATTCCAGACATTATTAGACTTTCCAATCTTTCGACTATTATCGTATCTGATGATGGGTATTCCAGACATTATTAGACTTTCCAATCTTTCGACTATTATCGTATCTGATGATGGGTATTCCAGACATTATTAGACTTTCCAATCTTTCGACTATTATCGTATCTGATGATGGGTATTCCAGACATTATTAGACTTTCCAATCTTTCGACTATTATCGTATCTGATGATGGGTATTCCAGACACTATTAGACTTTCCAATCTTTCGACTATTATCGTATCTGATGATGGATATTCCAGACATTATTAGACTTTCCAATCTTTCGACTATTATCGTATCTGATGATGGGTATTCCAGACATTATTAGACTTTCCAATCTTTCGACTATTATCGTATCTGATGATGGGTATTCCAGACATTATTAGACTTTCCAATCTTTCGACTATTATCGTATCTGATGATGGGTATTCCAGACATTATTAGACTTTCCAATCTTTCGACTATTATCGTATCTGATGATGGGTATTCCAGACATTATTAGACTTTCCAATCTTTCGACTAGTATCGTATCTGATGATGGGTATTCCAGACATTATTAGACTTTCCAATCTTTCGACTAGTATCGTATCTGATGATGGGTATTCCAGACATTATTAGACTTTCCAATCTTTCGACTATTATCGTATCTGATGATGGGTATTCCAGACATTATTTGGCTTTCCAATCTTTCGACTATTATCGTATCTGATGATGGGTATTCCAGACATTATTTGGCTTTCCAATCTTTCGACTATTATCGTATCTGATGAAGGGTATTCCAGAAACGTATCTGATGATGGGTATTCCAGAAACGCATCGTGCACACTAATATAAATATCTACGTTTTTATTACTTTTTTGACGTCTTGAAGTCCAAAAATATGTATTAGCTAATATCAAATATCTCCGAACTTACAAAACAAACTATGTTATTTTGCCCTCCCTCAGGCATAGATGTCTTTAGCAGATTTAGGCCATTTTGTGTTCTTGCTCCCAAATACTATTTTTTATTATTTGGTTTTCCAGTTTTTCGACTTACGAAGCTTATTGCAGAAACACGTCGTATACACTTAATTTGATCTCTACGTTTTAAAATAAATGATTCATTGATTGGTTGTTGTTTAACATCTAATAAGCAGAAGTTCATCATTCATATATTCATGACAAGAAAAGATTTACAAATCAAAACTCACGTAGGTGGAATGTAGTGGAACTAGTTTAGCAACGGCACGTTTTATTGAAGTTACCAAGTGTGAATAGTAAGCCGTCATGTACATACAGTCAAGCCTGCCCATGTGGTCACCTCTATTAAGCAGTCACCTGTATTAAAAGGTCACCCTTTTCTTGTTCTGTCATACAAAATTTCATATGAATTATTCCTCTTTTAAGAGGTCACCTGTCATATAAGGCCAATTGTTCTTTGTCCCAAAGGTGATCTCTTAATACAGGTTTGACCGTACATGTATGTGATAGGGTATCAATTGTGTCTCTGTATCTATGATTTTCAGATTGGATTTTGGAAATGTTCGGATGATGTGGTATATTTTTGTTTATTATGACTAATGAAATGGCTTACTTTTCCTTTAATTCATCGTTTTCTTTGCTCTTGGCACTTAGACTTGTATTCAATGAATTCTTGTCGCTTTCATGGTGTAAGCATTCAATTTGTTTACTAAGTAATCTATGAAAAAAACAATGGGAAATTGTATATTTTTATTTGTTAGTGCATCTAAGCAGTTAATAATAAACAATAATAGTAGTGGGATATTGGGCTCCTTTGAATCTATCCGTTGTGTTCCGTGAATGTAAATGTATATTTACTGTTATCTCTCGCTCTAAAATATTACATATGTACCTAAAACCATCTAAGCATTATCCTTTATTCCAACATTGATATCTTAATATCTTGGAAATACAGTCAATGGAAGGTGACAATAAACAACAAAGGCGTAACTTGTGTTTGCTTGCGAATAGTGGTGTCCTACATCTTGTCGTATTATATTTTTAGTTCCATGTTAAGATGTCCACTATAATTCCCGCATCAAAACATTGTTTTTTCGTCTTTATCCAAGCTGTTTGCAGGGGAGTCATTTCTTATTTCTGTTGTTTTAGTTTGTTTACGTAAAGTGGTATAAAACACGTCTTGAGTATTTGAGTAACATGACGGATGTCTTATAAGAAAAAATAACTGCTTTACCCGTCACGAGAATCATGGTTCACCCCATGTTTTTGGTGGAGTACGTGTTGCTCATCTTTTTAGTTTTCTGTGTTGTGTTCTGTTTTGTTTTGGTTTTTTTTGTGTTTTATTTGTCTTCGTCCTGTGTCTTGTGTGCTCAATGGTGCCAGTGTCTAGGATTTTCCAAACATAATTGCCCCTTTGGTTTTCTCTAACGGTTATTTAATCAGATGACAAAATATTTTTTTTAAATAACTGATAATTGATACTTTATTTTAGTTTATTTGAAGTCTGATATTATGATTATTTTTTCTTTGTTATAAATAAGGAAATAACCAATTATTGATCTACGTTTTCAGCCTAGAAATCTAATATATTGTGGTTGGGCGACCATTTGGACCTTTTAAACGATGAGGCGCTAACTGAACAGTTTAACAATGCCCACTGTCCGTCAAAGAGAGAAATACGACCTTTCTGGACTAACAACCTTTTTATCTTCACGTGTTCTAATACATATGCTCTAATTATAAGAAAAAACAGAAGTATAAATCATGGATCAGAAGTCACGTGATATGTATAGTCAACCTAAACATAGAGCATTCTGTCCAGTTTTATTGATTTTGTGTAACCTTCTGCTATTTCTAACTTCTGCATTCGATGAAAGTAAAAGTCGAATGAATTGACTGTTGGCCAAGAAAATATTTATATCAGGTCCCACGCCATGGTAGTTAAAAATATCGCGGCGAAAATTTAGTTAAATAGCACGTGAATACACGGAACCATAGAACCCGAGGTACCATGGAATCGTACTATACCTTCCTCATTCCTTGAATGACAGAAGAATATTGTCCAATCGGAATTCTACAATCAACAATCATATCAGATATAGCTTTCCTTGCGAATACTGAACTGTAGTGTACACGCTGTTCTTAGCTTCAACATATTAACAAATGCTATGACAATATATAAATTGCATAGTATATTATACAGCACTTGCTTTTTCTCTTTTTCTTTTCTCTTTTTTCTTTCCGACTCGGCAGTTTCGTTTGAGTTATTCACCTCTTTCTGTAATCGATGTATATATTCTTCCCATAGCCTAAAAAAACAATATGTCATGTTCATATGTATGTATCTATATTGTAAACTTGGATATGCAATATATATAAACTCAACCTGTCTGATTTATAAGAAGCCTAACGTGACTGTTGCCACTAGTGGAACAGAAGTCATAATGGGTAATTCATCCCAACCTGTCTGATTCATAAGAAGCCTAACGTGACTGTTGCTACTAGTGGAACAGATATTTTGTGAGAATTTATATTGTCCAATGCAAATTCACTAATTCTTTCGTCCAATGTACAAGTGTTTACTATTTGACTTCTTTGTATAATCTTATGATTTGAAAATAATAAAAAAAAGGTTTTGTTGCGTTAGTGAATGTTTTTTCAGAGACTCGCGGAAATTGGTTTGTTCTTGGAACGTGTTAACGTTGTGATGCAACACATTTTGCATTGTTACGTCAAAACAAATCTCACACTGGCTAGCACGCATCGAATAAGTCCATCGGACATGTACAATCATGTGAGAAAAAAAATGCATTAGAAAAAATTCGTTCTTCAGTTCAAAAATCCGAAATCGACTAATGTACATAGGCTGAATCATTATATTTTTGTTCTTTGTTCGCCACGATATTGCTGAAATATTACCTTAGATTGCGTTAAACGACAAATAATAACATCAAACAATGCATTGTTCAAATAAAATCAACAACACAAATATCACACTGTCGGAGCAGTTCCAAAATCCAATTGAAAAACCGTAGAAATAGAGATCAAATCGATACCACTAACACATATATACATCACGGCCCACTTTCCTGACTTAATTCATGCATTTCAAAGGGAAAAGGGTGGCGCGGTTAAACCAGTTTTAGGAGTTTTATGTGAGTTTTATGATAACTTACAATTAAGACTTTTATGTTTGATATTCATGTACTAATAAATAGTCTTTGGCATTATAATATATATTCCAAATTTCATTTTATATTTGTTGTTACATGTTTATATAACATTATTAGATATGATGCACTTGCTGTGTTTAGAATCTAGTAATTTTCAACATTGTACTATATCAACAAGTTAAATGTTATTCATGATATCATAAAACAATATTCCGGTGAGAAATCCTCAGGATACAGCCATGGAACATGATGTCGACATTTCTTTGAGAAGTGACATCACATAGTTGTTCCGTACGAATCTAACGTACAACTCGCCCTGATGACGGGAAGAAAATGAGTGTCGTGTATTGAGAAAGGAACACTCCTTGTAAGTTATTCTATTCACTTGAGGTTACACAACAATTAATCAATCAATCAATTATATCAGTAAACAAATTAATCTTATTTTTGATCTACATACTGTTCTGGTGTTGTTAATCCTGAATTTCCTGTTACTGTCATTTTATCTGTAACCATTTCCATATTTGATGAATCTTTTTATTTTCCTAAAAATAAAATAACACAAACAATACAAAAAAAATGTAGGTATGTTGTGCACACTGCATATGATGTACGTGTGTGCACGTTGTTCACATATATCACATTGACCCACACCTATACATTGACAGTGAGGCCATTTTAGAATAAAATTATAGGTCCAAAGTGATCATTTTCAATGTTCCCATTGTGAACTTTCCATTATAGCAGCAGCACCTACATATGGAATGTGCATCCCTCAGTTGATACGATATTCCACACGTGAATGTGTATCCCTCAGTTGATACGATATTCCACACGTGAATGTGTATCCATCAGTTGATACGATATTCCACACGTGAATGTGTATCCCTCAGTTGATATGATATTCCACACGTAAATGTGTATCCCTCAGTTGATATGATATTCCACACGTGAATGTGTATCCCTCAGTTGATACGATATTCCACACGTGAATGTGTATCCCTCAGTTGATATGATATTCCACACGTGAATGTGTATCCCTCAGTTGATATGATATTCCACACGTGAATGTGTATCCCTCAGTTGATACGATATTCCACACGTGAATGTGTATCCATCAGTTGATACGATATTCCACACGTGAATGTGTATCCCTCGGTTGATATGATATTCCACACGTGAATGTGTATCGCTCAGTTGATACGATATTCCACACGTGAGGGTGTTGCTATCGGATTGTATTTATTAAGATATATTTTAATGTATTACCTGAACTATTATCTATTTTTATTTTATATTGTAATATGTACATAATTATATTTTAGAAGCACTGCAGGTATCCTGCTTGTATGTGCCCACGATGTAAAAGGGTAGATATTCTAAATATACACACACACACATATATATTTCATATATACTAAAGCAAGCTTCCTTGTGGTCAATTTGAAAGCATCAATTTGAAAGATTTACGGTCGCCATTATGACTTGGTTTACCGTTATGGAATATTTGTGTCACAAATGACAACGGATATATGTGACATGTGTGATGCAGGAACTACTTCCTATTCCGGAACACATGAGTATATCACCAGTACATGTATATCACCAGTACATGTATATCCACAATTTTTTGTCATTGTATTTGCTGATGTTCGTTTTCGATTTACGGGATTTTTATTATCCTTTTGTTGTCTTCAAACGCTTCTATTTAACTATCATTCTCTAAGCAATATGTATGGTAGTATTCCGGATCCGCTATTAATGTTCGACTATCATGGACGTCAAACCATTTGGCTTCGATGTCATAAAAAGTGCGGTAACTACTGGTATTTAAACGGTTATTGATTTTCTTCGCGAATCTGAAGGAACAATTGAAAAAACATCAATCTAGACAAAACAAGAGTACAGGAACATCAAATCAAAAACAAAACAAAGCAAAAGAATAGATAGAACAGAACAAATATTGGAAGGCACACACATGTTCATGTATAACACATATGGTTTTCCATTAAAAAACTGGATTACTTATGCATTACGTCCGCTTAATGCGAATGTATTGCGAAATTATAATTGTAATAAACATAGAAGATACTGTATGTCACATGGTAGATAATTCCAAATTCATGCATTGGTGTCTCATCATGTATTTTAACCGGATCAACAGTTTCTCTCCAGTTGAAAATATCCTTCGTTAAGTTTGAACAGTTTGAAAGAAGGTAAGCATTTACACAAACATTAATAATGGTATTTATAAATACATATTACACACATTAATATGTCATTAAATGTCTTTATTTAGAACGTGAGGTATGTGAATGAATATACAAAACTATTCAATTTGTTGTTTTTTAAATAACAATTGGAATGTTGACAGAATTTATCTATCATTGTATTTTTGTATTATATGTTATTGTTTGTATTCCTCTTGTTACACATGTATTGTGTCAGAGAGTATAATCAAAGAAAAAAAAGTTTTGTAAATGTATATTGTATTACATGAAGTTGTATTGAAAGACTTTCACCACGAAAGTATAACACAGAGATTCAACAAACCAATCGAGCAATATATTTCTTGTTTAACAAAACTTTTCCTTTCCTTGGCATTTAAGTAGTTCGATATTCATATTTCACTGCGAAGATCTTCTGATCTCGATACAAAAATGTCTTCAACAAGTCGCTACGATATCCCAGATATTGTGATTGCTATTATGATTTCCTTGATAGAGGATTGCTACTAAGAGGGAAGCTACTGAACCAAGGGTTCTTAGTGGTTAAGTTTAGGTCATTACTTCGAACGTTTTACGGGCCCCACCATGACTTTGTTAACCATTACGGAATATCTATGTCACAAATTACCACGGATTTGTTCCGTTTGTCGTAATTACAATCTGGTCCTTTCCTTAACACCGGATTTGTGACAAGAGTAACACGACGTTTGGAACTGGTGCTACAGGAACTACTTTCCCGTGCGGAGCACTGAAGTTATCCAACGGTTTTTAGTGGTGATCGTGTTGGTCAATATTTCGCTTCCTGCGTAGTGTTTTGTAGATCGTTGTCTGTCCTTTTGTCCTTTTAACTTTGACCATTCTGTTGTCTTTCTTTGTTATGGAGGAGTTGACTCTAGGATTGACCTTAAAGAACTCAGATTGTCACAGAAAAAAGAGGAAGTGGGTCTAGGATGGGCACGGGAACATATATATTGATTAATAGTTTGCTTATTCAGTTTGTCATCTCAGTTACTACTCCGTTGGCGTTGAACATCAATCTTTAAATTCAATTCGCGGATACTGAATTTCCCACAAAAATAAGATTAAAACACAGAGAAATTATGTTATTTCTTATCGTTGTTTCTGTAAATTGGAAGACATTAACAAAATCGTTAGATTCTTAAGATTCGTGGATTAGTTGTGACACAAGATCCACGGAAATTGGATCCCCACAAACCAAACAAAAGTCTTCACATTTGTACTTGTGTTTTCTCACCCTCTTTAAATGGCTTCATCAATATAAACACATACCTTATGTCATTCAATACTGTCCCCTGTGACAGTCTGTTGTTGCGTAATAATTCCTTTGAAACAAAATATTTAAAATGGTGAATCATTAGATTTTTGTAAATAGATTTGTATCTATTGTGTGACGTATGTATTCACGTGGTGTAATTATATATTTATTTACTAATGTTAACTGCACATATTAATAATAACTCACAGAGAAATGTTTTGGTTTTTTTTCAGAAATAGTTACTGAAAAGAATAAAGATCGGGCTTAATTTTCATCTCATGATATAAATTCAAATAGGTAATCTTTATAAAGAATATTGAGTTACATAAATATTTTATTTGATTGATTGATTGATTGATTGATTGATTGATTGATTGATTGAGTGAGTGATTGATTGATTGATTGATTGATTGATTGATTGATTGATTGATTGATTGATTGATTGATTGATTGATTGATTGATTGATTGATTGATTGATTGATTGATTGATTGATTGATTGATTGATTGATTGATTGATTGATTGGTGCTTAGGTTCAATTAAGCAGTATTGCACCTTTATATGTGAAATTAGTATTGGGTGGCCATATGGTCGAAATTGTGATGGCTATGAATGAAAGGGGTTGTCGTGAATAGGGTCGGACATTTTTGCCTTGTAGCAAAAGGGCCATGAAGAATTTTTTATAACATAAGCGAAGAGCATATTGAGTTATTCAATATTATACTCCATATCTTGGTTTTTTTTATAAAACTAGATGAAAATAATATTTAAAAATAAGTAGAAACAAAAAGACAAATCTGCCATCAGATTGAAATCTCACTCAACACTAGATCATTTCTGGATTAAGAAATAAAACTTTGTTTACCCTAGTCCATTTTTAGATTCCTGGCAATATTATTATGCCCCAGGTTAGTCCGCTGTGTTAGACTTTTAATGTTGATTTACGATATACTTATCAGGTAGTGGCATCTTCTGACGGTCCATTTAAACACTATAACAAAGATTTGTTATGTAACTTTAGATCATTAGAAGCGTGAATATGAGGTTCACATTGGTCAAATCATATAAAGCATAATATTGTTTTTATCAAACAGTGGTAGTTGTATTTGTTTATATATATACATTTAAGAATGGTTTGCACCTACGATATTTTCTACGATAGATGGCGTTCGTGTACTATCAGTTATACATTCGGAACTCTCCCGGATCGCATCGGAGCTTATCGTTATATTTCCGCCATTACAAGTTACGATAGACTGATCATATATAAAGTAAAATAGTATGCCTCAACCTGGTCTAATGTTACTTTTGGTAACAGCATTTTGTGCTCTGGTCTTAGATGCTTAAATCCTGCTATTGGCCAGTGTGGTGATAATGGGTCTGGAAGAATGACTGGTGTTCCTTTAAAGTCTGAATTTCTTTTTTTCATTTGTGTAATAATAGTAATGTGTCATTCAAAGATACAAACAAACAAAAATCTAGTATAAATGCAAAAAAAAAAAAAAATCAAAAATCAAGTATAAATGCATAAGTTTTGTTCTTTAGTAGTAAGCCGAGTGGTTAAGGCGCTAGACTAGAAATATATTGGGATTTACCCATACACTGTAAAAAATCGGTGTTATGTTACATCATCTACAGCGTAAATAATTTTTAAAAAGAGGTGTTTCCGAAGTAAGTGGTGTAAGTTAAGTTGGACTTTACACATATAACATACATTTAATGTTATATGGTGTCAACTGTCCTAAATAAAAAATCTTTCCGCAAAAATGATACAGATTTTAATCAGTAATGTAAACTAACTCCAAAGTTTATGAACTAAATCATTGTAACAAGATCACTTTGCCTTGTCAGTGTAACGATGCCATATAGACGTGCGTGTACACACCGCAGGCGCCGAGTTCGCCTTCATACCATATATATAGCTGGTGTATAATTATCAGATCGCTGAGCTGTACATGTTCGTTCGGGAAGTTGACCTTTGTCAGCTTGTTCAGACAGAAAAAGAAAAGAAAAACAGAATTCATTACGCAATAAAAGATCGTTGTTACCGGAGACATAAAAATATGTTTTATATGTCTGTTGTTACCTGGGTTTTTTTTTGTGGTCGTATACTACCTTGATCTTGATCTTCACGAGAAGATAAACAGAAATAAAAGAACTAGGATGGTAATTATCTTTTTTTCTCATTTACTCTTTTTTTTTTCGGCAAGCTAAATATGTATATATTCGTCCTTGCTTTGACTAATCCCAGAACCAATTAAATATGTAAATCTAATGAAACATAAAATATTATAAGCATAAAAGTATGAAATAATTGTGTGATACTTGACAGGTCCAGTGCGAGCCATGGGTTCACATTGCGGCAGAGAAAGGAGAAAAGCAACACCGAAATTGGTGTTAAAATTCTACGATTCGTGTTACGGCGGGAAACAGAGTTATCGATCGTTGTTTTTTTATCAGAGTTATTGATGCGCTTTATGCTTCATCATTGTTTCCTTTGGAGAAAAGCATACAACAATTTTGACCGCATGTAACACTTCCGAAGCGAACGTACTGCACCTCAAGTTGACACGGCGGTAATAAATAAATAATAAATAATAAATAAAGTTTTATTTAGAGTCGATGCATATCACAACATACATAAAACACAAGCTCTACAGAGCTTTTCAAATCGACTATACATATAACAAATACAACATACATGCATACATACAAGGTACATAAAAATACTAGCAAAAATTAAAACATCTATATTAAAAAATAATTTAAACTAATTAATTTAAAATTTCAAGCACTAAGTAAATAAATTAAAATAAGCAGCCTAAAAAGTAACTATAATTAAAGACAAAGCACAGATTTCAAAAGCATCACAGATAAGCAAAACAAATAAATAAATAAAATTATGCTTTAAAGCTATCTACAAGCATTACAGTGGCATGAGCTACCATTCCATGAATTAATCAAGTTTTTGAATTGTTTAAAAGAATTTTCCAGTCTAAAGTGGTTTGGTAGCTCATTCCATGTTTTGGCAGCAAAATATTTAAAAGTTTTAATACCATACCTAGTTGTTCTGGTCGATGGTATACTAGCAGTATTTTGGTACCTGAAAGAATATTTACTTTGTTTAATTGTAATTAAATCATGTAAGTACAAAGGACTGGTTTTATTGACAATTTTGAATGTTTCAATGGCTATAGTTCTAATTCGCCTGATTTTTAAAGTGGGTAATTTGGATTTTGTTAAAAGTTCTTCATATGTGCTGTCAGTATCATCATAGATAAATTTCAGAGCTCTAAATTGTATTTTTTCCATTTTATTTGTATTTTGTTCACTGCAAAAGTGCCATGTTACAGGGCAATAATTAAAGTTCGAGAAAATATAAGAGTAGTATATTGTAAGTCTACCAAGTTTTGTTAAGTATTTACCAATTCTTTTTAAAATGTTCAGTTGTCTTGAGGCTTTTTTACAGATATTTGCTATATGAGTATTAAAAATCTATTGTGACTCCCAAAAGTTTTACCTCATCTTCGCATTTTATTATATTACCATTAAGATTAAAAGAGATATTTTCATTTTTAGTTTTTTTTCCAATTGCTATCGCTTGAAATTTGTCTGGATTTGCTTTCATTTGGTTTTCAGTAAACCAGTCTATTAAAGTTGGGCTGTCTCTTTCAAGTACTGTGATTAATTGATCCAGATTGTGGCCTTCATATGACAAAGTGTTATCATCTGCATAATTATAGAGGGAACTTTCTTCTATAAAATAAAATATATCATTTATAAATATTTTAAAAAGTACAGGGTCTAAAATAGAACCTTGAGGTACACCTTTATATATGTCTTCCCATTCGCTCATTATATTGCCGATTTTGACACACTGTTTTCTGTTAGAGAGATAATTTTTTATCAGTTTCAATGCAGATTCACTTACTCCGTATGCATCTAGTTTATTTATTAACAGTTTATGGGGAAGGCAGTCAAAAGCTTTTGACAAATCCATGAGGATGGCCGCTACAAATTTATTCTCATCCAGGGCCTTTTTCCAATCTTCTATTATTTTTAGAAGAGCTGTTTGGTAACCATAACCCGATCGGAATGCTAACAGAGAAGGATGAAACACCTTGTCAAAGAAGGTCACAGTCTGCTCATATATTGCTCTTTCATAAAATTTTGAAATAGTAGGTAAGATACTTACAGGTCTATAATTGCATTTATCTAAAGAGTTATTTTTCTTGAATAGTGGTACAACTTGGGCTTCTTATAATTTTTCTGGAAAAATGGAATTATTTATTGATTTATTTATTAAATTTGTAATTGGTTTAACAATAGCTGGTTTTGCAAATTTTAGAAGTTTTGCCGAAATGCCATCACGTCCTGTTGCTTTTTTTGAATTTGCTTTATTTATTTGCTTTGATACAAAATCATTTTCAATTTCATGAAATATTAATTTAGGAATTTCTTTCTTATTTTCTTTTATAATTTTAATACTTGGATGTTCTTCGGCAGATAAATTATTATCACTACCAATATCCTTTGCCACATTTATGAAAAAATTATTAAAATTATTTGCTACTTGAAGTTGGTCATTTATGATCTTATTATTGTCTTCTAAGATAATATCTTTAGTTATATTACTACCCTTATTAGTTAAAAATGGTTTAATTGTTGGATAAAAGTCAGTAGATTTTGGTCCGCCAACACATCTTTCATAGAAATATGTTCTAATTGATTGCTTTTTTAAGCTACAGTTGTCCCAAAGTGCATTTCACAATGATATGTAGAATTTGTAGTAAAGATTTTAACAGTGTCAATTCTTACATCAAGCATATACAATGTATCTTTAATCCACAGAAGGGATCCAAATTTTAATATAGCATGTGGAATAGAAGGATGCTATAGCACCTTCAGGAGGTTTTCCTCTTTCACAAGCCACATTTCAAGAAAACACGTGTTCAACAAAATACAGAATGTCAGCATACACAATTTTGTTTTTGTCCACACTGTCAAAAATCACAACCCTGCAAAACTGAGTGATTTGGTTGGACATTTAGGAACACACTGTGTCACACATACGAAATGATGAATCTTTAGTTTAATATGTCCACATGAAAACTGCAATAGGACATACCAATGTGTATTCATCTTACGATTGGTTGATTCTTGCCAGAGTTATGGTTCTTTATGTGCCTAATGGGTATGGTTCATTTTTGTGTCTTGTGTATGCAACTAGTCATTTATTATTTGGCGGATTTTGTTCATATTTGGTATAACGGTTGGATATGATCTGAGCATGTGCATATTATACCGATTTTTACTGTCCTTTTACTGAAGAAAAATATGGGAAAATGGTGATTTTATCATTTAATGTTAAATATGTTTTATTTTCAGCAATATAAGTTGGTTTACACTCCCAAAACAGCCAGTTAGGCTGGTGTGGGTAATCTCTGCCCAAATTTTTGAAAAATTAAGGCTCCAAAGGGTGTTTTTATTGATTTTTTAGGATAAAAAAGGGATAAAAACATTATAGATAATCATATTGAAGTTGTGTATACATTTTTAGTATTTATTTCGCAATAGTATTAGACTAATGCCCTCAGACCAGCCTGGTTAGGTTTGGAACTCCTTCCAATTTTTTTTTTAAATTGGGGTTCCAGAAGGGGCTTTTTATTGATTTTGCACTGAGACAAGGGTTAAAGCAACCCCTACCCAATTTTTATTTATGATAGGGATCCAGACATGGTTTGAATTATCTATAAATTATTTGGAAGATTTTTGGGTCGAGTGGAAAAAAGGGGTTTCTTATTTTTTTCAGGGGTTTAAATATGAATCCATAAGTACACCAAAAATCATTGACAAAGTGGGAGCGAGTGTGGTATTATATTTAGCATGACAACGTGTGCAGTTTCATTTAATATAGGGGTCCAAAATTATAACAAAGGCTTTATTCGGGAAAAAGCTTTTAAAATCTTCTTTAGAACCAGCAATGGTCAGATTTTGAAAGAAGCACAAGAAGATCATGAATGTTCAAGTTTATACATCTACAAATGAAGGTCTAGGGATCCTGGCAGTGGGAGTCTAAATTTTGATATGGGTTTCAATAAAGTAAACTAAATATTTTTGAGAACTATCGATGGAAGTGCAATAATTGACAGGAATCATTAATGGTACATGATTATTCAAGTTGGTACAAAACATGTTCCAGGGGTCTATGGATAGCTTATTTAGGTCAGGTCATCTTCGCTAGCCAAGGGTTACGATCCGCTCTACTCATCTAGCGGATCGTAACCCTTGGCTAGCGAAGATGAGGTCAGGTGAGCGATACAGGATCCCTTGAGCCTCGAGTTGTATAAAAAAAACTTTAAGAATTTATCAGTGGTTACTTTTCGGATTAATCCTAGTCAATGGCATTTCTTGGCAATTTTTATTTTTATTTTAGATAATGTTTTGACATGATGAAATTTCTGGTGAAATATGGAATTCATGCAAAAGGCATAAGTGTAGAGGAGACTGAACTGACAAAAGTGAAAGATATAATAAAGGAATCATTTAATATTGAGGATGACATAATCATACAAAGATTTGATAAAACTTGGGAAGAATTTATTGATATCAATTGTAATGAGGAGTTACAGGATTGTGATAAATTAAAGATACAAATTTTGCCTGGAACCCACTGAAAATCCAACATTGCATAAAAGCTTGTCTGCACCTAAAGAATCTGACATTACCATTGCATCAGCTAACTTGCAGATTGATGAAGTAAGTGATTCAGTCATCGTTCAGTCTACCTGGCCAAAAATATTTACAATATGTTCTGAAAATTTTTCATAACGGTTGATTGAAATGCTTACAAAGGAAACTTATGCTGGATTGGAATTGTAAACATGAATTTCTAAACCATATTACAGAGCAGATTACAACTTATACATATTATCCGTCATGTCATCAAGTATACGACGTTGCAAAGGCTATTATTCAAAAGTTTCCCTATCTTTGTGAAAAAATAGGCAGTGGGTATGATGGGTGGTACATTTGTATAAAGGACAAGCTTAAAAATGTGCGTAGGAAGTCTGACGAACCATCAGCGACTTGTAGAAAGAAACTCAAAATGTCAGACAAGATTCTAACAAGTGTTGCTAGAAAAAGATCCTTTCCAAAAGCAAGCTCAAATATTACAAAACATCTGAAGGAAATGGAAGATGCAATAAATGACCTTGAAGAACAAACACCAACGGCGGTTGCATATGAAAGATGTGTAACAGCTATCATGTTAATCCCAGAGATGCTAGGAGAGAAAAGTGATGGTATGATCAGAGTATATGATGTAAGTTTCAAAACAATTTAAATCTTATCATATTATACCCATTCTCCGAAGGAGTTGATAAGGTATACTGGTTTTCTTCAATATGCATTTGCTTATATCACTTATTGCAATTGGAGGATCTCAGAACACATTTTAAGGAAGTAATTCACTTCATTATTCAACTTTATAATTACCAGTGTATGGAAAGTGCAAACTGGTAAATAGTTGATTGATGTTTGCGAACCGATAAAACTGTTGATTAGTGTTCTTACCTGGAGCACCAGTCAACCATTTTATCGGTTCACAAATAACACCATTCAATAGTTTTATCGGTTTGCATACACCAATCAACCATGTATTGGTTCACACTTTCCATACATTGATTACACATATAGGTAATTTGTAACATTGTCTTAATTTTAGTTACTGTAAATCCTGAATTTATTGCATGCATTTATTATTGCAAATCTTTTGACAGATGATGGTTATTTGATTTCTCTTATCATGATTGTTGTGATTGTTGCTCATTTTAAAACAGAATACAAATGTAACACTAGAAAATGTAGACACATGCAAGTTTTGATGATTGCAATGGTCATCTAGTATCATTTTTCACATTAATAAAACATCATAATAATTTCTGAATTTACAGCAATTTTACATTTTATTTTAAACATTCACTGTTTGTAAAAGAACCTAAAAAAATAAAAGAAAGTTCAGTGATAGAAAGGTTAAAGTCTTCACTCTGCAAATTATTATTTTCTTAACTTCTTTGGCAAATTCCTTAGATAGATTACAGTCAGGATAATGTGTCAAAGTTTAGTAACTAACAAACAGATGATAGTGCAGAGCTAGCTTAATGAAAGAAAATATCAATCATGTGGACATGATGGAGATGAAAACAGCAGCTGAAAAGTTGCCTTCTTATAAGCTTTTAACATTCTTTATTTGTTCTCTTATAATTTTAATGATGAGCTAATACCCTGCCACACATAGTGGTTGGTTGTTATGTGATGTCCTTCCATCTGTCTATATGTACATTTTTTCCCCAATTGTACATGTATTTAGCTTCTTGTCACAAAACTGAGATCAAGTACTATTTTTTGTGTGTTTATGGTTGTGAAGATTAGGCCATGAAATTATATAGCGTGAAATTGTGTGATTGTTATTGCTTTTAGCTGACCTAGCCCTGGGACAAAAGGTCATGTAAGCTTTTGTCTTCACTGGGTGTCTGTCATCTTCCGTCCGTTGTTGTTTGCTTTTCACATTTTAATCATTTCCTCTGAAACCACTGGGCCGATTTGAACCAAGATTTGCATGGATGGTGCATCAATGATCTCCTTTCAGAATTGTATCTGACTACTCTAAAACTAGAAGGCAGAACACTGAATAGGTCACAAAAAATACAAGAGTATTGTTAAATAGAAAATGTTTTATAAAATAAAACTGCAGTGTAGGCTATTTGGAATTGGTGATTTAAGTGTCTGTGGTTATATTTTGGTTAAGTTAGCATTTAATCCCAGAAAAACAAGAAGAATTTTGTAGTTCTTAAGTAACAAAATTAATCTGAAGAGTTTTGAAAAATTTCCAGATGGTACATAAACATTTAAAAATCATTTAAATACAGCGCCTTCTAGTACATGTAATTACTAAGGCTGCAGTGGGCCAGTTTACATTCAGGTGAGCAATATAGGCTCACATGAGCATCTAGTTCGAATATGATTATAAAATATGACAGGGTATCTTTTAGCATCTGTTTAAGAACTGTAGTTTTTTTTTCAGGAAAGTATCACAAAAGAAGACATACTGAAAGGAGATATACCAAGGACACCATTTCTTGCTTTCATTGTGCCTTTTGGTAAAACCATACATGATGCAGAAACCTTTTATGTTGTTGTTGAAGGTCAGGTGGTAATAAATGGAGTGGAAATTATAGAGGCATTATTTCTGACTTACAGCCAGTTTTACATTTTTAACATAGAATACTACCAGGACAATATAGCTTCTTGGCAATTTATACAGCATGTCATTGCTGAAAAAAGTTATCACTCTTACTCAAATTTATGTATGCATTGTATGTTTCTTTTTTGAGGGGATGTCAGTCACTTGATATTCAAAATGATCCAACTATAATAATTGCATTGTGTCCAAATGTACTTCTATTGTCCATATATTTTCCACATGCATGTATTCATTTTTGCAAGATAATTATAATACTTTAGAGCTTTGGTATTTTATTAGAAGTAAAGATGAGTGAATTGCTGAATTTGCCAGATTTAGCATTGGAACGAGTATTGTTATATGTTGGAGTTGAATCTTTATTGAGGAATGTTGTTCGAGTAAATAAATATATGTATAACTTCATACATAGTCATCCACATGTATTGCAACATTATTTTTTTCTAGGAGTAAATGAAGTACCAATTTTCCAGGATCCTGCTCAAATAGAAAAGATATTGAAACATGCTAGGATTTTTCATTGTTTTAAATTACCGTACATGACATGTACATTTGACAAAAGCACTGAATTTATGTACCATTGTATGAACAAATATGTTGTTCAGTCTGCTATATATAATAATAATCTAGATCTTTCAGGTACACAGATTTCAAAGTTATCATTTTTTAAACATTTATATAATTTGGATACTTTGGTTCTTGATTCTTGTCAAAAAATTGATGTCAAAGAATTTGAAAATCTAAAATTCTGTAATCAGTTAAGTAACTTAAATGCTGGATTTACAAACTTGGATGGAGAAACATTGGTCAAGGTTATTAAACCTCCAATTGTTCACATTGATATTTCTGGTATCATGCTAGATTTAGATCATGTAAAAGGCTTGTTGAAAGTCTGTCATTCAACTTTGTTAACTGTTCATTGTGGAATAAACAATTCTGTAAGCAAAGAACAATTTGAAGATGTAAATAAATAGACAATATAGAGATGTCTGTTTTAGTTTTTCCCCACCTCGTTATGATTTTTATTGGTAAAACTGTAGTTGGTCAGACTTTGACGAAAAAGTTGGATAAAGTTGTATGTGTATTTCATTTATAATGTTTGATTCATTTTCTCATCCAACACCATATTTAACTTAGAAAAAAATCCTAATTTTGCAGCCACTTAAGGCAGGTCAAGTTGAAAATTCCACTTTTGTAACCCCTGGTTAATGCCCCTTTATAAAGTACAAAAGGTTAAAATTTGAGGCTTCCTTTTGATTACTTGTATTTGGATCAACCATTTGATTGAAATTTGGATATGATGTAAGGAACCAGGTCAAGTTCTAGTTTGACAAATTTCACTTTTGTTGTTCCCCAATTATGGCTTACACTAAAAATTATGGTTTCCATTCAATAATTTGTGTCTGACTCAATCATTTTGTTTGTTATAATGAATCATGTGTTCAATTTCAAAGCACAACTTACATGTAGTAGCAGACAAACTTTCAAATTCTGTCATTTTAACTCATCACTGTAATACAAATGGGAGGTTTGGTGCACGGTAAAACCAGGTTTAACCCACCATTTTCTTCAGGAAATACATGTGCAAAGTCAGGAATATGACAATTGTTTTCAAATTGTTCGGCTGGTTGATATGGTTAAGCTTCTCTTCGGTTTTTGTAGACTTTCCCTCTTGAATACACCTTGGAGTACGGTACATTTGTTATAACCTTTATTAACTTATTTATAGCAGATGTTCAAGTGCCTCGGGGAGGTTTTGAAGGTAGGGTTATTAATATTTACATAAACATACAGTAAAAAGTAATTAAATTTTGAAGAAAAAGGGGGGAAAATATGGTTTTGGTCAGATTTTAATATGGTGTTTATGGCTATAAAATCAAGGTCAAGGTTGATTTTGATAATTTTACCTTTTGTGGTTCAAGAGTTAAGGTTCTTCATTATTTGAAAAACATAATTTTTTCCTTTTCTCTTCCATAAAGTAACCTTTAACCAAATCTTTTCAGATTTTAATATGGTGTTAATGGTTTTAAAATCAAGGTCAAGTTGATGTGATGAGTTTACCCTTTGCGGTAAAAGAGTTGTGGTTCTTGTTTATTCGAAAAAATGTCATTGTTTTTCATTTTTAGTTCAATAACTTGAGTATCCTTTAACCAGGTCTTTTCAAATTTCAATATGGTGTTTATAGCTATAAAATCAAGAATTATGGTTCTTTAATATTTCCACAAAATATGGAAAACCCAGTTTGCTGTCTATAAGACAGCTTTTCCATTTGTTTGAATTTTAATTAGGTGTTGGATAAGGAAATTAGTTCAATGGTCTTAACAGTGATAAACACTATGTCATAAAGAATTATGACTACATATGAATGGTGCAAGTTATATTTTTTTCTGTTGTTAGCATATTTTTCTGAATATGAAACTTTCAAAAGAGTGATTATAGTTGATAGATATGTGTGTTTTAGCTAAACAATATTTTAAAGATATTAATTTGGAAAAACATTGTAAAACAATGAGTAAATGAATGGTGATTGTAAAACTGTGAGAAAATGGTGACAAACTTGGAAAAATAAAATATTTGTGAAGCAATGAAGAAATGATTGATGACATTAACTTAGACATAGGTTGTTTGTAAAACAAGGAGTAAATGAATGGTGACAAATATAGAAAAACTTATAAAGTATGTGAGTCAATGAGTAAACGAATGGTGATTGTAAAACTATGAGTAAATAGTGACAAACATAGAAAAATAGAATGTTTGTGAAGCAATGAAGAAATGATTGATGATATTAACTTACACATAGGTTGTTGGTAAAACAAGGAGTAAATGAATGGTGACAAATATTGAAAAACTTATGTATGTGAGTCAATGAGTAAACGAATGGTGATTGTAAAACTATGAGTAAATGAATGGAGACAAGGAGACAAACATAGAAAAAATTAAACAGGCTGGGCACAATGACTGAAAGGCATATAATGGGTCATTTGGCAGATAATAGGTGAACAAATGACTTATAATTTTACAGCGCAAAATTTTCAATTTTTGGATTTCAAAGTTTCTTATTCAAAAGTGCATTTATTTACTAGTATGTGAAAATCAGCAACTTTTGTTTAGTAACTTTTTGTTTAACTTAATAGCCTCAAAAATCGTTACAGAAAAGTTTCAAAACAAAAGTTGCTGCTTTTTACCTAGATAAATGCGCTTTTCAATAAAAACTTTGAAATCCAAAATTGAAAAAAATGACACTGTAAATATATAGACTATTTGTCCAATAATATGCAAAATTACCTATTATATGCCGTTTCAGCCATTGTACCCAACCTGTAAAAATGTTTGTGAAGCAATGAGTAAATGAATGTTGATTGTAAAACAATGAATAAATGATAGATGGCATAAACCTTTGATGAAATGTTACACATACATGTATTCAGATACAACATTTTTGTATTGCTTCTGTACATATAATATAAGATGCAACATGATGCTATAATATTGATTTATGCTAATCTGGCCCAAAGACTATTGGAGCCTTGATTTGTTTTTCTTTTTTATACAACCTTAAAAAATTGTGGTAGCTTATTGGTTAATGGGCTATTGTGGCCTTTGGCATCGATTTTGTCTGTAGACACTCATTTCCATGCAAAAACTTTAGTTGTAGTTGGCAGATCCTTGTGAAATTTTATACAAGATAGGTTCCTTGGCACTAAAGGCAGATTGGTATTGATTTTGGGAGGTTGTGGGCCCTTCTGGTAATTAAAAGTGCATGGATATATTGTAGATGTGCACCATACATGTATATTTTCTTAATTTTCTTTTGTCATTTTTAACGGGGTTTTTTATCTTGCCATTTAGTAGGTCAGTAGATGTTATATTGTTAATCTGCAATTCATCCTAGACTACTTTACAGAAACAAACCAAATTTGCAGAGATGCTTCTGTGGGGAGTAAAGTTGTGCACCTATTACAATTTTTGGTCACTTCTATTTTTGAGGTTTCTCAGAAGCAAAAACATAGGCGACGACATGTCTTTTATGGAAGACTGACGTCAAAGTGTTTCTCCTTACAGAATGTAATAATTGATTTGTCCAATCAGAATTGAGGTAGCTGTCGGGGTTTTCTAACTATAAGGGGCTGAAGGGGCCAAACATCACACTTTTATATGGTACCTGAATTTTTTTCATCCAGTTTGAATGGGATTTTTTATTTGGTTCTTCTTGATGAGGGCTTTCAGTTGTATGTTTAACAGACTTTAAGTATCTCCTACAGTTTCAGAGTTTTCACACTATTACATACTACTTAGAATTTTTATTTTCCATCCAATTTGGTGGGATTTTTTAAATTTGGTTCCTCTTGACGACAGCTTTCAACATATACAGTTTTTGAACACATTAGGAAACAAATCAGAATGTAAGTCAAATGATCAAACACAGCAACTAATGAATAAGTTCACAAAAGCATGATGATTGTTACTTTTTGGTAAAGTGTTTAAACATTAAGCATGTATCTTTGATTTACAGAGGGAATTACAGCTTTGGAGATAAGAGGGTCTAAAAGGAGCCATATTTATAACTGGAGATCCACCTTAAAATAAAAAATTGGGATGGGTTTAGGACCGCTAATGCCATTTCACCACTCTTCAGATCAAATCCGTTTTTATACCTTCTATTTTATTTTGCTGTAAGTCTTGAAGTTTCACTGTTCTTACAAGATACTATTGTAATAGAGTATGACCACATGACTTCTATGAAGGGACTTGATCATAACTTGAAGTAATATTTATGTGATTGTACATGTATGCTACCGTATTTGTCCGATTAAGCACCCAGGGCGTTAAAAAAAAATTGAAAACGGGGGCACTTATTGAGATCAGCAAAATCCAGACTTTTTACCTGTCCGAAACTGTTTCCAATACAGAATTACCTTTAAAGTTGTGTTTCCGGTTTGAAAATCATGGCGAAGATAGCAAATATTGATGTCTTTCTGCAAAAAAAAGTGGTAATTTATGATGATCTTAGAGGGCGCTTATTCATGTTTTGTTGGTAAATTAGGTAGGGGCGCTTATAGGAGCAGGGGTGCTTAATAGGATGAATACGGTATTTAAAGTATGTTTTTTTAAGTTAATTTGTACTTGCAGTCGGGGAACAATGCAGACTTGTTATATTAAATATTGATACACATAACCTGTTATTTTAATGTTTCAAGCCTCTTTGCTAGTTGGCTCCTTACTCAGAAAATTTGGGAACTGGTTTAGAGCCATTGTCTAGAACATGTGTCTCTTTTTCGACAATGCTAAAGTAGATGAAAGGGACCGAACAAATCATAATATCAACAACCTATAAAGGAACGAAAAGTTCTCTTATGAGCAAAATCAATATTCAGAACACAAGAAAAACATTAACTTGAATTTCGAAATCTTGAGAAAGTCCATCAAGAGTTTCATTATATGATCATCATTTTAATCATATTCATTTTTATAGATTTGACACAATTTCCTCTTTTTGACGTTTTACTCATTTACTTACTGTAGTGTTTATTTTTTGTAACCTGTGAAAGAAAATTGATACACTGCAAACAAAAAATGCATGTTGGTTTGAAGTTACACTATATTTGGTGGCATCTCTGCTGCCACTCATATACTTGTGTAAGGTTACTCTATGAGGTTTGGTGTAAGGTTACTCCAAGAGGGGTGGTGTAAGGTTACTCCAGGAAGGGTGGTGTAAGGTTACTCTATGAGTTTTGGTGAAAGGTTACCCTAGATATGGTGATAAGTAATGTGACTAACACATAATTTGGTGTTAGTTGTCTTATGAAAGGGTGTAAAATTTCCTGTCATACAGATGATATTTTACACCACATAGGAGTTAAATTACATTACTTAGGAGTTATGTTACACCACTTAAGAGTAATGTTACACTAGTGCAGAGTTATGTCACACCTCATATAGAGGGTAAACGTTACACCAATATTGGTGGCAGCTCAGCTGCCACCATTTTTAGTGTAAAGTTCCACTTTTTTTTTTACAGTGTACAGGTTCGAATACTGTCAACGACTTCAAATATTTTTTGGTACCGGTGATTTATTTTTGATACTGTCTTTACTTTGGATGCTGTATCTGCAATAGTGTGTGTAATTGTAAAAAAGAGGTTTATTTGTAGAATGTTAAAAATCTATTGGGGTCTCTCCCGCACAGCTTCGAATCCTGTCGACGTCTCAAAATGTTTGGTAGTACAAGTGAAAACGAAGAAAAACATTCGATCTTCTATGTTCAGTTTGCTTAAATTGTAGGTGTGATCATATTTTAGATTTGTTCATTCTGACCATAATGAAGGCTATCATTTTCCTCCAGAAAATCATTTTGTTTAACGTAAATTCATTGACGAAAAAAAAATTAAAAAAAAATACTTGGACTTTTGCTACACTTCTTCACAAATGGATTAATATCCTAAATATCAAATTGTCATTCCACATTGAAAAAAAAATGTAGCCGACCACATAGGGCCTCGAACACTAGAACACTGAGATTGTAAGTCTGATGCTTTACCGACTGAGCTACGCGGTGTCCATGCTAAAGTAGACAAATTTACTATCTTTATATCTCATAAGACACGAATGTTTATTCAAAAATAAACATGCGTTTTATATGTAAAGTGATTGATTGTTGTTTAACGCCAAGTGAACAATTTCACAGAAAAAATATTGGATAACATGTTTTTTTTAATGAAATGATGATAATATCTGTTTTATGGAAGAACTATAGATAGTGCTATAGTGAACTGAAACAACAATCCGCGAGTAGACATATCGCCGTACTCGGTTCTTAGCCAACCAGTTTTTCTCCTTAATGCTGTGTTTTTAGTGAAGGTTTAGCAAGCACGAATTTCGTAGTCTTTGATTTGACCCCATCGGAGATCAAACTCACCACCGCAAGGCGAGCCACACCACCGATGTGGTTAGGGACCGACCATTTAACTTGCAGGGGGGAGGGGGGTATGGTTTTTTGTTTCGTTCAGAATTTTTTTTCAGAAAACACGAGTTAGAATATTAATTTTTTTAATCGTGCAAAGCGCGACTTTTTTTTCCAGAAATTAACATTAGGTTATATGACAAAAACTCTGAATCAGATTATATTTTTTTTTCCTCCACCAAAATCAGAATATTTTTTTCAGCAACATTGGGAATCAGAATATTTCTTTAGAAATAAAACCATACCCCCCCCCCCCCCTCCCTGGAAGTTAAATGGTCCGTTCCTTAGATAAATGTTTATATAAAAATTTTAAAAAATCCAACCATCGTAATTTAACGGGCCGTTTTATATATATCCCCGTGGAACCAGTAATGACGCACTTAAGCAGATAATTGTTTGTTTCCGTTTGACGATAGATTGTTTTAAAATTTTGCATAGAAAAATAAAAATAAAAAGTCAGATAAGTTAAAGATAAATATAGAATGATAGAAAGGGCTTTCTAAACGACAGAATAATTCGGTCTAACTTTAGGGATCCCGGCTGTCCTACAAGGCTAACCCTAACCTTTAACTAACTCTAACCCAAGAACACAGTCTACGGCGCTAATTGGCTCTTGTAAAAAAAATATGCTACCCCTAAAGAAAAGGGACCCCTAACAGTAAATGAAGGCGGAATACTGTGTAAGTGTTCAGCTTGTTGAATGTTTGTTGTTATGTAACTTATGATCACCTTTATTCATGCTAAAGAATGAGTAATATAACTGTTTTACAAAAGCAATAGAATAGGGTTGATACTTTTCTACCAAATCTGTTTTACGACCCCGTGTCGACGCATTACGTCGACTCAGATCGATTTTTAGCTTAGGAACTGGCCACAGCAGGTAACGATCGGCTATCTTGAAACCTGATAAGTTAGGAAGACGTCCGAGCATTTCCGCAAAGGTTCCGAACGAATAACTGATAGTACACGAGCGCCACCAAGCGTCAATAGGTGCGGGTGCAATCCATTGAATGCATTTTTTGTAGTTTTATTGGCGTGTAAAAGCGTGAACCGAAGCACATTTTGTATGAAGCGCGTTACACGCCTATAAAACTACAAAAAAATGCATTCAATTCTTATAATTACATTTAAATCACACCAAAATTTAATATAGTTGAATTTTTCGTTTTAAATTTTATTTGTGTTAGATTATTTGCTATTGGAAATTACTACACCATTGATTGTTTACATCTGACGTCGTAACTGAGGCACGTGCAAGTTCGGGTTTGAGTTTTATTGGGATGTAAAACATCTCTTTTTTAATCATGTGACCACTTCATAACCAATCATATTGTAACATTTCAATGAAAAACGGAAGTAATTTAATTATTGTCTGTTTAATGTTAGTTTATGTTTGTATTGCTATACCCAAAAGAGTTGTATATGCAATAAAGATTATTATTATTATTATTATTATTATTATTATTATTATTATATCGGAGTTGTTCCTCTTGAACCACTATATTTTAAGAAGACTAAATCGATCTTGCTTTTATTACTAGTAATTGTACGACAGCTAAGACATAAACGTTGAAATTTAGATTAAAACCATGTTTATTTCATTCTGCAATAATTAACAAAAAGGTGTCTGAATCGCGTTCTAAAAACACAATGTCGTTTAGTTACTCCATGTCACTCAGTTGATACAATATCCTAGCTCTTGTGTGCATATCGTGAATTTCTTCATAGAGGGTTCGGCTAACATGGTAATTACTGAACCAAGGGTTTCGATTTTTAAGAAATCGCTTTGAACGTTATACGGTCACCATCATGACTTAATTATCTTTTATGGATCATCTGTGACCACAGATATGTTCTGGTTGCCACAGTGAAAATCCCATCTTTCTTTCTTCATTAATGATTGATCACCAAATATGTTTCATCACCGAACTTTTAACATCAGTAACAATACAGTTACCTCTAGTGGAGCAACAACTACTAACCTTTCCTTGGTAGATATGTGTCCTTCTTTCGTCGTTCATCATTTTTAACATCAGTTACAGGACGGTTGCCACTATTGGAGCAGGAACGGCTCACCCGTCCGAAAAGCATAAGTTCACCACAATCTTCTTGTTGCTCAATCGTCAGCTTTGTGTATCGTGCTTTTTAGAACATTGTTTGCCTTTCTCCTTTTGGTCATGGTTATTGTCTGTCCTTGAACGGTCTGTGGTTACCCCTTTAATATCTTCAAACGTTTTCGCCACCTCTTCAATGTCAAAACAGGGCCCGGGTGGCTCAATGAGTTAGGTAGTTGGATTACCTGACAAATCATACAAGCCTATAACCAATACGGCGTGGGTTCCCGCCCGACTTTGTTTATTGCAAAACAGGGTGCACCCGGCTCGCAACCGCAAGTGATAAAGTTTACCAGTTGCTTGTCCATGGTCGGTGGTTCTCTCCGGGTACTCCGCCGTTTTCCACAACTAAAACTGGTCGCCATGATATAACTGAAGTATTGCTGAAAGTGGGGTTAAACGCCAAAAAATCAAATCTCTTTTTGGTCATGGCTATTGTCTGTCCTTGATTGGCTTGTGGTTACCCGTTTGGTATCTTCAAACGTTTTTGTCGACCTTTTCAATGTCAAAACTTAATAAAAATTAAGCAATTCTTAGAATAGTGAAGGAGGTCCTAAAGAGATGCTGTTTGTAGTTGGTTTTTTTGTTGTTTTTTTTAAAGCAGAATGTGCTAATATTACCATAATGTATTTAGTCGAAACTTGCATGGCCTATTGATGACTATGTTTGAATATGTACGATAAAAGAATATATTTATTGATTTATTACGACATACTGCTACCTGTTCTCATTTTATGTGAAGAAAAAATTTCTTCCAATGATTTTTGCCAGGAAGGCTTAAGACTCGCTTTAAAAATTATGTTGTTTAATCAAATAAATGTTTCAATCAAATTGTAATCTCAATTTAATTTATGAACTGGTCGCTAAGGAAAGTCTACATTATTCAATGTATTAAAATAATAAATATCATATTAAGGTTGCAGAAATGGTAGAATTACAGATTTGTCTAGGGACCGTCGTGGTCTTGATCATATGGTAGTTGGATTTACAACTACCTATGCAATCAATGCCTATCACCACTAATGTTGTGTGTTCGAACCCTGATCAGGCGAGGTGTACTCGAAACAACGTTATGTGATAAAGTTTGTCAGTGATTTACGGCAGGTCGGTGGATTACTCCGGGTACCCCGGTTTCTTCTACCAATAAAACTGACTTCCACGATATAACTGAAATATTGTTGAAAGTGGCGTTAAACACCGTAAACCATGAATCAGCCAGATTTGTCTATATCTATCAATAATAGATTTGATCCATTTGGTTAAAATCTTCTATTTTTGCTATCAACAGGTTGCTCGCAAGATCAACAAGTGTTAATTTTTAAGTCAATAATGTTTTGAACTACAATGTAAATTTCAGTTGAAATTAACAAATATTGCTAATGTGTTGTATGATGGACCGTGTAAAGGCATTTTATTGATTAACTCTACAGGTGTGTTACAATCAATCACTCATCCGGAATCTACCTGTCTGAAATAACTATAATGGGTAAATCGATCCAACAATATAGTTCATATCACGTTTCACTATGATGGATTTTCTAAGCTGATTTTATTATTTAAGAGACAAAAACTGCAAATGGTAATTTGTCTTTTAATTATCTGCATTGACGGTGCAGTCGCAGAATGGAACGACTGTATGGCAGGCAAAATTAATCAGCACTCTGGAAATTACCAATATATGTATGTTAATCCGGTTTAATCATACTGGTATAGATAGTTTTCCAGACCTAAAATTGCATTTTGAAGACCATAATTGAATATGCGTGAATCCGACGTAGACCAAGTTTTCCTAACCTTTAATCTTATTTCCCTGTGTATAATTGAATTTAAGTTTATAATTACATGTGAAGAATTAATTAAGTTACTGATAAAGAAATCATTATTTTATAAGAATTACATGTGAACTTGTAATTAATTTCTATAAATAACTCTATTTACTTTCTTTTCTTTTGATCGATTTTCCGGGGTCAGGTCATTATTCCGACAGCCCATTATTCCGACAGCCCATTGCTCCGACGGCCCATTATTTCGACAGCCTATTGCTCCGACAGCCCATTTTTCCGACAACCCATTATTCCGTCAAAAATGGTCAAAAGTAGTATAATTGTCTAAAAACCTGTTGTTTTTCTTCTATACCTAACGGAAGACTGACTTTAATCTTTATACTCACTGGGCGGATTGTTTCTGTATTAAACTAAAGGGTAAATATGGGGTCAAAGTCAAATGTCATGGTGCTAGCAGATTCCTTACATCATGACGACATGAGAAATATCAGTAACACTGCTACATTTTGGATTTAATCATGAAAAGTTAACACCGCCACCGTAACGCGAGACGACACAAAAATTATTGGAGGAGGAGGGGGGGGTAATTTCTTGCCCTGATTTTTACCGAAAAAAAATCCCATCCCCCGCCCCCGTCCGTCCATAAACCTTGTAGCCCTTCAAAACGTCCAAAGTATTTTTTTTTAATTAAACATTACACAAAGGAGTACAGCATATGTAGATATGCATGAAATAATTATAAAGGTTTGTTCTGACATTAACGGTTGCATTTAGGATACAGAGGGCGGGGGTAACCATTGTGAGTGAGCTAGTCTAGTTTGATCCTGGATCTGGAGAAAAAATGCCATTACCGTACATTATGATTAATACAATAACAAATTTCCATAAACTCCAGGAGGGGGGTCGGCTAAAATTAAGTAATAAAGATTTAATTTTAAGCAAAATTCGGTTGTTGTCGGGAGTATCAGGTCTAGACTCCCACAATTTGTGACGGAGAGACACTGCCTTATGCTGTTCAACCGTATTGCGTTTTCTAATACGTTTTAGATACATTTGTAAACCGATGAATGCTTCCTTCACATGTACATTTAATGCCCATTAAATGCGCATCGCATGCTCTAAGCGCTTCACACCTATGACAAGGAGTTTTCAGTTGGCATAAGACTGTAATAATACTATTCTTTGTAGAGAAAATGTAAATATGTTCACGTTAATAATGGAAATCGCAAACGTTTTGACGTACGTGTGAAGGCATTAACCGTGTTGGATGCGCATTCAATTCGCATTAAACGTACATGGGAACGCAGAATAAATGAACGTGTGTGGAAGCGGCATAATGCATATGGAAGGCGTTCTATTAGCCGCATATGTTGGTTGCCAATCGTGCTTCAACAGAAGTGATCGATGTATTTATTGACCTGAACAAGGGAACTGTCTACCTATCTTCGGAGCTTTTTCCATTCTTCTGCATGTACATTGTGCTCGCTTTCTCTCCTTTTCTACTATATACGTCCTTCTTCAATTATTAACTCTCCTCGCTTCCATGCGTATTGCTATCTTCCGTCATTTTGTCTTTCTCATGCTTCTCCCGGTTCACACTTTTTTCCTTCACTCCTCTTTTCTGGTTCCTTTGTGCAATGTGCAGAACTTTTTCTTCAATTTTTAACTTTCCCCATACCAGGTCGGTCGATCATAATCGCCTTGAACGGGGATGTACTGCCTATGATAAAAGCTCCTTTTCCTTTCCAGAACATTCTGTCTAGGCAATGGTCCGTCAATATTAGCCTGACCGACGGACCATCCTGTTGGATACACCTGGTTAAACCATGGATCTGTGGATTGAGTTCTATTTTGCATTGTCGGAAAAATGGGCCGTCGGAGTAATGTGTTATCGGAATAATGGGTCGTCGGAATAATGGGCCGTCGGAATAACGGGCTGTCGGAGCAATGATACGCACCCGATTTTCCATACATTTAATTGTAATACTACGTGCGCAAAAATCATGATTTATCACCGGGTTTCCCGACATGTGACACTAGTGGAGCAGGTGCATCTAAGTAAATCCCCGGTTTTTAGTCGGATTCGTATTGCTCAATCTTTTGTTTTCTGTGTAGTGATTTGTCCTGTTGGTCATTGCATTGTCTGTCCTTCGATTGATGACTTCTGCTTACCCTTCCTGTCCACCTGAGTTCACCCTCGGTTTTTAGTGGGCTTCGTGTTACTCAATCTTTAGTTTTATGTGCATGTTTTGTAGATCGTTGCTTGTCTTTTTCTCCATTGTCTTTTTGCCATGGTGTTGGATGTTCTTCTTAGATTAACGGATTCTGACTACCCCTTTAGTATCTTCAAACTCTTCTTGTCACGGAATGGAAAATATTTGTTTAATCTGACATATGTACGAATTTCTTGCCCTTCGCGAGCCGCTGGGTTCAACACCTGTTGTTGTTTGGTTTTTGGTTTTTTTTTTTTCTGTTTTTTTTTCTTATTTTAGTGGGATCCGTGCTGCTCACCTTTTTAGTTTCTGCGTTGTGTTTAGTTTATGTGTCTTGTGTGCCCAGTGTTACAAGTGTCTGGGTTATCCATTCTTAGTATTATATTTCAAAATAGACATAAAGAGTATTCTTTTTAGATCATTTCTAAAACTGAAAACTAAAACGTGGATTTTTATTAAATTGACATGTGGCTCTGAAAAGAATAAATTTCAATAATGCACTTTTAATTCAATGGATTTTGCATCGTTAATGTGATTGTATTTTATTGGTCCACTCTCTTGTTTTGTTTCCTTTATATTGTTGTATTTTATTGGTCCACTCTCTTGTTTTGTTTCCTTTATATTGTTGTATTTTATTGGTCCACTCTCTTGTTTTGTTTCCTTTATATTGTTGTATTTTATTGGTCCACTCTCTTGTTTTGTTTCCTTTATATTGTTGTATTTTATTGGTCCACTCTCTTGTTTTGTTTCCTTTATATTGTTGTATTTTATAGGTCCACTCTCTTGTTTTGTTTCCTTTATATTGTTGTATTTTATTGGTCCACTCTCTTGTTTTGTTTCCTTTATATTGTTGTATTAAAGAACGGAAGATGAAGATGGTTTATGCTACGTTATTGTAAAGAACTGAAGATAAGCTAAGATGGTTTATGATACGTAGCTGTACGTTGTCATTGATGAGGCATTTTATGTGTTTTGTCAGCGTGTCTTCAAGGTTATTGCTCAGATTATTCCTCTGTATATAGATTCATATATATAGTTGTTTTGTTTTTTGTTTTTGTTTTTGTTTTTTTATTAATGTGGGTTGTTGAAATATTATTGAATTAAATTTATTTGTTTCTCGTATATTTAGAAAAACTACAAAATCAAGAGCAATACACAACGCAAAATAAAGTCAACAATTATGAATAATAAAATCATAACTTTAACTTTAGGAAGCACACTCTTACGGGAGCTCGTCCTGTTCACTTTTTCGTATTCATCCAAATTATGATTCTATGTTTCTATTCATTAACGCATCATTTCACCAAGAGGGGCGGTGTTGAGTTCACACCACTAGGTTTGAGGGCCTGTCCTGCCAGTGTTTCCATATGTGAGTAACAGTAAGCAGCGTTGTTGTGAATTATCTTGATCTTTATTCTTAATATATTAAATGTTCGTAACATAGATATTGCATCAGTGGTGTAATGGTTAGCGTGTTTGTATCGAGTGCGGTAGATCGTGATTTCATGCCCCGATGTGGTCAAACCAAAGATTATGAAATTGGTATTTGTTGTTTCTCCGCTAAACACGCAGCATTAAGGAGTAAGAGCAAAGACTGGTTCGCTCGGAATCAGAATAATGTGTCCAAGTGGAACGACACGTCTCAGTGAGCTACCACCTGTAACGGTACGTTGCTCTTCCTAAGGTTATATGAACTGTAGGAGGTTCATAACCACCTCTGCTAACTGCGTTAGTAGCGATCTCCTTTAACTCAGTTGAAAGAGCAGTGGGTTATAATGCGAGAGGATCCGGGATCGAATCCCTTGGCTTAAAGAACAATCAGTCACTCGCTCGTGAAACAGAAGATTCCTATATTAGTTCTATGAAAGCCATCTGATAGCCTTAAACATCATTTAGATATTACATAGTACACAAGGCTTTCGGAAATATAATAGTGAAACAATATTCAACTTTCATCAAAATTTGATTGCCAATACCATCTTTCGACATCTGTTCAGAAGTGAGTTCAAGTGACAGTATATTATATGGTCTGAAGATGAGTTTGAAGATACCAAAGGGAGGTAATCAGAATCCACAAATCGAGGAAGGATAGACAACACAATGGCCAAAAGAAAAAAGATAAAGGGACAAACAACGATACACATAAAACTAACGATCGAGTAACACGAACCCCACTAAAACCCGGGGGTGAACCCGGATGTTCCGGAACGGTAACAGTTCCTGCTCCACTAGTGAAGTTTAGATGGCCACAAGGGGGAAAGATGACATAACGGATATGGTAAGAAAGGTTTGCCACTTACGACCATTCTTAATTAATTTGTTGGTTTGGTTCTACTGCAACTTGTTTATCGGCTTACAAATTACGAGACATTCTGCATACACGAGAAACCCAATTACGCCCCGCCCTAATGTCGAGTTGTGTATCCCTATCGGAGGAATCATACCTCTCAGCGGAGAAATTATATTGGTACAATTTCTATACCCCGAGATTTTATCGGGGGAGAAATGTTGTTTTATTTCATAAGTTAAAATCCAAATGAAAAACAAATACTATGTTTATTCAATAAGCACGATTTTACCCAAAAGGAGGTTGAAGGCATACAACATAATAACACTATAAATATCATACAATGAAAATTATGATTTAATAGAAAATATAATGAAATAAACGTTAGAGAAAACCGAAGGGGCAATCAAATATGGACAATCCAGAGAAACTGGAAAATAAACGTTAGAGAATATCGAAGGGGCAATCAAAATTGGACAATCCAGAGAAACTGGCAACACAGACGAGGAAAAACAAAACAAAAACACGATACAATATATGTTGCATACCACTATACGCAAGCAAACACAAAACATATTAAAGTATACGAATTCAATTTAAATCTCGAAATTTAACAATTGTACATAAATATTTAGTTTATTCTGCGGGAAAATGAAAATGAAAATGACAAATGCCATTCAACCCCCTGAATGTAAGTCAATAAACTATAGTATCTATTATTTATAACTCATAGATCATCTTATACAATTTATCTGATGAAATATTCAACGTTCGTTAGGAAATAACATAATTAATTCTAACGAGCAATATCTGATAATCAATAAATCTTTTATCTTTCTATTATTATTGGGTTTCTTTAATTTGATATCAATAAAGATTTTATGTAACATTACGGGATGACCTTCATCTTGTTAATCGAGAGGTCAAATTAAATATTAAGTAAGACAGATCCTGGTAGCAATATGTTGTCTTAAAGTAATATTACACCAGTTTTGGGTGAAGAAAATTTTTCCCTGAAAATTCAATTTGGAATACGGCGGTATCTTTCCTAAGCTATTCATGCAATGTTTCAAGTCGAAATATGTTTCCAACAACTAGAAATCTGCAAATCCGTGTGCATGTTTATCGTCCTCGCCATTGTTGTGGTGATCACGACCTTGTGTATAAAAGTTAAACAATCATGGATGTTTCGTAAGCACGCACACATTCCTGACAATGATTATTGAGGAATCTGTCTGTATCATGTCGTGTGAACCAATTATTTTTTTTGCAATTATTCTTATGTGGTACACACGGAATATATTTTTAATTTTTTTTTTCATCAACTGAACAGTGCGCATAAGCGATAATCTCCCCGAAAGAGTTAAAATCTTGTGTCACGCGCATATCATTTGCATTACTGTACGGGAAAACAGAATTATCTGCTGTCAAATATTTTGCGATTTCCTTTTAAAATCTGCTTTTGAGCGGATTTTTAATGTTATGCAGTTGAATTTTAGTTAAAATTAAGTGACATATTAAGTGAAAATATGTAATCCTAAAATTCCACGATATTTGCCTTTCATCTATAATGGAGGTAAAACTGCTTAAAAGTAAAAATATCAAGTTGGAACCTATTAATGTAGTCAGTGTTCCGGTACTTACATGATGTACAGTTAAACCTGCCTATGCGGTTTCCTCTATTAAACAGTCACCTGTATTAAAAGGTCACCTTTTTCTTGTCCTGTCATAGAAAATTGTATATGAATTGAACCTCTTGTAAGAGATCACCTGTCTTATAAGGACACTTTTTCTTTGTCCCAAAGGTGACCTCTTAATACAGGTTTTACTGTATATTAAAATATACATTTCCTGAATATTGTAATTATTACTAAAAAAAAAACTAAGATTCTTCTCCCTCAGTAAACTTGGTCGATTTTGAGTGACATCTTCAGACCGATTTCTATGTCGCAAAGACTTTAACATTATTTAGCTTTCTATTATTTTGACTTAGAGCGTACCTGATGAAGATTATTTAGCTTTCTATTATTTTGACTTAGAGCGTTCCTGATGAAGATCATTATTTTGACTTAGAGCGTACCTGATGAAGGTCATTATTTTGACTTAGAGCGTACCTGATGAAGGTCATTATTTCGACTTAGAGAGCGTACCTGATGAAGGTTATTTAGCTTTCTATTATTTTGACTTAGAACGTACCTGATGAAGGTTATTTAGCTTTCTATGATTTTGACTTAGAGCGTACCTGATGAAGGTTATTATTTTGACTTAGAGCGTTCCTGATGAAGATCATTATTTTGACTTAGAGAGCGTACCTGATGAAGGTCATTATTTTGACTTAGAGCGTACCTGATGAAGGTCATTATTTTGACTTAGAGCGTACCTGATGAAGGTCATTATTTTGACTTAGAGAGCGTACCTGATGAAGGTTATATAGCTTTCTATTATTTTGACTTAGAACGTACCTGGTGAAGGTTATTTAGCTTTCTATGATTTTGACTTAGAGCGTACCTGATGAAGGTTATTATTTTGACTTAGAGCGTTCCTGATGAAGATCATTATTTTGACTTAGAGCGTACCTGATGAAGGTCATTATTTTGACTTAGAGCGTACCTGATGAAGATCATTATTTTGACTTAGAGCGTACCTGATGAAGGTCATTATTTTGACTTAGAGCGTACCTGATGAAGGTCATTATTTTGACTTAGAGCGTACCTGATGAAGGTCATTATTTAGACTTAGAGCGTACCTGATGAAGGTCATTATTTTGACTTAGAGCGTACCTGATGAAGGTCATTATTTTGACTTAGAGAGCGTACCTGATGAAGGTTATTTAGCTTTCTGTTATTTTGACTTAGAACGTACCTGATGAAGGTTATTTAGCTTTCTATGATTTTGACTTAGAGCGTACCTGATGAAAGTTATTATTTTGACTTAGAGCGTTCCTGATGAAGATCATTATTTTGACTTAGAGCGTACCTGATGAAGGTCATTATTTTGACTTAGAGCGTACCTGATGAAGATCATTATTTTGACTTAGAGCGTACCTGATGAAGGTCATTATTTTGACTTAGAGAGCGTACCTGATGAAGGTTATTTAGCTTTCTATTATTTTGACTTAGAACGTACCTGATGAAGGTTATTTAGCTTTCTATGATTTTGACTTAGAGCGTACCTGATGAAGGTTATTATTTTGACTTAGAGCGTTCCTGATGAAGATCATTATTTTGACTTAGAGCGTACCTGATGAAGGTCATTATTTTGACTTAGAGCGTACCTGATGAAGGTCATTATTTTGACTTAGAGAGCGTACCTGATGAAGGTTATTTAGCTTTCTATTATTTTGACTTAGAACGTACCTGATGAAGGTTATTTAGCTTTCTATGATTTTGACTTAGATCGTACCTGATGAAGGTTATTATTTTGACTTAGAGCGTTCCTGATGAAGATCATTATTTTGACTTAGAGCGTACCTGATGAAGGTCATTATTTTGACTTAGAGAGCGTACCTGATGAAGGTTATTTAGCTTTCTGTTATTTTGACTTAGAACGTACCTGATGAAGGTTATTTAGCTTTCTATGATTTTGACTTAGAGCGTACCTGATGAAGGTTATTATTTTGACTTAGAGCGTTCCTGATGAAGATCATTATTTTGACTTAGAACGTATCTGATGAAGGTCATTATTTTGACTTAGAGCGTACCTGATGAAGGTCATTATTTTGACTTAGAGAGCGTACCTGATGAAGGTTATTTAGCTTTCTATTATTTTGACATAGAACGTACCTGATGAAGGTTATTTAGCTTTCTATGATTTTGACTTAGAGCGTACCTGATGAAGGTTATTATTTTGACTTAGAGCGTTCCTGATGAAGATCATTATTTTGACTTAGAACGTACCTGATAAAGGTCATTATTTTGACTTAGAGCGTACCTGATGAAGGTCATTATTTTGACTTAGAGCGTACCTGATGAAGGTCATTATTTTGACTTAGAGCGTACCTGATGAAGGTCATTATTTTGACTTAGAGAGCGTACCTGATGAAGGTTATTTAGCTTTCTGTTATTTTGACTTAGAGCGTACCTGATGAAGATTATTTAGCTTTCTATGATTTTGACTTAGAGCGTACCTGATGAAAGTTATTATTTTGACTTAGAGCGTTCCTGATGAAGATCATTTTTTGACTTAGAGCGTACCTGATGAAGGTCATTATTTTGACTTAGAGCGTACCTGATGAAGATCATTATTTTGACTTAGAGCGTACCTGATGAAGGTCATTATTTTGACTTAGAGCGTACCTGATGAAGATCATTATTTTGACTTAGAGCGTACCTGATGAAGGTCATTATTTTGACTTAGAGCGTACCTGATGAAGGTCATTATTTTGACTTAGAGAGCGTACCTGATGAAGGTTATTTAGCTTTCTATTATTTTGACTTAGAACGTACCTGATGAAGGTTATTTAGCTTTCTATGATTTTGACTTAGAGCGTACCTGATGAAGGTTATTATTTTGACTTAGAGCGTTCCTGATGAAGATCATTATTTTGACTTAGAGCGTACCTGATGAAGGTAATTATTTTGACTTAGAGCGTACCTGATGAAGGTCATTATTTTGACTTAGAGAGCGTACCTGATGAAGGTTATTTAGCTTTCTATTATTTTGACTTAGAACGTACCTGATGAAGGTTATTTAGCTTTCTATGATTTTGACTTAGAGCGTACCTTATAAAAGTTATTATTTTGACTTAGAGCGTTCCTGATGAAGATCATCATTTTGACTTAGAGCGTACCTGATGAAGGTCATTATTTTGACTTAGAGCGTACCTGATGAAG
Source organism: Bathymodiolus brooksi (assembly GCA_963680875.1). Lineage (NCBI taxonomy): Eukaryota > Metazoa > Mollusca > Bivalvia > Mytilida > Modiolidae > Bathymodiolus > Bathymodiolus brooksi. The sequence continues at coordinate 18,675,623 of OY804582.1, read as the reverse complement.
ATCATTATTTTGACTTAGAGCGTACCTGATGAAGGTCATTATTTTGACTTACAGCGTACCTGATGAAGGTCATCATTTTGACTTAGAACGTACCTGATGAAGGTCATTATTTTGACTTAGAGCGTACCTGATGAAGGTCATTATTTTGACTTAGAACGTACCTGATGAAGGTCATTATTTTGACTTAGAGAGCGTACCTGATGAAGGTTATTTAGCTTTCTATTATTTTGACTTAGAACGTACCTGATGAAGGTTATTTAGCTTTCTATGATTTTGACTTAGAGCGTACCTGATGAAAGTTATTATTTTGACTTAGAGCGTTCCTGATGAAGATCATTATTTTGACTTAGAGCGTACCTGATGAAGGTCATTATTTTGACTTAGAGCGTACCTGATGAAGATCATTATTTTGACTTAGAGCGTACCTGATGAAGGTCATTATTTTGACTTAGAGCGTACCTGATGAAGGTCATCATTTTGACTTAGACCGTTCCTGATGAAGGTCATTATTTTGACTTAGAGCGTACCTGATGAAGGTCATTATTTTGACTTAGAGCGTACCTGATGAAGGTCATTATTTTGACTTAGAGCGTACCTGATGAAGGTCATTATTTTGACTTAGAGAGCGTACCTGATGAAGGTTATTTAGCTTTCTATTATTTTGACTTAGAACGTACCTGATGAAGGTTATTTAGCTTTCTATGATTTTGACTTAGAGCGTACCTTATGAAGGTTATTATTTTGACTTAGAGCGTTCCTGATGAAGATCATCATTTTGACTTAGAGCGTACCTGATGAAGATCATTATTTTGACTTAGAGCGTTCCTGATGAAGGTCATTATTTTGACTTAGAGCGTACCTGATGAAGGTCATTATTTTGACTTAGAGCGTACCTGATGAAGGTCATTATTTTGACTTAGAGCGTACCTGATGAAGGTCATTATTTTGACTTAGAGAGCGTACCTGATGAAGGTTATTTAGCTTTCTATGATTTTGACTTAGAGCGTACCTGATGAAAGTTATTATTTTGACTTAGAGCGTACCTTATGAAGGTTATTATTTTGACTTAGAGCGTTCCTGATGAAGATCATCATATTGACTTAGAGCGTACCTGATGAAGATCATTATTTTGACTTAGAGCGTACCTGATGAAGGTCATTATTTTGACTTAGAGCGTACCTGATGAAGATCATTATTTTGACTTAGAGCGTACCTGATGAAGGTCATTATTTTGACTTAGAGCGTACCTGATGAAGGTCATTATTTTGACTTAGAGCGTACCTGATGAAGGTCATTATTTTGACTTAGAGCGTACCTGATGAAGGTCATTATTTTGACTTAGAGAGCGTACCTGATGAAGGTTATTTAGCTTTCTATTATTTTGACTTAGAACGTACCTGATGAAGGTTATTTAGCTTTCTATGATTTTGACTTAGAGCGTACCTGATGAAAGTTATTATTTTGACTTAGAGCGTTCCTGATGAAGATCATTATTTTGACTTAGAGCGTACCTGATGAAGGTCATTATTTTGACTTAGAGCGTACCTGATGAAGATCATTATTTTGACTTAGAACGTACCTGATGAAGGTCATTATTTTGACTTAGAACGTACCTGATGAAGGTTATTTAGCTTTCTATGATTTTGACTTAGAGCGTACCTGATGAAAGTTATTATTTTGACTTAGAGCGTTCCTGATGAAGATCATTATTTTGACTTAGAGCGTACCTGATGAAGGTCATTATTTTGACTTGGAGCGTACCTGATGAAGATCATTATTTTGACTTAGAGCGTACCTGATGAAGGTCATTATTTTGACTTAGAACGTACCTGATGAAGGTCATTATTTTGACTTAGAGCGTACCTGATGAAGGTCATTATTTTGACTTAGAGCGTACCTGATGAAGGTCATTATTTTGACTTAGAACGTACCTGATGAAGGTTATTCCAGAAACGCGCCGTGTGCACTCAAACATATCTGCGTTTTCATTAATGCGAAGTAATCTGGGTAAAACAGAAGTATGTTATGTTAATGTAATCAAATTAAAATCATATATCTCACTTGTTTCCCTTTACTGATATGTCGCGGAGGGTGACACATATCTGTAAAGGGGAGCTAATGAGAGATATGATTTTAATCAGACTGCACTATAAAATGCACTAAAATGCTGGTATATTGTTAACAAAGAACAAACAGAGCGGAAGTTAAGATTGCCACATAATAAAGGGTACATAACGGATAGGGTCGGAATATTTTGCCTTGTAACGGGCCATCAATGACGAATCCTAACTAGCAGATAATACTGCACGTTATATTTAACGTACAAGGGGTGTGGCAATCTCCATACACGAGGCACTCATTTTAACGTACAAGGGGTGTGGCAATCTCCATACACGAGGCACTCATTAATGTCCTGTTTTGACAACGAGTTGTGTATTTGATTCGTCAACAACTAACGGGTGCGCCTTTTGAATAGTTCTGACCCGTAGCGGAGAATATATCCCGGGCTTCCCCTCTGATGCTTTTTATCAATGAAAGTTCTTAAATTATAATTGTAAAAATGAAACCCTAAGTTTATCTGATGTTGGCTATCCTCCTTAGGGCCTTTGGTTTACTGCTCCCGAAGCTTTTTATTTGTCTGTCCAATCTTCCGATTTTAAGCGTACCTGATGAAGGTTATTCCAGAAACGCGCCGTGCGCACTAAATTAGTTATCTACGTTATTATTTTAGTAATATGATTATATACTTCGTTTGACAAAGTTACAGTGATAGACCGGCAGAAGAAAGTTATATCTCTATATCTGAACATTCTGATGTGGTTCTTCTTTTAAAACATCCCAGTAAAATGGTGATTGCTTTTGCTTTATATACAACATAATACAAGTACAAAATGTATGTGAAGTTTATACAAATGTAAATCTATATTTGCTTTTCTTTTCTTTTTCTTCTTCTTACTTAATTTTTTTTCTTTTCTTTTTCTTCTTCTTACTTAATTTTTTTTTCTTTTTTTTTATTTGGGGAGGGGGGTTATGCTTTGTTTTTTAATGTTTTTTTTTAAGGTATCTTGTATTTTTATCTTCGATAAATCCTATTAACAGGTCAAAATATCAGAACCAATAAATATTCATTTTTGTCTAATTCTAAACGTTATCTGTCTACCATTGACGTTTATTCCTCTGAATCTTGTCTCGTCACGGAATAATTAATACGAAATCCTATTTCTTCCGTGGAATAATTAGCTTACGGGCATGCGCGCTTGATTTTTGTGTGAAATTAAAATTATTGGTTGTATATTGATTGATCTTGTGGCATATTAATCTGTCAACATCCAGGTAAGATATTATTTTTGTTTATTGCTTATTGTGGTTTAGGAGAATTCGATTTTTAATGATTTTTTTGCTCATTAATGTTAAGTTTTGGATTATAAGGTTTTTCCCTAATTTTCAAATGTAAATTATTTAAAAACAAGGCTTAGTTGTGAATTTAGTAAATCTTTATTTCTCTTTTCTGTTAAACATCTTGTAGTTCAAGCATTAATATCTTATCTAGTTTAAGCAAAATAAATGTGTTTCCTTTCTTTCCAACACATTAAAATATTTATACTAGTATATATGATACAAACATGATAACAATTGTAGTTTTTGTATTCGCCGATGTCAGTCTTTGAATGACATGCACATTGAGTTTACAGATGGCACCGCAGTGGAGTTATTATCGATATTAAATCTTTGAAATAGTTGACTATAGTTTAGGTTTGGTTTAGGTTTAGAGTGTATAACGTAACTTCCAATGACTATAGTTTAGAGTATGCGATTGATCTCTCTGTATTCCATGGAAGTTGTCTAAATGTTTGTAACTTCGATTTAGCACGTTTTCGAAAACTCGCAAATTGTTACATTTAGATGTCTCCTTTTTGGTTGGTTTGGTTTATGGTGTTTAACGCCACTTTCTACAATATTTCAGTTATATCGTGTCAGTCAGTTTTATTGGTCGAGGAAACCGGAGTAAATCACAGACCTATCACATAATGTCACAGTTGTATCGAGTACCCTCTCCATGAACGGGATTTGAACTCGCAAGTGTAGTAGTGATAGGCAATGATTGTACATGTAGTTGTAAATCCAATTACCATACGATCACAACTACGTTTTTTTTTTTAATTTCTTCCTTTATTGTAATAAATGTTATGGTTGATTTTCACGTTGTTTGTATAATTAATGGTTCTTGATTTGAAATATCACTGAATAGTTGAATCAGAGACATATATAACGTCTCTGGTTTAATGGTGTAATTATATGAAATGGGTATAAAAACCAACATTCAGATAATAGGAGATATAAATAATTTTCAATAAAAAAAGGCATTGAAAAAAAAATTGTTTTCATTTTTTAGACTTGATCAATATATATACAAGATATAGTACTATTGAAACAAAAGAAGCTGTCCGTATTTGATAAATGGGTTTCTTGGGTAAAAATGTGAAAAAAGAAACCCGTTATATCTAATACGGACAACTTCTTTTGTTTCAATAGTAATGTATCTTACATGTACAATAATGATGTGATATATAAAATAGAATAAAAAGTCGCGAGAACAGTTTTGTTTGTATATATCTTTATTGTTCAACAAACCATATACATAGGTATAGAGAAGTATAATTTTCTTATTACAACATTCGTCAATTTCTTAAGCTCGTTCATGAAAAGAACTGCAAAAACATCGGCCTGTCACATCGACTTGTAGCATCGGCCTCTAACAGCGGTTTGTAGCTGATATTAGAGGTCACATTTACAATAGCATTGCTGGGGTATTATTGTACAGTTTTGCTTATCAACAGTTTATCACTCTATCCTTTGACTCTGATTTTGGACGAAATATGGATGTGTGGTGACTATATCTAAATAACAACTTAAACATCTAATTTAAACCAAATGATTGACAAGTTTGGAAGCAGGAAAACCGAAGGTCAGCATAGCCAAAATCGGCTTAGGTCACCTATGTCTGATATATATATATAATATATTTTTTGTTATTAGCGTCTAACCTTATACACGGACTTTGAACAGTGATCATACAAGTACAGTGTATCTCTATATAACAAATCACTGTCTATAAAAGTCAGTCTCATTTTTCCCATTAATTAATAGGACATATAAATTTAACCTGTATATAAAGGGCAACTGCTCATAAAGGCTACATGTTCAGGTTCCTTTGAGTGACCTTTATATACAGGTTCGACTGTACTGTACTTGCCCTAGTATTAACCTGTACACGAGGTAATGAACCATTTTCAGATCTTACCTATTGAAATAGAGTGGCGGTTGTGTATATACCACAAACAATGGCGGTAATGAGTAATTATTTGTTTTTAGAGTGGCGGTTGTGTATATACCACAAACAATGGCGGTAATGAGTAATTATTTGTTTTTAGAGTGGCGGTTGTGTATATACCACAAACAATCGCGGTAATGAGTAATTATTTGTTTTTAGAGTGGCGGTTGTGTATATACCACAAACAATGGCGGTAATGAGTAATTATTTGTTTTTAGAGTGGCGGTTGTGTATATACCACAAACAATGGCGGTAATGAGTAATTATTTGTTTTTAGAGTCGCGGTTGTGTATATACCACAAACAATGGCGGTAATGAGTAATTATTTGTTTTTAGAGTGGCGGTTGTGTATATACCACAAACAATGGCGGTAATGAGTAATTATTTGTTTTTAGAGTCGCGGTTGTGTATATACCACAAACAATGGCGGTAATGAGTAATTATTTGTTTTTAGAGTGGCGGTTGTGTATATACCACAAACAATGGCGGTAATGAGTAATTATTTGTTTTTAGAGTGGCGGTTGTGTATTTACCACAAACAATGGCGGTAATGAGTAATTATTTGTTTTTAGAGTGGCGGTTGTGTATTTACCACAAACAATGGCGGTAATGAGTAATTATTTGTTTTTAGAGTGGCGGTTGTGTATATACCACAAACAATGGCGGTAATGAGTAATTATTTGTTTTTAGAGTCGCGGTATGTGCTACTACCTTATTTTGATTTAAAAAAATACCGTTAATGGCTTTACATGATACACAGCGATCATCCTAGTCGGTTTATAATTCAAACAATGGCAGTAACGAATGTACATTTTACCCGGAAGCAGTTATATTTAAAATCGATATTAGTTGGTTGATAACGAGAATGCATTCTTTTTCCTAACATTCACATTAAATTAAACAATTCAAATATCAATACCATGGGACTTTTTTGCTTGTAAAGAAATGATATGGATCTAAATGAACATGAGAGACTATCCAACTTTACTGCACTTAGAAAAAAATAACGGTAAAGCGTTTTAGCTTCTGTTCTACATTATACAGTTATGGCAGCCTCTTCAAATATGAGCATACCTCATACCATAATATGAGTGTGAAATGGTCCCTAGTCTTCAGTTGATCCGCACACTTTACTGTAGATAAACACTACATCTCCACATCTTTGTTGTTTTTATGTTATTTTGTGTTTAACATTTAATTTCCTAAATATGGTTACATTTTGATTTTTTTATCAATTGAATGACCGCTTTGATGTTTTGCTATACTGTATATTGTAAAGACAATATCGTTTACTTCGCCTTATTGTATGCCTTACAAGACGATGGTGGCGATCTAGAGCCTGGGGGTATTGATTTGTTTTGATATCTCAATGTGAAGACCTTTTCCAATATCCGAACTGTTATTGGAAAACAATCTTAACATCCGTCATACAGTATTGCATTTTTGTCGTGGTTGTAAAACTATTTTAGAAACATCATTAATACCTGGCGGAAAGAATAAAAATTTGAAAACAGCATTGAAGCTAAATAATTGTTGTTCTTGAAAATATGATTCTTCATTCAATCTGCTGTTTCTAAGGTTAGAGTGAGTGCTAGATCATCGGTGTAGGTCTTTTTATATTGTTTGTCTATATCTGTATTGTCGATTGAGATGCCATTAACCGGTTTAGCCCCGCCACATTTTTGTGCGTTGCCAAAGCACGGAACTTGATTTCCAGTGCAATTTGTCGTTGCCTTGTTTTGTGTTTAGAGGTGAGATGTGGTCGTTCATTTTGTTGATATTGGTGACATTATTGATCATCATTGTTTCACTATCTATACACTTGAAATTATTTATAGAAACAAATAATGGCAAATTAGAGACTTTCCTCGATATCAAATGAGACATGTTTTAGTGAGAAAAGTAAATGGTTTCCTATATCAAAAAGTAAAGCTTTACTTGTACATGTATTAACGATATCAGGTCGGCGTGTCATTATGACCATGTATTAACGATATCAGGTCGCCGTGTCATTATGACCATGTATTAACGATATCAGGTCGGTGTGTCATTATGACCATGTATTAACGATATCAGGTCGGCGTGTCATTATGACCATGTATTAACGATATCAGGTCGGCGTGTCATTATGACCATGTATTAACGATATCAGGTCGGCGTGTCATTATGACCATGTATTAACGATATCAGGTCGGCGTGTCATTATGACCATGTATTAACGATATCAGGTCGGCGTGTCATTATGACCATGTATTAACGATATCTGGTCGGCGTGGCATTATGACCATGTATTAACGATATCAGGTCGGCGTGTCATTATGACCATGTATTAACGATATCAGGTCGGCGTGTCATTATGACCATGTATTAACGATATCAGGTCGGCGTGTCATTATGACCATGTATTAACGATATCAGGTCGGCGTGTCATTATGACCATGTATTAACGATATCAGGTCGGCGTGTCATTATGACCATGTATTAACGATATCAGGTCGGCGTGTCATTATGACCATGTATTAACGATATCAGGTCGGCGTGTCATTATGACCATGTATTAACGATATCAGGTCGGCGTGTCATTATGACCATGTATTAACGATATCAGGTCGGCGTGTCATTATGACCATGTATTAACGATATCAAGTCGGCGTGTCATTATGACCATGTATTAACGATATCAGGTCGGCGTGTCATTATGACCATGTATTAACGATATCAGGTCGGCGTGTCATTATGACCATGTATTAACGATATCAGGTCGGCGTGTCATTATGACCATGTATTAACGATATCAGATCGGCGTGTCATTATGACCATGTATTAACGATATCAGGTCGGCGTGTCATTATGACCATGTATTAACGATATCAGGTCGGCATGTCATTATGACCATGTATTAACGATATCAGGTCGGCGTGTCATTATGACCATGTATTAACGATATCAGGTCGGCGTGTCATTATGATCATGTATTAACGATATCAGGTCGGCGTGTCATTATGACCATGTATTAACGATATCAGGTCGGCGTGTCATTATGACCATGTATTAACGATATCAGGTCGGCGTGTCATTATGACCATGTATTAACGATATCAGGTCGGCGTGTCATTATGACCATGTATTAACGATATCAGGTCGGCGTGTCATTATGACCATGTATTAACGATATCAGGTCGGCGTGTCATTATGACCATGTATTAACGATATCAGGTCGGCGTGTCATTATGACCGCGATCGTATGATACGTTGGATTTTCATCTACCCGTGAAAATCAGTGGCTAATACCAATAAAGTTATGAGTTCGATTCGCGTCCATGGTGAGATGTCAATTTATTTGCTATTTGTGGCAGGCATAGATGAGTTTCTCCAATATCCTCGATTTCCACTAATAATCCTGAGCATAACAATTTAGCAACATATAGTTAAAAGTGGCATTAAACACCACTCACGTCCAAAAACAATCCCAGTTAATAGTAAGCATGGTATATTTTGTCTAAAATATATTTGAAATATTACATATTTTTAAATTCAATGGATGATTTAAGAAAAAACAAGTTATAAATGAAGATTGAATAAAAAATGTGATCTAAAAAATACAAAAGTTTCTTCGATACAGCTAATATACACAGCCGTCATAAAAGGAGACATGCATGGTTGTAATAGAACTATACCATTAAACATATCATGTCCTTGTTAGGGCTAACTCTGTAGAGAATCAAGAACTAGTTTGTCTGTAATCACATTTTCTTACTTTATCATCTCAGTTCCTAATGAAGGGTGTTGTAAATACAATAAAAATAGATCCCTAATTACTTGTCCTGTACCCATAGGTCATACATCTCAATTACGACAAATACAAATGTCATGTTTAAATGACTAAATAGCTGGCTTTACTATTTGGTGGAATAAAAACGTGCATTGTAGATATCTAATTTAGCACGCACGACACTTTTCTAGAATGACTATTATTATTTAGAAAATGTAAAGTTCAATAATAAACAAATCTATTAAACCATGTAAGTTCAGAAACACTTACTACTGGGCAGTGCCTATGAGAGGGGGGTTCAGTCGGTACATCGGTCCGGGGTCCGAAGAGCCAAGAAGGGCCTTATATCCTTAGCCATAGACGTTTTATTTTTATTTTTTTATTTGTTTTTTATATTTTCAACTATTTTTAGTTTATTTAGATAAATAATTGTGTAAAATTCACTAAGATTTCTGATGAAAGTTAACCTGTGTTTTTTTTTTACCTGAAATCCCCAATTTTGAGAGAAGTTGCAGCCTGTCCCCGGGGGCCCAAAGCAGTCTTGTTCCGCCTTGCAAAATTTCTCTTGGAGGGCCCGCTACTGGGCGGATAATACCATCGGGAACTGATATTCCACCAGCAGAGGTATCGACTGAATGATACGAAAATGTAGTAATAAAAACGTAATGATTTGATTTTTGGTGTTTAACGCGATTTTCAGCAATATTTCAGCTATTTCATGGCAACCAGTTTTAGTGGTGGAGGAAGCCGGAGTACCCGGAGAGAACCACCGACCATGGGCAAGCAAAACTTGCGGCTGGGAGTCGAGTGCACCCTTTTTGTAATTTACAGAGCCGGGCGCAAACCCACACCGTATTGGTGATAGGCTTGTATGAGTTGTTAGGTAATCCAACTACCTAACTCATTGAGCCACCCGGGCCCCTACAACTACCTAACTCATTGAGCCACCCGGGCCCTAATAAGAACGTAGATATATAATTTAGTGCGCACGACGCGTTTCTGGAATAACCGTAATCAGATACAAATGTACGCTAAAAGTCGTGAGATTAGAAGTTAGAAGTTCGATTCTTCATCTGATATAACAGTGTTCTATATACCACTATTAGCTTTTCATTTGCTTTTTCTCTCGCACACTATGTGAAGGGGCCCGGGTCAGGCCGGGTGTCTCAATTAGTTAGGTCGTTGGATCTAACAGTTCATACAAGCCTATCACCAATACGGCGTGGGTTCGCGCCCAGCTTTGTAAATTACCAAAAAAGGTGCACTCGACTCGCAGCCGCAATTGATAAAGCTTACCAGTTGCTTGCCCGGTGTCGGTGGTTCTCTCCAGGTACTCCGGCTTCCTGCACCACTAAAACTGGTCGCCATGATATAGCTAAAATATTGCTGAAAGTGGCGTTAAACACCAAAAATCATATCATCAATCATCTGATATAACAGGGTTCTATATGCCACTATTAGCTTTGTTTATTTCGCACAATATGTGATAATTCTGACAAATACATTTTTGATTGTTGAAGAAAACTATTTTTTCCTGCATTTGTGTGATATTGACTACTAATAATGGGGTCAAATAAACTTCAGTGTTATTTAGTTGTGGACCTAATAAAGGTTTGCTGGTACCTGATTCAGTCGTGGACCTAATAAAGGTTTGCTGGTACCTGATTCAGTCGTGGACCTAATAAAGTTTGCTTGTACCTGATTCAGTCGTGGACCTAATAAAGGTTTGCTGGTACCTGATTCAGTCGTGGACCTAATAAAGGTTTGCTGGTACCTAATTCAGTCGTGGACCTAATAAAGGTTTGCTAGTACCTGATTTAGTCGTGGACCTAATAAAGGTCTGCTGGTACCTGATTCAGTCGTGGACCTAATAAAGGTTTGCCGGTACCTGATTCAGTCGTGGACCTAATAAAGGTTTGCTTGTACCTGATTTAGTCGTGGACCTAATAAAGGTTTGCCGGTACCTGATTCAGTCGTGGACCTAATAAAGGTTTGCTTGTACCTGATTTAGTCGTGGACCTAGTAAAGGTTTGCTGGTACCTGATTAAGTCGGGGACCTAATAAAGGTTTGCTGGTACCTGATTCAGTCGTGGACCTAATAAAGGTTTGCTGGTACCTGATTCAGTCGTGGACCTAATAAAGTTTGCTTGTACCTGATTCAGTCGTGGACCTAATAAAGGTTTGCTGGTACCTGATTCAGTCGTGGACCTAATAAAGGTTTGCTGGTACTTGATTCAGTCGTGGACCTAATAAAGGTTTGCCGGTACCTGATTCAGTCGTGGACCTAATAAAGGTTTGCTGGTACCTGATTTAGTCGTGGACCTAATAAAGATTTGCTAGTACCTGATTCAGTCGTGGACCTATTAAAGGTTTGCTGGTACCTGATTCAGTCGTGGACCTAATAAAGGTTTTCTGGTACCTGATTCAGTCGTGGACCTAATAAAGGTTTGCTGGTACCTGATTCAGTCGTGGACCTAATAAAGGTTTGCTGGTACCTGATTAAGTCGAGGACCTAATAAAGGTTTGCGGTACCTGATTCAGTCGTGGACCTAATATAGGTTTGCTGGTACCTGATTCAGTCGTGGACCTAATAAAGGTTTGCTGGTACCTGATTTAGTCGTGGACCTAATAAAGGTTTGCTGGTACCTGATTTAGTCGTAAAACTAATAAAGGTTTGCCGGTACCTGATTCATTCGTGGACCTAATAAAGGTCTGCTGGTACCTGATTCAGTCGTGGACCTAATAAAGGTTTCCCGGTACCTGATTCATTCGTGGACCTAATAAAGGTTTGCCGGTATCTGATTCAGTCGTGGACCTAATAAAGGTCTGCTGGTACCTGATTCAGTCGTGGACCTAATAAAGGTTTGCTGGTACCTGATTCAGTCGTGGACCTAATAAAGGTTTGCTGGTACCTGATTCAGTCGTGGACCTAATAAAGGTTTGCTGGTACCTGATTCAATCGTGGACCTAATAAAGGTTTGCCGGTACCTGATTCAGTCGTGGACCTAATAAAGGTCTGCTGGTACCTGATTCAGTCGTGGACCTAATAAAGATTTGCTAGTACCTGATTCAGTCGTGGACCTAATAAAGGTTTGCTGGTACCTGATTCAGTCGTGGACCTAATAAAGGTTTTCTGGTACCTGATTCAGTCGTGGACCTAATAAAGGTTTGCGGTACCTGATTCAGTCGTGGACCTAATAAAGGTTTGCTGGTACCTGATTAAGTCGAGGACCTAATAAAGGTTTGCGGTACCTGATTCAGTCGTGGACCTAATATAGGTTTGCTGGTACCTGATTCAGTCGTGGACCTAATAAAGGTTTGCTGGTACCTGATTTAGTCGTGGACCTAATAAAGGTTTGCTGGTACCTGATTCAGTCGTAAAACTAATAAAGGTTTGCTTGTACCTGATTCAGTCGTGGACCTAATAAAGGTTTGCTGGTACCTGATTTAGTCGTGAACCTAATAAAGGTTTGCCGGTACCTGATTCAGTCGTGGACCTTATAAAGGTTTGGTGGGACCTGATTCAGTCGTGGACCTAATAAAGGTTTGCTGGTATCTGATTCAGTCGTGGACCTAATATAGGTTTGCTGGTACCTGATTAAGTCGTAGACCTAATAAAGGTTTGCTGGTACCTGATTCAGTCGTGGACCTAGTAAAGGTTTGCTGGTACCTGATTTAGTCGTGGACCTAATAAAGGTCTGCTGGTAACTGATTTAGTCGTGGACCTAATAAAGGTTTGTTGGTACCTGATTCAGTCGTGGACCTAATAAAGGTTTGCTGGTACCTGATTCAGTCGTGGACCTAATAAAGGTTTGCTTGTACCTGATTAAGTCGAGGACCTAATAAAGGTTTGCGGTACCTGATTCAGTCGTGGACCTAATATAGGTTTGCTGGTACCTGATTCAGTCGTGGACCTAATAAAGGTTTGCTGGTACCTGATTTAGTCGTGGACCTAATAAAGGTTTGCTGGTACCTGATTCAGTCGTAAAACTAATAAAGGTTTGCTTGTACCTGATTCAGTCGTGGACCTAATAAAGGTTTGCTGGTACCTGATTTAGTCGTGAACCTAATAAAGGTTTGCTGGTACCTGATTCAGTCGTGGACCTTATAAAGGTTTGGTGGGACCTGATTCAGTCGTGGACCTAATAAAGGTTTGCTGGTATCTGATTCAGTCGTGGACCTAATATAGGTTTGCTGGTACCTGATTAAGTCGTAGACCTAATAAAGGTTTGCTGGTACCTGATTCAGTCGTGGACCTAGTAAAGGTTTGCTGGTACCTGATTTAGTCGTGGACCTAATAAAGGTCTGCTGGTAACTGATTTAGTCGTGGACCTAATAAAGGTTTGTTGGTACCTGATTCAGTCGTGGACCTAATAAAGGTTTGCTGGTACCTGATTCAGTCGTGGACCTAATAAAGGTTTGCTGGTACCTGATTCATGTAGAGTTCGCTTTTCTTACAGTTTTTGATGTTAGTACATGTACAAATATATTATATATAATTTTAGCATGGATGACGAAAGTAACTTGTAAGACTATTACCGTTAGAGAATGACAGTTTAACTTTTAGGACGGAGGGTAAGGGGGTATGTGGTTGTTTTTTATGTTGTCGCGACGAGATATTACAGAAAAATACCGTAAACCAGCAAGATGCAAAAAAATAAATTGGTAAAATATAATGAAAATATACCTATATTTCTTGTTTCGTGGGAGAAATATTGCTCCGTTACGGGTTCGCGCCCGGCTTTGTAAATTACAAAAAAGGGTGCGCTCGACACGCATCCGCAAGTGATAAAGCTTACCAGTTGCTTGCCCATGGTCGGTGGTTCTCTCCGGGTATTCCGGCTTCTTCCACCACTAAAACTGGTTGTCACGATATAGCTGAAATATTGATGAAAGTGGCGTTAAACACAATAAATCAAATCAAATCGAATCAGAGTATTTACCAACTAAACCACCTCTGTGGTGTAATGGTTAGATTACTCGTTTCGGGTGTGGTAGATCATGGGGGTGACCCACTGTCCGGTCAAACCAATGACTATGATAGTAGATATATGTTGCTTCTCCGTGAATCAAGTATCGTTTAAGAATAAGAAGAAACACTGGTTGTCTCGGGGTCATAATGTATCCGAGCGACATATCTACCCTCGGGGGTCATAATGTATCCGAGGGACATATCTACCCTCGGGGTCATAATGTATCCGAGCGACATATCTACCCTCGGGGTCATAATGTATCCGAGCGACATATCTACCCTCGGAGTCATAATGTATCCGAGCGACATATCTACCCTCGGAGTCATAATGTATCCGAGCGACATATCTACCCTCGGAGTCATAATGTATCCGAGCGACATATCTACCCTCGGAGTCATAATGTATCCGAGCGACATATCTACCCTCGGAGTCATAATGTATCCGAGCGACATATCTACCCTCGGGTCATAATGTATCTGAGCGACATATCTACCCTCGGAGTCATAATGTATCCGAGCGACATCTCTACCCTCGGAGTCATAATATATCCGAGCGACATATCTACCCTCGGAGTCATAATGTATCCGAGCGACATATCTACCCTCGGAGTCATAATGTATCCGAGCGACATATCTACCTTCGGGGTCATAATGTATCCGAGCGACATATCTACCCTCGGAGTCATAATGTATCCGAGCGACATATCTACCCTCGGAGTCATAATGTATCCGAGCGACATATCTACCCTCGAAGTCATAATGTATCCGAGCGACATATCTACCCTCAGGGTCATAATGTATCCGAGCGACATATCTACCCCTCAGAGTCATAATGTATCCGAGCGACATATCTACCCTCGGAGTCATAATGTATCCGAGCGACATATCTACCCTCGGAGTCATAATGTATCCGAGCGACATATCTACCCTCAGAGTCATAATGTATCCGAGCGACATATCTACCCTCGGAGTCATAATGTATCCGAGCGACATATCTACCCTCGGAGTCATAATGTATCCGAGCGACATATCTACCCTCGGAGTCATAATGTATCCGAGGGACATATCTACCCTCGGGGTTATAATGTATCCGAGCGACATATCTACCCTCGGAGTCATAATGTATCCGAGCGACATATCTACCCTCGGAGTCATAATGTATCCGAGCGACATATCTACCCTCGGGGTCATAATGTATCCGAGCGACATATCTACCCTCGGAGTCATAATGTATCCGAGCGACATATCTACCCTCGGAGTCATAATGTATCCGAGCGACATATCTACCCTCGGAGTCATAATGTATCCGAGCGACATATCTACCCTCGGAGTCATAATGTATCCGAGCGACATATCTACCTTCGGGATCATAATGTATCCGAGCGACATATCTACCCTCGGGGTCATAATGTATCCGAGCGACATATCTACCCTCGGAGTCATAATGTATCCGAGCGACATATCTACCCTCGGAGTCATAATGTATCCGAGCGACATATCTACCCTCGGAGTCATAATGTATCCGAGCGACATATCTACCCTCGGAGTCATAATGTATCCGAGCGACATATCTACCCTCGGAGTCATAATGTATCCGAGCGACATATCTACCCTCGGAGTCATAATGTATCCGAGTGACATATCTACCCTCGGAGTCATAATGTATCCGAGCGACATATCTACCCTCGGAGTCATAATGTATCCGAGCGACATATCTACCCTCGAGGTCATAATGTATCCGAACGACATAGCTACCCTCGAAGTCATAATGTATCCGAGCGACATATCTACCCTCGGGGTCATAATGTATCCGAGCGACATATCTACCCCTCAGAGTCATAATGTATCCGAGCGACATATCTACCCTCGGAGTCATAATGTATCCGAGCGACATATCTACCCTCGCAGTCATAATGTATCCGAGCGACATATCTACCCTCAGAGTCATAATGTATCCGAGCGACATATCTACCCTCGGAGTCATAATGTATCCGAGCGACATATCTACCCTCGGAGTCATAATGTATCCGAGCGACATATCTACCCTCGGAGTCATAATGTATCCGAGCGACATATCTACCTTCGGGGTCATAATGTATCCGAGCGACATATCTACCCTCGGGGTCATAATGTATCAGAGCGACATATCTACCCTCAGAGTCATAATGTATCCGAGCGACATATCTACCTTCGGGGTCATAATGTATCCGAGCGACATATCTACCCTCGGGGTCATAATGTATTCGAGCGACATATCTACCCTCGGAGTCATAATGTATCCGAGCGACATATCTACCCTCGGGGTCATAATGTATCCGAGCGACATATCTACCCTCGGAGTCATAATGTATCCGAGCGACATATCTACCCTCGGAGTCATAATGTATCCGAGCGACATATCTATCCTCGGAGTCATAATGTATCCGATCGACATATCTACCCTCGGGGTTATAATGTATCCGAGCGACATATCTACCCTCGGAGTCATAATGTATCCGAGCGACATATCTACCCTCGGAGTCATATTGTATCCGAGCGACATATCTACCCTCGCAGTCATAATGTATCCGAGCGACATATCTACCCTCGGAGTCATAATGTATCCGAGCGACATATCTACCCTCGAGGTCATAATGTATCCGAACGACATATCTACCCTCGCAGTCATAATGTATCCGAGCGACATATCTACCCTCGCAGTCATAATGTATCCGAGCGACATATCTACCCTCGGAGTCATAATGTATCCGAGCAACATATCTACCCTCAGAGTCATAATGTATCCGAGCGACATATCTACCTTCGGGGTCATAATGTATCCGAGCGACATATCTACCCTCGGGGTCATAATGTATCCGAGCGACATATCTACCCTCGGAGTCATAATGTATCCGAGCGACATATATACCCTCGGAGTCATAATGTATCCGAGCGACATATCTACCCTCGGGTCATAATGTATCCGAGCGACATATCTACCCTCGGAGTCATAATGTATCCGAGCGACATATCTACCTTCGGGGTCATAATGTATCCGAGCGACATATCTACCCTCGGGGTCATAATGTATCCGAGCGACATATCTACCCTCAGAGTCATAATGTATCCGAGCGACATATCTACCTTCGGGATCATAATGTATCCGAGCGACATATCTACCCTCGGGGTCATAATGTATCTGAGCGACATATCTACCCTCGGAGTCATAATGTATCCGAGCGACATATCTACCCTCGGGGTCATAATGTATCCGAGCGACATATCTACCCTCGGAGTCATAATGTATCCGAGCGACATATCTACCCTCGGAGTCATAATGTATCCGAGCGACATATCTACCCTCGGAGTCATAATGTATCCGAGCGACATATCTACCCTCGGAGTCATAATGTATCCGAGCGACATATCTACCCTCGGAGTCATATTGTGTCCGAGCGACATATCTACCCTCGGAGTCATAATGTATCCGAGCGACATATCTACCCTCGGAGTCATAATGTATCCGAACGACATATCTACCCTCGGAGTCATAATGTATCCGAGCGACATATCTACCCTCGGAGTCATAATGTATCCGAGCGACATATCTACCCTCGGAGTCATAATGTATCCGAGCAACATATCTACCCTCAGAGTCATAATGTATCCGAGCGACATATCTACCTTCGGGGTCATAATGTATCCGAGCGACATATCTACCCTCGGGGTCATAATGTATCCGAGCGACATATCTACCCTCGGAGTCATAATGTATCCGAGCGACATATATACCCTCGGAGTCATAATGTATCCGAGCGACATATCTACCCTCGGGTCATAATGTATCCGAGCGACATATCTACCTTCGGGGTCATAATGTATCCGAGCGACATATCTACCCTCGGGGTCATAATGTATCCGAGCGACATATCTACCCTCGGAGTCATAATGTATCCGAGCGACATATCTACCCTCGGAGTCATAATGTATCCGAGCGACATATCTACCCTCGGGGTCATAGTGTTTCCGAGCGACATATCTACCCTCGAAGTCATAATGTATCCGAGCGACATATCTACCCTCGGAGTCATAATGTATCCGAGCGACATATCTACCCTCGGAGTCATAATGTATCCGAGCAACATATCTACCCTCAGAGTCATAATGTATCCGAGCGACATATTTACCTTCGGGGTCATAATGTATCCGAGCGACATATCTACCCTCGGGGTCATAATGTATCCGAGCGACATATCTACCCTCGGAGTCATAATGTATCCGAGCGACATATCTACCCTCGGAGTCATAATGTATCCGAGCGACATATCTACCCTCGGAGTCATAATGTATCCGAGCGACATATCTACCCTCGGGGTCATAATGTATCCGAGCGACATATCTACCCCTCAGAGTCATAATGTATCCGAGCGACATATCTACCCTCGGAGTCATAATGTATCCGAGCGACATATCTACCCTCGCAGTCATAATGTATCCGAGCGACATATCTACCCTCAGAGTCATAATGTATCCGAGCGACATATCTACCCTCGGAGTCATAATGTATCCGAGCCACATATCTACCCTCGGAGTCATAATGTATCCGAGCGACATATCTACCCTCGGAGTCATAATGTATCCGAGCGACATATCTACCCTCGGAGTCATAATGTATCCGAGCGACATATCTACCCTCGGAGTCATAATGTATCCGAGCGACATATCTACCCTCGGAGTCATAATGTATCCGAGCGACATATCTACCCTCGGAGTCATAATGTATCCGAGCGACATATCTACCCTCGGAGTCATAATGTATCCGAGCGACATATCTACCCTCGCAGTCATAATGTATCCGAGCGACATATCTACCCTCGGAGTCATAATGTATCCGAGCGACATATCTACCCTCGGAGTCATAATGTATCCGAGCGACATATCTACCCTCGGAGTCATAATGTATCCGAGCGACATATCTACCCTCGGAGTCATAATGTATCCGAGCGACATATCTACCCTCGGAGTCATAATGTATCCGAGCGACATATCTACCTGTGGACTATTGTTTCAGGGTTGTCTCGGAGTCATAATGTATCCGAGCGACATATCTACCTGTGGACTATTGTTTCAGGGTTGTCTCGGAGTCATAGTGTATGAGCGACATATCTATCTGTGGACTATTGTTTCAGGGTTGTCTCGGAGTCATAATGTATCCGAGCGACATATCTACCCGTGGACTATTGTTTCAGTGACCTAGCACTATAAAAAAAACCTTGTGGTATTAGTCTAGTACGAAACAAACATTATCGTCAGCAATCTCCAAATGAGAAACGGTAGATGAAGGCTGAAAGGACAATCACTCACTCATATCTACCAACACGGGACATTATAAAATATCCATAATATTTCCCCAATTAAATGTGGACGTTATGGAAATATTCACGGATATTAGTGACAGTTTGAAGAAGCTAAAGCAAATAGATCATGGCATGCTGATAAAATAGGGATGTATTTAGATTACGAAAGAAAAGAAAATGACAAAAATGGTTACCAGTGTGAAAAATAAAATATAAATCATAAGATCATGAAGTCAGAGTGATGTCACCATCACACTTTTATTCAATCATTGATTTTGTCAGTGACATAACAGCTGCTTTTTCAGTCTTTTGTGTCACAATTTCTACTACTCACCTGTTTTAGTACAGGACAATTTAAATTTTTCTGTAGCTTTACGTATTGATTTATATTCTGTTAATCTAACATTGTAATTAAATGAAATTGAGTTTTTCCTGAATCCTTACTCGTATAATACCAACGTATTTGAAAATGACTTAAGTATGATTGATACCGTGAGACAAAGGTTGTGATTCATTATAATTTTATTATGTAATCAACTCGAACTTAATGCCATTACACCATCATTAAAAGTCAGCCAACGTTTGCATTGAAATTAACTTTAGGGTTAGGACAATTGGAACATATTGTCACTTCTAGCAGTTGTTCAGCTATATCATGACTACCAGTCTTGTTGGGAGGGGTGAGGTTCACAGACATGTACAATGTATAACGACCCAATCTTGTTGGGAGGGGTGAGGTTCACAGACTTGTACAATGTATAACGACCCAGTCCTGTTGGGAGGGTGTGGTTCACAGACATGTACAATGTATAACGACCCAGTCTTGTTGGGAGGGGTGAGGTTCACAGACTTGTACAATGTATAACGACCCAGTCCTGTTGGGAGGGTGTGGTTCACAGACATGTACAATGTAAAACGACCCAGTCTTGTTGGGAGGGTGTGGTTCACAGACATGTACAATGTATAACGACCCAGTCTTGTTGGGAGGGGTGAGGTTCACAGACTTGTACAATGTATAACGACCCAGTCTTGTTGGGAGGGTGTGGTTCACAGACATGTACAATGTATAACGACCCAGTCCTGTTGGGAGGGTGTGGTTCACAGACGTCTACAATGTATAACGACCCAGTCTTGCTGGGAGGGTGTGGTTCACAGACGTGTACAATGCATAACGACCCAGTCTTGTTGGGAGGGTGTGGTTCACAGACGTGTACAATGCATAACGACCTGACCGGTGAAGCTCTCGTATTTATGAAGGTGTCTGGAGACCTTAAATCGTGAGATGGGTTATGGATCTCGAGTCCATGTCATTGGTGTTAGGCTTGAATGCAGAAGTCAACGACCCTACCCTCTCGCTCATCCAGACTCGGCATTGGAATTAGTAATCAGGCAAAAAAGTAGTGATTGATTGGATATCATTAGCCAGTCTAACCCTGCCACATTATTTAAGCCAATCTAAATCTGTGTCTTTGCAGAAGACATTATAATATTGTTTTGATCTATTGGATTGTGGGTAATCCCGGTTTATTGATATGTCTTAGCCATACTTTGATTAATCTGAATCATTACTATGTAACACTACTTCTAGTACAACTCAATTATGAAAAGGTATTGTAATACTAATACCAGAATGTCAGATATGGTGCAACTAGTGGAGTAGGAACTCTTTGCCCTTCTGGAACACTCGGGTTCAACCCTGGTTTTTTATAGGGTTTATGCTGTTCAATCTTTTGTTTTCTGTGTAATGTTTTGTAGACCATTGTTTGTCCTCTTGTCTTTTACTTTTGCCCATGGTATTGTATGTCATTCTATTTACGGATTCTGGTTACCACTAGGGATCCTCAAACTTTTCCTAAAAGATAACATTCTTGACTTTATCAATATAAACCTATACATACATGTTATCTTGTTTATTAAGTGGGCTTTGTGTTCTTCATTTTGTCCTACTATATATCTTCACGTTTTTAGTTCCGTCTTGTAATGCCCGCTGTGATTTCCGCGTTAAAACGATGCTCGGTTCGTCTTTACTTTCAGCTGAGGGGTCATGTCTTATATTGATGTTATTTATATTAAAATACTGGTGTTCTACACGATTTCCATATCAACATAATGTTCGTGTCTTTTACGCGTCTTTTAATAGTAACACGACGGGTGTTACTAGTGGAGCAGGAGCTGTTTCTCCTTCCGATGCACTTGAGTTCACACCTCTGTGTTTGTGGTGGTGCTCGTGTTGTTCAGTCTTTAGTTTTCTGTGTAGTATTTGTAGATCATTTTGTATGGTAGTGTATGTTCTTTGATTTACAACTTGTATTACACCTTTGTTATCCTCAGACTTATCGTATATCTGCTGTTGTTGATTTAATTATCAAGATGTGGAGGGTTCGGACCCCATTAACTTTGTGTGATTTAATTATCAAGATGTGGAGGGTTCGGATCACATTAACTTTGTGTGATTTAATTATCAAGATGTAGAGGGTTCGGATCACATTAACTTTGTGTGATTTAATTATCAAGATGTGGAGGGTTCGGATCACATTAACTTTGTGTGATTTAATTATCAAGATATGGAGGGTTCGGATCACATTAACTTTGTGTGATTTAATTATCAAGATGTGGAGGGTTCGGATCCCATTAACCGGTTTAATCTCGCTACATTTATATGCCTGTCCCAAATCAGGATTCCAAATTCCGAGGTATTTTATTCAATGATTTGAAGTGAGAGACAATTGTTCGTTTTGTTGACATTGGTTGAATTGTTGTCTATCACTGTTTAAACTTTCTTTTCCAATCTAATTATAGATAGAATTTTAATTAGATTATTTCTTTTCATAATAATATTATTATGAGTATATATGCTTTTATTGTGTCTAATAACTCCTTAGTTGTATACCACCTCTACTAATAACTTCTTAGTTGTATACCACCTCTACTAATAACTTCTTAGTTGTATACCACCTCTACTAATAACTCCTTAGTTGTATACCACCTCTACTAATAACTTCTTAGTTGTATACCACCTCTACTAATAACTTAGTTGCATACCACCTCTACTAATAACTTCTTAGTTGTATACCACATCTACTAATAACTTAGTTGTATACCACCTCTACTAATAACTTAGTTGCATACCACCTCTACTAATAACTTCTTAGTTGTATACCACCTCTACTAATAACTTCTTAGTTGTGTACCACCGTTACTAATAACTTCTTAGTTGTATACCACATCTACTAATAACTTAGTTGTATACCACATCTACTAATAACTTAGTTGTATATCACCTCTACTAATAACTTAGTTGCATACCACATCTACTAATAACTTCTTAGTTGTATACCACATCTACTAATAACTTAGTTGTATACCACATCTACTAATAACTTAGTTGTATATTACCTCTACTAATAACTTAGTTGCATACCACCTCTACTAATAACTTCTTAGTTGTATACCACCTCTATTAATATCTTCTTCGTTGTATACCACATCTACTAATAACTTAGTTGTATACCACCTCTACTAATAACTTAGTTGTATACCACCTCTACTAATAACTTCTTAGTTGTATACCACCTTTACTAATAACTTCTTAGTTGTATACCACCTTTCCTAATAACTTCTTAGTTGTATACCACATCTACTAATAACTTAGTTGTATACCACCTCTACTAATAACTTAGTTGTATACCACCTCTACTAATAACTTAGTTGCATGTCACCTCTACTAATAACTTAGTTGCATACCATCTCTACTAATAACTTAGTTGCATACCACCTCTACTAGTAGCTTCTTAGTTGTATACCACCTCTACTAGTAGCTTCTTAGTTGCATACCACCTCTACTAGTAGCTTCTTAGTTGTATACCACCTCTACTAGTAGCTTCTTAGTTGTATACCACCTCTACTAGTAGCTTCTTAGTTGTATACCATCTCTACTAGTATCTTCTTAGTTGTATACCACCTCTACTAGTATCTTCTTAGTTGTATACCACCTCTACTAGTATCTTCTTAGTTGTATACCACCTCTACTAGTATCTTCTTAGTTGTATACCACCTCTACTAGTAGCTTCTTAGTTGTATACCACCTCTACTAGTAGCTTCTTAGTTGTATACCACATCTACTAATAACTTAGTTGTATACCACCTCTACTAATAACTTAGTTGTATACCACCTCTACTAGTAGCTTCTTAGTTGTATACCACCTCTACTAGTAGCTTCTTAGTTGTATACCACCTCTACTAGTAGCTTCTTAGTTGTATACCACCTCTACTAGTAGCTTCTTAGTTGTATACCACCTCTACTAGTAGCTTCTTAGTTGTATACCACCTCTACTAGTAGCTTCTTAGTTGTATACCACCTCTACTAGTAGCTTCTTAGTTGTATACCACCTCTACTAGTAGCTTCTTAGTTGTATACCACCTCTACTAATAACTTAGTTGTATACCACCTCTACTAGTAGCTTCTTAGTTGTATACCACCTCTACTAGTAGCTTCTTAGTTGTATACCACCTCTACTAGTAGCTTCTTAGTTGTATACCACCTCTACTAGTAGCTTCTTAGTTGTATACCACCTCTACTAGTAGCTTCTTAGTTGTATACCACCTCTACTAGTAGCTTCTTAGTTGTATACCACCTCTACTAGTAGCTTCTTAGTTGTATACCACCTCTACTAATAACTTAGTTGTATACCACCTCTACTAGTAGCTTCTTAGTTGTATACCACCTCTACTAGTAGCTTCTTAGTTGTATACCACCTCTACTAGTAGCTTCTTAGTTGTATACCACCTCTACTAGTAGCTTCTTAGTTGTATACCACCTCTACTAGTAGCTTCTTAGTTGTATACCACCTCTACTAGTAGCTTCTTAGTTGTATACCACCTCTACTAGTAGCTTCTTAGTTGTATACCACCTCTACTAGTAGCTTCTTAGTTGTATACCACCTCTACTAGTAGCTTCTTAGTTGTATACCACCTCTACTAGTAGCTTCTTAGTTGTATACCACCTCTACTAGTAGCTTCTTAGTTGTATACCACCTCTACTAGTAGCTTCTTAGTTGTATACCACCTCTACTAGTAGCTTCTTAGTTGTATACCACCTCTACTAGTAGCTTCTTAGTTGCATACCACCTCTACTAGTAGCTTCTTAGTTGTATACCACCTCTACTAGTAGCTTCTTAGTTGCATACCACCTCTACTAGTAGCTTCTTAGTTGCATACCACCTCTACTAGTAGCTTCTTAGTTGTATACCACCTCTACTAGTAGCTTCTTAGTTGTATACCACCTCTACTAGTAGCTTCTTAGTTGTATACCACCTCTACTAGTAGCTTCTTAGTTGTATACCACCTCTACTAGTAGCTTCTTAGTTGTATACCACCTCTACTAGTAGCTTCTTAGTTGTATACCACCTCTACTAGTAGCTTCTTAGTTGTATACCACCTCTACTAGTAGCTTCTTAGTTGTATACCACCTCTACTAGTAGCTTCTTAGTTGTATACCACCTCTACTAGTAGCTTCTTAGTTGTATACCACCTCTACTAGTAGCTTCCTAGTTGTATACCACCTCTACTAGTAGCTTCTTAGTTGCATACCACCTCTACTAGTAGCTTCTTAGTTGTATACCACCTCTACTAGTAGCTTCTTAGTTGTATACCACCTCTACTAGTAGCTTCTTAGTTGCATACCACCTCTACTAGTAGCTTCTTAGTTGCATACCACCTCTACTAGTAGCTTCTTCGTTGTATACCACCTCTACTAGTAGCTTCTTAGTTGTATACCACCTCTACTAGTAGCTTCTTAGTTGTATACCACCTCTACTAGTAGCTTCTTAGTTGTATACCACCTCTACTAGTAGCTTCTTAGTTGTATACCACCTCTACTAGTAGCTTCTTAGTTGTATACCACCTCTACTAGTAGCTTCTTAGTTGTATACCACCTCTACTAGTAGCTTCTTAGTTGTATACCACCTCTACTAGTAGCTTCTTAGTTGTATACCACCTCTACTAGTAGCTTCTTAGTTGTATACCACCTATACTAGTAGCTTCTTAGTTGTATACCACCTCTACTAGTAGCTTCTTAGTTGTATACCACCTCTACTAGTAGCTTCTTAGTTGTATACCACCTCTACTAGTAGCTTCTTAGTTGTATACCACCTCTACTAGTAGCTTCTTAGTTGTATACCACCTCTACTAGTAGCTTCTTAGTTGTATACCACCTCTACTAGTAGCTTCTTAGTTGTATACCACCTCTACTAGTAGCTTCTTAGTTGTATACCACCTCTACTAGTAGCTTCTTAGTTGTATACCACCTCTACTAATAACTTAGTTGTATACCACCTCTACTAGTAGCTTCTTAGTTGTATACCACCTCTACTAGTAGCTTCTTAGTTGTATACCACCTCTACTAGTAGCTTCTTAGTTGTATACCACCTCTACTAGTAGCTTCTTAGTTGTATACCACCTCTACTAATAACTTAGTTGTATACCACCTCTACTAGTAACTTAGTTGTATACCACCTCTACTAGTAGCTTCTTAGTTGTATACCACCTCTACTAGTAGCTTCTTAGTTGTATACCACATCTACTAGTAGCTTCTTAGTTGTATACCACCTCTACTAGTAGCTTCTTAGTTGTATACCACCTCTACTAGTAGCTTCTTAGTTGTATACCACCTCTACTAATAACTTAGTTGTATACCACCTCTACTAATAACTTAGTTGTATACCACCTCTACTAGTAGCTTCTTAGTTGTATACCACCTCTACTAATAACTTAGTTGTATACCACATCTACTAATAACTTAGTTGTATACCACCTCTACTAATAACTTAGTTGTATACCACCTCTACTAATAACTTAGTTGTATACCACCTCTACTAATAACTTAGTTGTATACCACCTCTACTAATAACTTAGTTGTATACCACCTCTACTAATAACTTAGTTGTATACCACCTCTACTAATAACTTAGTTGTATACCACCTCTACTAATAACTTAGTTGTATACCACCTCTACTAATAACTTAGTTGTATACCACCTCTACTAATAACTTAGTTGTATACCACCTCTACTAATAACTTAGTTGTATACCACCTCTACTAATAACTTAGTTGTATACCACCTCTACTAATAACTTAGTTGTATACCACCTCTACTAATAACTTAGTTGTATACCACCTCTATGATTGATGGTTATTGTGATTGCCTTCGGTCCACAGTCGGCTCCAACTAAAGAACAAAATTTGTTCGCTTAGCATGTAAAATGACGGGTAATATCGAACGCTTTTTGGCTTTTGGTCCTAATAATGTGTACGAGTGCAACGACATGTCTATTTGCAAACTGTTATTTCAATGAGCTAGCAGTAACAAAAAGATCTACCCCAGGATGACAGCAAGTATTATATCGATAGCTTATACACACGTGTAAAAGTGCTTAAATTATTGAACGTATACAGCATTGTTGGAAAATGTAAAATTACAGTATTCATATAGAATCTAATATTTGAACAAACAAATGCCGGAATTGTCTTTTAATATTTTTAAATTGTAAAAGACTGAAAAAAATAATAATTTCCCATTATTTTGATAATTATTTCCACCAGCTATTTCTGTCTTAAGTGATGTGTTAATTTACAGGTTAATTAGTCCATATTTCACATTGATTAAACAAAAATGGAATTACTATAAGAACTGCGCATGTGTCATCACAAGAATAAATACTTAATGTCCATGTTCATCAATTTTAAATCCTTTGATGTGCATTGATCTGTTTATATTCTCGAGTAGTCAATATTTGTTGTAAATTGTATCCGTACCAATTGTGTATTCAAAATAATCGCAACCACTTCGGTGGTGTAATGGTTATAGCGTGCTCGCCTCAGTCGCGATAGGTCGTGGGTTCGAGCTTCGGTTGGGTCAAGCCAAAGACAATAAAATGATTCTTCGCTAAACACGCCTAATATAGGGACAGGAGCGATGACTGGTTGGCTCGGAATAATGATCATTTCTACGAATCGAGCTACATGTCTATCCATGGACTGTTGTTTCCATGGTTTCAGTGCGCTAGCATTATAACAATTCAACTAAGTGTGTTGTTCTCTTACAAATCTGACATCACTTTATTGAAATACAACTTGATCTCGCCAAGATATATATCATAACATATAGTGCCATCCGAAAAGTGTAAGAAAATTGATCAGAGTCGAAAGTTTCTGCCTTGCAACAGGCCACCAACAACCACTCCAAAAAAACTCCCACTTCTGATTTTAGCTATCCTATTTTGGCTATTCTGTTTTGGCTATCCTGTTTTAGCTATCCTGTTTTAGCTATCCTATTTTGGCTATCCTGTTTTGGCTATCCTGTTTTGCCTTTCCTGTTTTAGCTATCCTGTTTTAGCTATTCTGTTTTAGCTATCCTGTTTTGGCTATCCTGTTTTGGCTATCCTCCTTTAGCTATCCTGTTATATATACCCTGTTTTAGCTATCCTGTTTTGGCTATCCTGTTTGGCTATCCTGTTTTGGCTATCCTGTTTTAGCTATCCTGTTTTAGCTATCTTGCTTTAGTTATCCTGTTTTAGCTATCCTGTTTTAGCTATCCCGTTTTGGCTATCCTGTTTCGCCTATCCTAATTTGGCTATCCTGTTTTGGCTATCCTGTTTTGGCTATCCCGTTTTGGCTATCCTGTTTTGGCTATTCTGTTTTGGCTATCCTGTTTTGGTTCTTTGGTTTTGGCTATCCTGTTTTGGCTCTTTCGTTTTATTGCTTCCAAATACTTTTATATAATTGGCTTTCCACTATTTTTATATTGAGCATATCTGATGAAGGTTATTCCAGAAACGCGTCGTGCGGCACTAGATATCTACGTTTTTATTCTGTAGCTATTTTACCCCTGTTCAAAGTTTGTTTTCTTAGAGTCCGACTTTTACTCATCTGTCTGCAATAACTTTTTAATTCATTATATCTTGAGTCACACTATTTCGTGGTATTCGCGTATTATTTAAGCTAAATTTATTATGGAATTGTGTTGCTCAATCTTTGTTTGTTCTTTTGGCTATTGTATCGTCTGTCCTTCTATTTACGGTTTCAGAATACATTGTATATCATTAGGTATCTTCAAACTTCTCTTATTTTTAATTGTTTTCTTATTTACTGTTGTTATTCTTTTTCTCGATGACTATAAACTGAACGTTAGTGTTTCACTTTGATATATCTTTTGTTGAAAATATCAAAACGCATTTGAAAGTTACTCATTATTATATCCAGTAGTTATTCATCATTATATCCAGTAGTTACTCATCATTATATCCTGTAGTTACTCATCATTATATCCAGTAGTTATTCATCATTATATCCAGTAGTTATTCATCATTATATCCAGTAGTTACTCATCATTATATCCAGTAGTTATTCATCATTATATCCAGTAGTTACTCATCATTATATCCAGTAGTTACTCATCATTATATCCAGTAGTTACTCATCAGTATATCCAGTAGTTACTCATCATTATATCCTGTAGTTACTCATCATTATATCAAGTAGTTATTCATCATTATATCCAGTAGTTACTCATCATTATATCCAGTAGTTACTCATCATTATATCCTGTAGTTACTCATCACTATATCCAGTAGTTATTCATCATTATATCAAGTAGTTACTCATCATTATATCCAGTAGTTTCGCCACCAAGAAAGGTTGACTAAAAATACGTCTAGATTTTTCCGGTGTCGGATAAAAATCGTTTTTGTAGACACAATAACTTCCCAGTGGGACATCCGCTAGTGTTGCTTATATTAATTTTGCTAAAAGCATTGCATTGCATGCAAATTTGTAGGCAAAGGACAAATATTCTGCAGTATCATCGATGATTTTATCGACGGTGACACGAGGAGTTCATGTCCTTAGGGAAATATACATTATACTTAAAGACAAATAAATCATAATTACTATACATGTATTGTAGGAACTTGTAAAAAATATCCTTTTAATATCATATTTTAATTTAATATGTTTCATCTTAATTTCTTTATTATTTTAGCTCTTTGACATGAATTATTTATTTACTTTGTGACGTTTTGAATTTAGTTCGAAAAGTTCTTGGTATGTTGGGATCAAAATCCTAAAAGTAATGGTAAATTGGTAATTAACTATATTTGGAAACTTTTCTTGACATAATGAACCACTGAAGCAATAGACATCATTTTGGAGAGAAAAAAATCAGATTTTAATCTTTTGGAAATCCAAGATGTCTGTCACCGAGCTTCTTAGTACAGTGTATATTAATATGGTGTAATGAGTGGCTGATTGTTGCTTAACGCCAACTCGGCAATGTTTCAGTTATATCATGGCGCGAACAAGTTAATTTTCAATGAGATGATGATGAGGTCCGCTTTATACTAGACCAACACTCTTAGTTGGATTTGTATAGTGCTAGCTCACTGAAACAACAGTCCGCGTATAGACATGTCGCCTCACTCGGGCACATTATCCTGATTCCGATCCAACCTAATATGGTGTAGATATATTTGGGGGAATACCCTTCTAAAACAAGTGGATATTTGAGGACAGAAATGAGTAAGAAGGTCTACCTAGCATATTTGTGTGTGTTTTCTAATCACAGTCCATACAAATAGCATTTCACTCAATGAAAGCTTATAATAGACGGAGGGACCAGTGCTGGAAAAACTCTAGTCATAATAAGAACTTGTTGGTCTAATTCAATAAGATTCTTTCGAGATATCAGGTTATGTGTGTGTTCATCATTGTTGTTAGAGATATCAGGTTCTGTGTGTGTTCATCATTGTTGTTAGAGATATCAGGTTCTGTGTGTGTTCATCATTGTTGTTAGAGATATCAGGTTCTGTGTGTGTTCATCATTGTTGTTAGAGATATCAGGTTCTGTGTGTGTTCATCATTGTTGTTAGAGATATCAGGTTCTGTGTGTGTTCATCATTGTTGTTAGAGATATCAGGTTCTGTGTGTGTTCATCATTGTTGTTAGAGATATCAGGTTCTGTGTGTGTTCATCATTGTTGTTAGAGATATCAGGTTCTGTGTGTGTTCATCATTGTTGTTAGAGATATCAGGTTCTGTGTGTGTTCATCATTGTTGTTAGAGATATCAGGTTCTGTGTGTGTTCATCATTGTTGTTAGAGATATCAGGTTATGTGTGTGTTCATCATTGTTGTTAGAGATATCAGGTTCTGTGTGTGTTCATCATTGTTGTTAGAGATATCAGGCTCTGTGTGTGTTCATCATTGTTGTTAGAGATATCAGGTGTTCTGTGTGTGTTCATCATTGTTGTTAGAGTTATCAGGTTCTGTGTGTGTTCATCATTGTTTTTAGAGATATCAGGTTCTGTGTGTGTTCATCATTGTTGTTAGAGATATCAGGTTCTGTGTGTGTTCATCATTGTTGTTAGAGATATCAGGTTATGTGTGTGTTCATCATTGTTGTTAGAGATATCAGGTTATGTGTGTGTTCATCATTGTTGTTAGAGATATCAGGTTATGTGTGTGTTCATCATTGTTGTTAGAGATATCAGGTTATGTGTGTGTTCATCATTGTTGTTAGAGATATCAGGTTCTGTGTGTGTTCATCATTGTTGTTAGAGATATCAGGTTCTGTGTGTGTTCATCATTGTTGTTAGAGATATCATGTTCTGTGTGTGTTCATCATTGTTGTTAGAGATATCAGGTTATGTGTGTGTTCATCATTGTTGTTAGAGATATAATTGGTGTATGTGGAAGATGTATCAACACTTGAAAATTGTATTATAGGAAGAAAACAGTTGGGCTCAACAGTGGTGGCGAACAAATCCATTACACGGGTGTAGCTCGGGGTTAGATATTATCGAAGCAGTGGTTGTGGGGTGCGCAACCCACAGGAAACCACCGACATATTAAGTAAGGAAAACACATTTGTTTTCGCTTTAAAGCGAATAATTTTGTCCTTTTTGAATAAAAATTACAAAACTAATTTGATTCCTTCATTACCACTGAGCATACCTGTATTTTCTTAAAAAGAAAAATGAAACGCCTAATTTTTTGTTGATGATTTTTTAACCGAGGAATGCCTCGGTTGCCTCAATGGAAGCTACACCACTGCAAATACCCTTTCCTTCCATTCGGCTAAGATTAAAACAATGTTCACATTTTTGCTTTTTCTTGTTCCTTCGTTTTCATTTCGTCACGATTCCAAAATACCTGAATTTTAATTTTGCAGAAAGACTGTTCTTTAGTTTGTTCGTTTACTGGTCTACTTATGTGGCTCTATAAGGTAATTCCGTTGATTTGTCACGTCTATGTCCCAGTATACAGAGATATAATCTAAACACATGACATGGCCTTTTGATCTTGATAAAAATATGTTAAGGAGTCTCGTGTTTTGTCTTTGTAATAAATTACATTTTTTTTTAAATGGCAGACAGCGGAAAAACTTTTGTCATTTAATTCAATACATCAAAGAAAAGATATATTTTTAAAATATAATCTTAATTCAACATTAACACGTTAGACAACACGTCGACATTGTGTCGGTAATAATGCAGTGCTGGCTTTGAATAATCTAACGAATATTGTATTTCTATTTTTTTCTGTTTAATGCTAAAATCCCAACAGCAACAAAATAATTTTCCACAATCAGAGGGTCGTCGTGGTCGTGATCAAATGGTAGTTGGATTTACAACTATCTATGCAATCGATGTCTATCATCACTGATGTTGTGAGTTGGAATCCCGCTCAGGTCGAGGTGTACAACATTATATGATAAAGTTTGTCAGTGACTTGCGACAGGTTGGTGGTTTTCTCCGGGTACTCCTGTGTCCTCCACCAATAAAACTGACCGCCAAGATATAATTGAAATATTGTTGAAAATGACGTTGAACACCATAAAACCAAACCAAACCAATCCAGAATCAGGCCTTTTATCGGTAATGATTGACATAAGGTTAACATCAGTCAAAGGTTAATCTGTATTAGTATATACAATGTATTTAATATTGAATATTGTCTTTGATGCTCTGTGTTATTGTATGCGTTCTTTTATATATTTGTAATTTATTTCACCCAAGAAAAAGTACATGTTGATGTTTACCTGTTCCAGACTGTCTTGTGCGACATGAGATGTCTATTGTGTCATGTCATAGATACGATGATAACCAATATCAGACATGTTTGTTCATCAAGGCGTATTACTCTTCCTACAGATCAATATGGCTACATTTTAATGATACAATGTAATTCATTACACAAATAGATGTGTTTTAATATTATTACTTTTTTTTTAAATTTCTTATTTAATTTCAACATGCATTTGATCTTTTTTGTTACAATAATATCCCATCAGCGCTGCCCCATATATTACAGTGTTTGTTTTGTTTGTCGCCCTTTTAATTTTTTTTTTTAATAAATAATTGTCTTCATTTTAATGTTTTCAAAAACTTGTGAAATTAATATTAAACGAGTTATCAGTTTGTAGCACGTGTGTTACCCTGTTTTCGGAGACTTCTATAGTAAATTTAGTAAAACATCTCAGCAAGGTGGTGAGAACATTTTACGTATTGACACATCGGTTGACAGAAATGACAAACAAGGGATTATTATTCACACTTCATCAATTGTGTTCCACGAGGTCACGGTCTAAAGGAGCAAACAATCACTACGTTTTTGACAAGTTGAACAATGACACATATTCAAATTTCATTTGTATACTTTATTTAGATACACAAAATATAAGTAATTAGAAAATAATTATATAATAATTTATATTTTTTTAATTTATTACTTTTATATTGAAAATTGTTTGGTTTGTTGATTTCTTTGTCTTTACGCTTCTTGGTTTCCATCAATAAATCTGTACAGCAGTGATTCTAGTAATACATGTTGATGTTCATGCTAGTAATACATGTTGATGTTCATGCTAGTAATACATGTTGATGTTCATGTTAGTAATACATGTTGATGTTCATGTTAGTAATACATGTTGATGTTCATGTTAGTAATACATGTTGATGTTCATGTTAGTAATACATGTTGATGTTCAAGTTAGTAATACATGTTGATGTTCATGTTAGTAATACATGTTGATGTTCATGCTAGTAATACATGTTGATGTTCATGTTAGTAATACATGTTGATGTTCATGCTAGTAATACATGTTGATATTCATGTTAGTAATACATGTTGATGTTCATGCTAGTAATACATGTTGATGTTCATGTTAGTAATACATGTTGATGTTCATGTTAGTAATACATGTTGATGTTCATGTTAGTAATATATGTTGATGTTCATGTTAGTAATACATGTTGATGTTCATGTTAGTAATACATGTTGATGTTCATGTTAGTAATACATGTTGATGTTCATGTTAGTAATACATGTTGATGTTCATGTTAGTAATACATGTTGATGTTCATGTTAGTAATACATGTTGATGTTCATGCTAGTAATACATGTTGATGTTCATGCTAGTAATACATGTTGATGTTCAAGCTAGTAATACATGTTGATGTTCATGCTAGTAATACATGTTGATGTTCATGTTAGTAATACATGTTGATGTTCATGCTAGTAATACATGTTGATGTTCATGTTAGCAATACATGTTGATGTTCATGCTAGTAATACATGTTGATGTTCATGCTAGTAATACATGTTGATGTTCATGCTAGTAATACATGTTGATGTTCATGCTAGTAATACATGTTGATGTTCATGCTAGTAATACATCTTGATGTTCATGTTAGTAATACATCTTGATGTTCATGTTAGTAATACATGTTGATGTTCATGTTAGTAATACATCTTGATGTTCATGTTAGTAATACATCTTGATGTTCATGTTAGTAATACATGTTCATGTTCATGCTAGTAATACATGTTGATGTTCATGTTAGTAATACATGTTGATGTTCATGCTAGTAATACATGTTGATGTTCATGTTAGTAATACATGTTGATGTTCATGCTAGTAATACATGTTGATGTTCATGCTAGTAATACATGTTGATGTTCATGCTAGTAATACATGTTGATGTTCATGTTAGTAATACATGTTCATGTTCATGCTAGTAATACATGTTGATGTTCATGCTAGTAATACATGTTGATGTTCAAGTTAGTAATACATGTTGATGTTCATGCTAGTAATACATGTTGATGTTCATGCTAGTAATACATGTTGATATTCATGTTAGTAATACATGTTGATGTTCATGTTAGTAATACATGTTGATGTTCATGTTAGTAATACATGTTGATGTTCATCCTAGTAATACATGTTGATGTTCATGCTAGTAATACATGTTGATGTTCATGCTAGTAATACATGTTGATGTTCATGCTATTAATACATGTTGATGTTCATGCTAGTAATACATGTTGATGTTCATGCTAGTAATACATGTTGATGTTCATGCTAGTAATACATGTTGATGTTCATGCTATTAATACATGTTGATGCTCATGCTAGTAATACATGTTGATGTTCATGCTAGTAATACATCTTGATGTTCATGCTAGTAATACATCTTGATGTTCATGCTAGTAATACATGTTGATGTGCATGCTAGTAATACATGTTGATGTTCATGCTAGTAATACATGTTGATGTTCAAGTTAGTAATACATGTTGATGTTCATGCTAGAAATACATGTTGATGTTCATGTTAGTAATACATGTTGATGTTCATGCTAGTAATACATGTTGATGTTCATGCTAGTAATACATGTTGATGTTCATGTTAGTAATACATGTTGATGTTCATGCTAGTAATACATGTTGATGTTCAAGCTAGTAATACATGTTGATGTTCATGCTAGTAATACATGTTGATGTTCATGTTAGTAATACATGTTGATGTTCATGTTAGTAATACATGTTGATGTTCATGCTAGTAATACATGTTGATGTTCATGCTAGTAATACATGTTGATGTTCATGTTAGTAATACATGTTGATGTTCATGTTAGTAATACATATTGATGTTCATGTTAGTAATACATGTTGATGTTCATGTTAGTAATACATGTTGATGTTCATGTTAGTAATACATGTTGATGTTCATGTTAGTAATACATGTTGATGTTCATGTTAGTAATACATGTTGATGTTCATGTTAGTAATACATGTTGATGTTCATGCTAGTAATACATGTTGATGTTCATGCTAGTAATACATGTTGATATTCATGTTAGTAATACATGTTGATGTTCATGTTAGTAATACATGTTGATGTTCATGTTAGTAATACATGTTGATGTTCATGCTAGTAATACATGTTGATGTTCATGCTAGTAATACATGTTGATGTTCATGCTAGTAATACATGTTGATGTTCATGCTATTAATACATGTTGATGTTCATGCTAGTAATACATGTTGATGTTCATGCTAGTAATACATGTTGATGTTCATGCTAGTAATACATGTTGATGTTCATGCTATTAATACATGTTGATGCTCATGCTAGTAATACATGTTGATGTTCATGCTAGTAATACATCTTGATGTTCATGCTAGTAATACATCTTGATGTTCATGCTAGTAATACATGTTGATGTTCATGCTAGTAATACATGTTGATGTTCATGCTAGTAATACATGTTGATGTTCAAGTTAGTAATACATGTTGATGTTCATGCTAGTAATACATGTTGATGTTCATGTTAGTAATACATGTTGATGTTCATGCTAGTAATACATGTTGATGTTCATGCTAGTAATACATGTTGATGTTCATGTTAGTAATACATGTTGATGTTCATGCTAGTAATACATGTTGATTTTCAAGCTAGTAATACATGTTGATGTTCATGCTAGTAATACATGTTGATGTTCATGTTAGTAATACATGTTGATGTTCATGTTAGTAATACATGTTGATGTTCATGCTAGTAATACATGTTGATGTTCATGCTAGTAATACATGTTGATGTTCATGTTAGTAATACATGTTGATGTTCATGTTAGTAATACATGTTGATGTTCATGTTAGTAATACATGTTGATGTTCATGTTAGTAATACATGTTGATGTTCATGTTAGTAATACATGTTGATGTTCATGTTAGTAATACATGTTGATGTTCATGTTAGTAATACATGTTGATGTTCATGCTAGTAATACATGTTGATGTTCATGCTAGTAATACATGTTGATGTTCATGCTAGTAATACATGTTGATGTTCATGTTAGTAATACATGTTGATGTTCATGCTAGTAAAACATGTTGATGTTCATGCTAGTAATACATGTTGATGTTCATGCTAGTAATACATGTTGATGTTCATGCTAGTAATACATGTTGATGTTTATGCTAGTAATACATGTTGATGTTCATGCTAGTAATACATGTTGATGTTCATGTTAGTAATACATCTTGATATTCATGCTAGTAATACATGTTGATGTTCATGCTATTAATACATGTTGATGCTCATGCTAGTAATACATGTTGATGTTCATGCTAGTAATACATCTTGATGTTCATGCTAGTAATACATGTTGATGTTCATGCTAGTAATACATGTTGATGTTCATGCTAGTAATACATGTTGATGTTCATGCTAGTAATACATGTTGATGTTCAAGTTAGTAATACATGTTAATGTTCATGCTAGTAATACATGTTGATGTTCATGTTAGTAATACATGTTGATGTTCATGCTAGTAATACATGTTGATGTTCATGCTAGTAATACATGTTGATGTTCATGTTAGTAATACATGTTGATGTTCATGCTAGTAATACATGTTGATTTTCAAGCTAGTAATACATGTTGATGTTCATGCTAGTAATACATGTTGATGTTCATGTTAGTAATACATGTTGATGTTCATGTTAGTAATACATGTTGATGTTCATGCTAGTAATACATGTTGATGTTCATGCTAGTAATACATGTTGATGTTCATGTTAGTAATACATGTTGATGTTCATGTTAGTAATACATGTTGATGTTCATGTTAGTAATACATGTTGATGTTCATGTTAGTAATACATGTTGATGTTCATGTTAGTAATACATGTTGATGTTCATGTTAGTAATACATGTTGATGTTCATGTTAGTAATACATGTTGATGTTCATGCTAGTAATACATGTTGATGTTCATGCTAGTAATACATGTTGATGTTCATGCTAGTAATACATGTTGATGTTCATGTTAGTAATACATGTTGATGTTCATGCTAGTAATACATGTTGATGTTCATGTTAGTAATACATGTTGATGTTCATGCTAGTAAAACATGTTGATGTTCATGCTAGTAATACATGTTGATGTTCATGCTAGTAATACATGTTGATGTTCATGCTAGTAATACATGTTGATGTTTATGCTAGTAATACATGTTGATGTTCATGCTAGTAATACATGTTGATGTTCATGTTAGTAATACATGTTGATGTTCATGCTATTAATACATGTTGATGTTCATGTTAGTAATACATGTTGATGTTCATGTTAGTAATACATGTTGATGTTCATGCTAGTAATACATGTTGATGTTCATGTTAGTAATACATGTTGATGTTCATGCTAGTAATACATGTTGATGTTCATGTTAGTAATACATGTTCATGTTCATGTTAGTAATACATGTTGATGTTCATGCTAGTAATACATGTTGATGTTCAAGTTAGTAATACATGTTGATGTTCATGCTAGTAATACATGTTGATGTTCATGCTAGTAATACATGTTGATGTTCATGCTAGTAATACATGTTGATGTTCATGCTAGTAATACATGTTGATGTTCATGCTAGTAATACATGTTGATGTTCATCCTAGTAATACATGTTGATGTTCATGCTAGTAATACATGTTGATGTTCATGCTAGTAATACATGTTGATGTTCATGCTATTAATACATGTTGATGTTCATGCTAGTAATACATGTTGATGTTCATGCTAGTAATACATGTTGATGTTCATGCTAGTAATACATGTTGATGTTCATGCTATTAATACATGTTGATGCTCATGCTAGTAATACATGTTGATGTTCATGCTAGTAATACATCTTGATGTTCATGCTAGTAATACATCTTGATGTTCATGCTAGTAATACATGTTGATGTTCATGCTAGTAATACATGTTGATGTTCATGCTAGTAATACATGTTGATGTTCAAGTTAGTAATACATGTTGATGTTCATGCTAGAAATACATGTTGATGTTCATGTTAGTAATACATGTTGATGTTCATGCTAGTAATACATGTTGATGTTCATGCTAGTAATACATGTTGATGTTCATGTTAGTAATACATGTTGATGTTCATGCTAGTAATACATGTTGATGTTCAAGCTAGTAATACATGTTGATGTTCATGCTAGTAATACATGTTGATGTTCATGTTAGTAATACATGTTGATGTTCATGTTAGTAATACATGTTGATGTTCATGCTAGTAATACATGTTGATGTTCATGCTAGTAATACATGTTGATGTTCATGTTAGTAATACATGTTGATGTTCATGTTAGTAATACATATTGATGTTCATGCTAGTAATACATGTTGATGTTCATGTTAGTAATACATGTTGATGTTCATGTTAGTAATACATGTTGATGTTCATGTTAGTAATACATGTTGATGTTCATGTTAGTAATACATGTTGATGTTCATGTTAGTAATACATGTTGATGTTCATGCTAGTAATACATGTTGATGTTCATGCTAGTAATACATGTTGATATTCATGTTAGTAATACATGTTGATGTTCATGTTAGTAATACATGTTGATGTTCATGTTAGTAATACATGTTGATGTTCATGCTAGTAATACATGTTGATGTTCATGCTAGTAATACATGTTGATGTTCATGCTAGTAATACATGTTGATGTTCATGCTATTAATACATGTTGATGTTCATGCTAGTAATACATGTTGATGTTCATGCTAGTAATACATGTTGATGTTCATGCTAGTAATACATGTTGATGTTCATGCTATTAATACATGTTGATGCTCATGCTAGTAATACATGTTGATGTTCATGCTAGTAATACATCTTGATGTTCATGCTAGTAATACATCTTGATGTTCATGCTAGTAATACATGTTGATGTTCATGCTAGTAATACATGTTGATGTTCATGCTAGTAATACATGTTGATGTTCAAGTTAGTAATACATGTTGATGTTCATGCTAGTAATACATGTTGATGTTCATGTTAGTAATACATGTTGATGTTCATGCTAGTAATACATGTTGATGTTCATGCTAGTAATACATGTTGATGTTCATGTTAGTAATACATGTTGATGTTCATGCTAGTAATACATGTTGATTTTCAAGCTAGTAATACATGTTGATGTTCATGCTAGTAATACATGTTGATGTTCATGTTAGTAATACATGTTGATGTTCATGTTAGTAATACATGTTGATGTTCATGCTAGTAATACATGTTGATGTTCATGCTAGTAATACATGTTGATGTTCATGTTAGTAATACATGTTGATGTTCATGTTAGTAATACATGTTGATGTTCATGTTAGTAATACATGTTGATGTTCATGTTAGTAATACATGTTGATGTTCATGTTAGTAATACATGTTGATGTTCATGTTAGTAATACATGTTGATGTTCATGTTAGTAATACATGTTGATGTTCATGCTAGTAATACATGTTGATGTTCATGCTAGTAATACATGTTGATGTTCATGCTAGTAATACATGTTGATGTTCATGTTAGTAATACATGTTGATGTTCATGCTAGTAAAACATGTTGATGTTCATGCTAGTAATACATGTTGATGTTCATGCTAGTAATACATGTTGATGTTCATGCTAGTAATACATGTTGATGTTTATGCTAGTAATACATGTTGATGTTCATGCTAGTAATACATGTTGATGTTCATGTTAGTAATACATCTTGATGTTCATGCTAGTAATACATGTTGATGTTCATGCTATTAATACATGTTGATGCTCATGCTAGTAATACATGTTGATGTTCATGCTAGTAATACATCTTGATGTTCATGCTAGTAATACATGTTGATGTTCATGCTAGTAATACATGTTGATGTTCATGCTAGTAATACATGTTGATGTTCATGCTAGTAATACATGTTGATGTTCAAGTTAGTAATACATGTTGATGTTCATGCTAGTAATACATGTTGATGTTCATGTTAGTAATACATGTTGATGTTCATGCTAGTAATACATGTTGATGTTCATGCTAGTAATACATGTTGATGTTCATGTTAGTAATACATGTTGATGTTCATGCTAGTAATACATGTTGATTTTCAAGCTAGTAATACATGTTGATGTTCATGCTAGTAATACATGTTGATGTTCATGTTAGTAATACATGTTGATGTTCATGTTAGTAATACATGTTGATGTTCATGCTAGTAATACATGTTGATGTTCATGCTAGTAATACATGTTGATGTTCATGTTAGTAATACATGTTGATGTTCATGTTAGTAATACATGTTGATGTTCATGTTAGTAATACATGTTGATGTTCATGTTAGTAATACATGTTGATGTTCATGTTAGTAATACATGTTGATGTTCATGTTAGTAATACATGTTGATGTTCATGTTAGTAATACATGTTGATGTTCATGCTAGTAATACATGTTGATGTTCATGCTAGTAATACATGTTGATGTTTATGCTAGTAATACATGTTGATGTTCATGTTAGTAATACATGTTGATGTTCATGCTAGTAAAACATGTTGATGTTCATGCTAGTAATACATGTTG
Organism: Bathymodiolus brooksi; assembly: GCA_963680875.1. Classification (NCBI taxonomy): domain Eukaryota; kingdom Metazoa; phylum Mollusca; class Bivalvia; order Mytilida; family Modiolidae; genus Bathymodiolus; species Bathymodiolus brooksi. The sequence continues at coordinate 18,634,453 of OY804582.1, read as the reverse complement.
ATGTTCATGCTAGTAATACATGTTGATGTTCATGCTAGTAATACATGTTGATGTTTATGCTAGTAATACATGTTGATGTTCATGCTAGTAATACATGTTGATGTTCATGTTAGTAATACATGTTGATGTTCATGCTATTAATACATGTTGATGTTCATGTTAGTAATACATGTTGATGTTCATGCTAGTAATACATGTTGATGTTCATGCTAGTAATACATGTTGATGTTCATGTTAGTAATACATGTTGATGTTCATGCTAGTAATACATGTTGATGTTCATGCTAGTAATACATGTTGATGTTCATGCTAGTAATACATGTTGATGTTCATGCTAGTAATACATGTTGATTTTCATGCTAGTAATACATGTTGATGTTCATGCTAGTAATACATGTTGATGTTCATGCTAGTAATACATGTTGATGTTCATGCTAGTAATACATGTTGATGTTCATGCTAGTAATACATGTTGATGTTCATGCTAGTAATACATGTTGATGTTCATGCTAGTAATACATGTTGATGTTCATGCTAGTAATACATGTTGATGTTCATGCTAGTAATACATGTTGATGTTCATGCTAGTAATACATGTTGATGTTCATGCTAGTAATATATGTTGATGTTCATGCTAGTAATACATGTTGATGTGCATGATAGTAATACATGTTGATGTTCATGTTAGTAATACATGTTGATGTTCATGCTAGTAATACATGTTGATGTTCATGCTAGTAATACATGTTGATGTTCATGCTAGTAATACATGTTGATGTTCATGCTAGTAATACATGTTGATGTTCATGCTAGTAATACATGTTGATGTTCATGTTAGTAATACATGTTGATGTTCATGCTAGTAATACATGTTGATGTTCATGCTAGTAATACATGTTGATGTTCATGCTAGTAATACATGTTGATATTCATGCTAGTAATACCTGTTGCTGTTCATGCTAGTAATACATGTTGATGTTCATGCTAGTAATACATGTTGATGTTCATGCTAGTAATACATGTTGATGTTCATGCTAGTAATACATCTTGATGTTCATGTTAGTAATACATGTTGATGTTCATGCTAGTAATACATGTTGATGTTCATGCTAGTAATACATGTTGATGTTCATGTTAGCAATACATGTTGATGTTCATGCTAGTAATACATGTTGATGTTCATGCTAGTAATACATGTTGATGTTCATGCTAGTAATACATGTTGATGTTCATGCTAGTAATACATGTTGATGTTCATGTTAGTAATACATGTTGATGTTCATGTTAGTAATACATGTTGATGTTCATGCTAGTAATACATGTTGATGTTCATGTTAGTAATACATGTTGATGTTCATGCTAGTAATACATGTTGATGTTCATGCTAGTAATACATGTTGATGTTCATGCTAGTAATACATGTTGATGTTCATGCTAGTAATACATGTTGATGTTCATGCTAGTAATACATGTTGATGTTCATGCTAGTAATACATGTTGATGTTCATGCTAGTAATACATGTTGATGTTCATGCTAGTAATACATGTTGATGTTCATGCTAGTAATACATCTTGATGTTCATGCTAGTAATACATCTTGATGTTCATGCTAGTAATACATCTTGATGTTCATGCTAGTAATACATCTTGATGTTCATGCTAGTAATACATCTTGATGTTCATGCTATGTTATTTTGTATAAAGAACGTGTAGTTATGCCACATTATTTCTGCTGCAAATCTAATCTTCGGTGTAGACGTTCCAGGGTTATGGTCTACATGAGACGAGTGCATCATGAATGAAGAAATTTAATATCATTTGGTGGATTGGTGTGGATCATCTTTTTTGTTTTTTGTATTGTGTTTGTCTTCGTTCTGCGTCTGTTCCTTGTGCCTAATATTGCTGGTGTCTCTGGATTGTCCATTCTTGATTGCCCTTTCGGTTTCCACGAAAGCTTATTTATAATATATGCAATCAATTCTTCAGCACCCTATGATTATTATGGTTACCATCGAACCACGGCGTTTGGGGGTCCGGTAGGGACTATTGAGTATTCGAGTTAAATAAACTAAACTTATACTAAAAGCTATTACGACCGGACCAATTTTTTACTTCGAGTTATCCAGGATTGGCAGGAAGACGATTTATCATATTGGCTTTCTAATCTTTTGATAATGACATACCTGGTGCAGATTATTCCAGAAACGCGTCGTGTGCTATAGATAAGATATCTACCTTTTTAGCAGATATTTTTTTACCAGTGCCGGATTTACCATTGTGCTTAGGTGTGTTTAATCACACGGCCCGTTGGGCGGGGGGCCCATCTTCCTGCCAACAATATTTTTTACGATGGATTTTTGCTTATGTGGTGCAATTTTAAATTGGAAGGAGTTCTGTTTCGGAGCGATTCCAGACATAATGATAGAGTTGACTGCCTGTGTAGGGCTACCGGGTTTACCTCCTTCAGGGCCCAAGTAAGGGGCCTCATAACTTAACTAGCACAGGGCCTCATTTGTCCTAAATCAGGCACTGCCTTTTTCTACGGTATTAAGTAAACCTCAGACTTTACCTGTTGCGTTTAAATTCTACCTGTAATTATTATCTCATTATCTCTTTGCTTTATAAATAATTAGAGTCATAATGACTTGTACAGCTTTGTCTTTGTCTGTGGCGAGAAGACTTAGGGACGGACCATTTAACTTGAAGGTTTTTTTCTAAAAAAATATTCTGATCCCCAATGTTGCTGAAAAAAATATTCTGATTTTGGTGGAGGAAAAAAAAAATCTGATTCAGAGTTTTTGTCATATAACCTAATGATAAATTCTGGAAAAAAATTTCGCGCTTTGCGCGACAAAAAAAATTAATATTCTAAATCTCGTGTTGTCGGAAAAAAAATTCTGAACGAAACAAAAAACCATACCCCCCCCCCCTCCCTCCCCCCCTGAAAGTTAAATGGTCGGTCCCTTAATTTAGACCATAATTCCATCTTATTATCGTACATGTGGTAGTAGCATCTAAGTTCTGCCTCGTAGTAAGATACTGAATAAATATTAAAAAACTAAAAACAACATTTATTTGATTTTAGGACACTAGACACGTCTATATATAATTAATAAATTCAGTCAGTGATGCTTGACCCCGTACAGGTGGAAAACAAAATTAAAGAGAACCAACATGGTCAACATTATGAACATACTGGTTTAACTGGGATAAGTCTATCTCTGTCCGAGTGAGATAAACTTTAGTTTTAAAATACTACTCAAAACTGATTATTTACAGAATATTGTGCAACTACAATGTAGTATCTTTTATATATAAATTATCGATCTTTTTACCTTTAATGATCTTATTTTTCCGTGATAGTGCATTATTCAATAACAAGATAAAAGATGAAAGGGTGTACTTTAATCCCCGTCAACATGTAATACCCAGGATTCCGTGCGACTATAACTTGAATAAGAGCAACGGGAAGGGTACAATTTACCTTTTACATTGTAAATTAAGACTTTTAAAGTTTAAATCGATTTGAAAAAAAAGATATATGATAAGAGAGATTGGGTGACATTGGACTAACGGGGGACAATTTTGTTACGAGAAAATGACAAGATAGCGATTAATGTTTTGTAAATTTTAAAAAGGTGATCAGCTGTGGATAAAATTACGGTACCTGTATGTCAGTATTCACAGGTAAAAAAAAAGAAATAGCTATTTGTCTACACGTGAATGAAACTAACAAAGACAGACGCGAATTACAGCTGCGCGAGTGATTGGTTCATTGGTTCTTTTACCTTTTATGTTGTAATTCAATATTGTGACTAAACTTAAAATAGTGTGTTGTCAAAAAGGAGTCAATTATACATGTATAAAGTGATTTCTTTTTCTACATCCACCAAGGATTTAAGATATCGCAGTTTACATTGTGAATATATAAATACGACATTGGAATGCGTCTCAATTAGCTAATTGTTCATAAAGATATGCACGAACATTGTATTTCATGAAAGTGTCGCTGGCTTATTGCTTTTCAACATTTTTTAAATTTATTTTCGTTTGTTTGTATTTAAGTAAGTGCGTTGTCATTTCAATTTTGAAATTTATTTTAATTACATAAATTCTATTTACATGGATATTATTTTAACCTTTGGAAATATTTCATTTTTAGACTCAGTAAGAAGGATTAGTGTCATTATCATTTTCATTGTGGATTCTCAGAGATGAGGAGATGTGGAGCGTGGATTGGAGAGGTTGGATTTTTGTGTGTGTGACTGTGTGTCTAAATGTCACCATCGTGAAAGCCAGTACACCAGGTATGATTTGTTTTATTGTTAGATATTTGTTATTTTTTATGAGGTATTGATGTAAACAATCTTTAATATGAATAAAATGTACGGTAAATTTAATATGAAAGCTGTTGCACACATATTTGAATAGAACTCGATATAATATCACTTTTAGAAAATCAAATTCTTTGAATATAAATGAGGTGTAAAGTCGTATATTATGTAATAATACATTTCTCGTTTTAACATAAATTTAAAAAATGTTCCCGTAATCTCGAATCCCAATTACATGTATATATTTTATTGGTCACATAAGGGCCTACTATTTTATCAATTATAATATATTTTTTTGTTTCGACAGACCGAAACAATTTATGTTAAGTCTGGAATACTACCAAGGTTAACGTACATTTTAATAAATTATATTAAAAAAGTTTTTAAAAATAGATGCAGTTAACATATATGTGGATTCAGAATCTCTGTAAACAGGGAACCTGCTACATTTTTTTTGGTTCTAGAAGGGCAGGGGATGAAAATTTGACCCAAAGGAATTTTTCGTAAATTTTAAAACATTTCCAGATAATACCATAGCAACCTACCATCCCCATAATTGGCCTCTCGTGAAGCGAGACGTCGCTGATTTTGGAGAATGTACTTGTTAAACCTGCATGTTTATTTACCGAGTGAAATGGATCGGTATTTTACATCTGATAGTATATGTATACCTCTCTAATTAGGACGACAAAGATATTTTGATTTTTCTCAAAACAAACATGCTCAATATTTACTAAATCTACATAAAAGGAGGTAACTGACATGGTATATGTATTATATAGGTATAGTTGATATACAGGTTATTGACAATTTGATAAGAGCTTTCTTTAAAGTCTGTTTCAAATAGGTTTATCAATGTAACTTGTCATATGAAACTTTGATAAATTGAGTGAAAAAAAATCCGTAGTATAGGATAAATAAATAATGGATGACAGTTAAATGATGGGTGAATATTGTGATTTATGTGATGAAAATGTTAAACTCCTTAAAACAAAACTGAGGTGAATGACTGCCTCTTGAGAGGTTGCTAGGTGTCACATTGAGGTTCTAAACTTAGCTTGGTGGTTGATAGATTGTCGTTTAACGTCAAGTGGAGAGTATGTCAGCCGCATGCACGTCCAGAAGAAGCTTATATATACAACAATAAATCTGCTATTGAAACAGGGAACAATGAGATGGTCTTATGTTGATGTTCTAAATTGTGATTGCTACGGGAAAAGAGGACACAGTGGATGGGTTCGGAAAAAATGCCTTACAATGAACTACCAATAACCACTTCTAACAGTCTGTTGCTTATTAGGAACTGCTGAAAATTTTCTTTTCCATGCACAGAGTGAACCGTGTTTCGAGAATGACATGCTCTTTGCACCAGTCCATTAAATGAGCAATAGATTTTGTCAGCATGAGTCTTTGATAGCAGTCCATTAAATGAGCAATAGATTTTGTCAGCATGAGTCTTTGATAGCAGTCCATTAAATGAGCAATAGATTTTGTCAGCATGAGTCTTTGATAGCAGTCCATTAAAGGAGCAATAGATTTTGTCAGCATGAGTCTTTGATACATGTAGCAGTCCATTAAAAGAGCAATAGATTTTGTCAGCATGAGTCTTTGATAGCAGTCCATTAAATGAGATATATATTTTGTCAGCATGACTCTTTGATAGCAGTCCATTAAATGAGCAATAAATTTTGTCAGCATGGTTGTTGATAGCAGTCCATTAAATGAGCAATAGATTTTGTCAGCATGACTCTTTGATAGCAGTCCATTAAATGAGCAATATATTTTGTCAGCATGAGTCGTTGATAGCCCGTTTAAAGGCTTTATCTCCTTCTCACTTGTCCATCCGGGTCCCAGTACATTATTTTTACCTACATTATCTATTGTTTGTATATTTGTTCTCGTCATAAACAAAACAAACTGAAATATTGCTCTCGTGGCGTTAAACAACAATCAAACAATAAATGAATTAAGTTCCTGAACTAAAAATAGGTTTACTCTCAATAGAGACAACATAAACGAGTCAATTTGAACTCAGATAAAGTGTGTAAATGTTGTTTTAACATATTAAGTATTAAGTCAATATATACATTATTATTTACAAACTATTTAATAGGGAGAGTGTGTTGTGTTTTTAGTAGATTGTTGTTATACTGTCTCTGTTCATTTGTTTGTACTTCCTGTGTTTTCAGTTTTAGGCCGTTTAAAGTCAGTGATCCTTGTAGTTCTTGTATTCATTTTAAATTATTTTGTTTGCCATGCCCATTCACAGTTCAACCTCCACAACCCAGTCTAGACCGTCTCCATTGATCATGTAAATGACTTGTGCTTCTCTAACATATGGTATATTGTGTATAATAATATATTACTGCAACTGTAACAGATTGCTGGTGTTATTTCACTAAGTGTGCATTAATTCAATTCTACATTCCTAATATTTAGCACATGTGTGATTTATTGTCAAGTTAACAAGCGTATTAAAAGATCATTTTCATGTCAAAAAGTACTTTTCTTCTTAAGTCTCATGTGAAAAAAAATTAAGCATTGTGCCCATAAAAGTACTTTATCCCCGCCACCTTTTATTGAAGTGCCTGTACCAAGCCAGTGAAGTGAATAGTCATGTATATATGTCTCTCTACGTTTTTTATATTAGATTTTGGAATTGTTCAGTTACTCCTAATAAACAAGAGGCTGTCATGGTCGTGATCGTATGGTAGTTGGATTTACAACAACATGCATGTGCAATCAGCGTCTATCACCACTAAGGTTGTGGGTTCGAATCCCGTTCATGGCGAGGGGTACTCGATACAACATTATGCTATAAAGTTTATTTGTCAGTGACTAACGACAGGTCGGTAGTTTTCTCCGGGTATTCTGGTTTCCTCCAACAATAAAACCTACCGCCACAATATAGCTGAAATATTGTTGAAAGTGGCGTTAAACACCATAACCCTAATGAACAACAGTGTATTAGGAGTTGTTGTTAGTTGTCCCGTTTCAAGATAAATATTTATTATGTTCGTAATCTCAGTCAGAGATACAATATAAACTGTTTATTTGACTAAAACAATGGCCACCAATAATTTCCTTTCTGCAATACTAGCTATTGTTTTATAAGGGATAAAACATGTTTGTGCCTGTCGCAAGCAGGGCCTCCAAGAGAAATTTTGCAAGGCGGAACAAGACTATTTTGGGGCCCCGTAGACAGGTTGAGACCTCTCTCAAATTTGAGGATTTGAGTTGAAAATACCACCCAAAAAAATCTAAAAATCTAAATAAAACGTGTATAGCTAAGGTTATGGGGCCCTTCAGGGATTCACGGGCCCCCTCTTGGCTCGCCGGGCCCCGGACCGATGTACCGACTGAATCCCCTTCTCAAGCCAGGACCTGAATTTCCAACGTCATATATCGTTATGGTTTTTTTCATGGGTCAAGGTGAGACGTGATTGCTCATTTTGTTGATATTGGTGGAATATTGAACATCACTTTTCAAAATTTAGGCCTAACTACACAGCATACAGTCAAAGTTTTGTACTTGGTAACAGTGTTATTTTCATGAAGTGTAACAGTTATTTTCTGTTTCCGCTTCTTGTCGGAGCGTGACGATTATATTCGTATCTATGGAGTTAGTTTTCGTATTATTTGTTTAGAAATGCGTTCGGTTTCTCTTCTGACTGATTTTTCCAATGACATTTTCATTATCAAATATAGCAATGTGTGCATTGGGAAAAAAACAATATTCATCATTGATACACGTCTGGTGTATGACATGTTGAAAATTAATCGTTCTGCATAAGTTACTGCAACAGATTGCTGTTATAATTACATTTAAGATATTAACAATGCTATGATGAAGCCGTCGGATTTAAACTGAGAAAAACATGTTTACACTTTAAAATTATTTAGAACTCCAATATTAAAATGTTAAGCGTACCTGATGAAAGTTATTCTAGAAATGTGTCGTGTGCACTACATTAGACCTGTATATTTTTATTTATGTAGCTTGTTGTGTGTCAAGATTAATGTACAGTTGATAGCTGTATGTAAACATTTATATGTTCATAGTGTTGTTATTTGATACAGAGAGAGTATTTACTACAACCGGATAAATTGTTTAGTTGATTTAATTTCAGTTGTGTTGTCTTTAATTACAAAAATGAAAATGCCATTTATGTTTCTACAGCAAAACGAGATTTATAAAATCATTTCCTTGAATTGTGGGGATGTACATATGTTCTTTAATATATTATCTATATAACATGTGCTAATTTGGTACCGCACCGGTGGGGTAATGGATAGTTTTCTCGCCTCGAGTGTGGTAGGTTGTGGTTTCGAGCACCGGTCAAGTCCGAAACCAAAGACTATAACATTTGAATGTGTTGCTTCTCCACTAAGCATTACTGAGTAAGAGCAAGGACAGGTTGGATCTGAATCGGGTTAATGTATCCGAGTGGAGCGACATGTCTACCCGTGGACTATTGTTTCAGTGAGCTAGCATAAAAAAAATCCAAAGTATACTGGTCAAGTACAAAGCTGGCATCATCATCTAATAGAATGTAACTTGTTCTCGCCAAGATATAGCTGAAAAATGCTCAACAATCACTCACTCACTCACTCACTCTTTAATATTCTCTATAAAACATGTACTAGTTCGGTATTAACATATAAAAACTTTGAAGATCAATAAAATATGTGTAGCTCATGCGCACGTTAAGTAACTTCATATATAAGCACGTTAGATATATATTTTTTAATGACATCGGTACAATTTCTAGCAATATATTTTTATTATATAAAAGTTTATTGAATAGCTCTATTGATCAAAGAATAACATTCTTATTGTGATCATAAATGATGAAAATTTAAATCTTTTAAAAATAAAATTACATTAATAAAATCGTATGTTTATCATTTGATCTTAAGAGTTGACAGACCACCATGGAGCTTCGTTTATTAAATATCAATCATGGTGCGTTTATTACCAATTTGACAAGAGAAATCGGCTGAACATAATAAGATTCTAAAGTTACTTCCAGATATGTGCGTCGCGAGAGTCGTAATTCGGCTATATTCATGTCGAGAACAAATTTCCAAACAATAAAGCATGCGGGTAAAAGATGACAGTAAGTTTGTTTTTTTATTGATTGATTTTATTGTGCTTCACGCTACTTTCAGCAATATTTCAGCTATATCATGGCGATCAGTTTTAGTGGTGGAAGAAGCCGGAGTACCCGGAGAGAACCACCGACCGTGGACAAGCAACTGGTAAACTTGATCACTTGCGGCTGCGAGTCAGGTGCAACCTTTTTTGTAATTTACAAAGCTGGGCGCGAACCCATGCCATATTGGTGATAGGATTGTATGAGTTGTCAGGTAATCCAACTACCTAACTCATTGAGCCACCCGGGCCCTTCAGTAAGATGGGTCTATGGACGAACGTTTAGACCGCCACATAATAAAACTAGTATATAATAGTTAGCACCAGGAAAAAATGTTGCCTCACAACGGGACAACGAAGATTGCTCTTAGCAAGTTCACGTCAGCAATATCTGTTGTATTTTGTCTGTTATGTGCTGGAAGCGTGACATTCCATAACCAGGTTCCGTCCTAATTACGAGTTGTGTATGCGAGACATCCCGTTTGGAGAGGTCTTTTAAAGGTTCGATATTGCGGTTTATCCATGGAACCCCCTTCTACACCAGCGTTGTGTATAGCGTATTTCGTTTAATTTATTTTTGTCAACAAATATCAAACAACGTTTTGTCACGTTTATTGTGTGACATGCAGACGAGTGTCCACATGTCTCTACGAAAAGTTCATTAATCAAAGAGAAAAAAATGCAAGGATAAGAAAAACAATATGTCTTTCCATTTTTGAAAGATGAATTATTGTAAATAAAAATATCAAGCACTGTCATACTTGTTCTGCATGGCGTCTCCTGTGGCTATGTATCATATATCACTCTCCTAGTCTTTCCTGTGCATTGTCAATCCAATTGGAAAGCTTGGTTCTGCTAGTTTTTCATTTTCATTTCCAATCCAAGCTGGGTTCTGCGAGTCTACAACTGTCATTACCAATATAAGCTTGGCTCTCTGAGTCTTTCATGTTCATTTTCAATATAAGCTAGGCTCTCTGAGTCTTTCATGTTCATTTTCAATATAAGCTAGGCTCTCTGAATCTTTCATGTTCATTTGCAATATAAGCTAGGCTCTCTGAATCTTTCATTTCCGTTACCAATATAAGCTTGGAAATCCTGTTCTTTTATTTTCATGTCCAAAATAATCTGGCACTCTGAGTCTTTCATTTTCTTTACCAATTTAAGCTTTGATTCAACATTTGACTGACTTAAGCTATTAAACTAACGAGATTATGTCAAAATCAAAAATCCCTTATCAAAGCAAATTTATTAATCACCTTATTCCAATATTTCTCGTCAAATACGTAAGATAACCCATTAAACCGACTACTTTATCTTTTAATGTTTTTTTTTCATCAAGTGTTGACTCTACGACAATAAACTCCTATGTTTGCATGTTTATAAATTTGTTAGCCAAGGACTTAAACCCGCCAATTGTTACCTCATTTAAATGGCTTATAAAACACCTTATTGATTGACTAAGCTGTACCAATTATAGTCTTCTAATACAAACATTTGTACTGTTAACAAGACGGGAGGAGTATAATTGTCTATTAAATGATACTCAAGTTGTTTGTGTAAACTTTGTAATGGTTTTAAGTCGATTTACAGTCGTTTTATAATCCACAATGGCACTTGGAATGTCTAAGAGAATGAAGAGTTTGAAGATACCAAAGGGGTAATCAGAATCCGTAAATATCAAGAACAACAGACACCACAATGGTCTAAATAAAAGGACAAAAGGACAAACAACGATCTACAAAACATACATATAAAACTAAAGATCGAGTAACACGAACCCCACTAAAAACAAACAACGATCTACAAAACATACATATAAAACTAAAGATCTAGTAACACGAACCCCACTAAACACAAACAACGATCTACAAAACATACATATAAAACTAAAGATCGAGTAACACGAACCCCACTAAAAACAAACAACGATCTACAAAACATACATATAAAACTAAAGATCGAGTAAAACGAACCCCACTAAAAACCGGGGGTGAACTCAGGTGCTCCGGAAGGGTAAGCAGTTCTTGTTCCACTAGTGGCACCCATCGTGTTAGCCTAGTTGCAAACCCAGTGATAACATTTTTTCCACTGTATAATCTATTATAAACAACCCGATAATATTTTTTTATTTCACGAAAAAATATTCTAACCACTAGGAACCAAGGGTTAAGTTGAAGTCATCACTTCGAAAGTTTTACGGTCGAAACCATGACTTGGTTAATCGTTACGGAATATCTATGATTTATCATCGGGTTTGTGACAAGAGTAACACGATGGGTGCCACTAGTGGAGCAGGAGCCGCCTACCCTTCCAGAGCACTTTGGTTCATCCCTTGTTTTTAGTGGGGTTCGGGTTGCTCATTACTTAGTTTTTGTGTAGTGTTTTGTTTGTCCTTCTGCCCAATTTCTTGTGGCCATTCTATTGTCTGTACTTCTTTGTAATCATAAGACGTCAATCGAAGGACAGAAAATAAAATGGCCGAAATAAAAAGGACAAATAATAATTTACAAAACACTACACAGAAGACTAAAGATTGAGCACCACGAACCCCACTAAGAACCGAGAGTTAACTCAGGTGCCCCGGATGGGTAAGTAGTTCCTGCTCTTCTAGTGGTACCCATTGTTTATAATTTATTATGTTATTATATTTATATTATATTTATTATAAACAATCCATAATAAATTAATTTTAAGAGTCGCATTTGATATGTGTTTTGATTGGTTTAAAAAGTTGAGGTTATTTGTCAATGTACGGAATCTAAAAATAAACGTCGTTTTCAAGGCGTCGCGTGCCGTTGTCATCGGGTGATTTCCTTTAAAAGAGGCACCTTTGGGGTTATTTAAATTTATTTCCGATTATTTGCTTTATTTTGAAAAAATAAATATATTTTTCAATATCATAACAAAAAAGTTTGAATTAATTTATAAGGATTGATCGAAATTATTTGTTCGGTTTATTCGAAATAACCTCAATCAGGTTGTACACACCCTTGCGTAACAATATATGCGGGGTTACCCGGTGTGTATAGCCTGATTGAGGTTATTTCTTCATGAACCGAACATAAATTGCGATCAATCCTTAAATATGTTTTCAATTGAGGTAAAGTTATTTTACACTGTTTATTGTGCCAAGTTGATACTGACAATGGCAAGATTGAAATTGATGATCTTATTTTTAAAGAGACCATTATACTAAAGCAATAAAGATAGAAACAATCATAACAGATACTACTTGTGGATTAAATATCAATTGGCTATAAACATCCACAACTATTAATTGTCCTTTTTGAAAGACTAAAAGTGAAAAAAGGTATCATTAAGATAAAAACGTAGATATCCAATGCAGTGAGCACGACGTGTTTCTGTAATAACCTTCATCAGATACGTTTATAATTAAAGTGTAATAACCTTCATCAGATACGTTTATAATTAAAGTGTAATAACCTTCATCAGATACGTTTATAATTAAAGTGTAATAACCTTCATCAGATACGTTTATAATCAAAGTGTAATAACCTTCATCAGATACGTTTATAATCAAAGTGTAATAACCTTCATCAGATACGTTTATAATTAAAGTGTAATAACCTTCATCAGATACGTTTATAATTAAAGTGTAATAACCTTCATCAGATACGTTTATAATCAAAGTGTAATAACCTTCATCAGAAACGTTTATAATCAAAGTGTAATAACCTTCATCAGATACGTTTATAATCAAAGTATAATAACCTTCATCAGATACGTTTATAAACAAAGTGTAATAACCTTCATCAGATACGTTTATAATCAAAGTGTAATAACCTTCATCAGATACGTTTATTATCAAAGTGTAATAACCTTCATCAGATAGGTTTATAATCAAAGTGTAATAACCTTCATCAGATACGTTTATAATCAAAGTGTAATAACCTTCATCAGATACGTTTATAATCAATGTATTAGAAAGACAAATAATTCAAAAGAGTTCAGCCATCATAATAGTTATAATTTAGTAAAGAAAGAAAAATGTATCTAAAAGACATAACTACTCTTTCTATGCTATAGCCTTAACGAATAAGATTGTATACATTACCATAATAAGTTAGCCTAAAGTGTCAGTCTTAAGCTTAAGCTAAACACTTATATACAAACATTATTATTTTAGATTAATATTTTTTATTATATTTTTATTAATTATAAGACGGAATAAGATGTCAAGTACAATTAAATGCTTAAATTTTGACACAATCCATTTTAAAATCCATTTCGGGGTTCGTGTTACTAGATCTTTAGTTTTATGTGTATGTATTGTAGATCGTTGTTTGTCCTTTTGTACTTTTTCCTTTGGCCACTGTGTTGTCTGTTCTTCTTCGATTTACGGATTCTGATTTGTATAGAACTAAGCAATATATGTGTACTAGACAATATGATGTCACATGCTTTGTCATAATGTCATTAATTTTATTACATTATTAATGCAATTACTAATGAACTTTAAAAAAAATTTACCCATAAAATTCTCCATAATAGCTAAAGCATAATGCTCGTCTCAAATTTGTAATCCCAAGAAGCTTCATTGCGGAAATCAAAATGTCTATGATTTCATATATGATTGCTAACGTGTGTCATCTTTAATTAAAATTTATTATTGCACATATGGAATTGCGATTGTAATGAAACACCCTTTGATCAGCAGGGCATTCAATTGAATCGTCATTCTGAATGTTATATAATCGTATGTACAACTGACGAATAACATCGTACCTTCACATTCACTGCATTATTGTTAATACATGGCGGTAATGTGCATCGCATGCCCACCTTCGTTTGGTTTAAATGACTAAAGTAATTTAGTTCACGGGTCCTAGGAGTCCGAATGGTTAGTGTTGTTGACTTCTAGCCACATGTCACACCTGACGGGGTCGTTCCACGATACCACCTCATGTGCTTAGATTGAAATACATCTACTCAGGCTCGGGGGGCTTCATTGTTATGTTCGTTATAACTTCAATAAGTCTGGTAGTAACGATTAAGCTGCGAAACTTGCTGAAAGTGACGATAAATACCAATAACTCTAAATCTTTAGCTCAATTGAGTGTCTGCTCCTATCCACCCTAATATGTGAACATTTATATTTCCATCTCCATCTTCAGAACTACTCGATCACACGAAACCAAGCTTTGCAGACATGGTTCTCAAATTATGCTCATTTATATTCGTGTTTATTGTGGATCTATTATGGTGTGTCGACAGAGTCAGATATGCTTTTTATGGCTTCAATTAACAAAATCGTATTCTTAACAAAACAACAGATGGCATTGCTGTTTTGTAGTAACTTGGAAAGAAATGACATGAACTTAAATGAACATGAGAGACGATTCAACATTATGTTTCCTTGATATGATCTACCCAGTTTTGTTTTGTTTTGGACGATTTTAGGTTCAAAATATTTACAAATATGAGATGAAATTTACATATTAAGAAATTGTTTAAAGACCATCTTCTCCAAAACTTCTGAACTGAAATCTGGGTTATTGTGCCAAGTGGAAATCTAAGATGACGACCATTGTGGACCATT
The DNA here is from genome assembly GCA_963680875.1 of Bathymodiolus brooksi. NCBI lineage: Eukaryota > Metazoa > Mollusca > Bivalvia > Mytilida > Modiolidae > Bathymodiolus > Bathymodiolus brooksi. The sequence goes on along the minus strand of OY804582.1, from coordinate 18,619,404 downwards.
ATTTAACATTGGGGTCAATGAGTCAGATTTTGTAATGTTCTTCCTCTCAGACATCTACCTTAAGTTACTTGTAGTATTGCTCATGTCTTATATACGTTATTTGTGTTTGTTTGTGTATAGTGATGTCCAACACATATCATTGTGTTGTGTTTTTGTTTTTTTTTTCCGTCTTGTGTACACTATGTTGCCAGTTTCTCTAGATTGTCCATTTTTGATTGCTCCTTCGGTTTTCTCTAACGTTTATTTGTGAACAACGACACACATAGCTAATCCTTGTTTAATTGTATGTGCATCTATGAGATATAAAGATCAAACAGAATATTACGCTTGCAATAGTTTTTATTTATTTATTTATTAAAAATGTGCATACGGTTGTCACCTGGCGCAATATAATTTCATTTAAAGATATGAATCTATAACAAGCACATGCACACTAAAATAATCATGAACATTATTGTTACCGTACCATAAGTTAGACACACCAAACAATAACTTGTTATATATTCTACAATATTTCCAGAGAGCGATTTTTATAGTTATTTTTCTGTATTTAAAAATAATTGATGTTATACATTTTATACGTGTATATACACATTGTTGATATGCACAGTTTACATCTACACGTTTATACACACAATGTGTAACCACTTCGGTGGTGGTATGGTAAGCATGCTCGCCTCACGTGTAGTAGATTGTGAGTATCGGTGTCAAACCAAAGACTATGAAATTGGTATTTGCTGCTTCTTTGTTAAGATGGGAGTGTTAAGGTGGGAGTGTTAAGATGGGAGTGTTAAGGTGGGAGTGTTAAGGTGGGAATGTTAAGGTGGGAGTGTTAAGATGGGAGTGTTAAGGTGGGAGTGTTAAGATGGGAGTGTTAAGGTGGGAGTGTTAAGGTGGGAGTGTTAAGATGGGAGTGTTAAGGTAGGAGTGTTAAGGTGGGAGTGTTAAGATGGGAGTGTTAAGGTGGGAGTGTTAAGATGGGAGTGTTAAGGTGGGAGTGTTAAGGTGGGAGTGTTAAGATGGGAGTGTTAAGATGGGAGTGTTAAGGTGGGAGTGTTAAGGTGGGAGTGTTAAGGTGGGAGTGTTAAGATGGGAGTGTTAAGGTGGGAGTGTTAAGGTGGGAGTGTTAAGGTGGGAGTGTTAAGGTGGGAGTGTTAAGATGGGAGTGTTAAGGTGGGAGTGTTAAGGTGGGAGTGTTAAGGTGGGAGTGTTAAGGTGGGAGTGTTAAGATGGGAGTGTTAAGATGGGAGTGTTAAGGTGGGAGTGTTAAGGTGGGAGTGTTAAGGTGGGAGTGTTAAGATGGGAGTGTTAAGGTGGGAGTGTTAAGATGGGAGTGTTAAGGTGGGAGTGTTAAGATGGGAGTGTTAAGATGGGAGTGTTAAGGTGGGAGTGTTAAGATGGGAGTGTTAAGGTGGGAGTGTTAAGATGGGAGTGTTAAGGTGGGAGTGTTAAGGTGGGAGTGTTAAGGTGGGAGTGTTAAGATGGGAGTGTTAAGATGGGAGTGTTAAGGTGGGAGTGTTAAGGTGGGAGTGTTAAGATGGGAGTGTTAAGGTGGGAGTGTTAAGGTGGGAGTGTTAAGGTGGGAGTGTTAAGATGGAAGTGTTAAGGTGGGAGTGTTAAGGTGGGAGTGTTAAGATGGGAGTGTTAAGGTGGGAGTGTTAAGGTGGGAGTGTTAAGATGGGAGTGTTAAGGTGGGAGTGTTAAGGTGGGAGTGTTAAGGTGGGAGTGTTAAGATGGAAGTGTTAAGGTGGGAGTGTTAAGGTGGGAGTGTTAAGGTGGGGGTGTTAAGGTGGGAGTGTTAAGGTGGGAGTGTTAATGTGTTAAGGTGGGAGTGTTAATGTGTTAAGGTGGGAGTGTTAATGTGTTAAGGTGGGAGTGTTAATGTGTTAAGGTGGGAGTGTTAAGGTGGGAGTGTTAAGATGGGAGTGTTAAGGTGGGAGTGTTAAGGTGGGAGTGTTAAGATGGGAGTGTTAAGGTGGGAGTGTTAAGGTGGGAGTGTTAAGATGGAAGTGTTAAGGTGGGAGTGTTAAGGTGGGAGTGTTAAGATGGGAGTGTTAAGGTGGGAGTGTTAAGGTGGGAGTGTTAAGATGGGAGTGTTAAGGTGGGAGTGTTAAGGTGGGAGTGTTAAGGTGGGAGTGTTAAGGTGGGAGTGTTAAGGTGGGAGTGTTAAGATGGAAGTGTTAAGGTGGGAGTGTTAAGGTGGGAGTGTTAAGGTGGGGGTGTTAAGGTGGGAGTGTTAAGGTGGGAGTGTTAAGGTGGGAGTGTTAATGTGTTAAGGTGGAAGTGTTAATGTGTTAAGGTGGGAGTGTTAATGTGTTAAGGTGGGAGTGTTAATGTGTTAAGTTGGGAGTGTTAAGATGGGAGTGTTAAGGTGGGAGTGTTAAGATGGGAGTGTTAAGGTGGGAGTGTTAAGGTGGGAGTGTTAAGATGGAAGTGTTAAGGTGGGAGTGTTAAGGTGGGAGTGTTAAGATGGGAGTGTTAAGGTGGGAGTGTTAAGGTGGGAGTGTTAAGATGGGAGTGTTAAGGTGGGAGTGTTAAGGTGGGAGTGTTAAGGTGGGAGTGTTAAGGTGGGAGTGTTAACATGGAAGTGTTAAGGTGGGAGTGTTAAGGTGGGAGTGTTAAGGTGGGAGTGTTAAGATGGAAGTGTTAAGGTGGGAGTGTTAAGGTGGGAGTGTTAAGATGGGAGTGTTAAGGTGGGAGTGTTAAGATGGGAGTGTTAAGGTGGGAGTGTTAAGATGGAAGTGTTAAGGTGGGAGTGTTAAGGTGGGAGTGTTAAGGTGGGGGTGTTAAGGTGGGAGTGTTAAGGTGGGAGTGTTAATGTGTTAAGGTGGGAGTGTTAATGTGTTAAGGTGGGAGTGTTAATGTGTTAAGGTGGGAGTGTTAAAGTGGGAGTGTTAAGATGGGAGTGTTAAGGTGGGAGTGTTAAGGTGGGAGTGTTAAGATGGGAGTGTTAAGGTGGGAGTGTTAAGGTGGGAGTGTTAAGATGGAAGTTGGGAGTGTTAAGGTGGGAGTGTTAAGGTGGGAGTGTTAAGATGGAGTGTTAAGGTGGGAGTGTTAAGATGGGAGTGTTAAGGTGGGAGTGTTAAGGTGGGAGTGTTAAGATGGGAGTGTTAAGGTGGGAGTGTTAAGGTGGGAGTGTTAAGGTGGGAGTGTTAAGATGGAAGTGTTAAGGTGGGAGTGTTAAGGTGGGAGTGTTAAGGTGGGAGTGTTAAGGTGGGGAGTGTTAAGGTGGGAGTGTTAAGGTTTAGGTGGGAGTGTTAATGTGTTAAGGTGGGAGTGTTAATGTGTTAAGGTGGGAGTGTTAATGTGTTAAGGTGGGAGTGTTAATGTGTTAAGGTGGGAGTGTTAAGGTGGAGTGAGAGAGGGAGTTAAGGTGGGGAGTGTTAAGGTGGGATGTTAAGGTGGGAGTGTTAAGGTGGGAGTGTTAAGGTGGGAGTGTTAAGGTGGGAGTGTTAAGGTGGGAGTGTTAAGGTGGGAGTGTTAAGATGGGAGTGTTAAGGTGGGAGTGTTAAGGTGGGAGTGTTAAGGTGGGAGTGTTAAGATGGGAGTGTTAAGGTGGGAGTGTTAAGATGGGAGTGTTAAGGTGGGAGTGTTAAGGTGGGAGTGTTAAGGTGGGAGTGTTAACATGGAAGTGTTAAGGTGGGAGTGTTAAGGTGGGAGTGTTAAGGTGGGAGTGTTAAGATGGGAGTGCTAAGATGGGAAGTGTTAAGGTGGGAGTGTTAAGGTGGAAGTGTTAAGGTGGGAGTGTTAAGGTGGGAGTGTTAAGGTGGGAGTGTTAAGGTGGGAGTGTTAAGATGGGAGTGTTAAGGTGGGAGTGTTAAGGTGGGAGTGTTAAGGTGGGAGTGTTAAGATGGGAGTGTTAAGGTGGGAGTGTTAAGGTGGAGTGTTAAGGTGGGAGTGTTAAGATGGAAGTGTTAAGGTGGGAGTGTTAAGGTGGGAGTGTTAAGGTGGGAGTGTTAAGATGGGAGTGTTAAGATGGGAGTGTTAAGGTGGAAGTGTTAAGGTGGGAGTGTTAAGGTGGAGTGTTAAGGTGGGAGTGTTAAGATGGGAGTGTTAAAGTGGGAGTGTGAAGGTGGGAGTGTTAAGGTGGGAGTGTTAAGATGGAAGTGTTAAGGTGGGAGTGTTAAGGTGGGAGTGTTAAGGTGGGAGTGTTAAGGTGGGAGTGTTAAGGTGGGAGTGTTAAGGTGGGAGTGTTAAGATGGAGTGCTAAGATGGAAGTGTTAAGGTGGGAGTGTTAAGGTGGAAGTGTTAAGGTGGGAGTGTTAAGGTGGGAGTGTTAAGGTGGGAGTGTTAAGATGGGAGTGTTAAGGTGGGAGTGTTAAGGTGGGAGTGTTAAGGTGGGAGTGTTAAGATGGGAGTGTTAAGGTGGGAGTGTTAAGGTGGGAGTGTTAAGGTGGGAGTGTTAAGATGGAAGTGTTAAGGTGGGAGTGTTAAGGTGGGAGTGTTAAGGTGGGAGTGTTAAGATGGAGTGTTAAGATGGAGTGTTAAGGTGGGAGTGTTAAGTGGAAGTGTTAAGGTGGGAGTGTTAAGGTGGGAGTGTTAAGGTGGGAGTGATAAAGGTGGGGTGTGAAGTGTGGAGTGTGAAGGTGGGAGTGTTAAGATGGAAGTGTTAAGGTGGAGTGTTAAGGTGGGAGTGTTAAGATGGGAGTGTTAAGATGGAAGTGTTAAGGTGGAGTGTTAAGGTGGAAGTGTTAAGGTGGGAGTGTTAAGGTGGGAGTGTTAAGGTGGGAGTGTTAAGGTGGGAGTGTTAAGGTGGGAGTGTTAAGGTGGGAGTGTTAAGGGGGGTGTTAAGATGGAGTGTTAGGTGGGAGTGTTAAGGCGGAAGTGTTAAGGTGGGAGTGTTAAGGTGGGAGTGTTAAGGTGGGAGTGTTAAGGTGGGAGTGTTAAGATGGGGAGTGTTAAGGTGGGAGTGTAAGGTGGGAGTGTTAAGGTGGGAGTGTTAAGGTGGGAGTGTTAAGATGGAAGTGTTTAAGATGGGAGTGTTAAGGTGGGAGTGTTAAGATGGGAGTGTTAAGATGGAAGTGTTAAGGTGGGAGTGTTAAGGTGGAAGTGTTAAGGTGGGAGTGTTAAGGTGGGAGTGTTAAGGTGGGAGTGTTAAGGTGGGAGTGTTAAGATGGGAGTGTTAAGGTGGGAGTGTTAAGTGGGAGTGATAAGATGGGAGTGTTAAGGTGGGAGTGTTAAGGTGGGAGTGTTAAGGTGGGAGTGTTAAGGTGGGAGTGTTAAGATGGGAGTGTTAAGGTGGGAGTGTTAAGGTGGGAGTGTTAAGGTGGGAGTGTTAAGATGGCGAGTGTTAAGGTGGGAGTGTTAAGATGGGAGTGTTAAGGTGGGAGTGTTAAGATGGGAGTGTTAAGGTGGGAGTGTTAAGGTGGGAGTGTTAAGGTGGGAGTGTTAAGGTGGGAGTGTTAAGATGGGAGTGTTAAGCTGGGAGTGTTAAGATGGGGTGTTAAGGTGGGAGTGTTAAGGTGGGAGTGTTAAGATGGGAGTGTTAAGGTGGGAGTGTTAAGATGGGAGTGTTAAGGTGGGAGTGTTAAGGTGGGAGTATTAAGGTGGGAGTGTTAAGGTGGGAGTGTTAAGGTGGGAGTGTTAAGATGGGAGTGTTAAGATGGAAGTGTTAAGGGGGAGTGTTAAGGTGGGAGTGTTAAGGTGGAGTGTTAAGGTGGGAGTGTTAAGATGGGAGTGTTAAGGTGGGAGTGTTACTGATGGGAGTGTTAAGGTGGGAGTGTTAAGGTGGGAGTATTAAGATGGGAGTGTTAAGGTGGGAGTGTTAAGGTGGGAGTGTTAAGGTGGGAGTGTTAAGATGGGAGTGTTAAGATGAAGTGTTAAGGTGGGAGTGTTAAGGTGGGAGTGTTAAGGTGGGAGTGTTAAGGTGGGAGTGTTAAGATGGGAGTGTTAAGGTGGGAGTGTTAAGGTGGGAGTGTTAAGATGGGAGTGTTAAGGTGGGAGTGTTAAGATGGGAGTGTTAAGATGGGAGTGTTAAGGTGGGAGTGTTAAGATGGGAGTGTTAAGGTGGGAGTGTTAAGGTGGGAGTGTTAAGATGAGAGTGTTAAGGTGGGAGTGTTAAGGTGGGGGTGTTAAGATGGGAGTGTTAAGGTGGGAGTGTTAAGGTGGGAGTGTTAAGGTGGGAGTGTTAAGATGGGAGTGTTAAGGTGGGAGTGTTAAGATGGGAGTGTTAAGATGGGAGTGTTAAGGTGGGAGTGTTAAGATGGGAGTGTTATGATGGGAGTGTTAAGGTGGGAGTGTTAAGGTGGGAGTGTTAAGGTGGGAGTGTTAAGATGGGAGTGTTAAGGTGGGAGTGTTAAGATGGGAGTGCTAAGGTGGGAGTGTTAAGATGGGAGTGTTAAGATGGAAGTGTTAAGGTGGGAGTGTTAAGATGGGAGTGTTAAGGTGGGAATGTTAAGATGGGAGTGTTAAGGTGGGAGTGTTAAGATGGAAGTGTTAAGGTGGGAGTGTTAAGATGGGAGTGTTAAGGTGGGAGTGTTAAGATGGGAGTGTTAAGGTGGGAGTGTTAAGGTGGGAGTGTTAAGGTGGGAGTGTTAAGATGGGAGTGCTAAGGTGGGAGTGTTAAGGTGGGAGTGTTAAGATGGGAGTGTTAAGGTGGGAGTGTTAAGATGGGAGTGTTAAGGTGGGAGTGTTAAGATGGGAGTGTTAAGGTGGGAGTGTTAAGATGGGAGTGTTAAGGTGGGAGTGTTAAGGTGGGAGTGTTAAGGTGGGAGTGTTAAGATGGGAGTGTTAAGGTGGGAGTGTTAAGATGGAAGTGTTAAGGTGGGAGTGTTAAGATGGGAGTGTTAAGGTGGGAGTGTTAAGATGGGAGTGTTAAGGTGGGAGTGTTAAGGTGGGAGTGTTAAGGTGGGAGTATTAAGGTGGGAGTGTTAAGGTGGGAGTGTTAAGGTGGGAGTGTTAAGATGGGAGTGTTAAGATGGAAGTGTTAAGGTGGGAGTGTTAAGGTGGGAGTGTTAAGGTGGGAGTGTTAAGGTGGGAGTGTTAAGGTGGGAGTGTTAAGATGGGAGTGTTAAGGTGGGAGTGTTAAGGTGGGAGTGTTAAGATGGGAGTGTTAAGGTGGGAGTGTTAAGGTGGGAGTATTAAGGTGGGAGTGTTAAGGTGGGAGTGTTAAGGTGGGAGTGTTAAGGTGGGAGTGTTAAGATGGGAGTGTTAAGATGGAAGTGTTAAGGTGGGAGTGTTAAGGTGGGAGTGTTAAGGTGGGAGTGTTAAGGTGGGAGTGTTAAGGTGGGAGTGTTAAGATGGGAGTGGTAAGGTGGGAGTGTTAAGATGGGAGTGTTAAGGTGGGAGTGTTAAGATGGGAGTGTTAAGATGGGAGTGTTAAGGTGGGAGTGTTAAGATGGGAGTGTTAAGGTGGGAGTGTTAAGGTGGGAGTGTTAAGATGAGAGTGTTAAGGTGGGAGTGTTAAGGTGGGAGTGTTAAGGTGGGGGTGTTAAGATGGGAGTGTTAAGGTGGGAGTGTTAAGGTGGGAGTGTTAAGATGGGAGTGTTAAGGTGGGAGTGTTAAGGTGGGAGTGTTAAGATGGGAGTGTTAAGGTGGGAGTGTTAAGGTGGGAGTGTTAAGATGGGAGTGTTAAGATGGGAGTGTTAAGGTGGGAGTGTTAATGTGGGAGTGTTAAGGTGGGAGTGTTAAGATGGGAGTGTTAAGGTGGGAGTGCTAAGGTGGGAGTGCTAAGATGGGAGTGTTAAGATGGGAATGTTAAGATGGGAGTGTTAAGGTGGGAGTGTTAAGATGGGAGTGTTAAGGTGGGAGTGTTAAGGTGGGAGTGTTAAGGTGGGAGTGTTAAGATGGGAGTGCTAAGGTGGGAGTGTTAAGGTGGGAGTGTTAAGATGGGAGTGTTAAAGTGGGAGTGTTAAGATGGGAGTGTTAAGGTGGGAGTGTTAAGATGGGAGTGTTAAGATGGGAGTGTTAAGGTGGGAGTGTTAAGATGGGAGTGTTAAGGTGGGAGTGTTAAGGTGGGAGTGTTAAGGTGGGAGTGTTAAGATGGGAGTGTTAAGGTGGGAGTGTTAAGATGGAAGTGTTAAGGTGGGAGTGTTAAGATGGGAGTGTTAAGGTGGGAGTGTTAAGATGGGAGTGTTAAGGTGGGAGTGTTAAGGTGGGAGTGTTAAGGTGGGAGTGTTAAGATGGGAGTGTTAAGATGGGAGTGTTAAGGTGGGAGTGTTAAGATGGGAGTGTTAAGATGGGAGTGTTAAGGTGGGAGTGTTAATATGGGAGTGTTAAGGTGGGAGTGTTAAGATGGGAGTGTTAAGGTGGGAGTGTTAAGGTGGGAGTGTTAAGATGGGAGTGCTAAGGTGGGAGTGTTAAGATGGGAGTGTTAAGGTGGGAGTGTTAAGGTGGGAGTGTTAAGATGGGAGTGTTAAGGTGGGAGTGTTAAGATGGGGGTGTTAAGGTGGGAGTGTTAAGATGGGGGTGTTAAGGTGGGAGTGTTAAGATGGGAGTGTTAAGGTGGGAGTGTTAAGATGGGAGTGTTAAGGTGGGAGTGTTAAGATGGGAGTGTTAAGGTGGGAGTGTTAAGATGGGAGTGTTAAGGTGGGAGTGTTAAGATGGGAGTGTTAAGGTGGGAGTGTTAAGGTGGGAGTGTTAAGATGGGAGTGTTAAGGTGGGAGTGTTAAGGTGGGAGTGTTAAGATGGGAGTGTTAAGGTGGGAGTGTTAAGATGGGAGTGGTAAGGTGGGAGTGTTAAGATGGGAGTGTTAAGATGGGAGTGTTAAGGTGGGAGTGTTAAGATGGGGGTGTTAAGATGGGAGTGTTAAGGTGGGAGTGTTAAGGTGGGAGTGTTAAGGTGGGAGTGTTAAGATGGGAGTGTTAAGGTGGGAGTGTTAATATGGGAGTGCTAAGGTGGGAATGTTAAGATGGGAGTGTTAAGGTGGGAGTGTTAAGGTGGGAGTGTTAAGATGGGAGTGTTAAGGTGGGAGTGTTAAGATGGGAGTGTTAAGGTGGGAGTGTTAAGGTGGGAGTGTTAAGATGGGAGTGTTAAGGTGGGAGTGTTAAGATGGGAGTGTTAAGGTGGGAGTGTTAAGATGGGAGTGTTAAGGTGGGAGTGTTAAGGTGGGAGTGTTAAGATGGGAGTGTTAAGGTGGGAGTGTTAAGGTGGGAGTGTTAAGATGGGAGTGTTAAGGTGGGAGTGTTAAGATGGGAGTGTTAAGATGGGAGTGTTAAGGTGGGAGTGTTAAGATGGGGGTGTTAAGATGGGAGTGTTAAGGTGGGAGTGTTAAGGTGGGAGTGTTAAGATGGGGGTGTTAAGATGGGAGTGTTAAGATGGGGGTGTTAAGGTGGGAGTGTTAAGATGGGAGTGTTAAGGTGGGAGTGTTAAGATGGGAGTGTTAAGGTGGGAGTGTTAAGGTGGGAGTGTTAAGGTGGGAGTGTTAAGATGGGGGTGTTAAGGTGGGAGTGTTAATATGGGAGTGTTAAGGTGGGAGTGTTCAGGTGGGAGTGTTAAGATGGGAGTGTTAAGGTGGGAGTGTTAAGGTGGGAGTGTTAAGATGGAAGTGTTAAGGTGGGAGTGTTAAGGTGGGGGTGTTAAGATGGGAGTGTTAAGGTGGGGGTGTTAAGATGGGAGTGTTAAGGTGGGAGTGTTAAGATGGGAGTGTTAAGGTGGGAGTGTTAAGATGGGAGTGTTAAGGTGGGAGTGTTAAGGTGGGAGTGTTAAGATGGGAGTGTTAAGGTGGGAGTGTTAAGGTGGGAGTGTTAAGATGGGAGTGTTAAGGTGGGAGTGTTAAGGTGGGAGTGTTAAGATGGGAGTGTTAAGATGGGAGTGTTAAGGTGGGAGTGTTAAGATGGGAGTGTTAAGGTGGGAGTGTTAAGATGGGAGTGTTAAGGTGGGAGTGTTAAGGTGGGAGTGTTAAGATGGGAGTGTTAAGGTGGGAGTGTTAAGATGGGAGTGTTAAGGTGGGAATGTTAAGGTGGGAGTGTTAAGGTGGGGGTGTTAAGATGGGAGTGTTAAGATGGGAGTGTTAAGGTGGGAGTATTAAGGTGGGAGTGTTAAGGTGGGAGTGTTAAGGAGTAAGTGGAAACAATCGGGATAATGTGCTCGAGTGGAGCGACATACATGTATCTACATGTGAACTGATGTGGCAGTGAGCTAGCACTATAAAACTCCAACTAACCGTGTTCATCTATTAATAACAAAGCCAACATCATCATCGTCATCGTCTATTAATAACTAGTACAAAGTCAACATCAGCATCGTCATCATCTATTAATAACTAGTACAAAGTCAACATCATCATCGTCATCATCTATTAATAACTAGTACAAAGTCAACATCATCATCGTCATCATCTATTAATAACTAGTACAAAGTCAACATCATCTTCGTCATCATCTATTAATAACTAGTACAAAGTCAACATCATCATCGTCATCATCTATTAATAACTAGTACAAAGTCAACATCATCATCGTCATCATCTATTAATAACTAGTACAAAGCCAACATCATCATCGTCATCATCTATTAATAACTAGTACAAAGTCAACATCATCATCGTCATCATCTATTAATAACTAGTACAAAGTCAACATCATCATCGTCGTCATCTATTAATAACTAGTACAAAGCCAACATCATCATCGTCATCATCTATTAATAACTAGTACAAAGTCAACATCATCATCGTCATCATCTATTAATAACTAGTACAAAGCCAACATGATCATCGTCATCATCTATTAATAACCAGTACAAATTCAACATCATCATCGTCATCATCTATTAATAACTAGTACAAAGTCAACATCATCATCGTCATCATCTATTAATAATTAGTACAAAGCCAACATCACCATCGTCATCATCTATTAATAACTAGTACAAAGTCAACATCATCATCGTCATCATCTATTAATAACTAGTACAAAGTCAACATCATCGTCATCATCTATTAATAACTAGTACAAAGTCAACATCATCATTGTCATCATCTATTAATAACTAGTACAAAGCCAACATCACCATCGTCATCATCTATTAATAACTAGTACAAAGTCAACATCATCATCGTCATCATCTATTAATAACTAGTACAAAGTCAACATCATCATCGTCGTCATCTATTAATAACTAGTACAAAGTCAACATCATCATCGTCGTCATCTATTAATAACTAGTACAAAGTCAACATCAGCATCGTCATCATCTATTAATAACTAGTACAAAGTCAACATCATCATCGTCATCATCTATTAATAACTAGTACAAAGTCAACATCATCATCGTCATCATCTATTAATAACTAGTACAAAGTCAACATCAGCATCGTCATCATCTATTAATAACTAGTGCAAAGCCAACATCATCATCGTCATCATCTATTAATACCTAGTACAAAGTCAACATCAGCATCGTCATCATCTATTACTAACTAGTACAAAGCCAACATCATCATCGTCATCATCTATTAATAACTAGTACAAAGTCAACATCATCATCGTCATCATCTATTAATAACTAGTACAAAGCCAACATGATCATCGTCATCATCTATTAATAACCAGTACAAAGTCAACATCATCATCGTCATCATCTATTAATAACTAGTACAAAGTCAACATCATCATCGTCATCATCTATTAATAATTAGTACAAAGCCAACATCACCATCGTCATCATCTATTAATAACTAGTACAAAGTCAACATCATCATCGTCATCATCTATTAATAACTAGTACAAAGTCAACATCATCATCGTCATCATCTATTAATAACTAGTACAAAGTCAACATCATCATCGTCATCATCTATTAATAACTAGTACAAAGTCAACATCATCATCGTCGTCATCTATTAATAACTAGTACAAAGTCAACATCATCATCGTCATCATCTATTAATAACTAGTACAAAGCCAACATCATCATCGTCATCATCTATTAATAACTAGTACAAAGTCAACATCATCATCGTCATCATCTATTAATAACTAGTACAAAGTCAACATCATCATCGTCATCATCTATTAATAACTAGTACAAAGTCAACATCATCATCGTCATCTATTAATAACTAGTACAAAGCCAACATCATCATCGTCATCATCTATTAATAACTAGTACAAAGTCAACATCATCATCGTCGTCATCTATTAATAACTAGTACAAAGCCAACATCATCATCGTCATCATCTATTAATAACTAGTACAAAGCCAACATCATCATCGTCATCATCTATTAATAACTAGTACAAAGCCAACATCATTATCGTCATCATCTATTAATAACTAGTACAAAGTCAACATCATCATCGTCATCATCTATTAATAACTAGTACAAAGTCAACATCATCATCGTCATCATCTATTAATAACTAGTACAAAGTCAACATCATCATCGTCATCATCTATTAATAACTAGTACAAAGTCAACATCATCATCGTCATCATCTATTAATAACTAGTACAAAGTCAACATCATCATCGTCGTCATCTATTAATAACTAGTACAAAGTCAACATCATCATCGTCATCATCTATTAATAACTAGTACAAAGTCAACATCAGCATCGTCATCATCTATTAATAACTAGTACAAAGTCAACATCATCATCGTCATCATCTATTAATAACTAGTACAAAGTCAACATCATCTATTAATAACTAGTACAAAGTCATCATCAGCATCGTCATCATTTATTAATAACTAGTACAAAGCCAACATCATCATCGTCATCATCTATTAATAACTAGTACAAAGCCAACATCATCATCGTCATCATCTATTAATAACTAGTACAAAGCCAACATCATCATCGTCATCATCTCATCGACATTCAACTCGAGATGAGAAATTGTTCATTTGGCGTTAAGTAGTGCATCAGTACATTCGAGCACATTATCCCGATTGTTTGTATTTACAAAAAAGCACTGACGTAAGAGAATTTTTTTTTTTGCATTTATAAATAATTTATGTATATTTACAATATGTGTAGTGGTGAATATGTAAATGTACATAAATTATTTATAAATGCTAAAAAAAAAGAATAACACTTTGTAAATACAATATTAAGTATTAATGTGTTTGTTGTCTTAGACAAATGTAAAATACTCACGTCTAGATATATGGTCTATATGGAGATTATTTCTTTTAACAGAAAATAATCAAAATGTTTTTATACATGGATTAAAATTTCTCTTACGTCAGTGCTTTTTTGTAATGGGTCTTGAGGATATGATGTTCGTATTCGTCCACCTCGTTAAAACGTATACGTATCACTACCACAAAAGCAGTTCATTTAGTGAAAGAGCTTATCGTCAATTGGCGTTCAGTCAACTGTGCAGTACCCGGCAATATACAGACAGCTTTCACATCCATTAGGAGATATATTACAATATCTACCTATATTTACCGATTGATGTATCAAATAACTATTGATGATGTATGTTGACATGTATGGTAGTTGGATTTACAACCACATGTGCAATCAGTGCCTATCACCACTAAGAGTGCATGTTCGCATCCCGTTCATGGCGAGGTGTACTCGGTATAATGTTATGTGATAAAGTTTGTCAGTGACTTCCGGTAGGTCGAGGGTTTTCTCCGGGTACTTCGGTTTCCTCCACCAATAAAACTGACCGCCACGAAATAGCTGAAATATTGTTGAAAGTGGCGTTAAACACCATAAACACCTGTTGGTATTTATTTTTTTTGTATCAAACGTGAATGAAAACACATCTTGACCGTGCACTACAGAAGTAAGCATTTTGCACGTGGTGTGTGGAATGTTTTGTATGAATAAGACAGCAGATGGAAATTGACAAAGACAGCCGTTAACAATAAATTTGACAAAAATAACATTTTAACAATAAATTTGATAAAGATGACATTAAAAGCCCTACAATTCTGGATTATCTGATACTGTTGTTGAGGAATTTGTAATTAATTATAACAGAACAGCATGCAGTTGACATGGAGTGCACGTGTTGACATCTTAAAGATAAATTTAGAGATATCTTTAAAGGTTTATATTTGTTATACACATATGTATATTGTTGTACAAGAGCTGATGAAGCTCGTCAAATGTAACATATTTAGATACAAACAATATAAAGACACCTAAGGAATTTTAAGCCAGATTAAGCCACGACAACTATTTATAATCAGATTGTTAAAGAAGGATAAAACATCAAAGGATAACGTGTTTTAATAGACATATTTCAAAAAGAGTAGATGAATTAATAGTAAATACAGCTTAACTATTGATAATTAAGAATTTACAAGTCTGCTGAGCAGGCAAAGAAATTAGGCTGATATACATACTTAAAATGATGTCATTTCCGTAATTAGCTAGTTCTGTGTTCATGGTTTTTCTTTGTAATACCTTTCTTAGCAAGAATATATATTAATGTTCCGTAATAATCTAGTTCTATGTAATGTCTTTCTTAAGTATGAATATATATTAATGTAAATGGATGAAAATACAAGCACAATTTATATTTTTAAACTTAGAAACATGTCAATGTGCAGGGCAATGCTGTTGTCTCCACCTAACAATTACTGTACGACTTTCCATGTCCAAGATAGTTTGTGGTGTCACTCGATCTTTAGTTTTATATGTATGTTTTGTTGGTCGTTGTTTGTCTTTTTGTTATTTGTCTTTTGGCCATTGTGTCGTCTGTCCTTCTTCGATTGGTGGATTCTGATCACACCTTTGGTATCTTCGAACTCTTCTTGTCCCTTAAAGTCAAATGTATTAGCATGTACTTTCTTTTTATTGACAAACTCTACATCTCGACATATGTTTATGGATATATTTTTTCTTCCCCTGATATACTAATAGTATAAAATATAATAAAGGGACATTTGGTTTGCTTTTTGTTTTAATTCTCTTACGTACGTGCCAATCATATAATGAAATGATGAAGACATATAGTACCACCAGAAAACTCCCTGATCAGGGAGGCAATCACATAACGAAATAAGTGATACATGTACATCATTAGTACCACGAAATTCCCCTTAAAAGTCAGACAGTTTGTACGACCACTTGACGGTTCAATACAACTGAACTTGACAGAGAAATTGTATGTCTTTATTAACATAAGAAGATAATATATAACCAACAAAAAAACGGAATCATAGAATATTATATATTCCCCTCATAACATGTACAATAAATATTATATCAATTTTGCACCATACAGAAGAAAATCTCTTACCATAAAATCTCAGGAACAAGACCCGGAGTAAACGTTAGGAAAGAATGTTACAAAGGAGTTTCTTTTGTTTTGTTGTTTTTAATTGCACAGTTACTGTAGTATCATAAATAATTATTCAACTTTCACACATAATTATTTTGCCATTGTACATTTCATATATTTGCACGAACTATTTTATCTATTTTCAGATGGAGTATATATACTATCAGTCCCTAAAGTCTACGTAGCATTCTCTGGAGATTTCTATATCAACTACACAACACCATTAAAAGTATCACTTCCTAATGCTTACATTCGCATAGTGGCAGGTACGGGTGCAAGCAGAACCGGCATTACTACGCGACCATTGGAGATGGGTAAATCGGTCGGTCAGATAAAAATAACATGCGGAGTAATCGAGATTGCTACCATTCATGTAATAGAATTACACATGTACGTCGGAGGACCATTGTTGAACACAACATCTTTTAAAGTTGTCTGGCCGAAAATTCATCTAGTTCTTCCATCTACTCATATAGCTCAAACTAAGCCAGTGACTTTACTATATACGTCGGAAGCCATTTGTAAGTCACCCGTTAAACGTCATTCATTTCATGTAGATTTGCAATATACAAAACATGAAAATATTATTCAGTCCACAAGAGGATTTCCTAATGTTATTTTCCAAACAAAAGAATCAACAAAGTTTGAAATGATTGACAAATCGTCTGGTGATGTTAATTACACATGTGAAAGCTTTGATGCTGCTGGACGCTACATTGTGATTTTGCGCAATGACTACAACAATAGTGACGTCATAGCAAAATCAAATATTATTGACGTCCGATGGAGTACCTCTTATAGAATAAGTATATATGCACAAAGTGTGCACCCCTGTAGTTTTCCATTATCTGTGAAATATACGCAACCAACATGTCCCGGAAGTAAGGACCAGCTACGAATGTACTATCTCCACCGTACTTACGCCGGATCACCAGCAGTTCCACTTGAACGGATTTACGTCACAGAAAAACCTGCATTCAACAATCGGTCGTCTGTGTTGTTCCCTTGTAGTCTTTTTGATGCTAAGGCTGTTGGATACTGTTTCGTGTATGTTAACATGGCGTCCGATGGATCTGTAACAGAACAAGACAACAAGTGTATATCAAACCAT
Organism: Bathymodiolus brooksi; assembly: GCA_963680875.1. Taxonomy (NCBI): domain Eukaryota; kingdom Metazoa; phylum Mollusca; class Bivalvia; order Mytilida; family Modiolidae; genus Bathymodiolus; species Bathymodiolus brooksi. Next base: position 18,603,101 of record OY804582.1, on the reverse strand, counting down.
CCCGATACAGGTAAAATAGTCATCTTTATTTATACCTGTATATGTATATGACACGTCTGCCATTTTGTCCTACAATCTGTCTGTGATCGTATATTTGTTCCCTTGGATAATATATTATAAACAATTTCTTCTTCACTGAACATTTATTCCGTCTGGAATAATATTGTAACATTTTTATCCGTTGGAATAAATGCTATGGGGAAATTCTATCCCAAGGTTCGTCATCATATCCGGTTACCGTGTCTTGTCTTCTTCTAGAACCGTCATTTCGCATCATATACCTTTCATTCAAATTTGTGTGGATAGTTTGCATCATCAATAGTAAAGCTATGTTGGATAATCGGTCAGTTTCGAAATGTTTCTTTATTCTTTGGGAGGGGGTGGGCTTCAACCATAATATTATTACCCCCACTTTACAGAGATTACCTTCAAATGTATGTACCCGTGGTAAGATTGAATCTCAAACACTATTGCTAAGACAGATAGTTAAACTTTGTCGATTTTTTTAAATGAGTTGGAGTCTGCGGTGTTCTGTTCTATAATATCTACAGCGAGAGATTGTATTTATTTTTAGTCTTGATTAATTCTCCTATATCAAATTAATACATCTTTGTATCGTCTCTTTAATGGTATCTTTACGTTGTCAAACCGAGGAAACATTGGTTTAATGAGCTGTCTTAAGTCATTTGTATGTGTATCCTTCTTGGTAACTGAAGACTAATAAGTCTGATTTGGAATTACAAATTAATTCCATATTGGACATGAGGTAACCAAAGGGTTCGATTTTAGAATTGTTCCGCCAGTGTAGTATTTTTCAATTTTTTTATTTTATGGACATATTTGGCTGAAATTTATTAACAGCTAATGCTGTACGGATTTCTAAACCAGGTATAATTGTGGCAAATATTATAAGTCAAAATTTACTTAAGCAAGGGACATCTACTTTTAGATAATAAAATACCATGTGATTATCATTTGAACCTTTGAGCCGTAATGAAAGCGGGAGGTTTGGCGCTTTAAAATCAGATTCAACCCACCATTTCTTTAGAAATGCCTGTACCAAGTCAGGGTCATTACGATTTTCACAGTTTTCCGGTTGTTGACTGATTTTATCTGTTTATATACTTACGAGTTTTGACTTTCCCTTTGTAAGATTGTTCGGAGTTCGGTAATTTTTTTATTACCCTTATTTCGTATTCAGTTTTATTCTTTTAAGTAAACATATATCAAGAAATGGAAATTTGTGTAAATTATTCTTTTTAAATGTTAGATGAAGTATAAATCTAGAGAAAAAAATAAACTTTAAATTCTTCCAATTTCAGCTTAATGGTAATCACAATTATTAAAATACAGTGTACCCCTTTACACAAACACATTATTTATTAACAAGTCAGCAATACTTCATTTTCATAATTATAGACCACTTTCTCTTAGTGTTTTTTTCTTTCTTAATTTTTTGGTTCTTTTATCTAAACTTCTTTCTATATTTTAAAATAAATATCAATACAAATGTTATGCTCTTTATATTAGAACTGAACAAATCTTCTGAAATCTTAAGTTTGTTGGTACCTCATTCACCTAACATATGCCTCCGCTATGTCATTTTTGATTTGACAAATTACACCGTTATAATCTGAAGCCTTTCGTCAGGTTCAAACGTCCTGATGACCAAGATTATAATTATGGTTGACACAAGTGACAATTATTGAATATCTTTGTTATAATATCTTTAGCAGGTTATAAAGTCAGGATAGAAAGTCAATATTGTGTTTGTCTTGTGAAGAGCATAATATTGATTGTACATGGAAAACCAACGTGTTATTTATAATCATTTGTATCTGTTAATATACGAGTAAAACGTGTTGAATCAGGAATTTATTAGTTTATTAACACAAATACGTTGACACAGAACCACTGTATCAAAGAACGTGACCAAACAACAACATTATTACACATATACCAAACACGAAGACAAACCACACTCAAAAACGAGGAGGAACATGGGTGCTCTGATTTTAACACAAGCAGTTCCTGCTCCACTACTGACACCCGTCGTGTTTATATTTTTAATGACCCGTTGAACGTCTGTACTTGTGTTTTAATGTTTATTGATATCATTTCAATTCATTTGGACATCTATCAATCAATCAATCAATCAATCAATCAATCAATGGTGTGCAAAGCAACTTCATATTCTCATATGGATATCATAAATTGTTCCAGGTATAAATACATTTGTATGGAATTAATGATTATATTATTTGGTATGGTCTCCACAATTTCGAGACTGTTGGTACTTTTAAGCTTATATAAACAGTATATATTACATTAACCAGCTAAAAGGTAAAGAGATCACATATGTGTATGTAAATGTATTAATCTTTAAGTTTATGCGAAAGCATCACTTAAATGTTGAAGAAAACAAAAGTCGAACTTCTTGTTTCTATTAAGAAGACATACAAATGTAAGGTAAATATAGAACATGCACATGTAATTCATTTTAAGCAAAGTTCACTTTGCTCTCACTAAAAAAGGGGTTGTAACGGTAGATTATTTCAATATCAATTCACAATTGATTTCAGGATGTTTTCAGATGCTCTAGATTATCATTATAATGTAGTTCGTGTTTTAATTAAAACCTGCTTTCTATTTCACTCTGTGTAGACGACTGAATCAATAAATGATATTTTGATAATGCTTGTGATTTTATTTTTTCTCTCCGCGTCATTTCACCACACTTGGGACTGTAATGAGTAAGTAATAACGACATTATGTGTTGTACCTTTGCATGATTATCTGTTGGTTAAATCTAGTAGCTTCAACCCTGGTTGAAGGTGTACGGCAGTAAACACGTCAATTGGAAGAAAAGTTATATTTATATAATTATCATGTTTTTATTGCTTTATCACAATTCGATGTTGTCCTTTCTTTTATGTTTTACGTTTTTATATATATTACACACACATGTAATTTATAAATGTCAAATACTTGATAAAACTAAAATAAGGTTCCTTGCAAAGGTTTACAAAAGTTTGAAGATGCCAAAAGAAGCCGTACATCAAAAAAGAACAGACAATACAATGACCAAAAGAAAAAGAACAAACAAAAATGCTCTGCAAAATACTACACAGAAAACTAAAGATAGAACCCCACAAAAATGCCCGTGGTGAACCCCAGAAGGGCTATATGTAAGTGGTCCCACAAATTTCATCAATAATGTTGAGTGATATTGTTATGAATCGGTAAAGTGGTGCATCTGAATTTTCTCTTCGTAGTGTGATTGCAATACTAGTATGTGTATAATATACCGACAAATAATCAGCACGTAGCCAGAAAGAGACAATGTTCGCTCTAAATTTGATATCTACGCGTTTATTTAATCCCCATTTTCAAAGGCCTGGTGTCACAATATTTACAAAATATAATTTTGAGAAACATTTCCCTTGGAAACTAAATTGCTTTTCATATTAAATACAATTTTCAGTATGCTTCATGCTCTCCAACCCGCCTCAACTATTTCATTACAAACACACCATGGCCAACACATTGTGATATTCTCATTGTATTTGCATTGCATGTTGTCCTGCAATCATTGTTATGCTTGCTGCTATTTTATAATTTGAAGTGCGTTTTTAATGAAAATGGTCATTGATTGGAGAAAAAAGATTGTAACTTAGCTTGACACTTTACATTAGATTAATATTTAATGGTCTTTAGAGACCGTAGTACCAAGTACACATTTGTAATGTAGCTTGACACTTTACATTAGATTAATATTTAATGATATTTAGAGACCGTAGTACCAAGTACACATTTGTAATGTAGCTTGACACTTTACATTAGATTAATATTTAATGATCTTTAAGAGACCGTAGTACCAAGTACACATTTGTAACGTAGCTTGACACTTTACATTAGATTAATATTTAATGGTCTTTAGAGACCGTGGTACCAAGTACACATTTGTAATGTAGCTTGACACTTTACATTAGATTAATATTTAATGATCTTTAGAGACGTAGTACCAAGTACACATTTGTAATGTAGCTTGACACTTTACATTAGATTAATATTTAATGATCTTTAAGAGACCGTAGTACCAAGTACACATTTGTAACGTAGCTTGACACTTTACATTAGATTAATATTTAATGGTCTTTAGAGACCGTAGTACCAAGTACACATTTGTAACGTAGCTTGACACTTTACATTAGATTAATATTTAATGATCTTTAAAGACCGTAGTACCAAGTACACATTTGTAATGTAGCTTGACACTTTACATTAGATTAATATTTAATGATCTTTAGAGACCGTAGTACCAAGTACACATTTGTAATGTAGCTTGACACTTTACATTAGATTAATATTTAATGATCTTTAAAGACCGTAGTACCAAGTACACATTTGTAACGTAGCTTGACACTTTACATTAGATTAATATGTAATGATCTTTAGAGACCGTAGTACCAAGTACACATTTGTAATGTAGCTTGACACTTTACATTAGATTAATATTTAATGATCTTTAGAAACCGTAGTACCAAGTACACATTTGTAATGTAGCTTGACACTTTACATTAGATTAATATTTAATGGTCTTTAGAGACCGCAGTACCAAGTACACATTTGTAACGTAGCTTGACACTTTACATTAGATTAATATTTAATGATCTTTAGAGACCGTAGTACCAAGTACACATTTGTAATTTAATGGTCTTTAAGAGACCGTAGTACCAAGTACACATTTGTAATGTAGTATTGTACGTACTGAACATATTTATTACATGTATCACGGGTGTCGTTGCTAAATATTTCAAACCACGTGGGCTGAGGTGTGTTGTCTATGCAGATTTTAATTTTGCCATGCTGTTTTTGCATTTTAGCTTCAACTTTATAAAAATCTAAAATTTCAGATAAAAACTGTTAAGGAGGCTACAGAAATGTGTTTTACTGACATGATACATTGATTTTGTTGTTGAATAATGTCCAATTCAAATGGTATTATTGAAGAGCAATTTTGCACTTTTTTTAACAAGGTATAATTGTTCATATGCAGTTCCCATGAGAATTCTCCGACAAAATGATTTATAAATAATAAAATATCTCGTTCATGGTAAATAATCAGTAACGACAATAGATCTGTCAATCTGATTGAAATGTTAATACAAAATTCATTATACTAGGCACACATATCTACGCCATTATCAACAATTCGACTGTCAGCTTTGTTGTCATTTATGGAGGGAAGAACTGCTTTTTTGCTTTCTATTGTATTGTAGGTACATCACGTTAAGTTATGTATGTTAGGTGTCTCAGTTTTGCCTCTTTCTACATTTTTGTTTCCGATTGGATTGTGGAGCTGTTCCGACAATGTGACATTTTTCCTTTTTCATACTGCAACTTTGTATAATATTAGAAACATGCTATTAAAATGATAAAAGTCCAGATTTGAAATAACTTGAATTATTAGCAATCGTCTATGCTGCAAAAACAATACGTGAAACAGAAATGGCTCCGAATGTGGATCGCTCAGACACGCTTTACATTTCCCCATAGTTGATCTTATCAAAATCTAGACATTTCACTTTAAAACGTAGTCATCAGTATATGATTTTTCGCTATATGTTATATTTTTAGACTTTGTCTCTTAAATAAGAGAACGTGTACTTTTTCTTACTATAATTAGCATTTGTTAATTCATTGTTATATTTTTAGACTTTGTATATCTTTTTTAGACTTATTGAATTACTTTTAATTAATAGAATGCACACTTTTTGTGACTACGTAGTATAATTTACTCATCGATTGTTGTATATCTTTTTAAATGATCGATTTTATTAATATTTAAGTTATTTCTTTACGCTCTCGTTCCTTCTGATTACTGGTATATATTTTATTAATATTTAAGTTATTTCTTTACGTTCTCGTTCCTTCTGATTACTGATATAACTTTTGGTAACCGACATCATGTTTATGTATTATGAATGGTTCCTGTTGTTACACTAACACCTCAATTAAGAGTATTAGTCTAGTACAAAGCAGATATCATCATCAATTAATCCAAAATAACTTGTGCTCGCCATGACATAGCTAAGAAAACAATCACAGACTATATTATACTCATATTTTGCTCTTATATTTACAGTGATACCAACAGATGGTCAATGGTCTTCTTGGTCAGAATGGGGAACTTGTACTGTGTCATGTGGAACAGGAAAACAAAGTCGTGTTAGAACTTGTACTGATCCGAAGCCTGCTCATGGTGGTAGATTTTGTAAGGGGTATCCTGTAGAATGGAGGCCATGCTTTACGGAATGTCCAGGTAAAATTATTATGTAATGGATATGGCAAAGAAGTGTACTTTTAAATATGTACTTTTTATTAACTTTGTGTCCTGATATGTCAGTACATTTAAGCATGATATTGTTTACAACTTGTGTAACATTTGTGTCAATGACGTACATGTCGCAATCACTCTAAATGATATTCTCAGAGCCATTTTCCCCCCATAGTCATTCCCCCCCCCAGAAAAATGGCTATGGGGAAAAACCACTATAGGAGCCTTATAGAGCCAGTTTTCCCCCACGGAAAATTGACTATATAGTGGGATCCCCCCCCCGGAAGAATGGCTATATAGTAAGATTTCCCCCCCCCCCCCCGAAAGAATGACTATATAGTAGTCCCCCTCTGAAAATGGCTTAAATATTCAACTTAGTTGCTCTGTTAAATTTTACTACCACTTGCCAGTGCCATTTGTGGTCGGCTATTAGTGTCGATGGGTTTACTAGCCAAGTAGCTTGTACATGGATTAGGCCTAAGGGTAAGGTAAGGTTTAGCCCAGAGTTGGCATACTTTAAAGGCTCTTGGTTGGGTAAGTTTACGTTGAAGTCAGGGTTATGTTAAGACGAGGGGGAAAATTGACTATATAGCCATTTTTCCGGGGGGAAATTCTACTATATAGCCACTTTTCCCCCTGTTGAAAACTGGGGGGGGGGGGGGGAATGGCTATGTTCAATGATATAGTCATTTTTCCGGGGGGAAATGGCTAGGGGGGAAACTACTGTAGGACACCGGATTTAGGACAAATGAGGCCCTGTGCTAGTTAAGTTATGAGGCCCCTTACTTGGGCCCTGAAGGAGGTAGACCCGGTAGGCCTACACAGGCAGTCAGGCATACATACAATATCATTATGTCATTATGTCTGGAATCGCTCCGAAACAGAATGCCTTCAAATTTAAAATTGCACCACATAAGCAAAAATACATCGTAAATTGTAATGATGAACTGTTTTTCTCGATCATCTGAGGTTCCAATGCTATAACGTTAGGTTATTTAACTAATAACAAAATAAAAAGCAAATATTATCACACCTCCCAAACAAATCCAAAATCCAATCCGAACATCATAGAAGCAGAGACAAAATCAAGCCCCCTAGCACACATTTACATGGTCATGCATTCTTCTAAATTTAAATGAAGATTAGCTGCGTTAAACTAATTTGTTGGGCCCAATTCTATTGATTGATTGATTTTATTATGATTAACGCCACTTTCAGTAATATGTCAGCTATATCATGGCGACCAGTTTTAGTGGTGGAAGGAGCCGGAGTATCCGGAGAGAACCACCGGCCATGGGCAAGCAACCGGTAAGCTTTATCACTTGCGGCTGCGAGTCGAGTGCAACTTTTTTTTGTAATTTACAAAGCCGGGCGCGAACCCACGCCGTATTGGTGATAGGCTTGTATGGGTTGTTAGGTAATCCAACTACCTAACTCATTGGGCCATCCGGGCCCTGGGGGGCATATTATAACCTTGTAGTGAAATGATGCGTTCACGTAAGTGGTTGCAATATGTGAGTATGAGTGAATATGATTACAGAGAGAGTTCTAAGGAAACATACTCCAAAAAGCAAATCTTCCGATTACGTTTTAAAAAGAGCAAGATGTACCGTATCTATTCGCTTGTGTTTTTGGTATTATTGATAACAATTTGTAGCTATAATTTACTGGTGAGCTTCTGTTTTCAATTGTACTACATTGCTATTTTGATAGTCGCAATGGTAAATATTTACTCTTCATTTTCTAGATGTTATCCCAGATACTCCACTTAATCAGATACACGTGGAGGGAACATGTGCATGTGGATGTATAATGACAAACTCGTCGGGAGAAATCATTGGAACAGGTCGATGTAAAGGATTAGCAGAGTGGAACATACGTGTGGATGAAGGTCATATCATCAAACTCTCATTCCAGTATTTTAACCTATTAGTTGATGAGCAAAGACTCCGAGTAAGAGATGGTGGACTCAATGGAGATCTACTCGGACAAAGCTATGGAATAATAAAACTTACCAAGATAACTTCCTCGTCAAATAAATTATTCGTTCAGTTGATGACCAGATATAATGCCTCAATACCTTTGCTTTATCACCGACAAAGGGCGACAACTGGAAATGCACGTGAGAGACATCGCTTCAGTACACTTTATTCTTATGGTTTTATTGCATTTTACAGTATAGAAGGTAATATATGTAATGGTTTGTGGGTTGGAGTGACCCATGTGCAACCCAATCTCTCAGTCCCTCTATGTTTTAAGGTGCCCTGATATGTCCCTTTAAAGCACAAAAATGTTGACTGTCAGAATATACTAATTTACTCTTACACTTTTAGGGCTGCGTTGTACCCCGTTGTCAATTTTTTAAGGAAATTCGGATTTCGTCAATGTATGTTTTTTGTTGTGTGTTGCCACCTAGACAAACCACTAGATATATAAGACATAGTCCTGTTAATGAGGACAGCTGTTAGTAATGATATATATTTTCTATATTGCATTTTCTTTACACCTATATTCAGCATACCTGATAATGGGTTATTCCAAAAACACCTGCACTAAAATAGATATTTACGTTTTTATGACTGGGTCGATACCTCTACAGGTGGACTATTACTTCCCGATGATATCTGTCCAATAATCAGTGTTTCACTGGGTCGATACCTCTACAGGTGGACTATTACTTCCCGATGATATCATCTGCCCAATAATCAGTGCTTCACTGGGTCGATACCTCTACAGGTGGACTATTACTTCCCGATGATATCATCTGCCCAATAGTCAGTGTTTCACTGGGTCAATACCTCTACAGGTGGACTATTACTTCCCGATGATATCATCTGCCCAATAATCAGTGTTTCACTGGGTCGATACCTCTACAGGTGGACTATTACTTCCCGATGATATCATCTGCCAAATAATCAGTGTTTCACTGGGTCAATACCTCTACAGGTGGACTATTACTTCCCGATGATATCATCTGCCCAATAATCAGTGTTTCACTGGGTCGATACCTCTACAGGTGGACTATTACTTCCCGATGATATCATCTGCCAAATAATCAGTGTTTCACTGGGTCAATACCTCTACAGGTGGACTATTACTTCCCGATGATATCATCTGCCCAATAATCAGTGTTTCACTGGGTCGATACCTCTACAGGTGGACTATTACTTCCCGATGATATCATCTGCCCAATAATCAGTGTTTCACTGGGTCGATACCTCTACAGGTGGACTATTACTTCCCGATGATATCATCTGCCCAATAATTAGTGTTTCACTGGGTCAATACCTCTACAGGTGGACTATTACTTCCCGATGATATCATCTGCCCAATAATCAGTGTTTCACTGGGTCGATACCTCTACAGGTGGACTATTACTTCCCGATGATATCATCTGCCCAATAATCAGTGTTTCACTGGGTCGATACCTCTACAGGTGGACCATTACTTCCCGATGATATCATCTGCCCAATAATCAGTGTTTCACTGGGTCGATACCTCTACTTGTGGACTATTACTTCCCGATGATATCATCTGCCCAATAATCAGTGTTTCACTGGGTCGATAACTCTACAGGTGGACTATTACTTCCCGATGATATCATCTGCCCAATAATCAGTGTTACACTGGGTCGATATCTCTATAGGTGGACTATTACTTCCCGATGAAATCATCTGCCCAATAATCAGTGTTTCACTGGGTCGATTCCTCTACAGGTGGACTATTACTTCCCGATGATATCATCTGCCAAATAATCAGTGTTTCACTGGGTCGATACCTCTACAGGTGGACTATTACTTCCCGATGATATCATCTGCCCAATAATCAGTGTTTCACTGGGTCGATATCTCTATAGGTGGACTATTACTTCCCGATGATATCACCTGCCCAATAATCAGTGTTTCACTCGGTCGATACCTCTACAGGTGGACTATTACTTCCCGATGATATCATCTGCCCAATAATCAGTGTTTCACTGGGTCGATACCTCTACAGATGGACTATTACTTCCCGATGATATCATCTGCCCAATAATCAGTGTTTCACTGGGTCGATACCTCTACAGGTGGACTATTACTTCCCGATGATATCATCTGCCCAATAATCAGTGTTTCACTGGGTCGATACCTCTACTGGTGGACTATTACTTCCCGATGATATCATCTGCCCAATAATCAGTGTTTCACTGGGTCGATACCTCTACAGGTGGACTATTACTTCCCGATGATATCATCTGCCCAATAATCAGTGTTTCACTGGGTCGATACCTCTACAGGTGGACTATTACTTCCCGATGATATCATCTGCCCAATAATCAGTGTTTCACTGGGTCGATACCTCTACAGGTGGACTATTACTTCCCGATGATATCATCTGCCAAATAATCAGTGTTTCACTGGGTCGATACCTCTACTGGTGGACTATTACTTCCCGATGATATCATCTGCCCAATAATCAGTGTTTCACTGGGTCGATACCTCAACAGGTGGACTATTACTTCCCGATGATATCATCTGCCCAATAATCAGTGTTTCACTGGGTCGATACCTCTACAGATGGACTATTACTTCCCGATGATATCATCTGCCCAATAATCAGTGTTTCACTGGATCGATACCTCTACAGGTGGACTATTACTTCCCGATGATATCATCTGCCCAATAATCAGTGTTTCATTGTATCTATACCTCTACTGGTGGACTATTACTCCCCGATGATATCATCTGCCCAATAATCAGTGTTTCACTGGGTCGATACCTCTACTGGTGGACTATTACTTCCCGATGATATCATCTGCCAAATAATCAGTGTTTCACTGGGTCGATATCTCTACAAGTGGACTATTACTTCCCGATGATATCATCTGCCAAATAATCAGTGTTTCACTGGGTCGATAACTCTACAGGTGGACTATTACTTCCCGATGATATCATCTGCCAAATAATCAGTGTTTCACTCGGTCGATACCTCTACAGGTGGACTATTACTTCCCGATGATATCATCTGCCCAATAATCAGTGTTTCACTGGGTCGATACCTCTACAGATGGACTATTACTTCCCGATGATATCATCTGCCCAATAATCAGTGTTTCACTGGGTCGATACCTCTACAGGTGGACTATTACTTCCCGATGATATCATCTGCCCAATAATCAGTGTTTCACTGGGTCGATACCTCTACTGGTGGACTATTACTTCCCGATGATATCATCTGCCCAATAATCAGTGTTTCCCTGGGTCGATACCTCTACAGGTGGACTATTACTTCCCGATGATATCATCTGCCCAATAATCAGTGTTTCACTGGGTCGATACCTCTACAGGTGGACTATTACTTCCCGATGATATCATCTGCCCAATAATCAGTGTTTCACTGGGTCGATACCTCTACAGGTGGACTATTAATTCCCAATGATATCATCTGCCAAATAATCAGTGTTTCACTGGGTCGATACCTCTACTGGTGGACTATTACTTCCCGATGATATCATCTGCCCAATAATCAGTGTTTCACTGGGTCGATACCTCTACAGGTGGACTATTACTTCCCGATGATATCATCTGCCCAATAATCAGTGTTTCACTGGGTCGATACCTCTACAGGTGGACTATTACTTCCCGATGATATCATCTGCCCAATAATCAGTGTTTCACTGGATCGATACCTCTACAGGTGGACTATTACTTCCCGATGATATCATCTGCCCAATAATCAGTGTTTCATTGTATCTATACCTCTACTGGTGGACTATTACTCCCCGATGATATCATCTGCCCAATAATCAGTGATTCACTGGGTCGATACCTCTACTGGTGGACTATTACTTCCCGATGATATCATCTGCCAAATAATCAGTGTTTCACTGGGTCGATATCTCTACAAGTGGACTATTACTTCCCGATGATATCATCTGCCAAATAATCAGTGTTTCACTGGGTCGATAACTCTACAGGTGGACTATTACTTCCCGATGATATCATCTGCCAAATAATCAGTGTCTCACTGGGTCGATACCTCTACTGGTGGATTATTACTTCCCGATGATATCATCTGCCCAATAATCAGTGTTTCACTGGGTCGATATCTCTACAGGTGGACTATTACTTCCCGATGATATCATCTGCCCAATAATCAGTGTTTCACTGGGTCGATATCTCTACAGGTGGACTATTACTTCCCGATGATATCATCTGCCCAATAATCAGTGTTTCACTGGGTCGATACCTCTACAGGTGGACTATTACTTCCCGATGATATCATCTGCCCAATAATCAGTGTTTCACTGGGTCGATATCTCTACAGGTGGACTATTACTTCCCGATGATATCATCTGCCCAATAATCAGTGTTTCACTGGGTCGATACCTCTACAGGTGGACTATTACTTCCCGATGATATCATCTGCCAAATAATCAGTGTTTCACTGGGTCGATATCTCTACAGGTGGACTATTACTTCCCGATGATATTTTCTGCCCAATAATCAGTGTTTCACTGGGTCGATACCTCAACAGGTGGACTATTACTTCCCGATGATATCATCTGCCCAATAATCAGTGTTTCACTGGGTCGATACCTCAACAGGTGGACTATTACTTCCCGATGATATCATCTGCCCAATAATCAGTGTTTCACTGGGTCGATACCTCTACAGGTGGACTATTACTTCCCGATGATATCATCTGCCCAATAATCAGTGTTTCACTGGGTCGATACCTCTACAGGTGGACTATTACTTCCCGATGATATCTGCCCAATAATCAGTGTTTCACTTGGTCGATACCTCTACAGGTGGACTATTACTTTCCGATGATATCATCTGCCCAATAATCAGTGTTTCACTGGGTCGATACCTCTACAGGTGGACTATTACTTCCCGATGATATCATCTGCCCAATAATCAGTGTTTCACTGGGTCGATATCTCAACAGGTGGACTATTACTTCCCGATGATATCATCTGCCCAATAATCAGTGTTTCACTGGGTCGATACCTCAACAGGTGGACTATTACTTCCCGATGATATCATCTGCCCAATAATCAGTGTTTCACTGGGTCGATACCTCTACTGGTGGACTATTACTTTTCGATGATATCATCTGCCCAATAATCAGTGTTTCACTGGGTCGATACCTCTACAGGTGGACTATTACTTCCCGATGATATCATCTGCCCAATAATCAGTGTTTCACTGGGTCGATACCTCTACAGGTGGACTATTACTTTCCGATGATATCATCTGCCCAATAATCAGTGTTTCACTGGGTCGATACCTCTACAGGTGGACTATTACTTTCCGATGATATCATCTGCCCAATAATCAGTGTTTCACTGGGTCGATACCTCTACAGGTGGACTATTACTTTCCGATGATATCATCTGCCCAATAATCAGTGTTTCACTGGGTGATACCTCTACAGGTGGACTATTACTTTCCGATGATATCATCTGCCCAATAATCAGTGTTTCACTGGGTCGATACCTCTGCAGGTGGACTATTACTTCCCGATGATATCATCTGCCCAATAATCAGTGTTTCACTGGGTCGATACCTCTACAGGTGGACTATTACTTTCCGATGATATCATCTGCCCAATAATCAGTGTTTCACTGGGTCGATACCTCTACAGGTGGACTATTACTTTCCGATGATATCATCTGCCCAATAATCAGTGTTTCACTGGGTGATACCTCTACAGGTGGACTATTACTTTCCGATGATATCATCTGCCCAATAATCAGTGTTTCACTGGGTGATACCTCTACTGGTGGACTATTACTTCTCGCTGATATCATCTGCCCAATAATCAGTGTTTCACTGGGTTGATACCTCTACTGGTGGACTATTACTTTCCGATGATATCATCTGCCCAATAATCAGTGTTTCACTGGGTTGATACCTCTACTGGTGGACTATTACTTCCCGATGATATCATCTGCCCAATAATCAGTCGGCATTGACATGCTTTATTAGATATATCTTTAATTGAAATTTACAATTCCTAATAAAAACATAAAAAAGTAGATATCAAATCCTAAACAAAGCAATTATTATTATTAAAACTAAGGTTCACCTCCCACAAGCATAGATGACCATAGCCGATGTTAGCCCTGTGCGTGTCCTTTTGTATGCTTGCTTCCAAAAATTTTAAAAATTATTTGACATTCCAATCTTTTGGTTTTTTAATTTCAATTTAGTTGTTTATAAAAAGAACTGCCATGGACGCTGGAGCTTATAATACTCCAGTGGATGACATTGACACATATTATGACACTGAGGCACTGCATATTTTGATATCGGGGTCTTCCCTTGAAATTGGTGTTTAAAATTTGGTAAAAACACATTCAATATTGGACACAGAACACATAATGATGACAAGCAAACAAACAATCAAAAAAGTATGATTGATTCAATACAAAAATTATAAACATACATGTAATTATTCCATTTATTCATGTTTTCATTGCCTGTTGTGGAACCACTCGGGATATTGCTGAGGACGAACACAAAGTCGCAAGTCATTTCAGATACAATTAATGCATATAATCCCGACATACAGAGAGTAATGTGTGTTCTCTTGTATTACATGATGGAACATTTCCCATGTACCTACTGGTGTAAGTTATTAGTGGAGCAGGAACTGCTTACCCTCCCGTTTATAGTGGGGTTCGTGTTACTCGATCTTTAGTTTTATGTGTATGTTTTGTTGATCATTGTTTGTCCTTTTGTTCTTTTTCTTTTGGCCATTGTGTTGTCTGTTCTTCTTCGATATACGGATTCTGATTGCCCATTTGGTATCTTCAAACTCTTTTAGCTGAACAGAAATCCAAGATCTCCGCCAATTCCCATTTAATCATATAAAATGGCAGCTCTAAATTAACAGGTTAATACACTTTAATCTAAAAACAGGACAAGCGTAATTATTTTTATTTATCAAATTTTTTGTTTCCTTTTTCAGCTGACAATTCATCTGTTGTTGTCATTCCAATGGCGTCTGTCGACGACTCAAGCATTTGGGAAAGCACCATAACCATCGCTGGCATATCTTTGTGTTTAGTCATCATCCTTATTTTATCTGTTCTAGCCATTTATCACAGATTTTTCAACAGGAAGAAACATAAATATGCAATGGCTGGTCACGAGGAAACGCCCACTCACATAGCAAAAAGTACCAGCATGCACAGTACTCCGAGTCACCATAGTGCTTTAAGTGGTGTCGAAATCGATTATGATATGGAACGTCCTTTGACCGGAGGAAGTAGAAAAAAAGAAAATGGTGGTCGTGTATCACGTGGTTCTTCAATATCTAGTACTAAAAGCAATGGTCGAAAGATAAAAGTTAAGGCAACTGTTGAAAACAGTCCAAAACCCCCTTCAAAACAATATAGTCCCATGCCTAGTCCTCATGTTCATGCAATAAAGGGTGATTCATCTGACAAACAAAGTCTGTTTAATACAAGTCCATTGCTGAACAGAAAACCAAGATCTCCGAAAATTCATCCATCACCTAGATTTAAACATTCATCAAAAGTTAGAACACCAACATCGCCTTCCGATACTAAATATGATTTATTAATCAAAAGACGGCGAAGTAAAAGTGACAAAATTGAAAAAGAAATAGAAGAAAGAATAATCCCGGGGTCGGACAATACTCCTATAGTTGATGAGAAAGTTTTTATTGCAGCTAAAAGCCCTGATTCTCAAGACACAATAACACCAACAGAATCAAAACAAATGAGTGTAGATAATTCTAAAACGACTGATATTCCTCTAGTGTCAATATCAAAGGAAGAAGAGACTAGAAATCCAGCATCGGGAGCGTCCGATGAATCGTCATCGCCCGATAATAATGACCAAACTACATCATTTATAGCTACTAAACGTCCGTCTCGTCCGACGTCACTGTCAGATATTCATGACAAATTTCCGTCCTCGAGTTCAGTGTCATCTGACAAGAGACGAAAATATTGTGACAGAAACAAAAGTCTTCCTCAACCTGATGGAGAGAGTCCAAAAAGTTCATTAACGCAATCATCTAAAACGTCTACACCAAAAAGTGTTCATGGTTCAAAGAGTAAATTGACGTTGTCCCCGACAAGGAGTATAGCATCAGACAATTTAGAAATGGAGTATGATGATTTTATTGATTATGATGACCCTTTGTCATACTTTGACCCGGAAGAACTTGAGAAATTAAAATGGAAGGGTGTTGAAAAGATCTCGCCAAAAACCAAAGACGAGGAAGATTAGGTTTTAACCTGTTTATACAACCAAATATATACATATCAAGTTATTTATATGATATAGGGAAATCTTAATCATAAAATGTTTTCAGATATTTCAACCTAAAATCAATTAATTTAATTCTGCATTGATTTACAGATTTAGGAAAATCGTAATCATTAAATTTGGTCAAATAAACATTTCAACCTAAGATCAATTTCTTTAACTCTGCACGCCACGATATAGCTGAAATATTGTTAAAGTTGGCGTTAAACACCTATCAATCAATTCAATTAACCTTTATTCTGCATTGATTTACAGTACAACATTTTGCAAATTAATCTGATTTTTCAATTTCTGTCAAATAATAAAATAGACATTTTTTTCAAACAACGTTGCTGGCGGGTATGTCAGTTTCAGACTTATCAATAATTAAATAAAGGATATAAAAAAATATATTAAAATATTTTCAGTGAAATTTGATTGTATAATGATATTAGTAACACAAGAACATTTAATTTAAATAACTTTCATTTTGTAGAGGTGTCTGGTTTCAAAATTGCAAGATGTGATAAAATCTGATTTAAAATCCAATAACATGTTGCAACACACATGGGTAACCTTTTTTTACTGATTTATAGCAATTTTGGGTTAATGACAATACGCATGTTTGTTTTCAGTTTTTGTTAACACTGGATGTGTAGCTATATATCATTGTAACCCAAGGAATTAAATGTTAAAGAGAAACTAAATTTAATATCAAAATATGTTTAATGTATAATATAAATAGAAGGCATGATTATCTTTCAAATTAATTAAGGAAGATGATACCTACAAAACGTTTTTTAGAATATAAAGATGCATGTTATTTGATCTAAGCTGTTCTACAATAGGGTAAAACACTATAGTTCAGTTTGACTTTTTATCATAATAAATTTTGCTTATCTCTTTCAATATTCATACTGAAAATTTCAAATATGAAATTTTTTATTGGTGGAATTGTAATCTTTGTCATCATTTGATATGAACAAATTACAATGTACGTGCATAAGTTTGCACGTGGTTTGCTGTTGTTTTGTAATAGTTGTATCTGTTGTTCAGTACATTAGTTTAAATAAAATGTTGAAATATGAAATTTATTTGCAAGGATACAAAGTGAGCTTCATGTGTAAATGCAGTTTATATTGAATACTTATATATTGAAAATGTTCGCTAATTTCATAATTCATGACACGTGCCTGTTGTTAATGTATATCGTGATAGGTTTTTAAATGTTTATTGCTATTTTTTTTAAGTGCAAATGAACTTAAGTATGCCATGATTTGATATTCTGCTATTATTAATTATGACTTTCAAAATGCTATGAAATTGTTTTTGATGTTATTTATTTATATACTTTGTTACCATGGGAAATAAAACATGAAAAACCAATTTGAAGAAATGTTTTTTGAAACACATTGTTTTACGGAATATGATTGTGATTTAATGAAAACGACCAATGGCAAGGTATTAAAATGCAATATATGACAAAGCACAATAAAAAAAAATAGTAGTGTAGTTTAGTTTAAGCATGTTTTATTTGCATAAAAGTTGAAAATGGAATTGGACACAAGTTATAACAACATTAGTGAAGTCCTTTCCCTAATAGTAGTGTAGACACACGGGATATAAAAAAACAACTATGCAGCAAGTCTCAACAAGCTATGTGCACTGAATTAAAACAATCCAGAAACCAAACTCAAACAAAATAATAAAGTGACCGCATCTATGATGTAATGGTTACTGTGCCTGCATCGAGGGTGGTAGATTGTGGGTTCGGCCCGGTAGAGTCACAGAAAATATTATAAGAAGAGTTTGAAGATACCAAAGGGGCAATCAGAATCCGTATATCGAAGAAGAACAGACAACACAATGGCCAAAAGAAAAAGTACAAAAGGACAAACTATAAAAGTAGTACATCTACATCTACATTGTTGCATTGCAAAGGGTCTAAGACCCATCACGCAAGTATTTCATGTTCTGTTACCCAACATGGTGCTCATTATAAACATGTTTACATGTGCAGTATAAAAACAGTGTTTCTTGCGTGTTACTTTGTCAAATGTGATGTGAGGCTGTTCTTGAATGCTTCCACATCATCTATATTCAAAAATGTTGATGGTAAACTATTCCTTGAATTGATGGTCGGAGGAAAGAAGTTGTATTTGCTGCTTCTCTGCTAAGATATTACATAAAGACGTAACATTTTAAGTATGAAAATTTAGAAATCTAATTTTATGTGTTTGATGTTGTGTTTATATATTCATGTAAGAGTCCTCATTCATGTCATTGTGCTTATGTTTACCATTATCAGCTGTTGTTTATCAGTAATTCCCAGCCCATTTTACTATAAATAATGACATTTTAATGAGCATGTCTCCCGATCAGGCTGATCGGATGTTTCTGGTTTAAGACCGAAATATCAAGGCAGTCATTGGGAAATTGTAGCAATTAGTATGATAACTTTGTATAGAGATTGTAAATCGTTTACAGTGTCGAAATGAATAGATTACAACAGTATCATTTTTCAAGTTTTAGAAATTAAAACGCTTGAATTTGGTAATTAGCATAACAATAGTGTATAATCAAGCATTACATGACTATGACTTGCCATTTGGTAACAGAAGACATGAAATTAGTATACTAGTATACACTGTCTGTTCTAATAAAATTGGCATGTTTACAAATCTGACACTTGGCCACACAGGGAATAGGAAGTGATTGTTGTTAAATGCCAAATGACAATTTTTTCAGCTATATCATGACGAGAACAAAATACTTTTTGATGCTAACAATTACACCACCGTAGCGATTACACTTGGTCATAGAAGTGATGAAATCAACCTATCTCCCTCTATTTACTAGTATGTAATCTTAGGTGGTTTTGGTTACCCTGTTTAGGCTGTTTGTTTTAACTTAAAATATATATATATATGTGTGTGTGTTAGGGTATCCATTTTGCCCTCTTTTTTTTTTACAATTTTTGATTGGATTATGGAACTGTTTAGACAATGTGGTATGTTTTTGTTTTTTACAATATTTTGATTGGATTATGGAACTGTTTAGACAATGTGGTATGTTTTTGTTTTTTACAATATTTTGATTGGATTATGGAACTGTTTAGACAATGTGGTATGTTTTTGTTTTTTGATTGGATTATGGAACTGTTTAGACAATGTGGTATGTTTTTGTTTTTTACAATTTTTGATTGGATTATGGAACTGTTTAGACAATGTGGTATGTTTTTGTTTTTTACAATATTTTGATTGGATTATGGAACTGTTTAGACAATGTGGTATGTTTTTGTTTTTTACAATATTTTGATTGGATTATGGAACTGTTTAGACAATGTGGTATGTTTTTGTTTTTTACAATATTTTGATTGGATTATGGAACTGTTTAGACAATGTGGTATGTTTTTGTTTTTTACAATATTTTGATTGGATTATGGAACTGTTTAGACAATGTGGTATGTTTTTGTTTTTTACAATATTTTGATTGGATTATGGAACTGTTTAGACAATGTGGTATGTTTTTGTTTTTTACAATATTTTGATTGGATTATGGAACTGTTTCGACAATGTGGTATGTTTTTGTTTTTTGATTGGATTATGGAACTGTTTAGACAATGTGGTATGTTTTTGTTTTTTACAATATTTTGATTGGATTATGGAACTGTTTAGACAATGTGGTATGTTTTTGTTTTTTGATTGGATTATGGAACTGTTTAGACAATGTGGTATGTTTTTGTTTTTTGATTGGATTATGGAACTGTTTAGACAATGTGGTATGTTTTTGTTTTTTGATTGGATTATGGAACTGTTTAGACAATGTGGTATGTTTTTGTTTTTTACAATATTTTGATTGGATTATGGAACTGTTTAGACAATGTGGTATGTTTTTGTTTTTTGATTGGATTATGGAACTGTTTAGACAATGTGGTATGTTTTTGTTTTTTACAATTTTTGATTGGATTATGGAACTGTTTAGACAATGTGGTATGTTTTTGTTTTTTACAATATTTTGATTGGATTATGGAACTGTTTAGACAATGTGGTATGTTTTTGTTTTTTACAATATTTTGATTGGATTATGGAACTGTTTAGACAATGTGGTATGTTTTTGTTTTTTACAATATTTTGATTGGATTATGGAACTGTTTAGACAATGTGGTATGTTTTTGTTTTTTACAATTTTTTGATTGGATTATGGAACTGTTTAGACAATGTGGTATGTTTTTGTTTTTTACAATATTTTGATTGGATTATGGAACTGTTTAGACAATGTGGTATGTTTTTGTTTTTTCTTTTGTTATAGTCTTTTTTTTTAGTTGTAATATAAAATGTGTAGTCTTACTATAAAGGTACACGCCATACATAGTCGAGGTTAGCTATTAATTAAATGTCCCTTTTCAACTCTTTGTAGATCTTTGTCAGTACCCTAAATAGACAAACGAATAAATTAGTTCATATCACATTTCAAGTTATATAATAAAAAACATTTCAATTTGGCAATTACTAAAATTGTCCATAATCAGTTATGTCAGCCATAATTTGTCATTTTGGCAGTATACTTCGTTTGAAAATAACATTAGTCATTGACGAAAGAATTGTGTGTGGAAGTTCATGGTCACATGCCATCTCGGATTATAAATCATTTTCTCTTTGTAAGATATAATTAGGAATAGTTCAAAATGTTTTCTGATGAATAAAGGTTCTGGAGATTTAAGTGGTTATACATTGATTAATCAAAACTTTACTTTAAATTTCTTTTTTGTGTGTGTATAAATTAGGGGACGTCGTGGTCGTGATCGTATGGTAGTTGGATTTACAACTACATGTGCAATTAATGCCTGTCACCACTAAAAGTGTGAGTTCGAACACCGTTCATGGCGAGGTGTACTCGATACAACAATATGTGATAAAGTTTGTCAGTGACTTGCGACAGGTCGGTGGTACTCTTCGGATGCTCCGGGTTACTCAAGCAATAAAACTGACCGCCACGATATAACTGAAATATTGTTGAAAGTGGCGTTGAACACCATAAAACTATTTGTATAAATTAATTTATTAAATTCAGAACGGAATCATTTCACACGAATAAAACCAAGCGTATAGGTTTTCTTTTCTCATTGTAATCTGATGACTTTATTTAGCGCTCGCTACTCATCAAATGAATACAATTTTCAGACAGATTCGAGGGGGTATGAAGTGCATTACCCCACCAGCGGCGAACCCACAAAATCTTGCTAGCGATCAGGTATTTTGATGATGTTTTGTCCATTAATAAACTTTGCTGACTGAATTCCATTAATATACTACAAAGAACTTGAAATAAACAACAAAAACAACAGAAACAGCTTCCTCTGCCTCATTTCTTTATATGTACCTCAAATTTGAAAGAAATGGTCAGCTTTCTACAAGATCCTGTTACAAAAGACATGAAAGAAACCACTTCAATTTTGCCATTATATATTTTCCACGGCTTGATAATAATATACTAACCACTCCCGTGGATGAAGTTTACATTTCAAGTTTATACTCCGACAGTTTACAATCTGTGCTGTCTTCATAATACTAAACTATTAAGTCAA
Source organism: Bathymodiolus brooksi (assembly GCA_963680875.1). Taxonomy (NCBI): domain Eukaryota; kingdom Metazoa; phylum Mollusca; class Bivalvia; order Mytilida; family Modiolidae; genus Bathymodiolus; species Bathymodiolus brooksi. The sequence goes on along the minus strand of OY804582.1, from coordinate 18,580,903 downwards.
GGATTTTTAAAGAATGGTCTCATTCTGTTTCACAAAGTTTATAGGAAGATATCAACACCTTGTTGAAAAGTATTCTGTCACTTGTGTAGATGACGAAAGACCTTATTAGCACATTAGATTTTGGTGCAAAGTTGACTATTGCTTCACTATTATATGTTCTATTCTACCTAATATTTAAATGATGGTCCAGGCCATCCATATCTCTCTTTAATAAAACTATTATTACATACGAAAACTTCAGTGTTACGAAGATTAAATATATTGTGTATAATGTTCAAGATTATAGTGTTCTTTACAACAATGGTGCTCACTCAGCAATATGTGAGAGTTGGCATAATACTAGTATATGAAAAACACGCGAATGACGCATCATTTCAAAATGAGGGGAGGTTGGTTTGAGTCCACAAAACTAGTTTTACCCCGTCAAGCTCCAGTCCTGATACTTTGGAATTAGTTATAAATCATGACCTAAATAAACTTAGTACTTGGTCTGGACAATGGCTCATGTCATTTAATCCAGACAAAATGGAAATAATGATCTGTTCAAATATGGAAATACCCAATAATTAAAATTTCTCATTCAATTGTAAATTAATATCCAATACCTCCAGTCATAAACATTTAGGTGTAACATTATCTCATGACGCAAAGTGGAGCGAGCACGTAGAAAATATTGCCAAAACTAAAAGTAAACATTTAGGAGTATTAAGAAAATTTAAATTGATATATCCTCCAGAGCTGGAAGTTAAAGAGATCACAGATATCGCTTCGTCCGCATCATTTTTGGACTTATACCTCGAATTTGACGACAGTGGTCAAATCAGTACTAAAATTTATGATAAACGGGACGACTTCAATTTTAAAATCATACATTTTCCAAATATGTGCAGCAATATACCAGCTTTTCCTGCATATGGTGTTTACATCTCGCAATTGATTCGTTATGCAAGGGTCAGTAGCAATTATTCTGATTTCCTGAAACGTCATCTTCATCTGAGAAACAGGCTACTGGACCAGGGATCTAAAAAGATTCGCCTTATTCGATCTCTTAAAAAGTTTATATTCCGATACCAAGATCTTGTTGAAATATATTCCGTCTCTGCAGAAAAGATTATAAACGATGGATTTTCATATAGTCAAAATGTATAAAGATAAGGTATCAACAAAAATGTCAAAAATATTTTTTATCAATGTGTGACGTAAAAGTGTCTTTGACATTTACTTCACTGAGTTTGGCGCTGCTTTGACAACTATTTTACTTGTTTTGTTCAAGTATTGTTATAAATACTGTTATAGTGACAGACGGAAACTTTGAGCCGTAATGAAAGGGGGAGGATTGGCGCTTTAAAATCTGATTCAACCCACCATTTCTTTAGAAATGCCTGTACCAAGTCAGGGTCATTATGGTTTTCACAGTTTTCCGGTTGTTGACTGATTTTGTCAGTTTATATACCTATGAGTTTTGACTTTCCCTTTGTAAGATTGTTCGGAGTTCGGTAATTTTGTTATTACCCTTACTTGACACCCCATTAAAATTCAAACGTGCTTTACTAAACAATGCAAATGAAATAAATATTGTTCCCAAATATTTCATGTATGGTCCACGGAAGCTAAATGTGATATTAACGCAACTTCGATGTTCAGCTCCTTTCTTGAACAACGATTTATTTAAATCAAATATTGTATCTAGTCCAATGTGTTCCTCGAGAAGATGCGTTTCATTTCTTCTTTGAATGTAGTAAATACACCGATATTAGGAGGGATCTGTTAATTTGTGTAAATCGATTTAGAATGAAAATCGATCTTGCTCTACTTACTACAGGTAACCAAAATCTAACTTATGATGATAACTGTTTAATTTTTAAAGAAGTTTACAAGTTTATTTAGGTCTTCCGATATCTGTAGCCCTAAGTATGGGTTGTTTTGGACATGTTGTAATATGTGTCCGTCCAGGGTGTACATTCTCTGGCTTTTGTTCCTGATGCTCAAAATGTAGCATTTCTTCGCATTGAAACGCATACCCCAGTTTTTGGCCCATATCTCAAGATTTGCTAGATCTTGTTGCAAGATTGTGTGGTCCCGTTCAGTTTTGATGTTTCTGTAAAGGAGGCAGTCATCAGCGAAAAGTCTAACGCTTGATTTTACGGCATCTGGGAGGTCGTTGATGTGACACAGGAAAAGAAGGGACCGAGTACTGTTCCTTGTGGTACTCCAGAGTCGACTGTAGCTTCTTCGGATTCTTCTCCATCAATAACAACCTTCATTTTTCTTTTTTTAAGGAAGTTTGCTAACCAGTTGTTGATTGAGCCTCTTACGCCATATTCCTCCAGTTTGTTGAGTAATTTATTATGTGGCACAGTATCAAAAGCTTTCGAAAAGTCCAGGATTGCTACGTCTGTTTGTATGGCTACATCGTGTGGTTTCAGGAAGTCATGCAATGTGGCTAATAGTTTGGTCTCACGAGAGTAGCCGGACCTAAATCCGTGGTTAAGTGATGTCAGGACTTTATACATTTCTAGATGTTTTAACATGTGTTTACAGACGATGTGTTCCAGTAGCTTACATGGTACCGATGTTAATGACACTGGTCTGTAATTTTCAGCTGCATGTTTGTCGCCTTTTTTAAATATGCTTGAGATGTTCGCATTGAGCCAGTCGCTGGGCAAAGATCCTGTATTAATGGACTTTTGGTATATCGAGGCTAGTCCTGGTGTAAGTTGTTTTGAGCACTCCTTAAGGATTCTGTTTGGTATACCATCAGGCCCAGATGCTTTTGATGGGTTAAGCTGATTTAGTAACTTTTCTACTCCTTCTGGTCTTATAATAATTGTTGGTATTGTGTCCTTAATGTGTTTTGTTGTTTTTGGAAGTGTTGTATTTTGTTCTCTGGTGAATACTGATTTGAATCGGCGTATCAGTATTTCTGCTTTGCCTTTGCTGTCATTTACTAGTTGCCCATTGGTTTTCAGAGGTGCCACTCCTATGTTGTCTTGTTTTCTGGATTTAATATATTTCCAGAACGGCTTCGGATTGTTGTTCTCTAGTCCCTCCATTATTGCATTGTTGATGTAGGCCCATTCGGCTTTCCTGACTTGTCGTGTGCATTCCTTTTGGAAGTGTCTGTAATTTTTCCATACTTTTGTTTTCTTTGCTCGTTTATATAGCCTCGCTTTTTTTTTAAACATTTTCCTGATTTTGTGGTTAATCCATGGTAAGCTGGTGTTTGAGCGGATGAGCTTAGATGGTATGTATTTGTCCAAACTTGCAAACAGTTCTTTCTTAAATGAGTTCCATAAGTCTTGTACTGTAGCACCTTCTTGACACATTTCTTTGAGGTTCGTAGAAAGGTTTGTTAGTTCATTGTGTAGTGCCTCCCAGTTTGCTTTTGAATATATGTAGCATTTACGCGGTCATTTGCTCTGGTAGTGAAGTTTTGCTTCGCAATCAGTTATGATCATATCGTGGTCAGATATTCCTGGAGTATTTGTTGATGATTTGAAGAGTGATGGATTTGATGTTAGTATGATGTCCAGAAGGTTATTTCCTCTAGTGGGTGTTTCATGTATATGAGTGATTGCATGTGATGTGACTACATCTAATAGTGATCTTTGGATGTCCCTATCTTGTGCTGTTTGGTTGACAGACATGGTGTCCCAGCTTATGTCTGGACAATTGAAGTCTCCAGTTAGTATGAAGTTCGTATTTAGGTTGGAGATCTGATCTAGAGATTTTTCTAATTCTTTAATGTCATTGGCATTTCGGTGTGGCATGTAGAATGATCCTATTATTAGTTCTTTAGTGTCGTTTAGTTTACTTGTGGCAACAGTTTTATATGACATATTCTAAAAGGGCAATAGCTCTTTCAAAATCATCTTCGCCAGCTAAAGGTTATGATCAGCCTATTTTCCTCTTCATCCTCGGTAGTGTTAGCCAGATGTTCATGATGACACAAAGATGCTTGAACTGGATGTAGCCAGCAATGGCTGCATCCAATCAGAATGTGTGTTACAAAAACATTTTTTTTTAGAAAAAAAAAGATGTAAAGATGAAATGAACATGAGTAGGTATTGCCATGAGAAACTGCCAAAAATGCAGAATATTTTTTGGGGACATATTTAGTTTTTCAATAAACTGTGTACATATTTTGACATGAGGTGAAATGAATACCTTGTGCTGATTGGCTGAAAATGATATCATTATAAGGGAAGTAACAAACAAAATCCAGCAGACGGCAGTGTAAACTTGACTCCAAAAGATAATATGAGACAGGCAACGTGTTTGAAGGACGAAGTCCTCAGATTTCAATAATACGATGATCCGTACACGTTAGCCTCACCGGACGCAATTACGAACAATTTCGATGATAATAAATTTGACCAAATTGATGAAGCCGATTGCATGTTCATATTTCAGATTAAACACCAATATTCCTTTTGAATCATAACCCATATATTATTCAATGCATTGTTACGTGTTTTAAACAGATTTTCATGACCCCGTTCTAGTCACTCTGTGACCTAGATCTGGACACAATTTCGAACGACATCATAATAACCTTTCTAGTGTAAATTATTTAATGACAACTGTTAAAATTGAAAGAGCATTCATTCATTTACGTTCACATATCCATTTGTATATAATACACATGACATAAAAACCTTTCCTTTATTCATACCATAAATGTGTGCCATTTCCTTGGACATTGGAATTCCTTGGACTCTTCAATGAATAAGATACATCACGGATTTTGACATTTTGGGATAGATCAAGGTAAGGAAAATGTATTATATTAACTGTTTTTGTTTTAATTTCAATGTGTTCTACATATGCATAGAACCAGGAGATCATATTCTTTCCAATTACAGGCATAAGATAACAAAATATGCGTACCTCAATGAATTTTAGCGATAGATTCCAAGTGCAATTGTCGATCGTTTTCTGTTTACAAATATGAAAACCCATCGTCTGCAACATTCAACAACTGCGCATGAATAATTTTCTCCCAAAACACGAGTAATTTAGCGGGGTATCTATTAATAAAAGCATTTTTTTAATTCATGTTTTGAAGGAACAATTAGGAGACATACTTTTTATTTCGTTCGTAATTGCGTCCGGTGAGGCTATTATCTTTTATTTTGAATGAATTTTGTAGCCGATTTGTTATGGCTCATTTTACCTACATGTACTGTACGCCACTCTTCCTGTCGGGAGTTTCGTAGAATCAGATTTTTTTATTAGAATTTTATTAAAAGTTTATTTCGATTTTGCATAGAGTAAATAATCAAAGAATTGGGAATTTTTCATTGAAATAGATTTCTTTTGCGTTTCTAAATTATCAATTGATCTATTTTTTAAACTTCCGGTGAGCAGATTTTTGGCTATCAATATAGAAGGAAAAATCGGACAGCTTACCGTTAGAAGGACTTCGTCCTTTATTATTTTGAGAAATGTACGGTTTAAATGTAATCTACCTGTACCGAACTGTATACTTATTTTCAAATATTACTTATAAGCAAGTTAAAGGATATGCTACAAAACTTGAATGCAGGGTTACAATATCTTAATTCTGAAATAAAAATGGAATAGTACTCTGCACGTCTCTTATCATCCTCTGTAGTTGGTGATTACTTCAACATGAAATGGCAGCCTCTTGATGTAGCATTAAAAAATGTTCAATAGAGATGTATTTATCAATGAAAATGAACTTAATATATGTGTGATGGGTGTCAAAAAGAATATATAATTGATTAATGTAATTGAATGTATGCATTACATGTTTATTCCTTTTTCAAAAATAAACAAATTACGAAAAAAAAAAACATTAGCCCAGGACAAGTAAAAGTTTGGTTCGACCTAGTGAACGCTTGATGCAACTACTATTTTATTTTAACACAACAATATATGATATATATCTGATTCAGGGCTCGACAGTAGCGGTCATCTGATAGCCCAGGACAAGCAAAAGTTTGGTTCGGCCTAGTGAACGCTTGATGCAACTACTATTTCATTTTAACACAACAATATATTATTTTTATAGCTAAATAAAGACATCAACATTGAAACTAAAACTAAAGAATGTAAAATATTTCCATGGTCCGAGTTTGCACACCTTTTTTAAATCTCCTAATATTAGTGGTCCGAGTTTGTTATGGTCCGAGTGTGTTGTTGTCCGAGTTTGTTATGGTCCGAGTTTGTTATGGTCCGAGTTGTCCAGTTACCAGTCAAACTATAAAATCCAGAACAGTTGCGGAAAAAGCGTTACGGAGACCAGGAATGTTGTGCAATTTTATGAGAGACACATACATGTACAATAGAAGTGTTTGAACACAGTTGGAAGAAACATTGAATTAGGTAAAGTTCAGAAGGTTTATGCCGTAGTAAAAGCAGTACAGCAATGACACTCTTGTCTTTAAATTGCAGGGAAGTTCTACTCTGTCCTTGTACTATATATTCAGTGTCACTCAGTAATCATAACAACATAACTTTAATATATATTTAAGTTGTGACAAATTATACAAATTAGAGAACCACATGTACTGTACATACACTGTAATCTTGGAGGAGGAATCAACGTAGAAAATAGTTCCAAGAGCCAACTCTCAACGTGATTCATTTAACAGTCACAGGTTACAGAATCTGCCACTGAGCTCAATCAAATCAAAATCAAATCAAAAAGTTTTATTTATAGTCGGTACATTTTGTAACAATCAACATAAGCTCTCAAGAGCTTTTCAAACCGACATGCATAATAAATTACATAAATTAAATACAGCACAATAGAACATGTCATGCAATACAATATTAAATACATATCCGGATAATATTTATGCATACATTTCTGTGTCTGGACCTCCACAGCCAGTGCCTCTCTGTGTACTTATTGTCATAGGACCAGAAGTCAAAACACAAAATAGATGCAGACATTTATAGCACCCATCACACTAGTCCGAGATTCCTCTGTCATTTAACGGCATTGATAATCTTGCTGTAGCCGTAAATATTTTTAAAATATTCATGCAGAATAGCCAAGCACTAAAATAAAAAACTAAAATAAATTAAAGTTAAACTGAAAAGCATACAAAAGCAAGAAGGCAGCAGTAAGGCAAATATCATGCAATGTCTATTCTAGAAAAATTTATACTAGCAGCAAGCATTGCAGCGGCACGAGTTGCCATTCCATGAGTTTATTAAATTTTTGAATTGATTAAAAGATGTTTGTGTTCTAAAGTGGTTTGGCAACTCGTTCCACAGTTTAGCAGCAGCATATCGAAAGGATTTTAGAACATACCTTGTCGTTCGTACTGAAGGGATTTCTGTAATGTTGTCGTACCTAAAACAATATTTAGTATCTTTAATTTTGATTAAGTCATGTAAATATGAAGGACTTTCTTGATGTAGAATTTTATAAACCTCAATGGCCATAGTTCTCAGTCTTCTCACTTTTAATGTTGGGAGTTTAGAGACTATTAACAAGTTTTCATATGTACTATTATAATCATTATAAATAAATCTTAGTGCTCACTCCTGAATTTTTTCTATTTTATTTGTATTGGCTTCACTACAAAGGTTGTCTTGTAGGATACAATTTTGCTGAGTGCCAACTAAAGTAAAATGTCACAAGTTCACATTCTCAGCTATCAAACCAAATATAATTGATTACATGTTTATAACAGAAATTAAGGCGCATGAATCATTGCAACCAAAATGTTTTCATCATTTTTATTTTTCCCGTGAGATCAAAATTCATCAATCAAAGTTTTATTTAAAGTCGGTACATTTTATAACAATACAACATAAGCTCTCAAGAGCTTTTCAAACCGACATGCATAACAAAATTACATAAATTAAATACAGCACAACAAAAACATGTCATTCAATACAAAACCAATACACATCCAGACAAACCTATGCATACATCTCTGTGTTTTGACCTCTGGACCCCCACAAGTGCCTCTCTGCGCAACCACTGTCACAGGACCAGAGGTCAAAACAGAAAAAATATGCCGACATTTAGCAGCCATTACACATACAAGTACATTCATGCAAATTATAACCAGTCTATATTTAAGCAAAGAAGCAAATTAACTCAAAACACATAAAATATTCATGTACTTTTAAAACATATTTTTTTTAAATATTCTAAAAAAAAAATATTTTAAAAATATTCATGCAGAAATAGCCAAGCACTAAAATAGAGCACAAGTTAAACTGAAAAGCATCAAGTTAAGTAAAAAAAATTAAAGTCGGTATATGCTTTAATTAGAAACATATAAATAACAATAAAAAAATAAGCTCGAAAGAGCTTTTTTAAATTGACATACAAATTACACATACAGGTATATACCGGTATATATAACCACAAAAATACATGGACATACATTGACAAACATATAAAAATTCAAGCATAATTAAAATGCAGCAGCAGATAATTAGGTTATAAGCACTACGAAAACAAGCACTACCCTAAAAAAGTAGGGATTAAAATTCAAAATAAAGCAAGCACATAAGCAGAGCCATGCAAGAAATATATGTATAGCAAAGCGAAAACAACAATTTTAAATGCACATCACTGAGACATGGCACGGAAAACCTTGAGGAATAAAAGTTCTAGGAACAAAAAGAACATGAGCACCCATCCCCATCCCATTTGCCTATCAAGTTTTTAAAACTATTTAAACTTATTCCCTCACGCAAGTCATTTGGAAGTTCGTTCCACAATTTTGCTGCACCATATCTCAGTGAATGCAAACCATACCTGGTGGTGTTAACTCTTGGTATGTTGACAGTGTTGTTGTATCTAAAAGAGTAAGAACTTTTCTTTATAGTTACTAAATCATGTAAATATACAGGAGTTTGTTGATTAATTATCTTAAAAACTTCTATAGCCATGGAACGTAATCTCCTTAATCTCAGTGAAGGTAACTGTGATTTTTCAAGTAAATTTTCATAGGAGCTGTCTGAATCGTTATTAATGAACCTTAAAGCCCTTTCTTGTATTTTCTCTAATTTCTTTGTGTTACTTTCGCCACAAAAATGCCAAACTAAAGGGCAATAGTTAAAATTTGACAATATAAAAGAATAATAAATTGTAAGCTTGCCAAGTTTACTCAAGTTATTTCCAATGCGTTTTAGAACATTTAGTTGCTGAGAAGCCTTTTTACAAATATGTGATACATGAGAATTAAATGTTAATTTAAAATCAAAGGTTACACCTAAAAGTTTTACTTCATCTTCACAATCAATCTTATTTCCTTGTAGCATAAAACTTAAATTTTTCTCATGTGTTTTCCTACCAATTGAAATGGCCTGAAATTTATCAGGATTAGCCTGCATGTGATTTTCAGTAAACCACTTAATAAGTATAGCACTCTGTTCTTCAAGAGTTTCAATAACATCATCTACACTGTTGCTTCCGTAAGATAAAGTATTATCATCTGCATAATTGTGCAGATCTCCCTTTTTTACAAAATCAAAAATATCATTTATAAAGATATTAAACATCACAGGCCCCAGAATGGATTCTTGGGGCACTCCTTTGTATATATCAAGAAAAGAACTACAAACAGACCCTATTTTAACACACTGTTTTCTTCCAGTAAGATAGCTTTGTAATAATTTTAAAGAATTTTCTGATACACCATAGTTTTCTAATTTCAATAGTAAAAGGTTATGGGGAAGGCAGTCAAAGGCCTTTGATAAGTCCATTAAGATGGCAGCGACATATTGGTTATTATCTAACAGATTCTTCCAATCTTCAATTATTCTAATTAGAGTGTCTTGACAGCTGTAACCTGATCTAAATGCTGACAAATATATATTAAAATGTAAATCAAAAAATGTTACCAATTGTTCATCTATAGCCCTTTCAAAAATTTTTGATATTGTTGGTAAGATGCTAACTGGTCTATAATTACCTTTCAAAAGAGTACTATTCTTTTTGTGAATTGGCACTACTTGCGCTATCTTCAGTTTGTCTGGAAAAGTACAAGTATTAATTGATAAATTTATAAGTTGGGTAATTGGAGCTACCACAGCATGTTTAGCTATCTTAAGTATTTTAGGGGATATTTGATCAATACCAGTAGCTTTTTTAATATTAATCTTGTTTATCTGTTTTTCTACAAATTCATCTGAAACAGGTTTGAAAAATAACTCACTGTTACAATCATTTGTGATACATCTATCTTTAATTTTACAAATACTAGGATGACAGTCATTTATAGGTGTTGAATCTTTCCCTATATCCTTTGCAACATTTACAAAGAAATTGTTGAAAACATTTGATATCTCTGACTGATCATTCAAAAGTTTGTCATCTTCATTCAAGATAATGTCTGTTTCAAAATTACATCCTTTATTGGTTAAAAAAGGTTTTATTGTAGGCCAAAAGTCTTTGTTTTTCGGGCCACCAACACATCTTTCTAGAAAATAATTCCTAATTGATTTTATTTTTATTTTTGTAACAATATTTCTTTGTTTCCGATACTGTTCCCAAGATTTAGAACTTCTTTGTGTTTTAAAAACATTGTGTAGTTGACGTTTCTTATATACAGCTTTTCTAAGTTTGCTGTTCATGTAAGGCACAGGAGATTTTACCATTGCCCTTTTCTTTAAAGGTACATGTTTATCATAAACTTGTGTAAACTGATGATTAAAATTCTCATATGCTAAATTTACATCAGAAAAATTTGAAAAATCTAAATTCAGTTCATTAAGATCTTTAATAAAATTTTCATTATCAAAATTTTTATAACTTCTAAACAGTCTTTTTGACTTTGATTTCTGTGGCATTTCACTTTTAAGCTGTACTGAAATTATGTTATGCACATCACTTATGCCGCAGTCAAAATTACATATTTTACCACATGAAGTTGGTTTATTAGTAAGAATAACATCTACTAAACTAGGATTTGCATCCTTACAAAAACATGTAGGGTTTTTAATCAAATTTGTTAAATCAAAAATATCACATACATTTTTGAGAGCATTTCCTTTTTCTGCATGTAAATAATTCTTCCATAACACTGTTGGACACCTGGAAATTATTGGGACTGTTTGAATGCCGTTAGATATCACATGTATGCAATTTCTATATCTACAATCTGTGTTATGAGGCCCTTGTTACAGTGCAGTCAGAGACATACAATGTAGATAGACGTATCACTCATATTGGTAATTTAGATATACTGTATCTTTTGTTCTATTAAATGTATCCTCAACATTTCCTTTACATTTAGAGTGTTACTTACTATCGCCCAAAAGGCGTGTCAAAATGTGTAAATACATGTACATTTGTAGATTAAACAGACCAAAAGATATACCTGTATCATTATCACAGTGATTTATCATGCTTTGTCTCTGACTGAACTGTAGATAGGGTTGGGGTAATTGAAAATGTAATGGTAATTAAGTGTAATGCATTACAATTTTCTGTGTAATTGAGCACTTTTTTAATTACATGTAATTATAATTTAATTAATTACATGCAAAAAAGCATGTAATGCTTTCAATTACATTTTACTTTCTTTGGTGTCTTTATGATAAGAAATTACCAGTATGTTTTCAGTTTCATACCCTCAACTCCCTCCAGAAAGAGAAATCCTTCTGGTTTTATAAGTGAAGTAGATGACTACATTTCAGAACCATGCACAGAAATGTCAGAAAATCCCCTCATGTATTGGCAAATTAATAGCAACAAATTTCCTCTTCTATCAAATTCAGCCAGAAAGCATCTAGCAATACCTGCCACATCAGCTCCTGTCGAAAGAATATTTAGTATTGCAGGCAAAGTGTTCAGACCAGAGAGATGCAGGCTAAATGACAAAACATTTGAATAACTAATGATGGTCAAATGTAATGCTAAAACTGTGTTGTAAGCTTTTTTTTGTATATAACATGTTTAATAATTAAAGTTATCACCAAATGTAATGTGTGATTTAATTAATTACATTTAAAAAACTATGTAATGGTAATTGAATGTAATTGACCACCTTTGTAATGTAATTTGTAATTTAATTAATTACATTCCAATGTAATTGAACCCAAGTCTGACTGTAGTTGACACTAATTCTTGCCGTCAACAAATTTGATAATTTAGATAGATATCATAGTAATTATTATTTTATCATATATCTTCAAATCTATCCACATTTAGCTTTAATTTGCTTAAAAATAAAATGCTACAAAATATTTTTAAATATTTTTCTACATAGTAATAAAGAGTTGTTTCCCTTGTTTTCTTCATTTTTCTACAGAATGATATTATTTGGGAAAGGATGGTGAAAATTGATAGGTGAATAATCTGGATTGATGATATTTTTAATGTTTCCATAATTTAAGACAAGACAGTGATATTTGTCCAGATAATAGTAGTTCTTTTTGTACTTCCTCTTCTATTATCATATTTTTTCTAGAAAAACAAATTGCCGATGTCTATAGGACACTATTGTGTTCATGTTACAAGCACAAAACTGTTGACATATTTTTAGCTATATCGGTGACACTATCCAAAATGTTACTGTGTTCCAAGCATAGTTTTTACACTTTCAATTGTTGTACTATTGATTCAAAAATACCATAAACTATGTTCTGTCTTCTGATTGGTTAATCCATGCCAGATAGCAATTACTAATAATTTTTTAAACATCTTCAGATTGATTGAAAAAAAATATTGTATGCTATATTTGTATTGGGAAAATCCATTTTGTCATTGACGAAACACATCGCTGAATATTTGTTATGGCAAAATCGTTTTACTATAACATTTTGCAAATTTTGAGGTTTTTTTTTCACTTGTCCCATCGGACAAGTATGTACATGTAACATAAACGTTCGCTAATCTGAACCAAACTTTTACTTGTCACAGGCTATCGAATGACAGCTAATGTTGAGCCCTGAATCAGATATATGTTATGTATTGTTGTGACAAAATAAAATAGTAATTACATCAAACAAACATTTGATACAAGCTATAAGATATTGTTATTAAACATTTTAATGCAGCATACATGTATGTTCATTTTTCAGATTCAATCAAAATGGAAGAAGATACAGAAGGTTTAGATCGTTTAATTAAACAGAAAAAAAGTCGACCAAGCTATGCACGAATTATTTCAATGGAATTTACTCGGAATGTATCCAATCCAAATACTGACCCAAAGAAGAAATACAAGGGACCTTGTCAAAGTAAAAATCTTGATGAATGTGATCAATCGTTGGCTATGTCTGTTGCCCAGCCAGATTCAGATGACAGTGAATATTATTCTGCCGAGGAGTTTATATTTTCTTCTTCTTCTTCAAGTACATCATCTGATGATGAATCAACAACAACATATTTAGATCAGAGTAGTGACTCTGTTTTTGACTCGCTACAATCAAGTACAAATTCTTCATCATTTTTTGATTCGGTAGAAACACAGACAAATTTTTCCTCTTCTTGTTCTATGTCTCAGTCTGAAAGACATCGGGCACCGAGCAAAAAACAGAAACGAAAAAGGAAAAAGTCAGGAAATCCTATTGATAACTATAGTTTACCATTTTGTAGTGGAGATGTCTTTGATATGGAGTTAAATGAGGTGAAGGAAGAAATCGATGAAAAAGATACTAATATTCTTAAACCAGTACCAACATTAGTAGAGCTCAGCGTTATAGCTTCAAAGAGATTATCTAAATCACATCCTCATATAAATATACCAAAAACAATAAGGAGGGTACTGCAATTGGGAAATTCTGCTCATTCTTTAAGGCAACAACAATTGGACTGTTTGTTTGAAGTTTTAGAATTGTCTAATAAACTTAAAATGTATCATGACAGTTATAGATTTACAAAGGCAAACAATTTAACAACTTTGCCATATAGAAATATTTGGAGTATAGACAACGGCAGTAATAAAAATTATGAATATCAAGGCAGCCAATCATCGTCATACCTTCCTTATTATTATGAAAGTGAAGTGAAATCAAATAACCCGACGACACAGCCAATCAGAAAATCCAATGCAGGCAATCGTATTTCAGGTATATGTACAGTAAAACTTGTCTAAACCGAACCCCTTTGGGACTGAATAATTTGTTCAGTTTAGACAGGTGTTTGGTTTACACAGGTTCAAATTACATGGACATTTAGTAGATGAGACTAAAGACTGTCTGGTTTAGGAAGGTTTTCTGTTTACTCAGGGTTCTGTTTAAGCAGATTTTCTGTTTACTCAGGGTTCTGTTTAGGCAGGTTTTCTGTTTACTCAGGGTTCTGTTTAGGCAGGTTTTCTGTTTACTCTGGGTTCTGTTTAGGCAGGTTTTCTGTTTACTCAGGGTTCTATTTAGACAGGTTTGTTGTTTACTAAGGGTTCTGTTTAGGCAGGTTTTCTTTTTACTCATGGTTCTGTTTAGGCAGGTTTTCTGTTTACTCAGGGTTCTGTTTAGGCAGGTTTTCTGTTTACTCAGGGTTCTGTTTAGGCAGGTTTTCTGTTTACTCAGGGTTCTGTACATGTTTAGGCAGGTTTTCTGTTTACTCAGGGTTCTGTTTAGACAGGTTTTCTGTTTACTCAGTGTTCTGTTTAGGCAGGTTTTTTGTTTACTTGGTTCTGTTTAGGCAGGTTTTCTGTTTACTCAGTGTTCTGTTTAGGTAGGTTTTCTGTTTACTCAGGGTTCTGTTTAGGCATGTTTTCTGTTTACTCAGAGTTCTGTTTAGACAGGTTTTCTGTTTACTCAGTGTTCTGTTTAGGCAGGTTTTCTGTTTACTCAGTGTTCTGTTTAGGCAGGTTTTCTATTTAGACAAGTTTCACTGTATAGTCATCAATACTAAGTATCTTAATTTCTCTTGTTAATTACCACAAGGGGTCGTCATGGTCGTGATCATATGGTAGTTGGATTTATAACTTCCTATGCAAATTCAGTGCCTATCACCACTAACGTTGCGAGTTTTACCCCGCTCAGGCGAGATGAACTCGATACAACATTATGTGATTAAGTTTGTCAGTGACTTGTGACAGGTCAGCTGTTTTCTTCAGGTTCTTCGATTTCCTCCACCAATAAAACTGACCTCCATGATATAGCTGAAATATTGTTGCAAGTGGTGTTAAACACCATAAATCTAAACCTAAGCCTTGTTAATTACAACATTAGTCAAAAGAATAATATGCTTCCAATATCCCAACGTTTACAGTCAACATCATGTACATGTACTTGTTGAAAAATACAAAAATAACTACTTGTACAAGCTTTAGAAATGGTTAGAAAGGTAAGCCTTTTGAGAACTTTCTGGCCTGTTTCCCAGTGCGAGTGCAAATCAATTTTATTTATTTTTTAAACATGTATACAACTCTCCATTATTTATTTACACACACAATGTAGGACGCTAATTTGGAGGTTATAAACAAATGCCCTTTTTGAAAATAGCTGTCACATTTGCTAATTTCTAATCCGAACCATATGTGCACTACTGCAGATACATGTATATATTAAAAATAATTTGAAGTGGGATTGCTATTTTTTCAGGAAATATCTCAAGCATATTGTGACTAATCATATCTGGACCCAACACTTTATTAGGATATCATAGTACATGTACTATTATATCATCATTGGTGCAGCAACTATTTCATTTATTTCTACATTTATATCGGCTATTGTAAGATATGTTTTTTAATAGGGGGTCTTCGTGGTCATGATCGTATGATAATTGAATTTTTAACTACCTGTGCAGTCCGGTTTCCTCCACTAATAAAACTGACGGCCATGATATACATGTACATGTAACTGAAATATTGTTGAAAGTGGTGTTAAACACCATGACCCTAACACTCCATACACCACAACATTCCCAGTCATGTAAAGGCCAGTCCGTCTATTTGTGTTTTTTAAGTGAATGCTACATATTCTATACATGTCTTGATCTCACTTTATATAAGTACATTTTATTGTTTTCTAGCATTAGCCCATGCCATAGATCTAATGTTACCAGCCAGATTATCTGATATGAAGGTAATGAGAAGACGTCACAAGTCCAACACTGACGCTCATTCTGCTGAAATGGACCATAATATAAAAAGAGTCAAACAGTTATTACAAAACAAGTTAGTTAATTATGTAATGACATCATCTTGAATAAAGTCGTTCATGTCTGAAGAGAAATTAAAATACACATGGAGACTTAAATCCAAATTTTGAATCTCAAATTATGGCTAAATTCCAAAAAGACCATTCTAAGCACTCACTTACAAAAATGTAGATACTTGGACAATATTTTTACTGTAAACAAACCTAATTTTCTTAATATAAAAGAAATTTAAGCCAAGGAAGTTACATTGAATAATGCTAACATTACAAAACAATTTAATGACTTGTGCCATTTTTGGGGGATTTAGACATATCCCTTTCTCGTGTCTCAAGGTACAATGTAAATTTACCACACATGTTTATGAAGAAAGATGTGATTTTTCTTTCTATATCGTCAATTTTTGTTTTTCGGATGGTGACATTCTTTTGGCCCCATTATATGGCGTCTACATTTCTTAGTTCGTTAGATTTGCATGTATTTGTAATAATATTTCAGGGTCCGGGTGGCTCAATGAGTTAGGTAGTTGGATTACCTAACAAATCATACAAGCCTATCACCAATACAGCATGGATTCATGCCCGGCTTTGTAAAAAGGGTGCACTCGACTCGCAAGTGATAAAGTTTAGTTGCTTGCCCATGGTCGGTGGTTCTCTCCGGGTACTCCGGCTTCTTTCATCACCAAAACTGGTCGCCATGATATAGCTGAAATATTACTGAAAGTGGCGTTAAACACCAAAAAATCAAATTAATAATGTACAGTCAAACCTGTCGTAACGGTCACCTTTGTATAATGGTCACCTGCTCATAACGGTCACTTTCGTGCTCTCCCTGTGCATTTTACTATATATTTTAATTCGATATAGCGGTCACCTGTTCAATGTGGTCAGCGGTCACCATTTATTAGTAATTTCCAGTGTAAAACCTTTGTATAACGGTAAGTTCATTTTTAAAATAATACCGGAAGTGATTTCGAAAGTTCGGTATTCTTCTCAAATGTACAAAAAATCCCGAGGTGTTACAAAATATATTGCTTAATTTCAGTGGCGGATTCAAGGGAGGGCTTTGGGGGCTTCTAGCATATATATTAACATACGTTTTACAAGGCAGTTGAACGATATGACTCTTAATCAAATGATTTCGATTTATGTGATGAAAGTAAAACAAAATACAAAGTAATTTCTTTGTATTGATTTAATCTTCAAAGAGGTAAGTAATTATGCTAAATCAAAAGTTTAAGTTTCTTTGAAGTTTTTATGAATGCATCGTCAAAATACCAATTAATCAGGTATTGTCTAAACCGTTATATAAACATATCTAGTGTCATAATTACATATAGGTATAACCACCAACACCTGTAAATTGAGGCTCTATAAAGGAAATTTTACAAATGAAATTAAAGGCATATGTCGCTATATTTATTTAAATAACAAACAAAAAAACAAAAAAACAAAAACAAATACCAAGTTAACGTTTTTTAATATATATGAATACAGCATATTTTAAAGTCTAAATGAAAATATAAATTTATATAAAATAATGAAAATATATTAAAAAATAAAAATATATTTATTATATTTTTTTCCTGTTGTTCAGACCCTTTATCGTGAGCACCCAGAGCCGCTTTGGGGCTTCAGTCGGTTTCATCTAATGTCAATGTTACCAAAGACAGAAGATTTCTCTTTTTTTTAAACCGACTTGCCATGTAAAGATACTTTGCATGCATAATTGGTTCAGTGGTATTCCCCTCGAGTGCGGTAGATCGTGTGTTTGATCCCCAATTTGGTCAAATCAAAGACTATAAAATTGGCATTTGTTGCTTCTCCGCTAAGTACGTATACGCATCATTAAGGAGAAAGAATAAAGACTGGTTGGCTCGGAACCAGGATAATGTGTCCCAGTGGGGTGACATGTCTATCCACGGACTGTTATTTCAATGAGCTACATGTAGCACTATAAAAAACCAACTAAGTGTGTTGGTCTATTACAAAGTGGACCTCATCATCATTTCATTGATATTTAACCTGTTCTCGCCATGATTTAGCTGAAAAATGCTGAGTTGGCGTTAAACAACAATCACTCACCCACTCCTTTCACATAAACTGAGCCCCCCCGTCAAAAGATTCTCTGGATCCGCCCCTGAATTTAATTAACTAAATAAACAAACACTATTAAATTTTGTGAGTAATAAATTACATAAAGGAAAGTTTATACCTGGGGGTTATTGGAGATATTTATTCATTACGACGAGAGTAGAAATCCACTCACCAAAATTATTTTGTATCTAGTGCATCATGTCAAAATCATCAACATCCGTAAATAGGAAAGCTTTGAAATTAGATGACAAAGTGAAAGTTATCTGTATGAGTACGTTGGGCTTTAATACAACAGGTTATAAATCGTTGTGATCGATGGTGGGAAAAGTTGTTGAGCTGTGGGCGAGGAGAAGGGTGTTGGTCGTACCCAGATAATGAACATTCTTTAAAGAAAACGTGAGATTCAATCGACGATTTTGAAAACAATGTTTCCAGTTCAACATCGTGTTACTGGAAATTGTACTTTTGTTTATTAAATATCTTTCTTTATTTATTTGTATGCTTTATTCAAATCATATCAGATTGAGATAAACATAACATGTGATTAAAAATGTTTATTTACAACTAATGCAGAATATTTCGTCGAATAATCAAACCCCTTCATATAAAGGTCACCTGTCTATAGTGGTCATTTTGTCAAACTCCCCCAGGTGACCACTATAGACAGGTTTGACTGTATCTGACTTCAATGACCGTAATCTTGTGATAACAGAAAAAAGTTTTGCAGAAGGAAACAGTTTTGATAAATTATTGAAAACTTTCACTAAATTTTATTACATTATTTTGTACCACTATAAAGATCTTGTACATAAATATAATTCTGCATCAAAATGGAGATTTTCCATCTGTGTACTGTGATTATGGCGACATAATTAACAAAGTTAAAAAGTTCAAATCTGACACATCTGAATTTGTTAAATTCTCGAAAAATTCTTATTTGTAAAGGCAATTATTTAAACGGCTATTGTTAACTATTTGAGGCATGTTTAGCTTGTTAATAATATAGACAATCTGCTTGGTTGACTATTTGAGGCATGTTTAGCTTGTTAATAATATAGACAATCTGCTAGTACATGTAGGTCCAACTAGCAATGGAATCAGTACGTTTACAAAAAATGTAGATTTTATTCAATCTAAAAAATGTATATTTTGTTATTTTATATTCAATATTCAATTCAAGCATATTGATGAACTATCTATTCTGGTCTCCCACAAAGACCATTGATTTTCTTAAGATGTTTATGACTTATTGATATTAAATCTGTTAGAAGTATCAGTGGAACTTGTGCAATCCGACACCTGAGTTTTCCGACAAAAATTTTGGTCCCAAAGTATTTCTGTTCAATCCGACATATTTCCCTGGTCCCTTGTAATTGGTGTGTCTGATTTGACAGGTTCCACTGTATAATCATTTGTTGACCCTGCTATTGTACTGTCCATGTTGATTTGACAGGTTCCACTGTATAATCATTTGTTGACCCTGCTATTGTACTGTCCATGTTGATTTGACAGGTTCCACTGTATAATCATTTGTTGACCCTGCTATTGTACTGTCCATGTTGTCATTCTTTTTTGTGATAGAATGTGGTCTTTTGAGTGGAAGAAAATCTGCAGATTTCTTAATGCCTATTGTGTGATGAAGAAATAGAATAACTTTCTGTCCTACTGGCCTGCTAGTAAATTAATAAACAGGTTAGCAATACACTGATAATTAATAATCCACTTAGCACGGGGGCCGTCATTGTCATGATCATATTGTAGTTGGATTTACAACTACCTATGCAATCAGTGCCTATTACCACTAACATTGTGAGTCTTTTTTTAATACTGCTCAGGCAGAGTGTACTCGATGCAACATTATGTGATAAAGTTGTCACTAACTTGCGGCAGGTCAGTGGTTTTCTTCAGGTACTCCGGTTTCCTCCACCAATAAAGCTGACCTCCATTAACCCTAAGCCTCCACTAAGTATGATATATATGTATGAGATTAATATTACAGATATACAGATGTATTGACAGACCAGGTGTTTTCAGTTGTTCTGCCGTATGTGTTCTGGGCAAGAGGTGATGTTAAAAAAGCTTCTACAGCCTTTCTGAACGTAGTTGATAAGGAACCAAGAGGTTGGTACAGGGCTTTCAGTCTTCACAATGAAAATTTTAATTTACTGGTCCGAATCAAATTCTTGAATATATTTTTACATGTATATAGTTCTAAATAAAAGCTGAAAATTGACTGGTCTAAACAAAGTTTGACTGGTCTTGGGCCGGAGGACAGAACAAAGTTTTACTGGTCTTGGGCCGGAGGACAGGTGCTCATCATGAGGACTAAACAAAGTTTGACTGGTCTTGGGCCGGAGGACAGAACAAAGTTTGACTGGTCTTGGGCCAGAGGACCAGTGCTCATCATGAGGACTAAACAAAGTTTGACTGGTCTTGGGCCGGAGGACCAGTGCTCATCATGAGGACAGAACAAAGTTTGACTGGTCTTGGGCCGGAGGACCAGTGCTCATCATGAGGACAGAACAAAGTTTGACTGGTCTTGGGCCGGAGGACAGGTGCTCATCATGAGGACAGAACAAAGTTTGACTGGTCTTGGGCCGGAGGACAGGTGCTCATCATGAGGACAGAACAAAGTTTGACTGGTCTTGGGCCGGAGGACCAGTGCTCATCATGAGGACTAAACAAAGTTTGACTGGTCTTGGGCCGGAGGACCAGTGCTCATCGTGATGACTTGACTTTTAACATGTATTATAGATAAGATATTAAATGTACTGTACATACATGTAATTATTTGGAATTTGTAACTATTTTTCTGTGAAGAACAAAGGTCAATTTTGATCCTTTCTTTTGCATTACATTATAACAGTAGTAAGTACATTTGCAGGGCTTTCAATATTTTCATAGTTTTCCACTACTTCACTATTGTACTTTTTATTAAAATTTGAACAATATTCATGAATATCTTAAAATCAGGAGGTACCAAAAACCATTTTAGGCAGGTAAACATATCTGGTACCGTCCCTTACTGAAGACCTGTATTTGACAAATATATAATTTTTGTGCTGTTTTGGGGCAAAATAATATAAAATATATAAAGATATCAATCAATCAACCAATCAATGTAATCAATGATTGTTTCAGTGAGAGTGAAAGCTTTTTATATGTATGAGGCTGGGAGAATGTCATCACACTTCGGTGATTGTGATTCGGCCATTAGATTTTATCATCTAGCATCAGATGCCTTGTTTACTAAACAGAAACATTTACTACACAGTGCTGAGGTTGATAGACAGACTAGAATGTTATGTGCTGCAGCTAATGATGTTGGGTATGTAGAACACAAAAGTTAAACTTTAATCACTTTCAGTCTGCTCAAGGTTTGTTGAAAGTCTTTATGATACAGTTAAACATGACTAAAGCAAACCTCCATGGGACCAACTGTTGTGTTCTGAATATACAGTTGTTAAGTTTATACAAGATTTCATGTATTGGCACTTTATGTTTAAGTCAATTTTCTACAGGATTACAGTTTATTCAGGGTTCGGATACACATATTTTTTTTTTAAATCATATTGCTTCACTCAATAAGATCTCGGGTTGTTTCTTAGCGTCAAGACAATCAACGTATGTTCTTAGTTGAAATTTTCGGTAATAAAATTTGAAGTTTTGAATGATACCAGCATCTAAATGTTGTAAATGACTGGTCGTTGTCGGGGGCAGAAAATGAATTTTTACGTTTGACAACTGCGGCAATATGTGTCTTGGAGCATTGTCCATGATAAGAAGAACTTTACGCTTGCTTCTTTTCATTTTGGCATTAAACGAACGAAGAAAGTCTGCAAATAGGAAAGATGTAATCCAGGCCTTCTTATTAGCTTTATAGTCCACATAAAGTTGAACACTGAAGTTCTTAAAACACCTCGGATTTAATGACTTCCCTATAATGAATGGTTTAATTTTCTCAGAGCCGTCAGCATTACAACATAATGCAATTGTGATTCGATCTTTTTTCTTCTTTTTTCCTTTTGTATCAGACGATGTTGTCAGAGATTTGTTTGGGTCCATACGATAGAATAGGCCTAGTTTCGTCTACGTCAAAAATGTCTTTAATGTCAAAATTCTTCATAACTTCAAGAGCGTCCTTCCGACCGTCTTATTAAATTTTTGTCAATACCAGCACTTTCACCTGTTATAGAAAGGCATGAAATGCTATGTCGCAATTTAAATCTTGTCAACCATCCGTTTGAAAATCTGAATTCTGTAATACCCAATTCATTTCCAAAACTTTTAGCCTTTTCTCGTAATATGTCATCCATAATAATAATGTTTTGTGCACGAGCGTTAATAAAACACAAGTACAAGGCACTTTCCATATCCTCATGCATAGCACTTCAGTGACGTTTACAGGGGGTGCCCTGGTCATCATCTGTATCATAAGATTCCTTATTTGCTAAGATATCCCCAACAGTTCTACGTTTAACTGGTACATCCCATAAGGTCGTAAAATAATCAGCAATTTGTTGCTGTGTACATTTTGGATGATTTGTGAAATAATCCACAATTTCTCTTTTCTGTCGAAAATCAAGCAAATTTCTTTTACGTTTTCAACACACAAATTTATTAAGTTTTATTCAGAATGAAAAGTAATCAGTTCAGGGTTGTAAAATTTTATTGTAAAGAAAACAATTAACTGTTTTCACAGCTATATCTATTTGCCTTGACTGCTTGTTTACTTACCTTGATTGACAAGCACTTCTAAAATCACTGAGGTGTGACTTTATTAATTGGCATTATGATCGAGGTTTAAATAACAGTAAATTGACCGTTTGATCTTTAATTACCGTGGCGGATGGCAGTATGCGAGTTTGGCATTTTAACGGGGTTATTACTACATATGGAAAACGGGACTGCAGACATTCTTGGCCACACACGAGTTTGGCAGTGAATCGAGGGGCAATAAAGTGGGGTTTTACTGTATATATTAAATGTTTGAACAATAATACCAAATGCATAAGAAGAGTTTGAAGATACCAAAGGGGCAATCACCAATGCAGTAACAAATAGTTACTGCTTTAAAATGACAGAATTTTCGTCTCACAGAGAGATTTTTCAATATCAAACTTCGATCTGTAACAATCTGAGATCGATGTTATAGGTCGAGACTTTTACAGCATTAAGGAGACAGGGCAGAGATTGGTGACTGATCTACACGGAATCAGGATAATGTGTCTGAGTGGAGCGACAAAAGCTGTGACATGTCTAATCGTGGATTGTTGATTTAGTGAGTTAGCACTATAAAAATCCAGCTAAGTGTGTTGGTCTAGTACAAAGTGGAAATCATCTTCATTTGATCAAATAAAACTTGTTCTCGCCATGACGTAGCTGAAAAATTGCTCATTTGATGTTAAACACAAATTACATATTTACTCTTTGAATTGATTTAATTGGTGTTGGAGGAAGCCGTTGTCGACTTTCTACAGGTATATCATGCTGTGTCCAGCATATAACCCTCTATTACTAACTGAAATTATCTCTTCAAATATTACCGTTTTTAAAATTGTTGAATTATATAGGATATACTTAAAAGACTGATTTAAATATGTTTTCAGTCAATTTCTGTCAAATGCTATTGTATCAATTTTGATAAACCAATGTAACCAAAAATGTACACTTTCTTTTTCAGCAAAATTAATTATTGTACTAGAAAAACACACATAGCTAGATTTTATAGTGTAGCTCACTGAAACAACAGTCCGCAGTTAGACATGTCGCTCTACTCGGACACATTATCCTGATTCCATGTAGACCAGTCTTTGCTCTTTCTCTTTAATTAACTTTATTGATATATCATTACATTTAAAATTTAAAAATGGTTGCACATTTTAGCATATTCCCTGTTTCTTCTAAGAACTGATTGTTGAATATTGTTTTGCAGGTTACTGGGTTTCCATAAAGCTGAGAGGTCAATATCTGCATGGATGAGTGCTGTTTCTGTTAAAATACCTGCATCAATAAATTGTGGAGGACCTCTGTCAGCAATGGATTCATTCCTGTGTTTTTTTGCTGCATATTGGCATGGTTTGTTTTATTCTCATGTTAGTTCATGTTCAACTCGTTCAAGCGATGCAGTCTTTACAGTTATTTTTTTAAATCTCAACATTATGAAATTTTATGTTGTACACAATCACAACTGGAATTAAATGGATTTTCGTTTCTTTTAGAAATTCAACATCGTTACTAGGTCTCTGATTGGGTTAAAGTTTAAAATAAATTCTTCAAAACTGCATGATTGATGGAATTTTACTTTGGTTTGAATAGATTTGGTTTATGGTGTTTAACACCACTTTCAACAATATTTCAGTTATATCATGGCTGTCAGTTTTATTGGTGGAGGAAATCGGAGTACCCGGAGAAATCCACTGACCTGTCGCAATTCACTGACAAACTTTATCGCATAATGTTGTATCGAGTACACCTCGCCATGAACTGGGTTTGAACTGAATTCTTCTTTGGTAGAATAATTTCTTATATTATTCTCTATAATAATTTTTAATGATGATACAAGAAATAAATACTGTCATTGGACTTATAAAGACATGATTTATGCTAGAAGATCTGATGTATCTTTTAATGCTATATTTAAAACTAAAATGACCTGAAATTTATACTCGATTTTTTTCTAATGAGTTGTTTAATATATATATATATATATATATATATGTATAAATATAAAGATTTCCCCATAAAATTCTTAATTTTGACGAATTTTGTGCCTAATATGCAAAATAATCCTGTTATAATAAAAATTGAATGGAAAATCTTCTCCTCTGAAAACTTTGGTCCAATTTGACTTTAAGTTGAATCGTCTTTAGAAAATGTATACAACAAATGTACTTTCAAAATTATATCAGATAATCTCACCAATCATCTAACATGGCTGCTGTTTCTATATATAGAACACACAGATGAAGCAAGAAATCAAATGCTTTAACATATAATTATGCTGTTACAAACATACTGAGATCTAGAATGTAAAGTTTTCAGCACATCTTTTGAGTTTTTCAATATTTACATTTGATTAACACCACTTCTAGCAGGTATCATGATATGTTTTGAAACCCGTTTTGACAGCTGCAAAAATAGAAGTTAAAAGTTTATAAAATCACCTTGACAGCTTCAGCTATGTGTGTATTAGTTCTGTAGACAGATGGGTAACTTTAAGGTCAATTTGAGGATACATTTAGTTTATTTTATAGGAATGATATTGACATTAGACAGTGACTTTTGACAGGTTGATAGTTTTCTCCGAGTGCTCCGGTTTCTTCCACCAATAAAACTGACAACCAGGATATACAATGTAGCTGAAATATTGTTGAAAGTGGCATTAAGCACCATAAACCCTAACCCGAAAGCTTTAGAAGGACAATAGTTTAACTGCAATATACATAACATGCTTGATATCCTATGTGCTACAACAATCTGATATCTGAATTTTAGCTTGTCATTTTCAGAACAAACAGGGTCTGTGTATACAGAAGCTATTAGACGTTTGCAGATGTTGGCAGACAAGGAGAGCTACACAAATTTTTATCTTTCAATGGTTTATGCATTGAATGGAAATGGAGACGAGTCGTTTAAAATGCATCGGAAATTTCGTGCAACGTAAGTTTATTGATTACTATAAATGTGTAATTGTTTGTGTATAGTACATAGTTATGTATAAGACATATCTCTTAAAGTATTAATTGCTCTCTGTATGTCTGGTTTGTATATGTTTGTTTGTGTATTTATGTATAAGACATATCTCTTAAAGTATTAATTGCTCTCTGTATGTCTGGTTTGTATATGTTTGTTTGTGTATACAGTACACTCCAAGTGTATCAACGATCATACTCTCAGGTCCGACATATTCCTCCCAAAATGTCTGACAAATTTGAGTCAACACTCTCTAAGTCCGACTATTTGGTCGGACATTTTGGTCGGACGTGAGAGTGGAAATTAAAAGATTTTTTTTTACATTTCTCGAGGTGAATATGTCAAACATTTTGTGATCCATACGTATTTGTAAGCGTACTTTCTGTCCGGTGTGTAGAATGTGCGGGTACGTAAATACCTTTGTATTTTTACCTTGCACCATATTCGCGCCAGGAAAGGTAGCTCCAAGGTCAATATTTGTCACGCTCGGGCACAACAGTCGTTCGATGCATAGGAGCACCTCATAATCAAAGAATTGTACAATAATTTCGAGTTACACCGTTTGTGTTTCTTAAATCTGTTTAATTTTAATAGATCTTTCTAGTACATTTAAATTTTACGATTACAATCGGAATGCTAGGAATATCGTAATTTTTCCGAAATCTAAACTTTAAAAATATATACGCCGAGTCCAGCCCTGGCTTGGATTTCTCGAAAAAAGTTTTCTTAACAAACCAAATTAAATTTGAGTAAAAACTTGACTTAAGTTTGCGTTTTGACTTTGTTTGTTTGGAGAAATCACTGACGATTTAAAAAAAAAATCTGTTGTCACTTAAAACAGAGTCAGTGAGGCCGGTACGGCTGTGTACATGAATGAATAAGAGATAAATATTTCGGAGTGTGATAGCCATTTAAAGGTGAAATAACGGATGCAAAAATCACCGGCTAAAGTTACACAATATTCCGTTTACAAATATTTCAAGTTCCTATACTTGTTCATCTGTGACGGCAATATGTGTATTGGACTAGGTATTACAGCCAGCTTGATATGAATTAATTTTTATGATGTAGGGAGCACTTATGCAATTGACCAAAAAATCAATCATTTGCACAATGATAGAGTAGCAAATATGTGGAGGAATAATGTTCCTTCCGTATGCGGTAGAGGATAACATAGAAAGGAAAAAAACTGGAGTTAAATGTTGTCTTAAATGAAAGTTTAAATACTATAAACAAAGGAAATGGGAACAAAGTGAGCAGTGTAGGAATTATTGTTTTTCATGTAGAAGCCACATAAAATAATTAACAATTTACAAAGAGGTATCACATTTCTGTAGATAAATCTTGATTCTGTAAGAAGTAGAAATGAACGACATGATGTCCTGCAACAAAATTCGACGATTTTTTTTTCTTTTAGTTTTTTTGTCATTATAATTCAGTTATATATATTTTTATCATTTTTAACC
Organism: Bathymodiolus brooksi; assembly: GCA_963680875.1. Lineage (NCBI taxonomy): Eukaryota > Metazoa > Mollusca > Bivalvia > Mytilida > Modiolidae > Bathymodiolus > Bathymodiolus brooksi. The sequence continues at coordinate 18,553,595 of OY804582.1, read as the reverse complement.
CTTTGTGGGAAGGGGGTAGAGTTTAACTGTCATATTGCAAATCAAATACATGTAAGAATCAACCCAATACATAAATTAAATTTTTGTGTTTTAGTGATGTCTTTGCTATAACTTGTCATGCAATACACAGTTAAATATCAGTTATAATGATAGTTATCTTTCTACAATATGAATTTAACACCTTTGTTGCAAAATAACATGACTGTCTATTCCCCTAAGTGCCAAACCCGGGAAGCATCGCATCGCTGTTGACACAGTCGACCTTCAGCAGACTACTAGTCTAGAAAGCGCTACCACTTCCTTAACACGTCAATATTAAATTTTAATTAATCTTCAAAAACATATAAAATTAAAGAAAAAAATCAATATAAAACTATGAAATCCTAGCCAAGAAATTTAAAAAAGAAGACAAATGGGGTGAAAAATGCCCGTCCGGTTCACGTATCTGAAACCTGGGAGCAAATAGTTATATTAGGTTCCTCATGAAACTTTTTTTTTCAGATAAAGAAATTCAGATATTCAGATATTCAGATGTTTTAATTTGATCAAACTTAAATTCCTTTTCATCATCACTACAGAAATTGACCGACAAAAAGTTTTAATTTGTTTTACAATTTAACAAACAAAAAATAAATAAAAATAAAACAGAATTGAAAAATCCACCTTAAGATGTCACATTCAAAGTTAAGTTCTTTCTTATAAGTTAGGCACACTTTTTATCATTATTATTTCACTTTAAATCGTATAGTAATAATTTCAAAAAGCGTATATTATAATTTATATATTTACTTTTTAATTTCATACAAAATATTAATTTGATTACCCCTTTTTTCTTATGCTTGAAAAGCAACAAAAAAACAAAAAAGGAAAAAAAGTGCATGCAGTTTTTTATCAAGTAGGATTTATACTGATTTTGTATGGGGAATATAATGGTAATTAAAAAGAAAAATACATACCAGGTAATTTATTTGTTGTCATTAAATCATTGTCATTATATCTCCGTTTACAAATCACTTCACAGCAGGTGTTATCATTGAATTCCAAGCCGAAATAACAGTATATTGTGACACCTGTACTAGAGAAACCATACATTAGCGTATCGATAAACCCAGAGAACATAAGATTTTGACACTTTACTAATGGCGGACACACTCGGAAGTCGATAATGGCCGCACCCATGTTTTTAAGAATAAAAAGGTCTATATCAGGACTCCGCAGACTGCCAATTTTCAAGAAAAAAAAACGGGATTTACGGATTTATGACCCATTCGCCATGAAAAAAATAAAACTTAAATTTTACTAAATAATTTTAATCCAAATTTGCCTGTAAAGAAATAAATGTATAAATTAGAATTATTTACCCGGGTTCGTTCGCCCTACATTTGGCAAACACGTAAAAGAGCAAACACACCCGATATCGTAAACCGGCAACTGTCTGCAGCAAGTGAAAGGGCCTTGGCATCGATTGTCGCAAGTACATAGGGACATATTAATATTCACTTCTAGTGCACTTAAAACATGGGTACTGCATGTTAATACATTTTATTCATGGATATTATTGTATATATCGCCCGTGACAACATATCTATACTTTCCGTACCACTGTATATCACTCATTTACTTCAGCTTTACTAAGATACGCATGTTTCTTTATGCACGAATTTATTGGTTAGCAGAATTTGGGGACGTTTCCTGTTTACAGTTTAACTATCTGAGAGTGGAGACTCTCACTCTGACCTGGGAGGATTTTGTCGGACAATTTTAAGAGTGAAGTCCGACAAAACTCTGTGTCTGACCTGAGTGTTTGATCGTTGATACACTTGGAGGGATCTGTAGTACATACAGTACACTCCAAGTGTATCAACGCTCATACTCTCAGGTCGGACATATCCCTCCCAAAATGTCTGACTCACTCCAGAGAAATGTCCGACAAATTTGAGAGTCAACACCCTCTAACTCTGAGTATTTGGTTGGACATCGTGGATGCATTCCGAGTATTTGGTCGGACGTGAGAGTGGATATTCAAAGATTTTTTTTTACATTTCTCGAGGTGAACATGTCAAACATTTTGTGATCAATGTGTATTTGTAAGCGTACTTTCTTTCCGGTGTGTAGAATGTCCGGGTACGTAAAATACCCTAGTGTATTTCTACCTTGCACCATATTCGCACCAGGAAAGGTAGCTCAAAGGTCAATATATAACTGAAATATTGTTGAAAAGTGACGTTTAAACACCCATAGCCTCATATAAATTATTGCAATAAAATATTGATTAAGTAACGAAATCGATATAAATTATTTTCCAGTATATTTAGTATAAAAAGCTTGTTCTACACGTTTACTGTGAGATGTATTGCAACCGCCATTTTTTACTACAACCACGTGCGCATGCTCGTGTTTGATGGAAAAGCTATAGCTATATTTAGATATTTTGTGATAATAATTTTATATTGTAAATCGATCCACCCTGTGATTTTTTTCAACAAGATACATTTTTTATAGTATATATTTTATTATAAAATACAATATTGAACTGATTTTCACTAACACTTCAATCATTGAATATTGATTTTTTCGGATGTTGAATATTTTTTTCCCAGAATTGCACCCCCTGTTAGTATACTTTTATTGCTTTATTTAAAATAAAATAACACCAAGAACATCGATGATACGAGTCTTCTTATTCAGAAATAAATCTACAGCAAAATAAAGGTATACTGTAAACAAAATCGTCATTTTTATCTAGATTTATCATCCGAAAAATACGGTACTCCTCTACTATACTAATTTGGATTAGGTGATGGGAATTATGTGCCATCATCAAAATAAAGATTAAAAAAATGTATTTTATGATAATGATGACTGATTAAAATTGTTTGTCATGCATTAGCTGTCAGTTGTAATATACAGGATGTAACCAATATACAGGAAGAGCCCCTACTGTGAAGCCATCTATTTTGAGATGCCATTCAATGAAAATAACAACCTGACCATATTGAAATATAATAAGAATAAGAATTAGATAAGAAATTAAAATTTATAGAATGCAAGGATTTATATAATCAACACATTAAGTAACATTTCATTTATTTAGCTTGGGTCAGTTATCAATTAAAAAGAAAAAAATGGTTTAAAAAAAAATCTGTCTAATAAGTATTTACCTAAATAACAATATCATGACATATAATAATTTCTCACCGTAAATGTATTTATTTTATTAAGATATTTATACACATATATAAGAAAAAAGATATAAATATATTTTTTAAGTACAAATAAATTGGAAGACGGCTTGAAAATAGAAAACACAAAATAGTTATCTATGTTTATAAGTCTTAGTAAAAGGAGTCTTGAGCAACGTTTTTTTTTCACACCTGTGATAGGTGTATTTGTATATCATGAATGCACAATGCGACGACATGCTGAGATGGGTGATGTTTTGACAGGTAAGCTGTAAAAAAAATGTAGAATACACTAATAAAATATTATTTCACCTATATCAGGACTCCACAGACTGCCAATTTTCAAGGAAAAAAAAACCGGGATTTACGGATTTATGACCCATTCGCCATGAACAAAATAAAACTTAAATTGTACTAATTATTTTAATCCAGATTTGCCTTTAAAGAAATAAATGTATAAATTAGAAATATTTACTCGGGTTCGTTCGCCCTACATTTGGCGAACATGTAAAAGAGCAAATGCACCCGATATCGTAAACAGGCAACTATCTGCAGCAAGTGAAAGGGCCTTGGCATCGATTGTCGCGAGTACATAGTCAAGTGACATATTAATATTCACTTCTAACGCACTTAAAACATGGGCACTGCATGTTAATACATTTTATTCATGGATATTATTGTATATATCGCCCGTGACAGCCGTTAACATATATCTATTCTTTCCCTACTGTATATCACTCATTTACTTCAGCTTTACTAAGATACGCATGTTTCTTTATGCACAAATTTATTGGTTAGCAGAATTTGGGGACGTTTCCTGTGTACAGTTTAACTATCTGAGAGTGGAGACCCCCCTCTCACTCTCACTCCGACCTGGGAGGATTTTGTCAGACAATTTTAAGAGTAACACTCTCTTCAAGTCCGACGAAACTCTGTGTCCGACCTGAGAGTATGATCGTTGATACACTTGGAGGGATCTGTAGTTATGTATAAGACACATCTCTTAAAGGATTAATTTCTCTCTGTATGTCTGGTTTGTATATGTTTGTGTATAGTACATAGTTATGTATAAGACACATCTCTTAAAGTATTAATTGCTCTCTGTATGTCTGGTTTGTATATGTTTGTGTATAGTACATATATAGTTATGTATAAGATACATCTCTTAAAGGATTAATTTCTCTCTGTATGTCTGGTTTGTATAACACACAAAAGATGTATGGTACCAGTAGACATTATGTAAATGTTTATACATGTATGTATGTACATCTGTATATGGTCAGTAAATGTTTATATGTATGTACATCTGTATATGGTCAGTAAATGTTTATATGTATGTACATCTGTATATGGTCAGTAAATGTTTATATGTATGTACATCTGTATATGATCAGTAAATGTTTATATGTATGTACATCTGTATATGATCAGTAAATGTTTATATGTATGTACATCTGTATATGGTCAGTAAATGTTTATATGTATGTACATCTGTATATGGTCAGTAAATGTTTATATGTATGTACATCTGTATATGGTCAGTAAATGTTTATATGTATGTACATCTGTATATGATCAGTAAATGTTTATATGTATGTACATCTGTATATGATCAGTAAATGTTTATATGTATGTACATCTGTATATGGTCAGTAAATGTTTATATGTATGTACATCTGTATATGGTCAGTAAATGTTTATATGTATGTACATCTGTATATGGTCAGTAAATGTTTATATGTATGTACATCTGTATATGGTCAGTAAATGTTTATATGTATGTACATCTGTATATGATCAGTAAATGTTTATATGTATGTACATCTGTATATGATCAGTAAATGTTTATATGTATGTACATCTGTATATGGACAGTAAATGTTTATATGTATGTACATCTGTATATGATCAGTAAATGTTTATATGTATGTACATCTGTATATGGTCAGTAAATGTTTATATGTATGTACATCTGTGTATGGTCAGTAAATGTTTATATGTATGTACATCTGTATATGATCAGTAAATGTTTATATGTATGTACATCTGTATATGGTCAGTAAATGTTTATATGTATGTACATCTGTATATGATCAGTAAATGTTTATATGTATGTACATCTGTATATGATCAGTAAATGTTTATATGTATGTACATCTGTATATGGTCAGTAAATGTTTATATGTATGTACATCTGTATATGATCAGTAAATGTTTATATGTATGTACATCTGCATATGATCAGTAAATGTTTATATGTATGTACATCTGTATATGGTCAGTAACTGTTTATATGTATGTACATCTGTATATGATCAGTAAATGTTTATATGTATGTACATCTGTATATGGTCAGTAAATGTTTATATGTATGTACATCTGTATATGGTCAGTAAATGTTTATATGTATGTATATCTGTATATGGTCAGTAAATGTTTATATGTATGTACATCTGTATATGGTCAGTAAATGTTTATATGTATGTACATCTGTATATGGTCAGTAAATGTTATATGTATGTACATCTGTATATGGTCAGTAAATGTTTATATGTATGTACATCTGTATATGGTCAGTAAATGTTTATATGTATGTACATCTGTATATGGTCAGTAAATGTTTATATGTATGTACATCTGTTTATGGTCAGTAAATGTTTATATGTATGTACATCTATCGATCTGTATATGGTCAGTAAATGTTTATATGTATGTACATCTGTATATGATCAGTAAATGTTTATATGTATGTACATCTGTATATGATCAGTAAATGTTTATATGTATGTACATCTGTATATGATCAGTAAATGTTTATATGTATGTACATCTGTATATGATCAGTAAATGTTTATATGTATGTACATCTGTATATGATCAGTAAATGTTTATATGTATGTACATATGTATATGATCAGTAAATGTTATATGTATGTACATCTGTATATGGTCAGTAAATGTTTATATGTATGTACATCTGTATATGGTCAGTAAATGTTTATATGTATGTACATCTGTATATGGTCAGTAAATGTTTATATGTATATACATCTGTATATGATCAGTAAATGTTTATATGTATGTACATCTGTATATGATCAGTAAATGTTTATATGTATGTACATCTGTATATGATCAGTAAATGTTTATATGTATGTACATCTGTATATGGTCAGTAAATGTTTATATGTATGTACATCTGTATATGCTCAGTAAATGTGTATATGTATGTACATCTGTATATGGTCAGTAAATGTTTATATGCATGTACATCTGTATATGGTCAGTAAATGTTTATATGTATGTACATCTGTATATGGTCAGTAAATGTTTATATGTATGTACATCTGTATATGGTCAGTAAATGTTTATATGTATGTACATCTGTATATGGTCAGTAAATGTTTATATGTATGTACATCTGTATATGGTCAGTAAATGTTTATATGTATGTACATCTGTATATGGTCAGTAAATGTTTATATGTATGTACATCTGTATATGGTCAGTAAATGTTTATATGTATGTACATCTGTATATGGTCAGTAAATGTTTATAAGTATGTACATCTGTATATGGTCAGTAAATGTTTATATGTATGTACATCTGTATATGGTCAGTAAATGTTTATATGTATGTACATCTGTATATGGTCAGTAAATGTTTATATGTATGTACATCTGTATATGGTCAGTAAATGTTATATGTATGTACATCTGTTTATGGTCAGTAAATGTTTATATGTATGTACATCTGTATATGGTCAGTAAATGTTTATATGTATGTACATCTGTATATGGTCAGTAAATGTTTATATGTATGTACATCTGTTTATGGTCAGTAAATGTTTATATGTATGTACATCTGTATATGGTCAGTAAATGTTTATATGTATGTACATCTATCGATCTGTATATGGTCAGTAAATGTTTATATGTATGTACATCTGTATATGATCAGTAAATGTTTATATGTATGTACATCTGTATATGATCAGTAAATGTTTATATGTATGTACATCTGTTTATGGTCAGTAAATGTTTATATGTATGTACATCTGTATATGGTCAGTAAATGTTTATATGTATGTACATCTATCGATCTGTATATGGTCAGTAAATGTTTATATGTATGTACATCTGTATATGATCAGTAAATGTTTATATGTATGTACATCTGTATATGATCAGTAAATGTTTATATGTATGTACATCTGTATATGATCAGTAAATGTTTATATGTATGTACATCTGTATATGATCAGTAAATGTTTATATGTATGTACATCTGTATATGGTCAGTAAATGTTTATATGTATGTACATCTGTATATGATCAGTAAATGTTTATATGTATGTACATCTGTATAAGGTCAGTAAATGTTTATATGTATGTACATCTGTATATGGTCAGTAAATGTTTATATGTATGTACATCTGTATATGGTCAGTAAATGTTTATATGTATGTACATCTGTATATGATCAGTAAATGTTTATATGTATGTACATCTGTATATGGTCAGTAAATGTTATATGTATGTACATCTGTATATGGTCAGTAAATGTTTATAAGTATGTACATCTGTATATGGTCAGTAAATGTTTATATGTATGTACATCTGTATATGGTCAGTAACTGTTTATATGTATGTACATCTGTTTATGGTCAGTAAATGTTTATATGTATGTACATCTATCGATCTGTATATGGTCAGTAAATGTTTATATGTATGTACATCTGTATATGATCAGTAAATGTTTATATGTATGTACATCTGTATATGATCAGTAAATGTTTATATGTATGTACATCTGTATATGATCAGTAAATGTTTATATGTATGTACATCTGTATATGGTCAGTAAATGTTTATATGTATGTACATCTGTATATGATCAGTAAATGTTTATATGTATGTACATATGTATATGATCAGTAAATGTTATATGTATGTACATCTGTATATGGTCAGTAAATGTTTATATGTATGTACATCTGTATATGGTCAGTAAATGTTTATATGTATGTACATCTGTATATGGTCAGTAAATGTTTATATGTATGTACATCTGTATATGGTCAGTAAATGTTTATATGTATGTACATCTGTATATGATCAGTAAATGTTTATATGTATGTACATCTGTATATGATCAGTAAATGTTTATATGTATGTACATCTGTATATGGTCAGTAAATGTTTATATGTATGTACATCTGTATATGATCAGTAAATGTTTATATGTATGTACATCTGTATATGGTCAGTAAATGTTTATAAGCATGTACATCTGTATATGGTCAGTAAATGTTTATATGTATGTACATCTGTATATGGTCAGTAAATGTTTATATGTATGTACATCTGTATATGGTCAGTAAATGTTTATATGTATGTACATCTGTATATGGTCAGTAAATGTTTATATGTATGTACATCTGTATATGGTCAGTAAATGTTTATATGTATGTACATCTGTATATGGTCAGTAAATGTTTATATGTATGTACATCTGTATATGGTCAGTAAATGTTTATATGTGTGTACATATGTATATGGTCAGTAAATGTTTATATGTATGTACATCTGTATATGGTCAGTAAATGCACAGATTTCAGTATAAAAGTAGTATAATATTCACCAAGGGTTGTCAGAAGTTTGTCTTAGCAATAAAGTAAATGTGTATATATAGAGCTTCAAAATGATTTGGAGGGGCCGTTGTGGTCTTGTTCATATGGTAGTTGGATTTACGACTACCTGTGCAACCAGTCCCTATCACCACTAACGTTGTGAGTTTGAATCCTGTTTATGGTGAGATGTACTCAATACTACATTATGTGATCAAGTTTATCAGTGACTTGCAACAGGTCCATGGTTTTCTCTGGGTACTCTGGTTTCCTTCTCCAATAAAACTGACAACCATGATATACCCGAAATATTATTGAAAGTGGTGTTAAATACCATAACCACAACCCTTACAATCAATATGATTTGGTACAACCTTTCAGGGCATTCACATTCAGAAATTTATGTGATGCAATTATTTATAAAACAGTGTTTTAATAAAAAATTAAAATGAAAGTAAATTTGTTTTTTTCAATAGAGTTGCATCAAATAAACCTCTCCCAGGTCAGGTGGAATTTTATCAGCCAATCAGGAAACCATGGCAACCACTTGTTGACCAAATTATAGAACAGGGAATAACACCTACACCAATGAAAGTTGCATGGAGAATTCAACTGGTCCCACCTAGATTCTCTGATCCACACCATGGCAACGGAAATATGTAAGTTGGATATAAATAAGTACATTTGTGCATCAAATTCATATGACAATCTGTTTGTATACGATGACGAAAGCATCATGTCTACTGGAGAGCAAATAAAACCCATGCACTCGTCAACGTCCAATATGAAAAAATAACTACTGTAAAAAAAACAAGCCTATTAAAATAATAAACATCAATTTGAAATCCACCGAAAGGTAACAAGATCTTGTTATAATAATTTAACTGAGAGGTTCTATCCAGATATTGTAATAGGTATAGAGACATGGCTTAATCAGAAATGAAATATTCCCTGAAAATTACAAAATTTACTGTAAGTGCATGCTACATCAGGGAGACGGTGGGGTTTTGTTGGAAAAAGGGAAAAAATGGAAGCATCTTAGAATAACAAACATCAATTTCCAATCCATCAAAAAGAAACAAGATCTTGTTAATAATTTAACTGAGAGTTACCAACCAGATATTGTAATAGGTATAGAGACATGGCTAAATTTAACTGAGAGGTTCTAACCAGATATTGTAATAGGTATAGAGACATGGCTAAATTTAACTGAGAGGTTCTAACCAGATATTGTAATAGGTATAGAGACATGGCTAAATTTAACTGAGAGGTTCTAACCAGATATTGTAATAGGTATAGAGACATGGCTAAATTTAACTGAGAGGTTCCAACCAGATATTGTAATAGGTATAGAGACATGGCTAAATTTAACTGAGAGGTTCTAACCAGATATTGTAATAGGTGTAGAGACATGGCTAAATTTAACTGAGAGTTACCAACCAGATATTGTAATAGGTATAGAGACATGGCTAAATTTAACTGAGAGTTACCAACCAGATATTGTAATAGGTATAGAGACATGGCTAAATTTAACTGAGAGTTACCAACCAGATATTGTAATAGGTATAGAGACATGGCTAAATTTAACTGAGAGGTTCTAACCAGATATTGTAATAGGTGTAGAGACATGGCTAAATTTAACTGAGAGGTTCTAACCAGATATTGTAATAGGTATAGAGACATGGCTAAATTTAACTGAGAGGTTCTAACCAAATATTGTAATAGGTATAGAGACATGGCTAAATTTAACTGAGAGGTTCTAACCAGATATTGTAATAGGTATAGAGACATGGCTAAATTTAACTGAGAGGTTCTAACCAGATATTGTAATAGGTATAGAGACATGGCTAAATTTAACTGAGAGTTACCAACCAGATATTGTAATAGGTATAGAGACTAGGCTAAATTTAACTGAGAGGTTCTAACCAGATATTGTAATAGGTATAGAGACCTGGCTAAATTTAACTGAGAGTTACCAACCAGATATTGTAATAGGTATAGAGACATGGCTAAATTTAACTGAGAGTTACCAACCAGATATTGTAATAGGTATAGAGACATGGCTAAATTTAACTGAGAGTTACCAACCAGATATTGTAATAGGTATAGAGACATGGCTAAATTTAACTGAGAGTTACCAACCAGATATTGTAATAGGTATAGAGACATGGCTAAATTTAACTGAGAGTTACCAACCAGATATTGTAATAGGTATAGAGACATGGCTAAATTTAACTGAGAGGTTCTAAGCAGATATTGTAATAGGTATAGAGACATGGCTAAATTTAACTGAGAGTTACCAACCAGATATTGTAATAGGTATAGAGACATGGCTAAATTTAACTGAGAGGTTCTAACCAGATATTGTAATAGGTATAGAGACATGGCTAAATTTAACTGAGAGTTACCAACCAGATATTGTAATAGGTATAGAGACTAGGCTAAATTTAACTGAGAGGTTCTAACCAGATATTGTAATAGGTATAGAGACATGGCTAAATTTAACTGAGAGATTCTAACCAGATATTGTAATAGGTATAGAGACCTGGCTAAATTTAACTGAGAGGTTCCAACCAGATATTGTAATAGGTATAGAGACATGGCTAAATTTAACTGAGAGTTACCAACCAGATATTGTAATAGGTATAGAGACATGGCTAAGTTTAACTGAGAGGTTCTAACCAGATATTGTAATAGGTATAGAGACCTGGCTAAATTTGACTGAGAGGTTCTAACCAGATATTGTAATAGGTATAGAGACCTGGCTAAATTTAACTGAGAGGTTCCAACCAGATATTGTAATAGGTATAGAGACATGGCTAAATTTAACTGAGAGTTACCAACCAGATATTGTAATAGGTATAGAGACATGGCTAAGTTTAACTGAGAGGTTCTAACCAGATATTGTAATAGGTATAGAGACCTGGCTAAATTTAACTGAGAGGTTCTAACCAGATATTGTAATAGGTATAGAGACCTGGCTAAATTTAACTGAGAGGTTCCAACCAGATATTGTTATAGGTATAGAGACTAGGCTAAATTTAACTGAGAGTTACCAACCAGATATTGTAATAGGTATAGAGACCTGGCTAAATTTAACTGAGAGGTTCCAACCAGATATTGTAATAGGTATAGAGACTAGGATATATTTAACTGAGAGTTACCAACCAGATATTGTAATAGGTATAGAGACCTGGCTAAATTTAACTGAGAGGTTCTAACCAGATATTGTAATAGGTATAGAGACATGGCTAAATTTAACTGAGAGGTTCTAACCAGATATTGTAATAGGTATAGAGACATGGCTAAATTTAACTGAGAGTTACCAACCAGATATTGTAATAGGTATAGAGACATGGCTAAATTTAACTGAGAGGTTCTAACCAGATATTGTAATAGGTATAGAGACATGGCTAAATTTAACTGAGAGGTTCTAAGCAGATATTGTAATAGATATAGAGACATGGCTAAATTTAACTGAGAGTTACCAACCAGATATTGTAATAGGTATAGAGACTAGGCTAAATTTAACTGAGAGGTTCTAACCAGATATTGTAATAGGTATAGAGACCTGGCTAAATTTAACTGAGAGTTACCAACCAGATATTGTAATAGGTATAGAGACATGGCTAAATTTAACTGAGAGTTACCAACCAGATATTGTAATAGGTATAGAGACATGGCTAAATTTAACTGAGAGTTACCAACCAGATATTGTAATAGGTATAGAGACCTGGCTAAATTTAACTGAGAGGTTCCAACCAGATATTGTAATAGGTATAGAGACTAGGATATATTTAACTGAGAGTTACCAACCAGATATTGTAATAGGTATAGAGACCTGGCTAAATTTAACTGAGAGGTTCTAACCAGATATTGTAATAGGTATAGAGACATGGCTAAATTTAACTGAGAGGTTCTAACCAGATATTGTAATAGGTATAGAGACATGGCTAAATTTAACTGAGAGTTACCAACCAGATATTGTAATAGGTATAGAGACATGGCTAAATTTAACTGAGAGGTTCTAACCAGATATTGTAATAGGTATAGAGACATGGCTAAATTTAACTGAGAGGTTCTAAGCAGATATTGTAATAGATATAGAGACATGGCTAAATTTAACTGAGAGTTACCAACCAGATATTGTAATAGGTATAGAGACTAGGCTAAATTTAACTGAGAGGTTCTAACCAGATATTGTAATAGGTATAGAGACCTGGCTAAATTTAACTGAGAGTTACCAACCAGATATTGTAATAGGTATAGAGACATGGCTAAATTTAACTGAGAGTTACCAACCAGATATTGTAATAGGTATAGAGACATGGCTAAATTTAACTGAGAGTTACCAACCAGATATTGTAATAGGTATAGAGACATGGCTAAATTTAACTGAGAGTTACCAACCAGATATTGTAATAGGTATAGAGACATGGCTAAATTTAACTGAGAGGTTCTAAGCAGATATTGTAATAGGTATAGAGACATGGCTAAATTTAACTGAGAGTTACCAACCAGATATTGTAATAGGTATAGAGACATGGCTAAATTTAACTGAGAGGTTCTAACCAGATATTGTAATAGGTATAGAGACATGGCTAAATTTAACTGAGAGTTACCAACCAGATATTGTAATAGGTATAGAGACATGGCTAAATTTAACTGAGAGGTTCTAACCAGATATTGTAATAGGTATAGAGACATGGCTAAATTTAACTGAGAGATTCTAACCAGATATTGTAATAGGTATAGAGACCTGGCTAAATTTAACTGAGAGGTTCCAACCAGATATTGTAATAGGTATAGAGACATGGCTAAATTTAACTGAGAGTTACCAACCAGATATTGTAATAGGTATAGAGACATGGCTAAGTTTAACTTAGAGGTTCTAACCAGATATTGTAATAGGTATAGAGACCTGGCTAAATTTAACTGAGAGATTCTAACCAGATATTGTAATAGGTATAGAGACCTGGCTAAATTTAACTGAGAGGTTCCAACCAGATATTGTAATAGGTATAGAGACCTGGCTAAATTTAACTGAGAGGTTCCAACCAGATATTGTTTTAGGTATAGAGACTAGGCTAAATTTAACTGAGAGTTACCAACCAGATATTGTAATAGGTATAGAGACCTGGCTAAATTTAACTGAGAGGTTCCAACCAGATATTGTAATAGGTATAGAGACTAGGATATATTTAACTGAGAGTTACCAACCAGATATTGTAATAGGTATAGAGACCTGGCTAAATTTAACTGAGAGATTCCAACTAGATATTGTAATAGGTATAGAGACCTGGCTAAATTTAAGTGAGAGATTCCATCCAGATATTGTAATAGGTATAGAGACTAGGCTAAATTTAACTGAGAGGCTCTAACCAGATATTGTAATAGGTATAGAGACCTGGCTAAATTTAACTGAGAGTTACCAACCAGATATTGTAATAGGTATAGAGACTAGGCTAAATTTAACTGAGAGTTACCAACCAGATATTGTAATAGATATAGAGACCTGGCTAAATTTAACTGAGAGTTACCAACCAGATATTGTAATAGGTATAGAGACTAAGCTACATTTAACTGAGAGTTACCAACCAGATATTGTAATAGGTATAGGGACTATGCTACATTTAACTGAGAGTTACCAACCAAATATTGTAATAGGTATAGAGACTAGGCTACATTTAACTGAGAGGTTCCAACCAGATATATATTGTAATAGGTATAGAGACATGGCTAAATTTAACTGAGAGTTACCAACCAGATATTGTAATAGATATAGAGACCTGGCTAAATTTAACTGAGAGTTACCAACCAGATATTGTAATAGGTATAGAGACTAAGCTACATTTAACTGAGAGTTACCAACCAGATATTGTAATAGGTATAGAGACATGGCTAAATTTAACTGAGAGGTTCTAACCAGATATTGTAATAGGTATAGAGACATGGCTAAATTTAACTGAGAGTTACCAACCAGATATTGTAATAGGTATAGAGACTAGGCTAAATTTAACTGAGAGGTTCTAACCAGATATTGTAATAGGTATAGAGACATGGCTAAATTTAACTGAGAGATTCTAACCAGATATTGTAATAGGTATAGAGACCTGGCTAAATTTAACTGAGAGTTACCAACCAGATATTGTAATAGGTATAGAGACATGGCTAAGTTTAACTGAGAGGTTCTAACCAAATATTGTAATAGGTATAGAGACCTGGCTAAATTTAACTGAGAGGTTCTAACCAGATATTGTAATAGGTATAGAGACCTGGCTAAATTTAACTGAGAGTTACCAACCAGATATTGTAATAGGTATAGAGACTAGGCTAAATTTAACTGAGAGTTACCAACCAGATATTGTAATAGATATAGAGACCTGGCTAAATTTAACTGAGAGTTACCAACCAGATATTGTAATAGGTATAGAGACTAAGCTACATTTAACTGAGAGTTACCAACCAGATATTGTAATAGGTATAGGGACTATGCTACATTTAACTGAGAGTTACCAACCAAATATTGTAATAGGTATAGAGACTAGGCTACATTTAACTGAGAGGTTCCAACCAGATATATATTGTAATAGGTATAGAGACATGGCTAAATTTAACTGAGAGTTACCAACCAGATATTGTAATAGATATAGAGACCTGGCTAAATTTAACTGAGAGTTACCAACCAGATATTGTAATAGGTATAGAGACTAAGCTACATTTAACTGAGAGTTACCAACCAGATATTGTAATAGGTATAGAGACATGGCTAAATTTAACTGAGAGGTTCTAACCAGATATTGTAATAGGTATAGAGACATGGCTAAATTTAACTGAGAGTTACCAACCAGATATTGTAATAGGTATAGAGACTAGGCTAAATTTAACTGAGAGGTTCTAACCAGATATTGTAATAGGTATAGAGACATGGCTAAATTTAACTGAGAGATTCTAACCAGATATTGTAATAGGTATAGAGACCTGGCTAAATTTAACTGAGAGTTACCAACCAGATATTGTAATAGGTATAGAGACATGGCTAAGTTTAACTGAGAGGTTCTAACCAAATATTGTAATAGGTATAGAGACCTGGCTAAATTTAACTGAGAGGTTCTAACCAGATATTGTAATAGGTATAGAGACCTGGCTAAATTTAACTGAGAGGTTCCAACCAGATATTGTAATAGGTATAGAGACATGGCTAAATTTAACTGAGAGTTACCAACCAGATATTGTAATAAGTATAGAGACCTGGCTAAATTTAACTGAGAGTTACCAACCAGATATTGTAATAGGTATAGGGACTAGGCTACATTTAACTGAGAGTTACCAACCAAATATTGTAATAGGTATAGAGACTAGGCTACATTTAACTGAGAGGTTCCAACCAGATATATATTGTAATAGGTATAGAGACTAGGCTAAATTTAAATATGATATAATATATTCCCTGAAAATGACCAAATCTACCTGTAAGATAGACTACTTCAGGAAGGGGGAGGGGTCCTGTTGGGCATTAATAATGATTTCATCAATGACAAGGCACATAAACTCTCACCAGACAACAAAAGTGAAATATCTGGGCAAATTTTGATATAGTAGGAGGCAAAACATTAATTGTCACGTCTTTTAGCCAGCCATCCCTATAGGTGGAAATTTCAACCTCCGTGGGTGGGACTGGTGTAATGTAAATAATGTATGGGGAAATAGGAATGATGTAAAGTGTATTGAGAATGGTGTGGCTAACATATATGATGTATGGTGTTAAATGGTAAATGTTAAACATTTCAGTTATTGTAGTGCTCTATTCCATTTTTGACAATGCTAACCTGTAAATATAAAATAGACATATATTTATTTTTCAGATATCCACACAAAGCAGATTTGTGTATTTTCAGTATTTTTGTTTTTCAGATATCCACACAAAGCAGATTTGTGTATTTTCAGTATTTTTGTTTTTCAGATATCCACACGTAGCAGATTTGTGTATTTTCAGTATATTTGTTTTTCAGATATCCACACATAGCAGATTTATGTATTTTCAGTATTTTTGTTTTTCAGATATTCACACGTAGCAAATTTATGTATTTTCAGTATTTTTGTTTTTCAGATATCCACAGGAAGCAGATTTATGTATTTTTATTATTTTTGTATTTCAGATATCCACATGAAGCAGATTTAAGGAGCCATAAACTAAATTTAAGAATCAGTGATGATGGTTACCTAACAGGTGATATGCAAATGGTTCTACCACCAATGAGAGGGATTTATATGGACTTATATACAGGGTATGGTTTAAAATAGTTTAGTTTAAAATAGAGGTCGTCTCTGACCCATTTCCTTCTTAGCTATACTCATATGTGCCACCAAATAGGTCATATTTTGTGCTGCCATGTACAAAGTAGGTCTGGAAAGTTGTACTGCCATGCTTATAATAGGTCATATGTTGTACTACCATGTACAAAGTAAGTAGGACATGAAATGTTGTGCTGCCATGCTTATAATAGGTCATATGTTGTGCTGCCATGTACAAAGTAGGACATGAAATGTTGTGCTGCCATTCTTTTAATAGGTCATATGTTATGCTGCCATGCTTATAATAGGTCATATGTTGTGCTGCCATGCTTATAATAGGTCATATGTTATGCTGCCATGCTTATAATAGGTCATATGTTGTGCTGCCATGCTTATAATAGGTCATATGTTGTACTGCCATGCTTATAATAGGTCATATGTTGTGCTGCCATGCTTATAATAGGTCATATGTTGTGCTGCCATGCTTATAATAGGTCATATGTTGTGCTGCCATTCTTTTTATAGGTCATATGTTATGCTGCCATGCTTATAATAGGTCATATGTTGTGCTGCCATGCTTATAATAGGTCATATGTTATGCTGCCATGCTTATAATAGGTCATATGTTGTGCTGCCATGCTTATAATAGGTCATATGTTGTACTGCCATGCTTATAATAGGTCATATGTTGTGCTGCCATGCTTATAATAGGTCATATGTTGTACTGCCAGGCTTATACCGTAAATCGGGAAATTTTGGTCATGGTTTTATTTTGGCCCCTAAATACGAAGTGCCAAAATTAAACACACCAAAATATGTCACACTCCAAAAATTAACTGCCAAAATTGAACACTGCCTTAATATCTTTTTATATTTATATTCCCTAGTCTGTACCTTTTTGTCTTACTTCTTTCCTAAGTAAAACTTTGTCAATTGCCGTTATGCATGTATATACACACACAAGTCAAACTGAAAAGTGTTCACGATGTGAAATCGTTGGCTTGGATGACAAGAGAGAAATTACAGGTAAATAAAGTACATTGATAAAAACCATGCAATACCAATCAAATGTATTCAATCAACAAAATGTCAAATATCATTAAAATGACAATTACCTATAGAAAAAAGAAAAATCAATAAACACGTAATTAGTGTCTTATCGGTTTTATCTATAACAACATCAAATTCACAGTCAATAATCAAATAGATTTACAGGTACAAAATCCAATTATAAAGGTGTGATGTGTCATATACATTTTTTTGTAATCTTTGATCTGTTTATTATGTATAATTGTTGTGTAAGCAAATGCATGTAATGACCGTTATAATAAGACTGTTTACTTGTAAAAGCGATGATTAATACCAGTGCAAAATTATTTTTTTGTTGTTTTTATAATAAATGCATTTTACTTTATGCTGTTTAAATATTTAAATTCCTAGTTTTAATAAATATCACAATTTATTCATAATCGATTTGGTTTTTAGTACGACATCAAAATATCTGGTAAATAACAGTTAAAAATGTAGTATCGCTGGTTGAAATGAGAACGCTTCCATTTACGTTCTGAATTAACTGACAAAAAAATTAAACACATGTTAACCAAAAGTGGCCAAAATTAAACACACTAGAAACGAAAATGGCCAAAATTTCACACACCAAAATAAAACAACCCTCTTTTGGAGAAAAAAGGCCAAAATTAACCTACACCAAAATTTCCCGATTTACGGTAATAGGTCATATGTTGTGCTGCCATGCTTATAATAGGTCATATGTTGTACTGCCAGGCTTATAATAGGTCATATGTTGTGCTGCCTTGCTTATAATAGGTCATATGTTGTGCTGCCACGCTTATAATAGGTCATATGTTGTACTGCCATGCTTATAATAGGTCATATGTTGTGCTGCCATGCTTATAATAGGTCATATGTTGTCTGCCAGGCTTATAATAGGTCATATGTTGTACCACCAGGCTTATAATAGGTCATATGTTGTACTGCCAGGCTTATAATAGGTCATATGTTGTACTGCCAGGCTTATAATAGGTCATATGTTGTGCCGCCATGCTTATAATAGGTCATATGTTGTGCTGCCATGCTTATAATAGGTCATATGTTGTACTGCCAGGCTTATAATAGGTCATATGTTGTACTGCCAGGCTTATAATAGGTCATATGTTGTACTGCCATGCTTATAATAGGTCATATGTTGTGCTGCCATGCTTATAATAGGTCATATGTTGTACTGTCATACTTATAATAGGTCATATGCTGTACTGCCATTCTTATATAATAGGTCATATGTTGTACTGTCATACTTATAATAGGTCATATGTTGTACTGCCAGGCTTATTATACCGTAGGTCATATGTTGTGCTTATGATAGGTCATATGTTGTGCTGCCAGCTTGTTACTTTATTCATATGAAAAGAAGCTAGCCTGAACCTTTAATGATGTCCTTTCACTAAATAATTCTAGGTTTGGTGATTTCATTGATCGCATCTATCCCATTGAACTTGAAATAAAGGATAACACAGATACAGCTAGGACTGCTTCATTCCTTGACCTACACCTCGAAAATGACAGTGAGGGCCGTTTAAAAACGAGACATTACGACAAAAGAGATGATTTCAATTTTCCCATTATGAACTTTCCATTTAAATGTAGTCAACATTCCTGTAGCACCTGCATATGGAATATATATCTCAATAGACCAATATTGTGTATGAATTATAAACATAATGACTGTTTGTAGATAAATCAAATGAATAACCAAAAATACCACTCCTTCCTTATCAATATCATAACAACAAATGTTGCTGCAAAGATTCTCATTTTATCGTACTGATGAAAGCAAACAAAATGACATGCCAATATTTCAATGTTAATATTGATGATGAAATATATTGTATATTATAGAAGTTTACATTTAACAAAGATTCCATCTAACACAGAGACTTGGAAGACCTTCCAGAGCTTTGAGTACTTATATACATACAATTTCTACTCTCAGTGTATAAAAGGTTTGTTTGAATTATATTTACTTTTTACTCCCCCCCCCCCCCCCCCCTCCAATAGAGATTATATTTTGTTATATAGTATTTTAGTATATAGTATTATATCATATAGTATTTTATATATTATATATTATTACTCTTCATGTAAGAAACTTTCATTATAATTGACATGATATTATCGAAACATAATTATACAAAGAATAAATAGCATCGTTGTACTATGCACTCGCATAGTACTATTGTTGGAGTCATTACTATGCTGATGGGTGGAGCTTAGAACAATGTTACATCATTTAAATAGGCGGGGTCTAAACGGGATCACCTGAGCGCTTTTAACAGTGTACAATTTACAATGTATTATACGTTTTTCTTTAACGTTGATGCTGTCGTCTGTCAAAACAAGGGACACTTCCAGGTTTGGAAATTAAATATTTGACAGTTCATTGTTATGGTTGAAATTAAATATTTCTTGAATTTAAATGAATATTATTTGCCAATCTTTATACTATCAATATATTTTAGACAAATTTCATTTTTTTAAATCACCAAAGACATTCAGAGTAATAATAACAATAATATTGTGTTGTCCATGTTATATGCCACTCCCTTTCAGGTCGTGCATTATGCCTTCTAACCTTGGGGACATATTTCGGCATATAACATGGACAACACAATATTATGTTATAATTATATAATATTTTATGATATTATACAATTATAGCTTTTGTATAAGGTCGATACAGGGTTATATCGACCAAACAGAAGTATATCGACTGAGGACGTAGTCAGAGTTCGATATACTTCTGTTGGTCGATATAAACCATGTATCGACCTCATACAAAAGCTACAATTGTTATATTATTAATCCACATTATTGACAAATATAAGGAAAATTTAGCAGGAATATTTGTCCAATGCTGTAACTTTTGATTTCTGTATATACATGTATATCACTGCATTTTTTTTTATCGATTTTGGGAAAATTTATGTTTATTTTTAGTAATGTGCTGTATGACCGTGCAATCTGCTATTTTCTATATTACAAAAATCGTTGACAGTGCAACCTTTGTTTATGCAGTATATCATGTGATTTGGTATCTACCAATCAAATTTTAAGAATGATATCAGATTAATAATATAATATCATATAATAAAATACTATATAATAACATTATATATATAACATTATATAATATAATATTATATAATAAAATACTATATTATACTATAAATTTTCCCAAATTTCATTTTTTTAAATCACCAAGTGCATTATGCCTTCTAACCTTGGGACAACACAATATTATTGTATAAATATTAATTGCAAGCTTCGAATTTCATTGACAGACTATGCAACTTAAGGGGGAAACGATTCACCATATGTACCGAAATCACGATTATTTTGGGGACGGTTCGATTCACGATACGTGGAGGCCGCTTACGATACAAACGATATGATGCTCATTTTTTGAAAAAAAAAGTAGTGTTGAACTTCCGTTTTCTTCTTTTGGTGATCATTTAATTAATATTTTGAGAAAAGTGAATCGATTAATTTACGCTTTTAAAATTAATTAATCAAATATCAAATATTTATAATTTCCGTTAGTATGTAAGCGACCTCATATAAAAAAAAACATGGCAGCGCCTATATCGTAATACATATCAAATATCGCGATACGTATCGCTTGTGGAAAAAGTGTATCGTTACACCCCTAATGCAACTGTTAAACTGACAACAACAAAAATGGGGATTTATCAATTACGATGCACATGCTACCTGTCTAGTATATTTTTTAGCTCACCTTGCCAAAGGCAAAGTGAGCTTTAGCCATCACTTGGTGTCCGTCGTCCGTCCTCTGTCATCCGTTAACCTTTCACATTTTAATCTTCTCCTCTGAAACCCTGCAGTCAAATGAACTGAAACTTGGTAGGAAGCATCTATTGAAGGTCCTCTCTAAAGATTGCACATTTTGTCTAGATCCATTCACAAACATGGCCGCCACAAGCAATTCTTGTTTCTGATTGGCCGATTTTTTTAAATCTTCTCCTCTGAAACCACATGGCCAAATGAACCGAAACTTGGTAGGAAGCATCTATGTAAGGTCCTCTATAAACTTTGCTCATTTCGTCCCGATCGGTTAACAACCATGGCCACCACAGGCAATTCTTGTGTCTGATTGGTTGATTTCCAAAAAATCTTCTCCTCTGTTAAAAGGAAGATAACTCTTGCCTAAACTGTTAAAAGAAAGATAACTCTTGTCATTATCTCCCTTAGAAATTAACTAATGCTGATATAGTGTAACATCTTTATTCTATACAGTACAAGTAGGTATTCACATTTTAATATTCTTTTTAGCAAACCTTGCCAAAGGCAATATGAGCTTTTGCCATCACTTGGTGTCCGTCGTCTGTCATCTGTCATCCGTTTACTTTTCACATTTTAATCTTCTCCTCTGAAAACCCTCGGCCAAATGAACTGAAAATTGGTAGGAAGCATCTATGGAAGGTCCTCTCTAAAGAGTGCGCATTTTATTATGGTCCATTACCAAACATGGCTGCCACAGGCAATTCTTGTTTCTGATTGGCCGAATTTTAAAAATCTTCTCCTCTGAAACCGCTTGGCCAAATGAACTGAAACTTGGTAGGAAGCATCTATGGAATGTCCTCTATGAAGATTGCTCATTTCATCCCGATCGGTTAGCAAACATGGCTACCACCGAAACTTAGTAAGAAGCATCTATGGAATGTCCTCTATGAAGATTGCTCATTTCGTCCCGATTGGTTAGCAAGTATGGTCACTACATGCAATTCTTGTTTCTGATTAGTTGATTTCTAAAAAATCTTCTCCTTTGAAACTGCTTTGCCATATGAACCGAAACTTGGTAGGAAGCATCTACATGTATGGAAGGTTCTGTATTAAGTTTCCTCAAAGCAGAATGAAAGGTGACCGACACAGGCTCAGCCCACTGAGCCTCTAGTTTCTTTTTTCTCGATCGACAGTTCAGAAGCTAGAAAATAATATGTTGAATATTTTATGTCAAACATGCAAACAATAAATTATGCACTTGACAGAGCGCATTTTCAAGGCCTCCGGCGGGTTGTTCATTTTGGGTGTCTATAGCAGAGTCCTTTTTCCACCAATGTCTATTGCAATTCACTCTACATAAGATGCAGGATACCAGTCTACATAAGATGCAGGATACCAGTCTACATATGATGCAGGATACCAGTCTATATATGATGCAGGCTACCAGGAGATTTTTTTTACTTCTAATAGATGTATTAAGTGAAGTTTTTATATGACACTTTTATATAGGCAATAAATACACTCATTGTAGAGGGACCATCTGATGTTGTGAGTTCGAATCTTGATCAGGGCAAGGTGTACAACATTATGTGATAAAGTTTGTCAGTGACTTGTGACAGGTCGGTGGTTTTCTCTGGGTCCTCCGGTTTCCTCCACCAATAAAACTGACCGCCATGATTTAACTGAAATATTGTTGAAAGTGGTGTTAAGCACCATGAAACCAAACCACTCATTGCAGTATAAACATGTGCTATGACAAGACAAACCCCCAAATATAACACATGTACACATAGCATTTTGTGACAAATTCATTATTGTGTCCACTATCTTTTTGTTAAACTGTAATATATTTTGTAGATTCATGTTTTCATCTGCCAACAAAGACAGAAATGTACAGAGGACCTTTTGGTGAAACAATTCATATGCTGAATAGGTCTATACATAGATGTGTTGTAGAATTACCAGAGAAAACGACCTCTAACCCTTACCTTTGTCACATGATATGGACAGGAGCAGATGGCCAAAAAATGAAGATTGATGTCTACCGCAGATTAAGATGCTTCATGGCAGAGGTAAGATTGAGCAAATGTTTATCAAGCTTTCAATGATTTTTTAGCTCTCTTGACTTAAAAGGAAGGATCATTGAGGTCATGATTGTATGGTAGTTGGATTTACAACTACATTTACATATGCAATCGGTGCCTGTCACTACTAAAGTTATGTGTTTAAATCCTGCTTATGGCAAGATGTACTCGATACAACATTATGTGATAAAGTTTGTCAGTGGCTTGTGGCAGGTCTGTTGTTTTCTCCGGCTACTGCAGTTTACTCTACTTGTAAAACTGACCACAATGATATAGCTGAAATATTGTTGAAAATGCCGTTAATCACCATAGCCCCTAACCCTAACCCTTGACTTGAAAGGTCATGAGAGGTATTGCGATCACTTGGTGTCCATCATAAATTTGTCTTCTTCTCTAAAACCACTAGGTAGAGTGAATCCAGACATTGCAGGTATTGTCCTTCAGTTAGACCTCTACTATGTTCGTACTTTACACGCCAGTTGGAAATTGCACATGATCGTCAGTATCAATAATATGTTCTAATAGGCTGAAATTTTCAAAGATGTTCTTTTGAGAAACCACCCACATATGGAATTGATTCATTGCTTGAATGATTCTAGGAAAATTGGAAACATTTTCTTCCAATTTTGATAGGATTTTTTTTTTTTCAAATTTATTGAGCTGAGAGCTTGTTGATGGATTTCCCCTATCTCTTATGATTTCAGAGATAAACTCAACTGAAAATTGCCAACAAAAGCTGTATTCCAAAATTGGAACTTTCTCATTTTTCATGAAAATTGAATGTAATTTTTGCCAAATGATCATCTTGTGTGACCATTAATAAATTTTGCTATTTTTTTCTAAAAGGGGCTCAAATTCCATAATTTCACATATTTAGATTCTATTTTATAGCTTCCGCTAATAGCTTGACAGATTTCCTCTATCGACTTACAGTTTCGAAGAAAGACTCAAACGAAGGGGGCCAATCAATAGAAGGCGAATTCCAAAATTTGAAATTTCTTATTTTTCATCCTATTTTGCAGTTATTTACCATGGAATATTTCATTGTAATCAATAATATTATTTTCTATTGCTCTAAAGATCAAGGGGTTGCCATGGTTGTGATCATTTGAAAATCCAACTACCTGTTCAACGGTGCTTATCACCAATAAAGTTATGAGTTTGAATCCTGCACAAACAAGATGTGCTTGATACAACATTATGTGATAAAGTTTATCAGTGACTTACGACAGTTCGGTGGTTTTCTCCAGGTACTTCGATTTCCTCCACCAATAAAACTGACCTTCACGATATAGCTGAAATATTGTTGAAAGTGGCGTTAAACACCATAACGTATGAAAAAGCCTTGGTAGTACTGTATTACCTTTGTCTCATTCAGGAAAAAAATGCAGTAATTTTCCATAGAATATTTCATTGTAGTCAATAACATTATGTTGTATTGCTCTAAAAATCATTTTTTCACACATAGTTACTCACTCAGTAACAATAACATTATATTATATTGATTTAAAATTCATTTTTTCACACATGGTAACTCACTCAGTAACAATAACATTTTGTATATCAGTTTTGTCAAATGGCAGGAATTTTTTTAATTATTATATATCTTTTTCAGAAAACCAAGCAATATATAAAGACCATGAAAGAGAATGATGATTTAAAAGCTGAAATGGAAAAATTATTACCAAAATTTATCAACAAAGGATGGAAAACTAGTCGACCGGTATTTATCACACTTGATAAATCAATATACATTACTTACTTACCGCTGTGTTTGTGATCGTATGCAATCAATGCCTATCACCACTTCACGTTGTGAGTTCGAAACCTGCTTATGGTGAGGTGTACTCAATACTACATTATGTTATGAAGATTGTCAGTGACTTGCAGCCGGTCGGAGAATTTCTGATATATTGTTGAAAGTGGCATTAAACACCATAACCCTAACCCTACTTACCTTTTTAATCAATTGTCCAAAGGTTTTTGTAATTACTTGATGTTTGTCATTCATTATGGGAAATGCAGGTACATGTAAAAAATATTCTTCCCAGAAATTGTTTTAATGCTTTAAAAAGTTTAAGCTGTGATTTTATAGAAATTTTACCGAATATTATGTTTTCCTTTACTTATTTTGAGGTTTTGATGCCTATTAAAAAATCAAAGAAGGCCACCAACATGAAACACAGTTTTTAGCATAAATATATATGGGAAATTCATTAAACAAAAAACAGGTAAAAAATTGTTTCCCACATGTAAGCTAAATCATACACAAATGATACAATGCTTTTTTTTTGTAAATTCCTAGATGTCTTCTACCATAGAACATAATCTTCTTGGAAATGTATAATAAACAGCTTCTCCTCGGAAACTGTTTCACACATAAACTAAATCATGCATAGATGATTCTATTATGGGTTGTGGTGCACTGATCATCAGGAACATCGACTAATCAGTCGGACGTCATCGTACGATCCGATGATCGATTCTTAAACTTTCTGGTCGATTCTGATTCCGGTCCTCTTACCAACAAACATATTGTAGTTTTATCCTAGCTATTTGTGACACTCAGTCAATACACATTTTTGGACTAGTCTATTATTCATCTACTACCTGGAATAGTCTATTTTATGTCAGGTGTTACAGATATGGAAACAGATGTTTGGTTTTTAGAAGTTAATGTTTGCAAATGGAAAAATTGTAGTTTGTAAATATATTATATGATTTTATTCAAATCTTTTCTTTTGCTCTTGAAATAAAGACTATTTAAGTAATTTTAGTCAGTAAATACATTTAGTAGGTAATTGTCACTGATGATTGATCATCGGTCGATGTTTGTATCGCGATCATCGATCTTGAAAATGTGACCGATTCCCATCACTAATTATGGTTTTATTCCAAACCTGTGATTGTGGTGCCAATATTAAATTCAAGATGGCCACCACTACTGAACATATTTTAAACACAGAACCCTATGTAAGAGACATGCAAACAACCTCTCATCAGAAACAATGTAACACATTTAAATCAATTCATTCACAAATTCAAAGTTAAACCTATACCAAACTAGTAATTTTCTGAAACCTAAGATGATCGTGAGATGAGGAATTTTAGATTGTTTTTGTTCATTGCCTATGTAAATCTAGTGAGTGATTGGGGATCTTGAGAGCCTCTGGTTTAAGTATTTGCTACTTAATGCTGAATACAATCTGTGTTTTATGATGCTTCTTTTTCAGTGTGAAACACTTGAAAGATATGCTAAATACAATCTGTATAGAAAAACAAAGAAAGAGAAGAAAGAACAGAATCAAAAAGGAAAGAATGTGAAGAAAACAAGAGTTTCAAAACCTCACAATTTCAAATTTACAATGTTTGTTGTGGTAGACTACTGTGTATTTAACAGAGGACTGACTGTAGCATTAAGAAGTGAAGATTTAAATTTATTCTATTTGATGGTGAGTATTGTTGTCTGGCATGCTGCATGAGTGAGTGATTGTTGTTTAATGCCAATTCAGCAATTTTTCAGCTATATCATGGCGAGAACAAGTTAATTTTTAATGAGATGATGATGAGAACCTCTTTGTACTAGACTAACACACTGAGTTGGATTTTTGTAATGCTAGCTCACTGAAACAACAGTCCGCGAGTAGACATGTCGCTCCACTCAAACACATTATTCTGATTGCCAGCCAACCAGTCTTTGCTCTTTCTCCTTACTGCTGCGTGCTTAGTGGAGAAACAACAAATACCAATTTTGCAGTCTTTGGTTAGACCCGACCGGGGCTCGTACCCATGATCAACCGCACTCGAGGCGAGCATGCTAACCATTATGCCACAAATGTGGTTGGTATGCTCCATGAAACTTTTTTTTTTTTAATCTTAATCTGAACTCATCATGAAGTATTGTATTCAGATGAAATGGCCACAATTATACATATTTTTGCTGTAAACCTGGGCCATCCAAATTATTTTTATAGGACCACAAACTTTTTACAGTATGGATGTGTTGTCATGGTTATTGTCTGTGTGTAGACACTGTGTTTAATTATAATGAACTGTATTATATAGATATGAGAACTTCTGGATCACAAAGAATAAATGTACTATGTCATGGTCTTTTTCATGTTTAATGATTTGAGGTGAAAGGTGATTGTTCGTTTAGTTGATATTGGTGGAATTGTTGACCATCACTGTTTAAACTTTCATTTTATATTATGTATAAAGTTCAAGATTAGTATTCAGTGTTCTTTGCAACAAAGCTGCTCACACAGTTACATGAGAGGGTACTTGCATGATTGTATCATTTCATCGGGGGTTGTCATGGTCGTGATCGTATGGTAGTTGGATTTACAATTACCTATGCGATCAGTGCCTCTCACCACTAAGGTTTACTCTCCAATAAAACTCGCTGCCGTGATATAGCTGAAATATTGTTGAAAGTGGCATTAAACACCATAACCCTATCCCTAACCCTGCATCATTTCACATAAGAAAGTATGTTTCCATATACAGTCTAACCTGCCTTACCGGTCACCTCAAATAAACGGTCACCTCTGTCTAACAGTCACTTTGAGACCCGCCCAACTAATATTACTGTATAATTTAACTCTTTTCAACAGTCACCTCTCTAACGTGGCCAACAGTCACCTATTTCATGCGTGAATTGTGAGATCGTCTTCTAATAACTGCCATTTTGGACATCTTATCACATAACATAATGTGTAAGATCGATCACGTGATACGGTTACTTTTAAGATAATCAATAATCGCCGAAGGGAAATACAACTAATTGAGTTGGTAATTTAAATGTTAAATAAACATAGATAAAAAGAGATCCTAATAAACAATTGAATAGGTGTAAACAGTGTTCATTGAGGCTCATTAAAATAATCTTTATGAAAACAGGTGCAATAAAAGTTTGTCGGAGACAAGATGTTTCAAAGCCGTATTTTAACATTAAATTAGAAACATGAACCTATTAAAAAATGCAAAGTGGGAAAAGTGGCCGTTAAGTATTTTGAAAGTGATTTTGTTGAAAAGTAGTACATTATGGTTTTTAAAGAAACTTTAATTTCGTTCAATAACAAACAACAATGGCCCATTGGAAAATGAACGAAATCCGACTCTGTGCTATGAGAAATGTTGACCAAACTTTTTGTCCGAAGCTACTTTCAGCAAAACGAACTTTTGATTTATTATTTTCTCATTTCTGTTGCATAAAATCCTAGCTCTCGTATTTAATATGTTCATATATGCAAAGGTTGGCCATTCAAAATTCGTTGAAATGCACGGGGGCGCTTCAGATTTTTATCGATCCGCATTGGTATTTTATACTCGACACCGGGTTAATATTACGATCTATCGAACTGTTTATTTACATACAGACAAATGTATGTGTAAACGTTAATGCATATGCATTTAAAAAATAAACTTTGAACTACATTATTTTATTCAACACAACTTATGTTCATTTACATCCATAAATACATGTACAAAATGTATTACGTGAAAGTGCTTGGCAATCCATTTGATGACAACTTTTGTCCGTTTTTACTGAACCTCTTTTAAGAGGTCACCTCTCTTGAGAGGTCACTTTTGACATTCCCCATGAGTGACCGCCTAAGACAGGTTTGACTGTACAGTAGAACTTGTCTTAACGTGACCATTGATGGGAATGCTGAAAAAAATCACATAAGACAGGGAGTCTTTATGATATTTGCAGAGAAAATTATGTCGATCGGCATGCACACACTTTTAATATAGTGTATCTAGATGCCAGTTTTTAAAAGTGTACATGGAATGATGTCTGTGTTTACATATCTTAATCAACATATTTATTTCGATGAAATATCCTTTTGCATTTTATTGTATGATTTTTTTCCAAATACGTGTCTAATTGTTGGTTAGATGGTTTCAGATTATACTTCAATGTCAACTTGATATAGCAGAAAAAATTGCTGAATTGACATTAAACAACAAACACTCACTCATTCACTCAATGTCAACTTCTGATTTAACTCCATTAGTTATTTTTAGTTGATAACATAAATCTGTTGCCATCTTCGATATATAAGAATCTCAAAACAAATTTAATGAACAATAGCGAATTCTTGATATTTCAGGAATCTGGAAATATATCTTATTTCTGTGTTCAGTAATATATTTTCGAAATCATTGACTTCGATCTTGTCACCACTAACATATTATTTACTTTGAATTAAAAAAAAAGACGGTGTTTTTTATTTCCAAATATGATGCTTTAACATGAATTTGATCATCTTAGATTGATCTTCCAAACAAAAATCGTTTTTAGAGAAGTAAAGAAAAGTAAAGAAATCACGTGTAAACAACATTTTCGTTTAGCCAGATTAAAGATTATTCTCGTATTCTGCAAGACTGTGTTTATTAATTAGGAGATAACTGTATTGTATTTGAAAATTTCACGGCATCAATTGGAGATTTGATGATCGCAAATTGAGTTTACTGGCGACGCGAAAGCGGAGCCAGTAAACGGATATTTGCGACCATTAAATCGACTTGATGCCGTGAAATTTTCAAATACAATACAGTTATCTCCATTCTAATGTAATCATGTGTATAGATGTGTATTGCCATATTATTGACACGATGACGTAAGCGGTAATTGGCTAAAATTATAAAAAAATATCTCTTGCTATTTCAACCATGGAATTGATACCGTGAAAATTACACCATTAAATCGACAATTAATGCCGTGAAATTTTCAAATACAATACAGTTTTCTACATTCTAATGTAATCATGTGCATTGCCATATTATTGACACGATGACATACATGTAAGCGGTAATCGGCTAAAATATCTCCTGATATTTCAACCGTGTAATTGATACCTTGAAAATTACAGCATTGTCCAATCACAAACCAGGAATATTAAACAACTACATTATAATTTATTTTCTAACTTCCGGTTTGATAGTAAATCTTCTAATAGTCATTAAGCGTAGGATTTTCAGCCTTAAAACATGGTCGTTAGTCACATTAGACAGTGGGTCGTTATATAAAGGTCAAATGCACGGGAAATCACAGGGGAAGAACAAAGGAAATCGTTTTCTGAGTGTCGCTAAGACAAGTTTGACTGTAACTAGCTTAATCTCACCACTTTTTAGTTCACCTGGACCAAAGGTCCATGTGAACTATTGCCATCACTTGGCGTCCGTCGTCTGTCGTCTGTCGTCTGTAAACTTTTCACATTTCAAGCTTCTTCTCCGAAACCACTTGGCCGATTGGAACCGAACTTAGCAGGAATGTTCCTTGGATGGTCCTCTACAAAGTTACTGTTTTTCGTTCCAGTCGGATATTCAATATGGCTGCCAGGGCCAATAATATGCTCTGATTGGCTGAAATTTCAAAGATCTTCTTCTCCGAAACTAATGAACTGACTGAACCCAAACTGTAAAGGAATGATCATTGGAATGTCCTTTACCAAGTTACTGTTTTTTATGCCGATCGGAAATCCAAGATGGCTGCCATCGCAGGACATAGATTAACATTGGACCCTATGGGAAAATGTTCAAATGCCTTCTTCTCAGAAACTACAAATATGATTAAAGCCAAACTGTACATGAATGTTCATTGGATGGTCCTCTACAATCTTAAGGTTTTTTGTTCCGATATGAAATTCCAAATGGCGGCTACGGCAGGACTTAGTTTAACATTGGACCCTATGGGAAAAATGTTTCAAAATGCTTCTTCTCTGAAACCACTAGAACAGTTGAAACCAAACTGCCCAGGAATGATCATTGGAAGGTCCTCTACAAATTTTCTGTTTTTTATGCCGGTCGGAAATCCAAGATGGCCACCACCGCAGGACATAGATTAACATTGGACCCTATGGGAAAATGTTCAAATGCCTTCTTCTCAGAAACTACAAATATTATTAAAGCCAAACTGTACATGAATGTTCATTGGATGGTCCTCTACAATCTTAAGGTTTTTTGTTCCGATATGAAATTCCAAATGGCGACTACGGCAGGACTTAGTTTAACATTGGACCCTATGGGAAAAATGTTTCAAAATGCTTCTTCTCTGAAACCACTAGAACAGTTGAAACCAAACTGCCCAGGAATG
The DNA here is from genome assembly GCA_963680875.1 of Bathymodiolus brooksi. NCBI lineage: Eukaryota > Metazoa > Mollusca > Bivalvia > Mytilida > Modiolidae > Bathymodiolus > Bathymodiolus brooksi. The sequence continues at coordinate 18,521,483 of OY804582.1, read as the reverse complement.
ATCATTGGAAGGTCCTCTACAAATTTTCTGTTTTTTATGCCGGTCGGAAATCCAAGATGGCCACCACCGCAGGACATAGATTAACATTGGACCCTATGGGAAAATGTTCAAATGCCTTCTTCTCAGAAACTACAAATATTATTAAAGCCAAACTGTACATGAATGTTCATTGGATGGTCCTCTACAATCTTAAGGTTTTTTGTTCCGATATGAAATTCCAAATGGCGGCTACGGCAGGACTTAGTTTAACATTGGACCCTATGGGAAAAATGTTTCAAAATGCTTCTTCTCTGAAACCACTTGGACAGTTGAAACCAAACTGCCCAAGAATGATCATTGGAAGGTCCTCTACAAATTTTCTGTTTTTTATGCCGGTCGGAAATCCAAGATGGCCACCACCGCAGGACATAGATTAACATTGGACCCTATGGGAAAATGTTCAAATGCCTTCTTCTCAGAAACTACAAATATTATTAAAGCCAAACTGTACATGAATGTTCATTGGATGGTCCTCTACAATCTTAAGGTTTTTTGTTCCGATATGAAATTCAAAATGGCGGCTACGGCAGGACTTAGTTTAACATTGGACCCTATGGGAAAAATGTTTCAAAATGCTTCTTCTCTGAAACCACTTGGACAGTTGAAACCAAACTGCCCAGGAATGATCATTGGAAGGTCCTCTACAAATTTTCTGTTTTTTATGCCGGTCGGAAATCCAAGATGGCCGCCACCGCAGGACATAGATTAACATTGGACCCTATGGGAAAATGTTCAAATGCCTTCTTCTCACAAACTACAAATATTATTAAAGCCAAACTGTACATGAATGTTCATTGGATGGTCCTCTACAATCTTAAGGTTTTTTGTTCCGATATGAAATTCAAAATGGCGGCTACGGCAGGACTTAGTTTAACATTGGACCCTATGGGAAAAATGTTTCAAAATGCTTCTTCTCTGAAACCACTTGGACAGTTGAAACTAAACTGCCCAGGAATGATCATTGGAAGGTCCTCTACAAATTTTCTGTTTTTTATGCCGGTCGGAAATCCAAGATGGCCGCCACCGCAGGACATAGATTAACATTGGACCCTATGGGAAAATATTCAAATGCCTTCTACTCAGAAACTACAAATATGATTAAAGCCAAACTGTACATGAATGTTCATTAGATGGTCCTCTACAAACTTTACGTTTTTTGTTCTGGTATGAAATTCAAAATGGCGGCTACGGCAGGACTTAGTTTAACATTGGACCCTATGGGAAAAATGTTTCAAAACGCTTCTTCTCTGAAACCACTTGGATAATTGAAACCAAACTGCCCAGGAATGATCATTGGAAGGTCCTCTACAAAGTTTCTGTTTTTTTATGCCGATCGGAAATTCAAGATGGCCGCCACCGCAGGACATAGATTAACATTGGACCCTATGGGAAAATGTTCAAATGCCTTCTTCTCAGAAACTACAAATATGATTAAAGCCAAACTGTACATGAATGTTCATTGGATGGTTCTCTACAAACAATACGTTTTTTTGTTCCGATATGAAATTCAAAATGGCGGCTACGGCAGGACTTAGTTTAACATTGGACCCTATGGGAAAAATGTTTCAAAATGCTTCTTCTCTGAAACCACTTGGACAGTTGAAACCAAACTGCCCAGGAATGATCATTGGAAGGTCCTCTACAAATTTATTGTTTTTTATGCCGGTCGGAAATCCAAGATGGCCACCACCGCAGGACATGGGAAAATGTTCAAATGCCTTCTTCTCAGAAACTACAAATATGATTAAAGCCAAACTGTACATGAATGTTCATTGGATGGACCTCTACAAACATTGCGTTTTTTGTTCCGATATAAAATTCAAAATGGCGGCTACGGCAGGACTTAGTTTAACATTGGACCCTATGGGAAAAATGTTTCAAAACGCTTCTTCTCTGAAACCACTTGGATAATTGAAACCAAACTGCCCAGGAATGATCATTGGAAGGTCCTCTACAAGGTGTGTGTTTTTTATGCCGATCGGAAATCCAAGATGGCCACCACCGCAGGACATAGATTAACATTGGACCCTATGGGAAAATGTTCAAATGCCTTCTTCTCAGAAACTACAAATATGATTAAAGCCAAACTGTACAAGAATGTTCATTGGATGGTCCTCTACAAACTTTACGTTTTTTGTTCCGATATGAAATTCAAAATGGCGGCTACGGCAGGACTTAGTTTAACATTGGACCCTATGGGGGAAATGTTTGAAAACGCTTCTTCTCTGAAACCACTAGAACAGTTGAAACCAAACTGCCCAGGAATGATCATTGGAAGGTCCTCTACAAATTTTCTGTTTTTTATGTCGATCGGAAATCCAAGATGGCCGCCACCACAATACATAGATTAACATTGGACCCTATGGGAAAATGTTCAAATGCCTTCTTCTCAGAAACTACAAATATTATTAAAGCCAAACTGTACATGAATGTTCATTGGATGGTCCTCTACAAACGTTAGGTTTTTTGTTCCGATATGAAATTCAAAATGGCGGCTACGGCAGGACTTAGTTTAACATTGGACCCTATGGGAAAAATGTTTCAAAACGCTTCTTCTCTGAAACCACTTGGACAATTGAATCCAAACTGCCCAGGAATGATCATTGGAAGGTCCTCTACAAAGTTTCTGTTTTTTTATGCCGATCGAAAATTCAAGATGGCCACCACCGCAGGACATAGATTAACATTGGACCCTATGGGAAAATGTTCAAATGCCTTCTTCTCAGAAACTACAAATATGATTAAAGCCAAACTGTCCATATGTGTGTACATTGGATGGTCCTCTACAAACTTTACGTTTTTTGTTCCGATATGAAATTCAAAATGGCGGCTACGGCAGGACTTAGTTTAATATTGGACCCTATGGGAAAAATGTTTCAAAACGCTTCTTCTCTGAAACCACTTGGATAATTGAAACCAAACTGCCCAGGAATGATCATTGGAAGGTCCTCTACAAGGTGTGTGTTTTTTATGCCGATCGGAAATCCAAGATGGCCACCACCGCAGGACATAGATTAACATTGGACCCTATGGGAAAATGTTCAAATGCCTTCTTCTCAGAAACTACAAATATGATTAAAGCCAAACTGTGCATGAATGTTCATTGAATGGTCCTCTACAAAATATACGTTTTTTATTCTGATATGAAATTCAAAATGGCGGCTACGGCAGGACTTAGTTTAACATTGGACCCTATGGGAAAAATGTTTCAAAATGCTTCTTCTCTGAAACCACTTGGACAGTTGAAACCAAACTGCCCAGGAATGATCATTGGAAGGTCCTGTTTTTTATGCCGATCGGAAATCCAAGATGGCTGCCACCACAGGTCATAGTATTAACACAGAACCATATGGGGAAAATACAGAAATATATTCTTCTCTGAAGCTATTGCACTGATTGAACCTAAACTGTGCATCAATCATTGGAAGGTCCTTTACAAACTTTGTGTTTTTTATGTTGATCGTAATTCCAAGATGACGCAGGACATAGTTTTTACATAGGACCAATTGGTTTTTTTTATTACCAGGTGAACGATACAGGCTCTTGAGAGCCTCTGGTTATTGAAGTGGTCTAAGCCAGTAGAGTGAGCAGTGATATACCGTATAACCGGTAATTTCTGTGGCAATCTAATTTCTGCGGCATTCTGCGGTCAACTCCGGACCACAGAAATTAAATTCGCAGAATATTATGTAAAATAAATGTTTAATGTCCCGTACAAAATATGTTTTCAAACTCCGATTCCGCCGTAAGTGTCAAATATTTAATTAGTCGTAATTACTATATCCAGATAAACAAAACCTGGTACTATTTAAATGTTTACACAACAATTAAAGGTTATTTAGCTGTGGCATGATGATTTTTACCTGTTAATTACAATTACTCCAGATCAAGAAATATGATTGTACCAAGCTGACACCAACTATAATTGAAACAATCACCTGATTAAATGTTTACAATCATAATAAAGTTTACTAAAGCAATATTTAAAATTGTTATTTCATAAATTAACATTATACTTTTTTTTTTTAATTGTTGTAGTAGCTTCGATTGAATAATATCAAACTGCGTGATCGCAGGATTCATCTAAAGACCAAACAAATAGAAATGTACTGGTAGTAGAATTCCGGTTAACCCGAGTTTTTATGTCTACATTATACTAAAAGAATTGAATACAATTGCTTCTAATTATAATTCTTTTAAAAAAAATTGTTATATGATAAAGTATGAAAATTCAACATATATCAAAGTTTATACCGATATCGATCTAACTGTTGACTTCGTATTTTCTGTCAACAAAATAGATCGCGAAAACAGTGAAAAAATAGTTTCTTAAGACTTTGAAGTTAACCAAATGCGTATTCAGAAGTTGTAACGTTTGAAAACTTTTTAAAAAACTAAACATGTTTTTACTTCTAATGATCACTGTAATGTGCACCAGTTGTTTATCGCAACATCGCTTCAGTTGTTGCTTCCTGTAATACAAACAATTTTTTTCCAGTGCCGAGATTTTCAATCCGCAGAAATAAAAATCCGCAAAAATTAAATGTCATCTTTTAAGACCAAAACCGCTGAAATTACCGGTTATACGGTATATATGTGTGTTAAGGGTTATCGATTTTGCCTGCTTATGCAATTTTTTTTAAATTTCTAAAGGTGTTTTGAGGTATCTGATTGTTATTGTCCCAGAGTTATGTCCCCTTAATTATGCACTTACAATGTCAGATTTTTGTGATTAGGTCTGGTTTCCCATTACATACAACCTAGGCTCACCACATTTGGTCCACACCTTGATCATGGAGGGTAGGTGTCAATCAGACAAGTGTCACTTGCCCTTGACCTCATTTTCATGGTCTACTAATTAAGTCTCCCAAACAAAGATTGGGAGACTTATTGTTTTTGCTCCGTTTCTTATTATTATTATTATTATTTTTTTTTTTTTTTTTTTTTTTTTTTTTTTTTTCTCAACTGCAAAATTGAGAAAATTATTTATTATTATTATTATTATTCTTCTCTTTCTTCTCTTTCTCCATTCTTTCCACGGACCATGAACTTGTCCACGACAGATCTCAGGAACTGCTGGACAGAATTTCATGAAACTTGGTGGAGTTATAGATATATATTTCTAGTTGGTCCTAAAGTTTTCAGCTTTGTGGTAAAGGCAGTCAAAGTCATATTTTGAGGGGTTCAAAAGGGGTGGGGGTTACTATATGGGAAAGTTGAAATTTCGTACATTAATGTTGATAACTTCTACATGGATAATGATAGAGACATAGAATTTGGCATAGTGATAGGTCACCATTAGAGGAGCAATTCTGCATTTTCAAAATTTTCGAGATGTCTGCCATTTTCAAAATGGCTGACAAAGCACGGCATAAAATATGGGTGGTAAAAATTCAACATTGTCCGATATCATCAAAATTTGATATGTGGGTAGACAATGATGTCCCGAATTGATTGCCGACATTGAAAAATTTCTACCGGTCGTCATTTTCAAAATGGCCACCACAATACCGCAAAAATTCAACATTGACCGATATCATCAAAATTTGATGTGTGGGTAGACAATGATGTCCCGAATTGATTGCCGACATTGAAAAATTTCTACCGGTCGTCATTTTCAAAATGGCCACCACAATACCGCACAAATTCATCATTGTTCGATTTCAGCGTCCTGAATTGATTCCCGACATCGAAAAATTTCTACCGGTCTCCATTTTCAAAATGGCCACCACAATACCGCACAAATTCAACATTGTTCGATTTCAGCGTCCTGAATTGATTCCCGACATCGAAAAATTTCTACCGGTCTCCATTTTCAAAATGGCCACCACAATACCGCAAAAATTCAACATTCTTCGATTTCAAAGGTAGCTTTTAATTTATTTTTTAAACCTGTTATCAGTGGCCGGTTTGCGAGACTTCATAATCGTTAGATTATAATCATATCTTGTTTAGTTTTTGTGATTAGGGTTTATGGAGGTTGGGAGACATATGCTTCTTGCATCAATAGCGACCTATATTTCATGAAGATGTTTGTAATTTCAATTTCTGTTTATTATGGGAATTCCTTAAAGCTTTGCATGCTTGCTTACCATATGGAGATGTGAATATCGTTTTGACATGTTAATAAAAAAGGTATTAAAGCATATTCGCTAGCCAAGAGTTTTGATTGATCTGCCCCTCTCACCCTTGGTGGTGTTAGCTATAATTTTGTTATTCTGTGTGCTGCCATCTGCTGGAGATTTGTCAGTTACATCCCTTATAATGATATCATTTTCAGCCAATCAGCACAAGGCATTCATTTTACCTCATGTCAAAATATGTACACAGTTTATTGAAAAACTAAATATGTTCCCAAAAAATACTTAGCATTTTTCTCATTGCAAAACCTACTGGATGCAGCCCGTTCAACCATTTTTGTGTGATCATGAAAATCTGCCTAGCACCACCATGGATGAAGAGGAGGGTAGGCTAATCATATAGCTAGCAAAGAGGATTTTGAAAGAGTTATTGCCCTCTTAGAATATGTTATATAAAACTAGTACCACAAGTAGGAAATGACCCTGCAGACACTTAATGCTTTATCTTAGAATATGTCATATAAAACTATTGCCACAAGTAGGAAGTGACCCTGCAAACACTTAATGCTTTATCTTAGAATATGTCATATAAAACTATTGCCACAAGTAGGAAGTGACCCTGCAAACACTTAATGCTTTATCTTAGAATATGTCATATAAAACTATTGCCACAAGTAGGAAATGACCCTGCAAACACTTAATGCTTTATCTTAGAATATGTCATATAAAACTAATGCCACACGTAGGAAGTGACCCTGCAAACACTTAATGCTTTATCTTAGAATATGTCATATAAAACTATTGCCACAAGTAGGAAGTGACCCTGCAAACACTTAATGCTTTATCTTAGAATATGTCATATAAAACTATTGCCACAAGTAGGAAATGACCCCACAGGCACTTAATGCTTTATCTTCTCTATTACAGATAGTGGATGCAACCAGTAAAGAAACTTTTATGAAACCAAAATTTCTAGAGATTGAACATTTCCACCATTTCGTCCAGCAGACACCAATGTTGACAGAAAGATCTGCCTGTTTTTGTGTTTTCTCTGAGGATAGAGTTGCAGGGTAAGTTTTTTATATGGCTGTAAAAAGAATTTTGAGGTCGTATTATGTTATGGTGATGTCATCGTTGGTGTCCATCTTTAGTTTCTGTATAGTGATGTCCAACATTTTGTCCTGTCGTGTGTCTTTGTGTTCTGAGTTCCGTGTTGTGATGTCTGCAACGATTTCAGCATGGAGTGATGTTTGGTACATCTTTGCCTCCAGTAGTTTGTCGGAGGACTCATGTCATTTTTGCATTGTTAAAAAAAATGTTTGTGCATAGTGATGTCCGTCATTTTGTCCTGTCGTGTGTCTTTGTGTTCTGAGTTCCGTGTTGTGATTTCTACAACGATTTCAGCATGGAGTGATGTTTGGTTTGTCTTTGCTTTCAGTTGTTTGTGGAAGGACTCATGTTTTGTTTGTATTGTTACACCCCTGCTCCCCGAAGGGGGAGGGGGGTATGCTGTTTTACCTCTGTCCATCTGTTCTTCCGTCCGTCTGTCCTTCCGTCCTTCTGTCCATCCAAGATATTTTTCGTCGCATTTTTCTCAGTAACTGTTGATGGCAGAAATCTGATATTTGGTCACAAGCGTCATATAGGTATACCATATTGTGGGTAGCGTTTTTGGACCCGTCAGATTCCTACTTCCTGTTTGCCGACTTAGTTGGTTTTTATACACATTGAACATATATGCACATTTTTCGTCACATTTTTCTCAGCAACTATTGATGGCAGAAATCTGATATTTGGTCACAAGCTTCATATAGGTATGCCATATTGTGGGAAGCGTTTTTGGACCCATCAGATTCCTACATCCTGTTTGCTGACTTTGTTGATTTTTATACACATTGAACATATATGCTCATTTTTCGTCGCATTTTTCTATGCAACTATTGATGACAGGAATCTGATATTTGGTCACAAGCTTTATATAGGTATGCCATATTGTGGGAAGCGTTTTTGGACCCTTCAGATTCCTACTTCCTGTTTTCCGACTCAGTTGGTTTTTATACACATTGAACATATATGCACATTTTTCATCACATTTTTCTCAGCAACTATTGACGGCAGAGATCTGATATTTGGTCACAATCTTCATATAGGAACCCCATATTGTGGGACGCGTTTTTGGACCCATCAGATTCCTACTTCCTGTTTGCCGACTTTGTTGATTTTTATACACATTGAACATTCATTTTGTATATGCCCATTTTTAGTCGCATTTTCCTCAGCAACTATTGATGGCAGAAATCTGATATTTGGTCACATGCTTCATATAAGTATGCCATATTGTGGGAAGCGTTTTTGGACCAATCACATTCCTACTTCCTGTTTGCCGACATTTGCCGACTTTGTTGATTTTTATACACATTGAACATATATGCTCATTTTTCGTCGCATTTTTCTAAGCAACTATTGATGGCAGAAATCTGACATATGGTCACAAGCTTCATATAGGTACCCCATATCGTGGGAAGTGTTTTTGGACCCATCAGATTCCTACTTCCTGTTTACCGATTTTGTTGATTTTTATACACATTTAACATACATTTGTATATGCACATTTTTCGTTGCATTTTTCTCAGCAACTATTGATGACAGGAATCTGATATTTGGTCACAAGCTTTACATAGGTATGCCATATTGTGGGAAGCGTTTTTGGACCCGTCATATTCCTACTTCCTTTTTGCCGACTTTGTTGATTTTTATACACATTGAACATACATTTTGTGTATGCCCATATTTAGTCGCCTTTTTCTCAGCAACTATTGATGGCAGAAATCTGATATTTGATCACATGCTTCATATAGGTACCCCATATCGTGGGAAGCGTTTTTTGACCAGTCAGATACCTACTTCCTGTTTGCCGAAGAACGGGGGTATCATAAGTGAGCATTAGCTCACAGATCATCTTGTTTGTGTTTGTTTATGTATAGTGGTGTCCAACACATATTGTTAGTTTTCTGTGTTGTGGTTTTTTTGTCTTGGTCTTGTGTCTTGTGTCTTGTGTACATGGTGTTGCCAGTTTCTATGGATTGTCCATTCTTGATTGCCTCTTCAGTTTTCTCTGACGTTTATTTAGACAGAATGGTTTCCATGTGATAATCTTAAGTTCTAGTTCATCGTTCTGAATTTTAAACACAATGATCATTGGTACTGATTTGGGGTATTGTATTCCTGCACTTTTCCAAACAACAGACCCCAACATGCTTGTCTGTTTTGTTTGTTTGACAGTGGTTAACGCTTCTTTCAACAATATTTCAGTTATATTGTGGCGGTCAGTTTTATTGGTTGAGGACCCGGAGAAAACCACCGACCGGTCTCAAGTCACTGACAAACTTTATCACATAATGTTGTACACCTCACCCTGATTGAGAATCGAGCTCACAATTTTAGTGGTGATGGCACTGATTCCATAGGTAGTTGTAAAACTACCATACGATCACGGCCACGATGGCCCCAAAAAATTTGATGTTTCTTTAATTTGTACATGGAGAGTGTATTTTTTTTCTGATTATGATGGGTTCCTTAGTAAAATCTCATTACAAAAAATGAATAGTGTTGTCGTATGACTGTTACTATTCCAAAATGGAAACTTTAAAAAAAAAACAAATTTCATCCTATCTTAATTGGTTATCTATGGGCCATAATAAAAGATAGCTTTATTTCTTAAAGGGGTAAAAAAGTGGCCCAAATATTGAAATGTTACATATTTGAAAGGCATATAGAATTTTGATTTTATTTCAATTGTGATTAAGTTTATATTGAGCTGAGAACTTCCATCAGAATGTCCATGATTAAGTTTATATTGAGCTGAGAACTTCCATCAGAATGTCCATGATTAAGTTTATATTGAGCTGAGAACTTCCATCAGAATGTCCATGATTAAGTTTATATTGAGCTGAGAACTTCCATCAGAATGTCCATGATTAAGTTTATATTGAGCTGAGAACTTCCATCAGAATGTCCATGGTTAAGTTTATATTGAGCTGAGAACTTCCATCAGAATGTCCATGATTAAGTTTGTATTGAGCTGAGAACTTCCATCAGAATGTCCATGATTAAGTTTATATTGAGCTGAGAACTTCCATCAGAATGTCCATGATTAAGTTTGTATTGAGCTGAGAACTTCCATCAGAATGTCCATGATTAAGTTTGTATTGAGCTGAGAACTTCCATCAGAATGTCCATGGTTAAGTTTATATTGAGCTGAGAACTTCCATCAGAATGTCCATGGTTAAGTTTATATTGAGCTGAGAACTTCCATCAGAATGTCCATGATTAAGTTTATATTGAGCTGAGAACTTCCATCAGAATGTCCATGATTAAGTTTGTATTGAGCTGAGAACTTCCATCAGAATGTCCATGGTTAAGTTTATATTGAGCTGAGAACTTCCATCAGAATGTCCATGATTAAGTTTATATTGAGCTGAGAACTTCCATCAGAATGTCCATGATTAAGTTTGTATTGAGCTGAGAACTTCCATCAGAATGTCCATGATTAAGTTTATATTGAGCTGAGAACTTCCATCAGAATGTCCATGATTAAGTTTATATTGAGCTGAGAACTTCCATCAGAATGTCCATGATTAAGTTTATATTGAGCTGAGAACTTCCATCAGAATGTCCATGATTAAGTTTATATTGAGCTGAGAACTTCCATCAGAATGTCCATGATTAAGTTTATATTGAGCTGAGAACTTCCATCAGAATGTCCATGATTAAGTTTATATTGAGCTGAGAACTTCCATCAGAATGTCCATGATTAAGTTTATATTGAGCTGAGAACTTCCATCAGAATGTCCATGATTAAGTTTATATTGAGCTGAGAACTTCCATCAGAATGTCCATGATTAAGTTTATATTGAGCTGAGAACTTCCATCAGAATGTCCATGATTAAGTTTATATTGAGCTGAGAACTTCCATCAGAATGTCCATGATTAAGTTTATATTGAGCTGAGAACTTCCATCAGAATGTCCATGATTAAGTTTATATTGAGCTGAGAACTTCCATCAGAATGTCCATGATTAAGTTTATATTGAGCTGAGAACTTCCATCAGAATGTCCATGATTAAGTTTGTATTGAGCTGAGAACTTCCATCAGAATGTCCATGATTAAGTTTATATTGAGCTGAGAACTTCCATCAGAATGTCCATGATTAAGTTTATATTGAGCTGAGAACTTCCATCAGAATGTCCATGGTTAAGTTTATATTGAGCTGAGAACTTCCATCAGAATGTCCATGATTAAGTTTATATTGAGCTGAGAACTTCCATCAGAATGTCCATGATTAAGTTTATATTGAGCTGAGAACTTCCATCAGAATGTCCATGATTAAGTTTGTATTGAGCTGAGAACTTCCATCAGAATGTCCATGATTAAGTTTATATTGAGCTGAGAACTTCCATCAGAATGTCCATGATTAAGTTTATATTGAGCTGAGAACTTCCATCAGAATGTCCATGATTAAGTTTATATTGAGCTGAGAACTTCCATCAGAATGTCCATGATTAAGTTTATATTGAGCTGAGAACTTCCATCAGAATGTCCATGATTAAGTTTATATTGAGCTGAGAACTTCCATCAGAATGTCCATGATTAAGTTTATATTGAGCTGAGAACTTCCATCAGAATGTCCATGATTAAGTTTATATTGAGCTGAGAACTTCCATCAGAATGTCCATGATTAAGTTTATATTGAGCTGAGAACTTCCATCAGAATGTCCATGATTAAGTTTATATTGAGCTGAGAACTTCCATCAGAATGTCCATGATTAAGTTTATATTGAGCTGAGAACTTCCATCAGAATGTCCATGATTAAGTTTATATTGAGCTGAGAACTTCCATCAGAATGTCCATGATTAAGTTTATATTGAGCTGAGAACTTCCATCAGAATGTCCATGATTAAGTTTATATTGAGCTGAGAACTTCCATCAGAATGTCCATGATTAAGTTTATATTGAGCTGAGAACTTCCATCAGAATGTCCATGATTAAGTTTATATTGAGCTGAGAACTTCCATCAGAATGTCCATGATTAAGTTTATATTGAGCTGAGAACTTCCATCAGAATGTCCATGATTAAGTTTATATTGAGCTGAGAACTTCCATCAGAATGTCCA